>JAESIX010000002.1:7200000-8400000 GCA_016802215.1 Brachionus paranguensis | reverse complement strand
AGATTCTTTGTAGTATAAACAAATTTTATTTATTTTAGTATAAAAAACCAATTATTATAGCATAAAAAGTCAATTAAATTTGAACTATAGAATAAAAATATATCTCTTAGAATACTTTCATTAAAGAATAAAAAATAATAACAAAAGTATAAAAAAAATCAATCAAATTCTAAGCGGTAGTTACCTTAGACGAACTAGTTTCTTTTTTTGCTTGTTTATTTAAATCAGCTACCTCATCGTCAACTTTCCTTTTTCTTGGACGTCCACGACCTCTTTTTCCTTTAGCCCCATTTTCAGCACTCGCTTGAGGGTCCACAACATTAATATGAGGCTCAACAAGTTTCAAGTTCAGTATTATTGGTAAATAGCTTAACTTTATTCCATTTTAACTTTTTTTTGGCATTTTTAATTTTTCATAGTAATTTTAGAAAAAATAATAGCAAAGCTATACTGCAATTTTTTTATTCTATAGTTGCAAATGTCATACTAAAAAAAAATAAAAATTTATGCTACATTTTATTTTCTTATTCTACAAAGTTTTTCTTTATTCTATAGTTTTTTTTTTATTCGTCAAAAGCCATCGTCCTAATACAATTTTGATAGAGCATTTAAAAAGTGCGATGATATTAATTTTCGTAATTTGAAAAAATTTTATGATAATCCAAGTAAATTACCCTAAATTCTAAAAGAAAAAAATCACAATTTTTAGGTAATTTACATGAATTGTAGTAAAATTAATTTTAAAAAAAATTCGAACAATTTTAAATTTTCAAGTAAAAGGATTTTTTTCAGGAATTTTTGACACTTGTTAGTCTAGGGAATTTGGCCTGAATACCTTCGATTAACTTCAGAGGAGATAGAGTGAAGACAAAGAACAAAATCGTGTTGAATAAACGTTTATTATTAATTTAAAATAAATAGGAAAAATACAAGTTAAAAAGCTCCCTTTTTTAAGAATTACAACTTCTATTTATATTCAGTAGTTGTAACTTAAAAAGGTCATTAATCATAAAGAATCTAAATAAAGATAAGTTGTGAATTAAATCGGTCATAAAGATTTATGACATATGATAAATGATTCATAAAAACATAAAGATAAAATCTAGATAAGTTGTGAAAATTGATAAGGTTAATTTAAATAGTTGAAACGGTTATTTTCACACCGTAACATTACCCCCCCTTGAAAATAATCATTCGTCCTCGAATGGACTAAACAAGGGTAGATTATTTATAACATTAATTTGTTGAAAAAATTAGTTGATTTGTGATTGAGTCCAAACTTTCTTCGCTAATTTCTTGATTTTGAATATTGGGCTCAACATTTATTTTTTCTTTTGAAATTGTAATCATTTCTATTTGTTCATTGGCACCATTCTTTTGATTTTCTCTAAATTCAGATTTTCGCTGTTCTTCTATTTTATTTTTCTCTGAGTTTAATGTCCAGTATGGGAAACATTTGACACAGAAATTGTATCCTAGGAATAAAAGAAGCAATATGAAAATACTAGTAAAGACTAATACAATAATTCCAAATGTTTTCGTAAAAATCAAATTTAAACCATTCTTTATTTCCATTCTTGTTTCGATGACGTTCGCTTTGATATTAGAAGTGTCTGACGAATGTGAATACCAAGTACCAGCCGACATTTCATGATTTACTATTTCTTGAAACGTTGATAGAAGATCTATACCATCAAGCAATAGAGGATTATGATGAACGTTTAATTCTTTAATCTTATTTCCCAAGTAATCAAAATTAAAAAAATGAATTTTTGAATTAGGTACAACACTAGATTGAAAATTTTTTCTAACAATAGTGTAGTTTTGGTTTACCAATTGTATATATTGTATGACTCTATTACAATGTACAAGATTAGATACTTGCCTAATAATATTGTTATAAGTTAAAAATCCTGTTTTTGAGAGTGTTCGTGAAGCACAAGCAACCATGAATTCCTCTCCGTTTTCATCTTTTTGAGTTAATATTGCTCCAAGTGCGTACCCAGAAGCATCGACATAGAGTCTGTAATTGGAATTAGGATTTGGTATTCTTAATATTGGATATGAGGAACATTTTTTCTTAAGCATGTTAAAAGCTTCTTCACATTCACTACTCCATTCAAATACTGAATCTTTCGCACACAAAGCAAAAAGTGGATGAGCAATTTTTGAATAATCCTTAATAAAGCGTCGATAAAAGTTAGGTAGACCAAGAAAACTTTGTAGTTCCTTTAAATTTTTTGGTCGAGCTCTTTCAACAATTGCTTTGATTTTTTCAGGATCCATTTTAACTTGATTATGAGACACAATGTGACCAAGCACTTTAATTTCATTTGCAAACCAGCTACATTTAGTTGGGTTTATTTTTAAATTTGCTTCCTTTAATTTTTTAAAAACTTGTCTTATGTGAGAGATGTGTTTGTGAAAGGTTTTTGAATGTATAGTGATATCATCCATATAAACTTCAACGAAAGGAAGGTCACCTAGGGTCATCTGCATAATCCTACAGAAGTCTGTTGGCGCATTCTTTAAGCCAAAAGGTAGTCTTAAAAATTCAAAATGACCATCTGGAGTGGAAAAAGCAGTTTTATGAATTGAACTTTCATCCATTTTTACTTGCCAGTAGCCTGACTTTAAATCAAGTGCAGTGAACCAATTCGAGTCCCTCATTCTATCAATTACATCAGTAATATTTGGAAGTGGCCATCTTTCTGTTAAAGTATTTTCGTTTAACTTTCTATAATCTATACAAATTCGTTTATTTCCGTCTTTTTTTGGAACAACAATTACAGGGGAAGACCAAGCCGATTTAGATGTTCGAATGATTCCTGCTTTTATCATCTTACTGATTTCGGTTCTTAAAAATTGGCGTTCGTTTTCTGACATTCTATATGGTCGTTTATAAATAGGAGCTACATTTTCATCAATCAACCTAATTACGTGTTTATACACCTCACAGCTCCCTAATTCTTCTATAGAATTAGCAAATAAACATTTTGCTTCGGTTAATATTTTATCAAAAGCTTTTTGCTGATTGAATGATAAAGGACTTAAAGGGTTAACCTTATATGATTTGTTTTCCCAAAAATAATCATCTGAGGTTTCTGGATTAACATCAGATAGAAAAATATCAAAAATATTTTCTTCTTTATTACTTTCACTACTTTCTAATTTAAAATCTGAACCTGGAAATTTTATAAGTCCTTGGGATGGAAAAATTCCTGAATTTGTTTTTTGAAACCAATCAAGACCTAACAAAACATCATGGTCTTCATGATCGAAAACAATAAATTCGATTAAACATAAACTGTTACCTAGTTTAATTTCAATTGGTTTCGTTTTGCCAGAAGCATGAGTAATTATGCCTGTTGCTGTCTTTATTTTGTTTTCACATGCTAAAATATCTATATTATATTGAACTGCTGTCATATGGTTCATAATAGAATGGGTAGCCCCGCAATCTATTCCTATTTTCATTAATTTACCTCCTACATAACCTGTAGTTGATGGTATACAGTTAATATTTTTCGAGAGAGAAGAAACCATATAAATCTTTTCTTCCGAATCCGAAACAATTTCTAAAGAATTTATCTTTTTTAATATTACCCTGCACTTATTAGCATAATGTCCTTTCTTTTTACATCTAAGACATGTAATATCATGTGATTTATTGTTTCTTTGATTTAAATATTTATTAGATACAGTTTTTTGTTTTTGTAAATCTTTGAAAGTATCTCTTTTATATGAAAAATTATTGCTTTTCTTTTTTACATTAGTTTTAACAAAGTTAACTTTAGATATGCAGCTAGCCGCTGATTCCAATTGAATCGCAAGTGGGATAGCCTCCGACAGCTTAACGATTTTTCTACAAATAATTTCTCTTTTTGTATTTTCTTTTAAACCTTCTCTAAAGTAAAACATTTTTTCTTCCTCAGCCATAAAGCCTAACTTATTGGTTAAAGTCAAAAATCTGTTTACAAAATGTTCAACATTTAATTCTTTATGTTTTAAATTAGAGAGTTCGCTTCTTATCTTATGTTCTCTATCGACGTTTCTAAAGGTATCTTTGAGCTCTTTTTCAAATTCGAACCAGTTACTTTTTGACACAATGTGTCTTTTTAATATTAGCAATGGTAACTCAGCCACAAAATTAACGACTGCATTCAGTCGATCTTCATCAGGAATTTTTGCTGCTATAAAACCTTGCCTGATCATAAAAAGCCAATCTTCTATATCATCTTTACTATTACCAGAAAATTTTGGTGTACTTACATGAAGATGTTTTGGTTTATTTTCCATATTTTGGTTGAGCAAAAATTTATAGATTGGATCGTTCGATAAAGGAAACATTTGTCCGCTCATCTCGACCGGTTGATTTATTGAAATTCGTTTATTATTTATCATGTTATTATAATCATTCGATACATAGTCAGACATTTTAGGTGTTTTTTGCCGTTCATAATCATGAATAACCGAATTTGCTTGGTGATTTTTTGGATTCCAATCTTTTATAATATCTTTTCCATAACAATAAGATTCTGGTGTTTTTTGTGCATCATCATCACTGATAAGTATTGATTTAGGCGTTTTTTCATTATGATCCATATTATATAACATTTTGTTTAAATTATTTTATATTGTTACGGTAATATCAGTAATTTGATGAAAATTTACGATAATTCATGTAAATTACTGTAAAATACTAAAAGAAAAAATTCACGAATTTAAGATTAATTACTTAAATCGTGGCTCCAACATAGATATAGTTTTTTTTTCAACAAAACCGCTAGCATATGGAAATCGCTGCCAAATCAATTAGTTGAAGCCTCCAATGTTAACAGCTTTAAAGCAGACATTGATTGCTGGATGAACAGCAATCATTAAGGTCATTCCCTAGAAAAAATTTTCCTCATCTTTTTGAAATGTCTAGGAAAGTACGAATGGAAGAACGATATTGGGTGAATTATGAAGAGTAAAAACAAAATATTATGTATTAAAAAAGTTTTACTATAAACAAATAAATAAAGTAAATTTAAAAGTATTGGCTTGAAATATTTCAACTTATCGTTTTTAACTTTCTTTTTGTTTTAATTTTTTTATCCAACTTTTTATTAATATTATTTATGTTATTTAACTTTATTTTAATTTTTTTTAAATAATAATATTTTGAAGGACTATTAGTTCGGTACAGATAAATAAATAAATAAATAAATAATTGAGTATTAAATTAATGTCATTCCTTTTCAATTTTATATTTTAAATAAATTTGTTCTAAAAAAGGTCAAAAAGTTTAATAAACATCAAATTTGTTATACTACATCAGACTTGTATAAAAGTAAGGAAAAAAATATACTAGCTGCTACTTTTAGTCCTCACCTCGATTTTGTAGAATCAGAGGATAAGTGTGATGTATCGCAAAAAATAAGAAATTACTTAAATAAGGTACAAAATAATTTAAACGAGCATATCACTCCCTTAAAAATTCCAAATGCCTTTAAAATACTAAAAGAAACAGCGTGTTCTGGTCTAGATCGTATCCAAAACCTAATAATAAAAAATTTACCCATTGAGACTCTGACTTATTCTATTTGAAATAAGTCAACTCTTTAACATGAGTTTGGAACTAGTCAAAGTCCCAAAATCCTGAAAAAAATCTAAGAAATCTTCTCCCACTCAAAACCCTAATAACCTTGGAAAGCTACTTGAAGTTATTATTTACACTAGAATATATAAGTTTCTTGAAAACAAAAAATTCCTTTTTTATTTGCAATAAGGATTTAGAAAACATAGACGCATTGCAGATAATCTTTATTTTCTTATACAAAAAGTTGTAGTCTTTTAATAGAAAGAAAAAAAGTTAGTTGTCTAAAGCTTTTGATAAAGATTGGCACGATTGACTAATTTACAAGCTAATTACAATTAATCTACCTTCTTATCTAGGTTGAAAAAAGGCTTTTCAAATAGAAAATGAAAATTTCTATTGAAAAGTCATGTTACATGATCTTTGAGAAAAAAACAAAATTTAAAATTAATCTTGACCTTAAAATTAATGGTAAAAATCTAAATAATGAGGAAAAAGTCAAATTCTTAGGCATCACACTAGACTCCAAACTTACAGTTAGTCCAATGGTGGACATTAAAAGAACGCTGTAATTCAAGGCTAAAAATAATAAAATATCGCTCAAATTAGAAATGGGGTCTGAAAACCAAAACATTAGGTAATATTTTTACATATCTTTACAGGATCAATATTGGATTATTCTTTTCCTTGTTTAAATTCATTTTCTGAAAATAATATCAAAAAACTACAATCAATTCAGAATACAGCAGTCAGATCTATCCTTAAGTTAAAATATGATACTCCCTCCAACATGTTGCATCATGAGGCTTTTAATAAACTTAAATTACTAACAGTCTCGAATCGGCTTTTTGAGTTGAGTGAGAGATATGTTGGGACAGGACTGAGTCATTCTATTCCATTAGTTGTCAGACTAGTGGATGAATACAAACAAGGCTTCGAAACAAGATATATTGAATACCCTACTCCATTGTGTAATTGCTACCTTACTATTTCCTCTTTTTTTCATGAAGCTTCAACTATGTAAACTTCTGTCACATGCAACAATCTATTTCAATATATGTCTTTTAAACTTTCTTTACATTTTTTTTTTTTTTAGCTGATTTACTTTTATTTTTATTTTATCTTATTTTATTAACTCAATTTTTTTTTTTTATACTTTATTCTGAAGGAGCTCTAGCTCGGTACAGAAAAACAAATAAATAAATAAAAATAATAAAGAAGTGGCAAATGATTTTCAACTTACCGAAATGTAAAGTTATGCACATAAAAAAATCGAACAAGAGCAAAAAAGATAAGGATTCTGCTGATTATACAATTTTAGACTTAGATGACTCAAGACACAAGCTAGTGGAAACGAAGAAGAGAAGAGAAAAGAAGAGAAGAAAAGAAAAGCTTCAAAACTTGTCATTGGGTTGCGATTCTTAACTTATGAAGAAAGACGGGAAAAACTCAACCTAACGACATTAGAAGAGAGAAGAATGCGTGGAGACGTAGTCCAGTATTTTAAAATTGAAAACGGTCTGAACACTGTAAACTGGTACAATCCTAACTCCCTAGCATACTCGATTTCTGCAGTTGGTCCTGCGAGTGAAATTAGAGGATATAAACACAGAAAATCGAGACAAGTTACAACCAACTGTGGTCAAAGAGAATTTTTTATTACCAATCGAATCGTTCCCCTATTGAATCAACTACCTCCTAAAGTAATTCAATCCAGCACCAAGAACAGCTTCAAAGCGAACTACGACAACTACAAATATGATGTGAACAATCGGCTGTCATAGTGAAGAAAACCTTTACTTGAAGGATTACTCCTGTCACAGCCTAACATTATTATTATTATTTTTTTATTTTTTTTTAATCTTATTTAACTTTGTTTTAATTAATTTTTTTAATATAGATTTTTATTCTGAAGGTACAGATAAACAAATAAATAAATGACTAAATTCAAGAATTATTATCTTATTAAGATTTTAGTTGTTTAAGAAAATATCCAGGAGAAACCAAAAAGGTCAAAGAAAGGTAGACCGCCTAAAAATTCAAAAAAACTATAAATATTTAGTCTAGATTTTTTTAAGTGCAATGAAAAAAATTTTGTGTGATGTATTTTTTTTTATTAAAAAAATTTGAGTATTCATGATCATTATTTTTTTTTGTGTGTGAAAATCTTATTTTTGGCTGTCAAAAAATTTTTCCCCGTTTTAACGCGTTGAATAATCACGTTTTTTTACTATTTTTTGGCTGAATCCCTAAAATCCGGACCCGGACTGCCGGACATGTCGCCTAAAACACGGACACGGACTTTTTTTTTTAACCATTGCTAAAACCCGGACACGGACATGACATTTCTAAAATCCGGACCCGGATTTTTTCTTCTAAAACTAAAATACGGACTAACACGTCCGTAAAGTAAAATTTGGTTATTCAAAAAATTTGAAATTCAAAAATTTATTGCAACAATTTTTTTTAACACTTGCAATAAAATTAGCACTCAATTTTTGAAAGCAAAATTGCAATTTTAATTCAAAAATTTTAATACTTAATGCTAAATTCAAGTGAGAGGACTGCATTGACTTTTATAGAAAATTCATTTGTGTCAACTAATGAATAAAAATCCAAAAAAAATCCCATATATTGATCTTCTTGATTTAAAGTAATATTAATTGACCATTCAAAATTTTGTAAAGTACATTTTTGGCAATGTGAAACTTTAGTACAAAAATTACAGTACAAAACGTAAAAAGTTTATAATTTTTTTTCCAATTGTGCAAAAATGGTTCTGTAAAGAGAACAATATTGTACAAATTTGTACAAAAGAATTCCAAGCTCTGCAAAAACTCTGCAATTTATTGCATAGTTGAATCAAGTATTTTTTGATGGTGTGCATTTTGCAGAAAATTGCAGAGTTTTTGCAGAACTTGGAATTCTTTTGTACAAATTTGTACAATATTGTGCTCTTTACAGAACCATTTTTGCACAATTGGAAAAAAAATTATAAACTTTTTACGTTTTGTACTGTAATTTTTGTACTAAAATTTCACATTGCCTACATTTTTTGGAAACAAGATAATAATTTTTAAAATTGCTTAATATTGATACGTAAACCGGAAGATTTGGCTAATGGTGTTGTTAATATTGATTATTCTGTTTATCAGAATTGTTTTTCAGAAGATGCATATATGAGTTTAAAAAGTTTTATTAACACTAAAAGACAAATTTTAACCCCTAAAAGGGAAAGAAAATTTAAATTAGAAAATTATATTCAATTTAAAACCATTAAATTAAAAAAAATTTTTATTCTTGTTTCTTTTTTTTCAAAATAAATTTAAATTCGTTTTTTTCAAAAATTATCTTTTTTAGCTTTATGCTAAGTGAGCTTTTTAGTCTAAAAGAGTCTGTGTCCGTATTTTAGTAAATTATCACGAAGTCCGTGTCCATGTTTTAGACAGAATTTTTTTATGTCCGTATTTTAGGCGACATGTCCGGCAGTCCGGGTCCGGATTTTAGGGATAGCCCTATTTTTTGATTGTTGTTTTTTGTCCGGGAAAATGATTAATTATAACGTCGCAAATTTTACGATTAATTGCAATTGCAACTTTTGGTCTTGCCTGGCTATCAGGTAACATATTACATGACCCACTTGGTCTCATAACAGGCCAGACCCGAGAACAACAACCACAAAAGCAACCAAAACAAACTTAACATTTGTCCAGCCTAAAATATTTCCAAATGAGCATACTTGTAGAGAAATTCGCCAAACACAAATAAATACACACAAGTCCCGACAAAAAAATCAAAAAAAAAAAATCAACTTTTTATTCTCCATCTAAATCAAACTAATTCGGAATAGAATTTGAGCAAACATGGTTCGGGTGACAATAAAAGGCGGCGTGTGGCGCAACACCGAGGACGAGATCCTGAAAGCGGCGGTGATGAAGTACGGCAAGAACCAGTGGTCGCGTATCGCCTCCCTGCTGCACCGCAAGTCGGCCAAGCAGTGCAAGGCGCGCTGGTTCGAGTGGCTGGACCCGAGCATCAAAAAAACCGAGTGGAGTCGGGAAGAAGACGAAAAGCTGCTGCACATGGCCAAGCTGATGCCGACGCAGTGGCGCACGATAGCGCCGATAGTGGGCCGCACGGCCGCCCAGTGCCTGGAGCGCTACGAGTACCTGCTGGACAAGGCGCAGCGGAAGGCGTTCGAGGGCGGCGGCGGCGACGACGAGCACGAGGACCCGCGCAAGCTCAAGCCCGGCGAGATCGACCCCAACCCGGAGACAAAGCCGGCGCGGCCCGACCCCATCGACATGGACGAGGACGAGCTCGAGATGCTGTCGGAGGCGCGCGCTCGCCTCGCCAACACCCAGGGCAAGAAGGCGAAGCGCAAGGCCCGCGAGCGCCAGCTCGAGGAGGCCCGACGCCTGGCCGCCCTGCAGAAGAGGCGCGAGCTCAAGGCCGCCGGCATCGAGGTCCGCGGCGGCCTCGGCAGAAAAAGAACCAATGTCGAGTACAACAAAGAAATTCCCTTCGAAAAAAAGCCGCTCGCCGGCTTCTACGACACTCAAAACGAGCTCTTCAACAAAAGCGACTTTCAGCTCAAGCCGATTGTGCGCAAGGAAAACTTCGAGCCCAAGAGCTCGTACCGCAAGCGAAAAGAAAACAAGGACAAAGAGGACAAGCAGCCGTTTGGCCAACTGCTCGAAAATAGCCAGGAGCCGTCGCGCAAACGCAGCAAACTGGTGCTGCCAGCGCCCCAAATAAGCGACCTGGAGCTCGAGGAGGTGATCAAGCTGGGCCTGGCCAACGAGCAAGTTCGCCAACAGGCGATTGAGAGCGGCGCCGGCGTCACCGGCCAGCTAATAGGCGACTATCAGATAACGCCCGATTTGGCCAAGCTGCGCACTCCGTCCATGCCCGAGGGACAAGACTCCATTTTGCTGGAGTCACAAAATCTTCTAGCTCTGCAATTGTCGGACACGCCGCTCAAGGGCGGTCAAAACGCACCACTGGTCGAGACCAACATAGGCGCCAGTCCAGCTCAACAACAGACCAAACTGCACACGCCCAACACCATGTTCCAGACTCCGTTTCGAACACCACAGGGCGAGCTGGTCGCCACTCCGGCCCGGTCGATGGTGAGCGGCGGCACCACGCCGTCTGTGCGCGACAAATTCAGCATAAATCCCGACGAGGGCTTCACGGCCATGGAGAACAAGGCCAGACACAAAGAGTACTTGGGCGAGCTGAAGAAGAGCCTGGCCAAATTGCCGGCGCCCAAGAACGACTATGAAATTGTGCTGCCGGACGAACAGAGCGGACAGACAGAGGCCGCGGTGAGCATGGACGTGGAGGAGGAGGACCAGGCTGATGTGGAGAGAAGGGAGGAGGAGGCGAGGCTGGCCAGACTCGAGCAGCAAATGAAGCTCAAGTCACTGGCCGTGCAGAGGAGCCTGCCCAGGCCCACTGATGTCAATGGAAATGTCCTGCGGCCGCTGGACCCCGCTCAGCCGTTCAGCGAGTATCAAAAGGCCGAGGAGATGATCAAGCAAGAGATGTTGAGCATGCTGCACTATGACGCCGTTAAGAATCCAAGCGGCAACCAGTGCGCCGGAGCCAAAGGCCAGCCTAGGCCGGTCAATGTGGACAGGCACTTGAATTACTTGAGAGAGAGAGGGTACGATGAGTTTGGCGTTGAAGAGATGGAGCGGGCCGATGCTTTGCTCAGAAAAGAGGTGTTGGAGGTGAAGAGGCTGATGGGTCATGGGGAGTTGACGGCCGAGGCCTATCAGCAAGTGTGGGAGGAGTGCTATGGTCAGGTGTTGTATGTGCCCAATGGGAATAGGTTTACGCGCGCCAGTGTGGCTAGCAGGAGGGACAGGATAGAGAGCTGCGAGAAGAGGCTGGACGTGAACAGGTGTCACATGTTGAGCTTGGCCAAGAGGGCGAGCAAAGTGGAGCAAAAGCTGAAGATTACGCTGGGTGGTTATCAGTCGCGGGCGCAGATGTTGGTCAAGTCGCTGCACGACATTCACAACGAGATTGAGAGCAAGCAGGTTGAGTTGAACACTTTTGAGAGGATTAGGCAGTTGGAGTTGGAGGCCTTGCCGAGGCGAATGGAAGCGCTTGTGGAAAATTGCGACAGACAGGCGGCCAGAGAGAAAGAGCTGCAGAAAAAGTTTAGTGATCTTGTGTTTGAGCGGGATGCTTTAAAGAGTGAATGATTTGCTCGAGTTCTAATTAAATGAATAAATGTGATGGTGAAATTAAATAATTTATTGAACAATTTGTTTGTTTGAAAAATTGATTTGTTTTTTTTTTCTTATCTTTTCTTTTTATGTAAATAAATTTTTAAATATTATTTATTTATTTATTTGTATTATCTGTGCCGAGCTAAAGCTCCTTCAGATTAAAAAAAAAATTAAATAAATAAAAAATCAAAAAAAATCTATAAAAATAAAATAAAATAAAAATGTAAAGAAAAAATAAGATAAGAATAAAGTAAGTTAAAATATAAAATAAAAGACAGTTAAAATAAAAATAAATTGTTCAATAATTAAAAATTTTTACACCTGTCATTACTTACAATTTGTCTAGTTATTATTATTTATTTTATTTGTATTATCTGTGCCGAGCTAAAGCTCCTTCAGATTAAAAAAAAAATAAAAAAAAAATAAAAATGTAAAGAAAAAATAAGATAAAAGTAAAGTAAGTTAAAATATAAATTAAAAGACAGTTAAAATAGAAAAATTGTAAGTAATAACAGGTGTAAAATTTTTAACTATTGAACAATTCAGGAAAGAAAGAAGAAATAGTTAGATAGCAATTACACAATGGATTCGGGTATTCGACATATCTTGATTAAAAACCCGCTTTATATTCATCAACCAGATTGACAACCAATGGAACAGAATGACGCAGTCCTCCCGCTATATACCTTTCGCTCAATTCAAAAAGTCGATTCGAGACAGTTAAGAGTTTAAGTTTATTAGGGGCCTCATGATGCACAATATTGGAAGGAGTATCATATTTTAGTTTAAGTATAAAATGAACTGCTGAGTTTTGTAAGACTTGAATTTTTTTAATGTTTGTCTCTGAAAATGAATTCAGACACGGAAAAGAGTAATCAATTATAGATCTGATTAAAAATTTATATAGGCCACCTAGTGTGTAATAGTTAAGACCCCATTTTTTTTGACAATATTTATATTAAGTTTAACCGTGAACTACAACGCTGTTTTATTTCATCAACCATTGGGGTAAAGGTTAATTTTGAATCAAATTTTATACCTAAGAACTTGATTTCATTTTCGCTCTCAATTTTATTTTCATATAATTTTAAAGAAGAGAAGAGAGTATTCACTATTTGTTTTATTTCTTTTAGGTATATCGTTGATAAAAATACTAAAAAGTAATGGACTAATTACTGAGCCTTGAGGAACACCTGCAGCAATAAGGTTTTCTTCACTAATTTGACCATTTAGTGAACAGATTGAACTAATATGAACAGATTTACAAGTTCTTTAAAAACTATTTATTTTTTTTTTTATTTTCTATTTTAACTGTCTTTTATTTTATATTTAAATATTTATGCTTTGATTTAATTTTCAAATTCAAGGTTGATCAAAAGGTTAGTTGAGTCCATGTATCAAGAGACTGATTAACACTTCTTTTATTTAACTTCTTTAAAAAGGGACGTCAGTAAACCTCACCACAAATTAAAAAAAAATATCACAAATTCAGTAAAAAAATCACTTTTCCATTAAACAAAACAAATTCGTTTTTTTTCACAAAATTGTTACAAAAATATCTAATACAGCGAAAATGTCAATAATTCATTTATAATTTCACCAATTAGATAAAAATATAACAAAAACAGTACTCAATTAACTAATTAATTACTTTTCGATATTTTTCAAAAAATTAAAAATATCAAATATAGGGAAAATGTTAAAAATTAATTTATAACTTATGCAATATAATATGCAATATAAAAATAAATTTTTTTCTTTTTTTTTTTACAAATAATTTAATTTCTTAAATATAATTGTAAATAAATTTTGAATAAAATCTGAATGTCTTCTGAGGCAAAATCAAAAGAGTCCAGTTGACGATATACTTAACGAAGAGGTAGAAAATTTGTGAAAGGTGTAACGCGGAAATGTTAAAAAAAGGGGTTTTTATTGTCCAAAAGGGTGTACAACAAAAAAAGTAGTTAATTTGTGTGTATTTTTTTTATGTAATAAGATTTTACTTAATTAGTGAACAAAATTAAAATAAAGTTATGATTTAATTGAATTAGTGCTATTTCTTCCTTTTTTGATATATATTTTTACTGTTTGTGATATATTTCTGAAATAAATAATAAAAACTGAATTAGTTAATTGTTTATTGATTTTGTTATTTTTTTACTAATTAGTGGAGATTTTTACTGGTTTTGTGGTAAAATATTATTTGTGCTCATTAATCAAATAATAATCCTTGGATTTGGTCATTTATTTATTTGTTTATCTGTACCTTCAGAATAAAAATATATATAAAAAAAAATTTGAATTGAGCGAAAGATATGTAGCGGGAGGACTGCGTCATTCTGTTCCATTGGTTTTCAAGCTGGTTGATGAATATAAAGCGAGTTTTGAATCAAGATATGTCGAATACCCGACTCCATTGTGTAATTGCTATCTAACTATTTTTTCTTTCTTTCCTGAATTGTTCAATAATTAAAAATTTTACACATGTTATTACTTACAATTTGTCAATTTTAACTGCCTTTTATTTTATATTTTAACTTACTTTACTTTTATCTTATTTTTTCTTTACATTTTTATTTTATTTTATTTTTATTGATTTTTTATTTTTATTTTTTTTAATCTGAACGAGCTTTAGCTCGGCACAGATAATACAAATAAATAAATAAATAATAACACCTTCAGAATAAAAATATAAATAAAAAAAAATTAAAATAAAAAATAAATAAAAATATTAAACAAGAAGGATAAATAAGTCTAAGTAACAAAAAGAAAATTAAAAACGATATGTTGAAAAAGCTAGAGGTTAGACTTGTTAAAATTTGATAGTTCAGGAAAAAAAGAAGAAATTGTAAGGTAGCAATTACACAAAAGAGTTGGATATTCGATGAATCTTGATTCGAAACCTTCTCTTTATTCTTTCAACAGTCTGACGACCAGTAGAACAGAATTACTCAATCCTGTCCTGAAATATCTCTCACTCAACTCAAAGAGTCGATTTGAAACTGTTAGTAGTTTAAGTTTTTTGAAGGCCTCTTGGTGCATAATTTTGGATGAGGTATCATATTTCAGCTTCAAAATAGATCGAACTGCTGAATTTTGAATAACTTGTATTTTTTTGATGTTAGTTTCTGAGAATGAATTTAAACAAGGAAAAGAATAATCCAAGATTGATCCTGTAAAGATATTATACAGATTCAAATACAGATTGAACAAAAATTCTTCCTTTTTTGAAGAATTAAAATACTGCATTAAAGGTGCAACATGCTTTGTTTTTAGCCAAAATTTTTTAAAATAAATTTAAATTGTAAATAAAAAATGCCAAAGAGTCTATCTTTCGAACTTGAATCTATTTTCGAAAATTTCGAGGAATTTAATCGATTCTGTCTGAATTAACACTCAATTCATTATCCTAAATCAAATATGGTAAATTGAACGCACTGCCCAAACCGTTCAGAGCTCAAGATGCGACAGAAATATGGTTGCAAAGACTTAAGTTGTTGAAGAAAATATCCAGGAGAAGCCAAAAAGGTCAAAGAGAGGTAGACCGCCTAAAAATTCAAAAAAACTATAAATATTTAGTCTAGATTTTTTTATGTGCAATGAGAAAAATTTTGTGTGATGTATTTTTTTTATTTAAATAAAAAAAATTGAGGAATTATGATCAGGATTTTTTTTTGTGCGTGAAAATCTATATTTTGGCTATGATAATCTTATTTTTGGCTGTCAAAAGATTTTTTCCCGTTTTAACGCATTAAATAATCACGTTTTTTCGTTTTTTAATTATTTAAAGTAAAAAATAAATGTTGCAGTATTTTATTAAGTATATTTTATTAAATTTAATTTTAATTCATCAAACAAGGAAAAATTTTTGTTCAATTTGTATTTGAATTTCACAATACCACTTTTTACTTTTTTCAAATTAGATGAAAAATTTTTAAATTTTTTTATTTAAACAATTATTTATTTTATCACTTATGATAATTTTGATGTCGGCGAATTTATTTTAATTTTGAGGAGAGTTTTTATAAATTTAACTTTGTTTGGATAAGAAAAAAATACAAAATGTTACAAAAAGCCATTCAAAAATTAAATTTTTTAAAAACAACTTCAATTGGCTCGATATATTTTTTTCATTTTCTATTTTTCTGATCATCTATCTCTAATCAATACATACATATTAAACAATTAGTCTTTTTTTTCATAATCCGAGAAAAAAAGCAATTAAAAACAATAAAAAATCGTGATTGTTTTAATGCGTTAAAATCATACTTTCACACTTAAAAAATATTAAGTGTTAAGTGTGAGTGTAAGTGTTACACTTACACTTGTACACTTAAAAAAAATTAAGTGTACAGATTAAAATTTTTTTAAAAATATTTCCAAAATATTTTTCATTAATATAAATATAAATATAAGTCAAAAATTAAATGTTTCGCAAAAAATTAATTTAATTTTAATAAAATAACCAAATATCTCATTTTTCAAGCAAGTCAACATTTACTCTGATAACTGCTTTTAGGATAAAATTCTTGGAGTTAATGTTTCGGTGTCTTTTGCTACTGATAATACCACAAACACTAGAATATAGTTCTATAAAGGCACTTGACACTGAAATTGAAAAAATCTTTCTAGCTATTTCACTCAGTATTGGAAGTCTTTGGGAATTTTTGTTCAAGAAGGATTGAGTTGATTACATAATTCGCTTTGTTCGTTTATGAAATCAAAAAATAACTCTTTTTCTCGACCAATTTTGTCAATATTGTCAAGTCTCGCTCTATCATTTTCTGTCTCGTAAGATCTTGACCGTATAAAGGCTCTAAAAACTTGATTTTCTTTGTTAAAAGGTCTTATTTGAATTTGACTAAGATCATTTGATTGTGTATTTTGAACTTGTTGTTTTTGAGACGGATCATTATTTAAGATTAAAATAAAGAATAAAATAATACATTAAATATGAATAAAATAAGTTATTCTAATATTAGTAAATTAGATCATAAAGTAGTTACTAGTTACTAGAATAGATAATTATTTAGAATACCTGATATTATATTTTTCTTATATTTGACAAATTTGAATAAATTAAATTAAAATCGATTTGAAATCTTTTTTTTCTCTTTTACATTTTTTGATGGAATTGCATGATTAAAATTTGTAATTTTACATGCAAAAGTATTTTTAAAAAATTAACATGCTGGATAAATGAAATATTTGGTTATTTTATTGAAATTATATTTATTTTTTGGAAACATTTAATTTTTGACTTATATTTTATTAATGAAAATTATTTTGGAAATATTTTTAAAAAATTTTAATCTGTACACTTAATTTTTTTAAGTGTACAAGTGTAAGTGTTGAGTTTGAGTGTAACACTTACACTCATACTTAACACTCAATTTTTTTAAATGTGAAAGTATGGTTAAAATGGGAAAAAACGGACAATAAACGCAAAAAAAAAACGGAAAAATTATAAAAAATGAGTAAATTCTTGAAATTGAAAATAAAATTAGTAGATTATTAAATTTATCAAAAGCCTTTTACAATGATTCTATGTTTTTTCAAGAGTTTATTCAATTTTTTTTGCATTCACAGTCCATTTTTTCCCGTTTTAACGGATGTAGTGTCTTGACAACCAAAAAAAAAGATTTTCACACACAATCGCCAAATTTTTTTTTTTGGTTGTCAAAATCTTAATTTTGTGTGTGTTAATCTTATTCTGCTAGATATTTGATTAATTTTTAGAATATTAAAACTTTTTGAATTTTTTTTAATAAAAAAATAGTTCTTTTTTATTATTTTTATCTTTTTTTCAATAAAATTGACAGTTTTTTATAAGAATTATCTGAAATATACTTTTTTTGTTCATTTTTTATTTGATTTATTTTTTATTATAAAACAAAATAGTTTAATATAAAAGTTGTCTTTTATTATATAAAAATATTTTTTTATTACTAAATTAGTCGCGAGTTTACTAAAATTGTTATCTGAAAATAATAGCAGTCATTTTTTTTTATTTTTAATATCAGAGTTCGTTTAAATGTCTAATTGGAAAAATTAATAAAGTAAAAAAAGTTCAAGTTTAAAAAATCTTTTTTATTCCCCTGACATAAAAGGTATTATACAAAACCGGTTTCCCATCCGAATAAAATTATTTTGTTTGATATATGTTGTCATTAGATAAACTAATGGTAATGGTATCCAATTTAATTCTTAATTTTACTCTGTTTTGGCAGTAAATTCTGGGTCACATGTTTTTGACAAATTTCGGCCGTTAACAGGAGTTTGGGTCATTTTTGACTCAGTTTGGACGGATAAAAGTTAAGTAAATCAAAGTATTTAAAATATGTACTATTTTTGAAATAAATTCTGAGACATTTTAAAAACTAGAAATATTGCAAAGTCATTTCACCTTGTAACAATGAATTTGCCAAAATTTGAAAAATTAATCTCTTATGATGGTGTAAAATTTCTCAATTAATTTATTTATCGCACCTGGGTTTAACGAAAAAAAAACAAAAAAAGCTTAGTTCAAAATATAATTCAAATAAAGACTTTGATTTATTGAAACTCTCTTACATTGAAAACAACTATTTTTAATCATTATTATCATAGATCAAATTTAAAATAAAAAATTTCGATTAAAAATTTTTTTTCTTAAAAAGACTTTGAACGTAAAAAATGTATTTTATTTGCTGAACAAATACCCAAATTAGAATAAAATTTTCTATAAAAGCCCTTAATTTTTGTGACCAAAAAATCAAATAAAATCCAACATGAAGTTTGAAATATTTTTCTTTTGCTTGGGCATTTATGGCAGCAGTGCATTTTTGTTCAACAATGTCAAAGAAGGCCCTAACTGGAACGATCTAAAAGTAACCTGGGGAATAAATCCATTTAACTCGGACAATTTTCAATCATTGCCAAGGACAGAAGCAGAAGCCAAATCAAAAGGTTGGGTTAAGGAAAAAGGCTGTTCAGAAGTAAATGGTAACAGATATATTTTAAATGGTGACAGAGCTGCTATGCTTATCTTCAATGCTCTCGGCATTATTTCCGGCATTGCGTCATACCTACCCAAAGGACTTCCATTAAATTATCCTTCTTCTAAAATTCAACCATTGTTCGTTGATGAAGGAGAATTTTTCACAATAAGCGCTTATTTTGTTGATCCGGTCTCTGTGTGCTCTGCTTCGGCATCGGCAAGGCAAGTCACAGGCGATAGATTAATTATCAAAGGAAGTGGAAAAGAAATCAATATTCCCCTAGAACAAAAAGACATTAATTCATTTTGGACCCAAGGTAAATGTTTTTATACAATGGGTGTTCATTTTTGGGCTGATATTGATGGAAATGAGCTAAATGAGAATACAGAGGCAGATAATTTTGCTCCTCTATTTTTGCTTTATAATAAAGGAAAGTTAAATGGTTTTGGATGGGCGTTTAATGCTGATTTGCCATCGAAACGCTTTGAGCACCCTGGTAAAAGTGTTATAGGAAATTTTTTCAATAAAACTCCGACATTTTTTTCTGATCCCAACAAAGCTGGCACATTATCAACTCTGCATATCTATTTAGATAGCACTCCGCAATTAAATTTTTGCTAAATTAAATTAAAAATAAAATTTTTCAGATTTGTATCTTTCAATAAAAACAATTCAAATTTTTTTACTTTTTTAATTTTATTTTTGGTAACTTGCTAATTATTTTTAATTTTTTAGATAGAACAAGCTAAAGATTACCTCAAAGCTCCTTTTTACCTAAGTCTTTTTAAAAGTTATAAAAAACTAAGTAGCTCAGAACGGTCAAAAAAAGACGGTCTTTTCAATTTGCATTCAAGTAAAGCAATCAAAAAAAATGTTTATAATCTGAATATAATATTTACAAATTTATAAAAATTTATTTATTGATTTATTTTGGGTTGTTTAGTTGGTTTAGCTGAATGCCACTGTCGGCAATTACATGTAGTGTTGGATGCAGTCAGAGCAAACCGGTCCATTTCTCGGACGGTATTTTGCGGTCATTTGGCCGTTTAGCTTGGCGGTCAAAATTTTGGACCATCACAAAATACGGGCGGTTTCGATACCAACATCATCATTTTAACCAAATGTCGACCTTTAATTGGAACAATTAATATTTTATATAATCTTATAAAAATTTTATAATCTTAATTATAACCCTTATACATAGAAAAGTTTTTTTTTTGGAATTCATAATTTGAGGATTTTTCGATATAAACATACGTTCCATCCCAAATCACAGCAATACACTCTTCATCCAAGTTGAACAATTTTTTCGATAGGTTAGTTGAATTATTGATGTATATATCACCACGTGTGTTTACAGAAACACCTAAATGTTTAAAGTATTTTTAAAAATTTCTCTCGCTGCTTTAAAACTTTTTTTCGTCTGTTCATAATTAGATATGTTGGTCAATTCAACAACCTTTTTAATTGGATATCCGAGACGTAATCTTGCAATGAAGATAAAAATTGTATCACATAAGCTCATATTGAATTTCCAAATAGGTGTTGAAGACTGAATTTCGTTTAATAAAGAAAAAAACTCATCTCTTTCAATACCTATTAACGAACGAAATTTGTCAATCGCAAGACTATCAGCATAATTGATCTTAAAATAGCTAGTGGAGAAATGTTCAATGAAGAAAGTTGCATATTTCTTAATCAATAAAGACTTTCTATTTCGGTTTGATTTTCAACCAATTTGTGCTTTGCGAGCAATTTTTTATAATGTTATTTTTTTTTGTTGTAGCATAATCATTTGAAGGTATTTGGACGACTTTTAATATATTTCGAGTTATTTTAACAGATAGAACATTCGGTACAGGAGTTAGGATTTATTTTAAAGGCTGATATATTTTTTAGTAGTTTTTTAGTATTAATAGAAATAAAAAATTCAAGAAAAATGTTATTTTAGTAATTCAAATCCAATTAAAAGAGTCCCTTCGGGAACAAGCTAGATTTTTGATATGTTATATATTTTTTGATAAGGAATAAGGAAATTTTAGTCCGATACTCAAAATCGATAGTCATTCGGAAATTTTAAAGAAATACTCATTTTTTGGTGTTTTTAGTAAATCTACAATTACTCTAAACAATAAGAAATAGATGTATATAATTTTATTCTTCATTGCAAGGAATTTCGAGTGATATTTATTTTCATTAAAACCGATGGTCTCATGTGGATTATCAGGTAATTTTTCTTTAATTTCCAGTCTCAATTGTTTAGTAAAATCATTTTGCTTCAACCATTCAAAATTATTCTTTCAATTTGAATTAAATTATAAATTTGAAAAGCTAAAAAATGGATGAAACATTATCCAATTCTGTATTTGTATCACTTGATTCAACCCTCTCTTGAATCTTTCTCTTAATCTGAGGTGAAACAACAGGTGTTGAATTATGACCCAAAGACTTCCTGAGTATAGCTTTTAACTCATCATTCGATTTTAGGATATTATTGTTCGATGTAACCACTTGATTAATTAAACCGAAAATTTACTTCTCAAATCCTAAATTTTTGGAATCATCATGGTGTTCTCTAATAAATTATTGGCCTTTACAACAACCTCTTTTTAAACAACTTTAAACTTTTTGTGGAAAATATTTCTCTTTTTTTTGGTTCTTTGAAAATTTTATCACTAGAAATTACTTCTTGAACGAAATTGATTGTTCCTTTTTTTAGTTTGAAATTAAGGATATTGATTAAACGAAGAAATTGTTTTAATGACTTAACATTAAAAAGTTGAAGTAGGATTCAAACAGATATGAAAGAGTGTGTTTGTAAAAAGTTAAGAAGAAAACACTGACATCATCCTTTTCAATATTGTCCAGAATTTTGGAAATATCAACACTTGACGGGAACTGATTTAGATGGTAAACGGGTGTTCAAGATTTGGAATATCTAATGCAATAACGATCATTTTTACATAATGTGACGGGGACTTATCGATAAAAGATTAACTAACAGTTTAGTTTCTATATTTCTTTATTATTTAAAGTTAAGACGAAGTGAAGTCTTAAACTTCACTTCTATTTATATTAGAAGGGAGGACCGGGTCTTACATCCCTCGCCCTTTTAAGGAGTCCAAAAGGGACACCAACTTCCTTCCACCTTTTTTCCTTCCACCACAACAAAAAGAAATAAACAACAACAAAAAAATAAAAATTATGCAAAAATAAAAAAATTTTAACTAGCGTGCTCTTTTTTTTTTTTTTTCAACAACACCAACATGAAAAAAATGAAAATGATCAAAACTTGAAAAAAAAACAAAACTTCTTGACAAAACAAAAACTTGAAAATAAACAACAACAAACAAAATCAACTAAAAATTTTTATTTTTTTTTTTTTTACTTGAAACTTAAACTTTTGAGGCCATTAAATCCTCATGTTTCTTGACCGATCTTGTCATGTGAGTCTTTAACCCACTCTGACTTTTACATACTTGACCACAAATTTCACATTTAAATTCGTCTTGATTTTTATCTAATATCGTTGTATTAGTATCTTGAAAATCAGTTGATTCATCTTCTGTCAACTCCTGGTTTTCTACCTCTAATTCGACCATACTATCTTCCTGATCCTTTTGATCTTGATCTTCTTTTTCTTGTTCCTGCTCGTTTAGAACTTGATCATTAACTATAGGTACACCACTCTGTATCTCTATGTCATCTAACACACCTGCTTGATTAGCTTCTTGATCAGCATTAGTTGGATTTTTAGCTTCTTTTAGCCTCCTAACTATTAATGCAGTCTGAGACCTCTTTTGTCTCCAATCATCGTCTAATTGTTCTTGATTAAAATTTTCCAAATTTTTCACCGAACGTCTCATATTGTACTTGACCATACGATCATAATGAACTACCTGAACTTTTTGATTCTCTGTGTTTACAATTTCATAATTGCACTCATTTATTTTCTTCTTGATTACAAAAGGACCCATGTATTTTGGCTCGAAGCTTCTTACATGTCCTACCACTTGACGAGAATTAATTAACAAGACAAAGTCTCCAATTTCAAAAATAACTTTGTTGCTTGAATTCTTATCAAATTGTTTCTTCTGTGATGTTTGGGCTTGATTAATATTCTTGACAATATTCTCTGTCAATTCTTTTTCCTTAATACTTAACTCTGGAGAATTAATTTCTAAAGCCCTATCGTTACTTGAAGGTAAAATTTTCTTGAATAAGACCTGATTTGGTGCATACCCTGTTGAGCTATGTATGTTGTTGTTGTATACAAAAACAACGTCACTTAACACCAAATCCCAATTGTCATGTTGACTATTCACATACGCACACAACATTTGCTTGATTGTCTTAATTGTTCGTTCCTCCAATCCATTACATTGTGGATGATACCCTGTTGTTCTCAATTTCTTTATGCTATACTCTTGACAAAATTCCTTGAAAATATTTGCCTCAAAATTTCTACCTTGATCGGTTAACCATGATAATGGTGTTCCGAATTTGTTGATTACGTCTTCCTTTAAAAACATCACTGTAATCTCAGCTGTATAACTTGGGACAGCCTTGGCAACGACAAACTTTGAAAAGTGGTCAATTGCAATAATAATAAATCTGTTGCTTCTTATTGTCATCTTTAACGGACCTGCAACATCGACACAAATTAAATCCCAAATTTTGTTCACTTTGATTGATACTAAAGGGTGTTTGTTGCCCTTTTTTGTTGATAGCTTGAATTTTTGGCACGTGTCACATGATTTAAAATAATCATAGACAAATGACTTGATAACTGGCCAACTAAACCTTGATTCTTAACTTCTAAAAGTCTTCTCGAATCCTAAATGACCTGACGTAATTGCATCATGGTATAAGCTGCAAATTTGTAATTGCTTGTGCTTTGGAACAATTACCAAATTTGTGCCAGCTTTACCCTTGAGGTAGAGTGTACCTCTTTCAATTATTAATTGGTCTTGATTTGCCTTCCAATAACTCGCATTTTCCACACCTTGAAAATCGATTTTGTCTCCTGTTTTGATTGCTAACTTGACTACGGCTATTTCTCTGTCCATTTCTTGCTCAAATTCCCAATCAATGTTTATATTAAAATCGAGTGCATTCACATCATGCTCGACTTTTAATATTTCAATAATATTAACTCCTTCTTGAGTTATTCTTGATAATACATCAGCTGTATTATTCTGCTTCCCTGGACAATACACAATTGAATAATCTAACTCTTGAAGTTTTAACAACAATTTGTATAACCGACCATTCAGTTCTTTTGACTTGATCAAAGTACTAAGCGGTTTATGGTCGGTAAAAAATTTTATGTGTCTCCCATAAATATATGCTTGAAAATGCCTTGAAGCCCAAACTATTGCTAGCATCTCTCTCTCGCTAGTCGAATAGTTCCGTTCACTTACATTTAATTGTCTGCTACCGTACGCAACCGGATGAATCTTGACATTCGCCATTTGAGTTAAAACTGCTCCAATACCAACACCTGAAGCATCTGTATAAATTGCAAAATCTTTCTTGAAATCTGGATAAACCAACACTGGTGCCTTGACCAATTGCTCTTTAAGCCTCTCAAAAGCTTCTTGGGTCTCACTTGTCCACTGGAAAATCATTTTAGCTTTTGTAAGCTCAAACAAACATGCGGCAGTTGTACTAAACTCAGGAATGAATCGACGGTAATACGACATCATCCCTAAAAAACGCTTTATATCGTCCTTATTCTTTGGAGCTTCCATTTTTGAAATCACTTGTGTCTTAGCTTGATCTGGTTTTAACCCACTACTTGTTATACAGTAACCTAAATAATTCACTTGACTCATTCCAAAACAACACTTTGATGGCTTTAACTTAAGATTAGCACTTTTAAACCTTGATAAGATCAAATCTAGACGATACAAATGTGATGCAAAATCCCTTGAATAGACAATCACATCGTCTAAATACACCAAACAATATTTCCATGTGAGATTCCGAAGGAGGGTGTCCATGAGTTTCTGGAATGTAGACGGCGCATTACATAGACCAAACGGCATAACGCTGAAATGATACAGCTTATTATTGGCTATGAATGCTGTCTTCTCTTTATCGTCACGAGCTAGTGGTATTTGCCAATATCCACTAGCTAGATCTAGCGTACTAAAAAATTTTGAACCACCCAACGCGTCTATAGTGTCATCTATACGCGGCAACGGATATGAATCCTTTATTATAACTTGATTTAGTTTTCTAAAATCTATGCAAAATCTAAATTCTTGCTTTTGTCCCTCTTGAACCTTCTTCTTGACCAATATAATTGGACAAGACCAAGGACTATGACTTTCTTCTATAACCTTGCTCCTTAACATTTGCTTTATTTGTCGATCTACCTCCTCTTGTGCTGCTTGAGGTAATCTATACGCTCTTTGCCTTAACGGTGTCGCATCACCCGTATTTATTTTATGCTCTGTACCATTTGAATTTCCCATCTCGAATTCTGACCACTGGAATACATCCACATATTTTAGTATTAATTTTACTAAATCATTTCGATCCTTGATCGATAGCTCTTGATTAATTTTAATTTTTGAAAAATCTATTTTCATCGCTTGTTCAGATGACTTCTTTACATCTTGAACATCTTCTGCTTGATCATCCACGACCTCAGCTTCGTTTACTACTCCGATTACTGTTCCATTTTCTATAACCGTATCGTTATTGGACGCATTTAAAACGCTTACATATATTGTACCATCATCTTGAACATTTCCAACACTATTTGCCCACACAACACCTCTTGATAAATCACTTATCGACGGCGACTTAGATTCAAACATCAACCCTTTTGATTTGTCTACACAATAAATCTTGACTTTAACCAAATTTTCTGAACTCGCTTTAACACATACTTTACCATCATTTATATTATTTTTGAATACGGTTTCGCTTCTTCGACTTGATTTGAAATATATTTCAACCGAAATTCATCATCATTGTCTTTGATTGATATCTGGCACTTCTCAAAGTCGAAATTTGCTTTGAATTTCTTGAGAAAGTCGATACCCAATATACCAGTTTCTGACACATGTGCGAAAATAAAATCATGATTTCCGACCCATTCGTTGATTCTCAATTTTACTTGGCCAGTTGCACACTTGATTTTCTATGTCTTACGAGCTGATCTTATTGTTAAGTCGGCTCGCTTGAGATTCCATCCATCCACTTGACCATAATTATTTAAAAATTGCTCTACTTGATTAGCCATATCTTTTGGTAATCTATCCGGACTTATAAAGGACGCTGTTGCTCCTGAATCAACTAAAATGTTCATCGGTATGTCTTGATTGTTTTCTTCTAACACTGCACTAACTTTGACCAGATTAGATGCTTGATTATGAGTACAATTTTGCACATAAATTGTAATTGTTGTCTCCTCAAGACTTTCATAATCCCCTAACTCATCTAACTCAGCATCAATTGTATAACTTTTAGCGAATTTTGGATAGCTTTTTGATTGATTGCTTCGGTATTTGTTATTATTCCTATAACTACTCCTACTACCCTTGTTGTACCTCTCTTGATTAAACTCGGTACGCTTGCTTGATGTTGGATATTCACTCGATTTACTATAACGCTTAAAACTATTCTCATTCGATTCCTTTCTTGAAGATTGATTAATTCTTGATAAACAATCCACACTCTTGTGACCAAACTTGCCACAAAAATTGCAACTACCATTAAATTTAACAACCTTTGGATTACTGAATTTAGACTCTCTATGTTCCATTTTGTTAATATCCATTGGCTCCTGCTTAATTTGTTGGAAATGTCCTGTGTACATTTCCTTATAATCGACAGACTTGTCAGAATTTTACACAATTTAAAGCTTAGCCGCTATCACCAATGTGACGGGGACTTATCGATAAAAGATTAACTAACAGTTTAGTTTCTATATTTCTTTATTATTTAAAGTTAAGACGAAGTGAAGTCTTAAACTTCACTTCTATTTATATTAGAAGGGAGGACCGGGTCTTACAATAATAATAAAATTAAATATATAATTAAAATTAAAGAATTAAAGAAAATTTTACTGTTTTTAACGTTTTTTTACGACTTTTTACCTGGAAATAAGACTTTACGTAATTTTACTAAAAATTTGGTAAATTTAATGTTTTAAAAAATGAATTGTTTTTTTTAATTTTTTTCAAAAATTTTACTAAATAACGAAAAAAATGGTATTTTTTGGCCTTTTTGTATTTAATTTTTACATAAAAATTGGTAAATTTACGTAACTTTTCGAAAAATTATGTAATTTTACAAAAGTAATGTTCCTTAAAATACGGCGATTAGGCGATTTGACATGTGGTTATGAAGTAAAATTACATTTTTTTACGTAAAATTTCGTAATTTTACCTCAGAACCACATGTCAAATCGCTTCTGTATTATTATATAATTTTAAATTGAAAACATATTATCATACATACGTACTTGAAAAAAACCAGTGTCAGTGTAAATGCTTCACTTACAATTAACACTTAGAATATGAAACTTGGAAATATTAAGTATTACACTTGGTTTTTACCTTTTAACCCTTGAATTTTTCTAATTTTAAAGCTAAAAAAGGCATTTTTTATTATTTAGAAATTTTAATTATTATTAAATGTAATTTTTTGAATTAATGAATTTCAAAAATTTAAGCTGTTTCATGTAAAATCATTTTTATCTAGAATATTATTCGAAATTCAGATAAAAAATTTTTAATTAAATCTTTTGAATCAGATTGAGATTTACTTTTAAAAGAGCGTTACAATCAAATTTTTTAAATTTAAATTATGTTTTCTTTTGCTACTTACAACACCGCAAATGCTGAAATATCGTTCATCAAATGCCGAAGATGCAGGAATTTAAAATAATTTTTCGCTATTTCACTTAAAATAGGCATTATGGGAGATTTTGTGCTCCAAAATTCTTTTTTAGATTTCTATAACTCAGTTTAATCTCTTATAAGGTCCATGAATATTTGCTATTCACGACTAAACTTATCAATGAGTTCTATCGACACTCGTTTCATAAGCCCTTAAAAAATTTAAAAATACTTAAAATTTTATTTTTGTATCTCTAATAAAATATTATAATTTAAATAACTGCAAACTTTAGTTTAAAATAATTTTTTATTGAATTGCCTAAATAAAAAGTTCGATCTTGATTTAGTAGTTTTATAAATTTATTATTATATTCAAAGTATTTTTTGATTATATAAATTTATTTTTATTAAAAGTTAAGTTTTTAGAGAATGACTTCTAATTCTGAACAAAGAGGTAGGTGTCGTATTTGTACTAGTGGTAGCTCGTATGTATGCACATTATTTATCACGTTCCGTTTTACATACATCATCAATCGCGCAAGAATTCGGCCTTTCAAGCACATTTGTTTCGACAATTTTAATTAATAAAGAAGATATTTGTTGATATTTGAAGATGATGGCACATGATTCCGAATTAATTGCAGGAAAGATGACGAAGCCATAGTTATAATTAAGGCATTGGAGACGGTAGGAGAAAATAGGAGAATATGGTTGAATCAGATGCTACACATTGATTACTAATCAATGGCTAAAAAAAATATATATAAATAAATGTGGTTTATTCTTTCGTCTTTTTTAAAAAAGTTAAATACAATTTTGAACTTGCAATTTGGAAAATGCGATGAAATTTAGTTTCTATTTTTGAAATATTTACAATTTAAATTTGCAATGTTATTTCAATTTGATCTTAATTATAGCACTTCTAAACTCTTTTATTTAATTTAATTTTTATAAATTTATTTTTTAAGGATTTTTTCTAAAATAAGCAAATTAAATCTTCTTTATTTGTTAATCTAATTAAAATTAATCTTTTAATTTTACTTTTCAGTTTTTAGATAGCAATTATTATGGTCAATAAAAAAACAGCTCTAGATCAAATAACTCAATTTATTTCAGAGACTGTTTTTTTTAGAGCTGTTTTTTTATTGAACATAATAATTTTTATCTAAAAATTGAAAAGTAAAATTAAAAGATTAATTTTTACAAATAAAGAACATTGAATTTACTATACATTGAATTTTTAAAAAAGACGAAAGAATAAACCATATACAAGCGTGTATAATTGACGGTGTCAATTTGACGCTAAAACTGACTTATTAAGTGAAAAAAAAGAATCATTTTTTATGTATATTTATTTGACAAATTTTATTTTTACTTTCGTACAATTGTAAATATACTGGTAATTTTAATAAGAGTACTGGAGGTCCACGATTGACGCTTCCAGTCCTAAAATCGCCCTAGTTACGGCTTACTTATTTAAATAAATTTAAATACTTTTCTCTAAAGTTAGTTGACTTTCTTTTCAAGTCCTTTGTTCGTCCTCATTTGGAGTTTGTGGTAGGAACCTGGAATCCATATCGACAAAGTGATATCGATGTCCTTGAGCAAGTTCAACGTAGATTCTCGAAAATGGTTCCTGAACTTAAATCAAAATTCTACCATGTGAGAAGAGAGGCTCTAGGATGGAGCACACTTGAAGAGAGACGCAGGCGAGGTGATCTTATTCAACTTCACAAAATTCAGCACGGCCACGATAAGGTCAAATTCATAAATGGGGATCAAAAGCTGGCTTCGGATGGTCTAGACAGCCCGGCAGAGAACACAAGAACTTGTCATAGAGCGATCGAGCGACAGTTGATTCGCAATTGTGGAGTGAGATACAACTTTTTTAAAAACCGTAAACCGTTTAAAAAAAGAATTTTACTTATTTTTACTATTGTCTATCGCAAGCCATCTACTTCTCTAAACCTGTTTTTCAATCTATATCCAATTCTTATTATATTTCGCTTTTCAAATTGTTCCATTTAACAGCCCAAGTTAATTATGCTAGTGATTTCAATAAAGTTAATGAAGATCTTGAAACTCAAGGTCTTTATGGATTTCAGCAAAGATTGAGCATTAAGCTTTGCTATTGTTTACATTCCTGGAAATCTAGGGCTTAATTTGTTTGGCGAATTATCATTTTCTTGTTTTTTTCCTAAATTTATCAACTTATTTTCACCGAACGATTTTGATTTAATTTTCTCTTAATTTAAGGCATTGTGAAATTTCTTACTAAACTTTCAATACAAAAATAAAAAATTTCAAAAGTTTTGTTCTAAATGTCAAAAACTTGTTCTGTAAATGAAACGAAGTGAAACAACTGTTGTTTCACCTTCCGCGGAAGTCTGCAAAATCTGTGTGAATTCTGAAAAATTGCACCCTATTTAAAAGTATTAAAAATAAAACGCAATTAATTTGCACAGAATAAGCAGACAAATATTTTAAAATTTGTATCCTGTTAACGACCAAATCGGGTCATTTTTGACCCAAGCAAACTATAAAATTGATAAATAAAAAAATCTTTGTCAAAAATTTTTTTTTATTAAAAAACATGCTTGAGTCATTTTTTACAAATTTCGGCTTTGACAGGAGTTTGGGTAATTTTTGACTCAGTTTGGACGGATAAGAGTTAAGTAAATCAAAGCATTTAAAGGATGCACTATTTTTGAAATAAATTCTGAGACATTTTAAAAACTAGAAATATTGCAAAGTCATTTCACCTTGTAACAATGAATTTGCCAAAATTTGAAAAATTAATCTCTTATGATGGTGTAAAATTTCTCAATTAATTTATTTATCGCACCTGGATTTAACGAAAAAAAAACTAAAAAAGCTTAGTTCAAAATATAATCCAAATAAAGACTTTGATTTATTGAAACTCTCTTACATTGAAAACAACTATTTTTAATCATTATTATCATAGATCAAATTTAAAATAAAAAATTTCGATTTAAGATTTTTTTTCTTAAAAAGACTTTGAACGTAAAAAATGTATTTTATTTGCTGAACTAATACCCAAATAAGAATAAAATTTTCTATAAAAGCCCTTAATTTTTGTGACCAAAAAATCAAATAAAATTCAACATGAAGTTAGAAATATTTTTCTTTTGCTTGGGCATTTATGGCAGCAGTGCATTTTTGTTCAGCAATGTCAAAGAAGGCCCTAATTGGAACGATCTAAAAGTAACCTGGGGAATAAATCCATTTAATTCGGACAATTTTCAATCATTGCCAAGGACAGTAGCAGAAGCCAAATCAAAAGGTTGGGTTAAGGAAAAAGGCTGTTCAGAAGTAAATGGTAACAGATATATTTTAAATGGTGACAGAGCTGCTATGCTTATCTTCAATGCTCTCGGCATTATTTCCGGCATTGCGTCATACCTACCCAAAGGACTTCCATTAAATTATCCTTCTTCTAAAATTCAACCATTGTTCGTTGATGAAGGAGAATTTTTCACAATAAGCGCTTATTTTGTTGATCCGGTCTCTGTGTGCTCTGCTTCGGCATCGGCAAGGCAAGTCACAGGCGATAGATTAATTATCAAAGGAAGTGGAAAAGAAATCAATATTCCCCTAGAACAAAAAGACATTAATTCATTTTGGACCCAAGGTAAATGTTTTTATACAATGGGTGTTCATTTTTGGGCTGATATTGATGGAAATGAGCTAAATGAGAATACAGAGGCAGATAATTTCGCTCCTCTATTTTTGCTTTATAATAAAGGAAAGTTAAATGGTTTTGGATGGGCGTTTAATGCTGATTTGCCATCGAAACGCTTTGAGCACCCTGGTAAAAGTGTTATAGGAAATTTTTTCAATAAAACTCCGACATTTTTTTCTGATCCCAACAAAGCTGGCACATTATCAACTCTGCATATCTATTTAGATAGCACTCCGCAATTAAATTTTTGCTAAATTAAATTAAAAATAAAATTTTTCAGATTTGTATCTTTCAATAAAAACAATTCAAATTTTTTTACTTTTTTAGCATTATTTTTAGTAACTTACTAATTGTTGATTTATAGTAAAATTGTCCCCTTTTTTTCCAGAAATTTAAAATAGAAATTATTTGGAAAATTTTAATAATTAAATCAAAAAAAATTTAAATTCATTAGTAAAAATTATTTCTAATAATATTCAGCAATACTTGAATATGTTGAATATAAGTCTTTGGTTGTTAAACATGTCTGACCATATAAAATCGAATATCCTACAAAAATAAATTAAAAATCAATTTTAAATTTTTCAGCAGAATACTTGTTTAATTATATTTTAGAAAAAATTTGAAAAAAAATATATTTAAAATAAAAAGCCTTAAAAAATATTTATTTTAATTTTTTTAATTTAAACTTTATGTTAAATTATTGTCAAACTAATTCGACTAATCTAAAGCTAGTAAACTAAAATACAGCCGACAAAATTTAGTTAAACTTTAAAAAAGTCGAATAAAATTTAGTCAGCTTAATTTTAGCTGTAAAACAAACTTTTTATTGCGAATATTATATTTCTAAATGCTAAATCATGACTTTAATTTAAAAATTTAGCTGACTAAATTTTAGCCCACTAAACTAAAATTAGTTTGATGGAACCCATCACTAAAATTTATTTTACGATATTCATTGTTTCAGTAAAAACATTACTTGAAGTTTCTTAGCAATGAACCCTTAAAAATATAAATTTTGTTGAATATTCTCCATTATATTAAACTATGACATAATAATTCGCACACGCAAAAATAATCATTATTTACGTAAGCAATTTTTGGTTCTTAGTTACCAGAACTTTTTAACTATACATAAAGTCTTTTTTTGGATAATTCATACAACTTTTTTAAGTAAAATTTTTTTAAGACAAATTTGAAATGGCTCAAATTGTGCCTTCAACAAATAACAATCGTAAGATAAATAATCTTTTGGATAAAATAATTTAAAGCTTTTTTAAAGCCTCAGCTTGGATGCAGCGGTAAAAAAATAATATAAAGAAAAGTCTTTAATTTTATGAAATTAAGACCTCCGACTATACCAGGTTGTCCACCCGGCCTAGAATATCTATCTCAGCTTGATTGTCTTCTTTTGAATCAAAAAGTCTCTTTAGTTGAAGGTTTACATCATCTAGTTTTACAAATTTAAGTTAAATAATTATCTTTATTTTTTTAATAGCATTTACCGGATGGGAAAGAAATAACAAATATATGATTAAGAATATCCAAGGAAATCAAATATATTTTGCAGCAGAAGGTTCCTTTAAATTTTTTTTAAATAACGAATTTACTCCAAATAAGTAATGATCCATAAGCTAAACAATAGATAACAAAGTAAAATTTCTGAACTTTGTCATGAGCAAATTCTAAAGCAATCTCACCAAATTCTTATTAATTTGGCGGGTTGACATCTTTGGGTCTTGTCCAATATGTGATCACTTGATCACAAAAAATGTGATCTTTTTAATAATGCTGGTTTTGTGAACAAGACTGATCACCAAATCGATGATCATACAAAATGTGATCAAATGATTCATCACGAGAATTTTAATACTGATCAATAAAAATGTATTACTGATCACGCTTGAATAAAATTCAAACTTTACTAAAAAAAATGAATAAATTTTTTTTTAAATGGCTCTGAGTAATAAAACTCCTTTCGCCATTGGAATTGAAAGTAAATCATTTACTTTCAATTCCAATGGTTAAGTTAAGTTAAGAGTAGTTAAAAAAAAAAAAAGTAAATTTAAGTTGAAACAAATCAATAAGTAGATACTTTCTTCATTAATACGAAAAAAAAAGAAACAACAAGAATTTAAAAAAAAATGCACTGCGTGATTACAGTTTTTTTGTTATAAAAAAAAAAATTTAAAGTCCACTTTCATTGATCCATAGCTTGTTTTCATCCCAGATAATAAAAAGTAGCGTTTTTTGTTTACAGCTCCTGTTAACGAATGCACCAACCTAGTCCTCAATGAGATTAAGTACTAGTTTGTTTTTAAATGTAACACATTTTCTAATATATTTTATAAAGAGGTTTTTAAGACGGACTTCTATTTTGTCAAGTTTTATGACTTCAAAGAATTGATCTAAGAGATTTGTTGGGGTATCATTAGGCAATTTATAAATTGATTTTATTGAGACATTTTGAATGGTTTGGATACGGGAAAAATTTGTAGCTGAGATTAGGATAGGAGTAAAAAAACTATAATCAACAATTGAACCGATAAGGGACTTGTATATTGTAACTAGAGTATTTGAGGGTTAAATTTCCATGATTTATGGGATTACATTTTTAAAATATTAATACGATCAGCACATCGAGAACGAACAAAATTTACATGAGCATTAAAGCATAAACGTTCGTAAAAAGTTATTCCTAAAAAAACAGGATATTTTTCATAAGGAATGCTTTTCTTAAAAATTTTAACATTTAAAGGTTGATTTTTATAAGAGTTGCCAGAGAATATAGTATAGCTACCTTTTCAGTGGCCATATCCATTTTCCATTTTATAAGCCATTCTTCTACTTTTTTAAGGTAATTATTAATTGTATTGGGAATATTTCCATATTTTTTAAAGATAAAAAAAGATACAAGGTCATCCGCAAAAAGAAGAGAATAGTTCTTATTTTTTGAATTTACTTTAGGAATGTCGTTTATAAAGATGGTAAAGAGTAATGGACTAATAACAGCACCCTGAGGAACACCTGTAAAAATACTACCCTGATTAGTACAAAAATTATTTACACTTACAAAAAATTTCCTATTTTGTAAAAAATGCTTAATCCACTCAAGGATATAGAGAGGAACTTTAAGTAAGGACATTTTATTTAGGATACCGTTATGCCAGGTTTTATCAAAGCTTGGGAGATATCAAAAAAAAGAGAACAAACCTTTTTTTTTCTATTAAGAGATTCAGAGATTTTTTGAAAACAAGGTTATCTGTTGTACGTCTTCGAGAACGAAAACCAGATTGTTTGGCACAGATCAGGTTATTTTCTTCAAGGAATTTGTAAAGCCTATTCCTAACTATTCGCTCTAAGAGTTTACCAAGACAGCTGGTGACACTAATTGGACGATATTTTAATGGGTCGTTTGAAACTTTCTTTTTTGGAATCATGGTTATTTTAGAGACTTTCCATTCTAAAGGTAAGGTCGCTGTTAAAAGACAATAGTTAAAAAATTTTAAAATTTTTCGGAGAAAGGAATCTGGGAGGTTTTTTAACATTTTGTAACTTATCATGTCCGGGCCAGGCGCTGATTCATTTTTAAGATTTTCAAGGTTTTTTTAATTTCAGCAATCTCTATTTTTGGGAAAGTATTGTTAGATTGAGGATAAAGGGATAAATATTGCTTACTTTGAATAAATAGGTCAATGAATTGAGCGTGACTTGGATCTGAGATGCTTAAATCATCAGACGAGAAAGTTTTCATCAAGAGAACTTTAAAAAGATTAGCCTTTTCATCGTCAGATTTGTATTCTTTATTTTCATAGATAAGGTTTGGAATTTGGGAATTTAAAATATTAGTTCTAACTTTATTTATTTTTTTCCAAAACGGCCTAGACGAGCAAGGATGATGTCCTAATTTCCTCACAAATTTATTCATATTTTCATTTTCCATCTTTTCTTGCTCAAAGCGAAATTTATTAGTCAGAATATTACACTCTTTTTTTAGAGAAAGACTATTAATACTGAAAGGGTCCCTTTGGATTAGTCTCTTAAGCTTTTTCCTCTCTAAGACAATTTCAAGAATATGTTTTGGGCAGGATTTTTTAAATTTCTTGTTTGAGAATCTTGGAATTGAATCGTAGGCTGCCTTTAAAATGAGTTAGGTTATCTCAGTATTAATTTTGTCTATATTGTTATTTTTAGTTTCGAGACCCGGACAGTACCGATTTAATTTTCTCTTAAATATATCCCAATCTGCTTTTTCGTAATTAAATTTAACTTTTTTATTCTGATCAATTTTGAGAGCGGAATAGTCCAAAGAGAGAAAAATTGAAAAATGATCGCTTGTTAAGTCATCGTCCTTAACAAAGAAAGAATTGATTGATGATCCTAAATTACTAGAGAGAATAAAAAGATCTAAAACAGATGAATAGCAATGACTCCTTGAAGTATATGTTGGCGTTTCGTCGTTAATTAATAGCATTTTAGGACTTATTTCAAGAATTTTTTCAAGAATTTTTCCGTTTTGGTTTGTTACATTACAACCTAACGATTCTAGTTCACTGTTAAGATCTTCAGCTATGAATAAAAGACTGATCACCAAATCGATTAAGGAAAAAAATTGAAATTAAGGAAAAAATGTTAATGTGATCAATGTTTTTATTTTTGTGATCAAAGTTTTACTTAAAGTTTTATAGAAAAAAATTCAACTCGAAGTTAAACAGAGTGTTTCTTAGCGATAAAGAATTTGACACCGCGTTCATTCTTCAATCAAAGCCTTGCATATTAGGCAAGAGGCCGGATTCGCATGCTTGCTCGAAGAAACTGCTACTTGTTCTTTAGCCTCATCCGAAGCGACATGAGGCTCTAAAGCCAACATACGATATTCGTTTGATTTTTCTTTAATATTTAACAATCTCATTTAATTTAGATTTTCGCTAATTGAGTTAATTTCTTCGTCCTCATCATCTACACTTGAGTCAACGCCAGTCTCATTAGAGTTCAAGTCATTTACGGTAACAGACGTTGAATCAGTGCGACCAAGTGTCTCGTCGTCTGATAAGTCAGAATTTTTTTCATTCTCTCGAACTTCACCTTCAGCAAACTTTTCATCAGTTAAATCATTATCTGAGCCTATTAAAGACCCAAAAATCGATTTAACGTCTGAGCCAATAGACTGAGAGTAGTCATCATCATCGTCTTAATCAACATCATCAACAACAAATTATACTTTTGCTTCCTCCCTAGGGTCACCATCAACATCAGCAAAAAGTTTCTCCAGTGATTCAAACCTTAAGATATTAACTAATTTTAACTTTATTCAAAACTTATAGTAATACTTACTTATTTCCTGGTTTATAAAAATATGGAATAACTTCCAAAATAAGTTCATAAGCTCTAGTTCTATTACCATTGACGCCGTTATTAAATCGCTATACAAATTCGTCCAAATAGGATTGAATGTATGTTCTGTTGCAACCTCGCATATCTTTAAATTTGTGCCTGGAAGCGTTCCAGAGATTCTCAATTCTATTTGTACATGTCCCTGTGTCCGGATCCAAAAAGTTATACGAATGATTTACCGTTTGATGGTTAAATTCTTTTAGTTTGAGATTTTTGCATAGGAAGCCCAGCAATCCGAGTAGATATTGGTATCGGTTAGACATTTATCATAAATAATTTCTAACAATGTCTCGGCTTCCCGGTTTGGAACTACTGTGAGATAACATTTCCCATTCGTTGAGGTATCTTTTCTTTGTACCAGACCAAACGTCCAAACTTGTGGCCTCATAAGTTGATGAGAAAAGTTTATATTTTAATGATCAACATATAATATATAAAATAAAGATTGCCGATTTATTCATTTTTTTAGTAAAGTTTGAATTTTATTCAAGCGTGATCAGTAATACATACAATTTTCGTGATCAATCATTTGATCACATATTGTGTGATCAGATGATTTTTTTTATAAAACTTTAAATGAAACTTTGATCACAAAAATAAAAACATTGATCACCTAAAAAAAAATATTGATCACAAAAGTTTTTTCCTTAATTTCAATTTTTATGTTTTAGATCACATATTATGTGATCATCGATTTGGTGATCAGTCTTGTTCACAAAACCAGCATTATTAAAAAGATTACATATTTTGTGATCAAGTGATCACATATTGGACAAGACCCATATCTTTGGCCATTAAAATTCACAATTTTTTCATTCATGTTGTGGTGATGTGCTTAAAAATGGCTCTTTTAAACATCTTTTAATAACGATCGAAAAAAGAAAATTTGAAAAAATTTTTTTTTAAATTAATTTTAAATTCTTACCTATCAAAAAATTTTTTTAAAGAGGAATTTCTTACACATAAAAATTAATAGAGGTAAAAAAATTCTGTTTTTTGACAATAAAAACTAAATATTCTAAGTTATCAATTTAATTTCAATAAAATAAATAAATTACTATCAAAAAAAAAAAGATTACTAAGTAATTTTACGTAATTTCTTGAAAAATTGCACTTTTTTTCTAAAATTTCGTAAATTATAAAAGGGCAAAAGTGTGTTTTTGGCCAATTTTGTTAAATTTAAGTTAAATTTTATTAAAATTAAGAATAATAACAAGGTTGGTCTAAAGTTGAATTTTTTTTAACGTCTGCAAAAGTCACAGTTATAGTTTAATTGTCACTTTTACAATATTTTAAAAGCCAAAGTCAAATATGATTTTATTAAAATTTAAACTAAAACTCAAATCTTTTTTAAATGATCTATTTAAGATTGATATTTTTTCGGCGTTAGCTTATTTTAAATTTTAAAAATCGCTCAAATTGCCATTTCTTCATTATCAATCGCTTTAGCTTAAACATACTCTGATATTTTTTGTGCAATGTGTCAGAAAATTAAAAAAAAAACTTGTATTTGAAAATCGAAAATAAAGCTTTCAGAAAAGTCCTTGTTAGAGTTCTTAAAAATCTAATCCAAAACCAGAATTGCTTTTGATTAATGTTGGCTTAGATATTTTCAATTTTTTGATGATAAATCAATTCATCGAAAAATTAATTCATAGAAAATTAATAAAATTAAACAAAACTCATAGAATAAATTTTGGTAGAAAACTATTTCATAGAAATTATGTTATGAACTTTAGTAGAAAAATGAATAGACTAAATTAATTAAAAATTTTTTTTACGAACAAATTTTAAATGTATTTACGTTTTATTAACTCTTGAAATAAATTTTTTAACAATTAAAATTTTCGTTTTTTGTAAGATTCGCGCGGGTCAAAACTACAGCACTATCTGAATTTCAAGTTTTAGACCACAAAATATTAATCTGCATAGTTGAAAACCTAGAAAATTCAATTTTTTAGGGGGGGTCAAAAAAACAATTTTTGACCACCCCTCCTCAAAGAATAAAAAAAAATCGAAAGTTTCATCTAATCAAGTCAAAATATCTCAATTTTTAAAAGACTTAATTTATTGATTATGCACCAAATCTGAAAGCGCATAAACTCAGCTATATAACGGTATACTTATTAGATATATTTTTTAATATATCGGTCAAGTGTAGGGGTCAAAATTGAGAAAAATTGGTCATTTTTAATTAAATTAGAAATTTTCAATTATCACTAATTTATTAAGAAAAAATAAGTCACGTGTTAGAATTCATTATTTTCTTACATAATCGATTTATTAGAAGTGAATTTTTTAATTTAAATTTGTTTAAAGGATAAGATTAGAAAAAACTAATTAAATTAAGGAAATTTTAAATTTTTAAATACTAAAAAATTGAATTTTCTAGGTTTTCAACTATGCAGATTAATATTTTGTGGTCGAAAACTTGAAATTCAGATAGCGCTGTAGTTTTGACCTGCGCGAACCTTAGTTTAACGGAAAATTTTAAATATTTTTTCAATTTATTTTCAATTTATTTTCAATGAAAAATTTAGAGAAATTATTATTTTTGAATTATTTTTCTATATTTAATCACTTTAAAAAATCTATGAAAATAACTTTATGAAATATTTATTCTACGAAAAAAAGTCTATGAATTGAACGTTCGCAATTTTATTTTAGTGGTTTATTTTACCGTAAACTCGCGGGTAATTTACCGGGGGTCGAAATTGAAAATTCGGTTTTATTCCGGGCATTAAACATGTGTTTTGAATATTTTTCAAATATAGTTTTTAGACCGGATTAAAACTGAATTTTCGATGTCATTTAATGTGCAAAAAATAATTTTTTTTTTTTAAAATAAATAAATTTAATTTTTTTCAGGTTCAGTATCAGGAGTTTTTCGTTTATTTGGCGTTGATGGTGATATTGAATCTGTTGGTGTAGATAGCTTAAACTCGACAAATTGATTTTCGTTTTCTTTACTATTGGTTTGAGATCCGGTTGGAATTTTGATTTGGTTTAAATAAAGTAAATTTGTTGTGTCTCTTAAGCTTAACTCCGTTCGTTGTGCTGAAGGAAACTCACCACCCTCAAGATTCTCAAATATTTGTTGTTCTTCTCTTGTAATTAAATCAGCCTCGTTTAACTCTATTTGTTCTGTTGTTCTAGTATTGCTATTTACGGATCCATTATCAGCAAATATAGCTTCTTCATTATCTGTAAACATTGAATTTGCTTCGTCGAGTTCTAGATCAATGTCTACGAATGAGTTTATTGTCTTTTTTTTAAAGCATTTCTCTTAAAGGACCGTGTAATCGACTTCTTTTTTGTCACCATTAATTGTATGGGCGTCAATCTCAGAATCCAAAAAGCTTTTGGTCATAGACTCTGATTTAAAATCAAACCATGCACGCATCAAATCCGAGAAGTAATTTTTTGAATAAAAAAATTAAATTTATTAATTTAAAAAAAAAATTTTTGCACATTTAATGACTCATTAAAAACGAAAATTCAGTTTTAATCCGGCCTTAAAACTATATTTGAAAAATATTCAAAACACATGTCTAATGCCCGGAATAAAACCGAATTTACGATTTGTACCCCCGGGGTTGTATCTTCGAGTTTACGGTAAAATTTAAAGTTTTCTAAGATAACTGGAGAACATAAATAAAGAGAAAAGAAAGAGGAAAGGAAAAGAAAATGATGAAGTTAGTTTCACTTTGTACTAAAGCATTAAATTTTTATTTAAGAATTGCAATAGTACCAGAATCATAGTATTAAATTCATTTGGTACTAGATTGCTGAATACCGTTCAGTTTTTAAAGATTTGCTTTAATATATTTAATTTTCAAAATCTCAACTTGAAAATTTTGAAAATTTTGATCAAGTATTCAAGGACCTTTTTTGTATCGTTCAAAAACAAAGTAAAATTTTCGATCAATTTTAATTTTACTCTTTTTTCTCAAAAAATTTAAATGCTTAATTTAATTGCATTACATATTTACGGCTGTTAATTACCTGTACTCCGAAAATAATCACTTACTGTTGAGATTAATTACTTTTTGTTGAAAATAATTTATTATATTATACAATATTTAGTTTTGTGTTTTAAAAAAAAATTTGAAATAAAATTGAATAAAAATGTTTAATTTATCGTGGAAAGTTGTTGATTTATTATGATGAATTATTTAAACAGTGGCAATGCTCTAATAAAGAAAATAGGTAATTCTGAAAATTTTGTTTTATTAGATAAATCCAATTCAAGTTTACTGAATCTCGATTACATTAACTCAAGATATAATAAACTAGAATTAGATTAAAAAGTTTATTTTTATAAATTCATTTCATTTCAATCAGCTTTAAATAAAGTACAATTAAATAGTAATGATTGGTCAAGTAGTAGATGCTCTTGTAGTTTTTATTTCAAAAATTATTATTGCTCTCATATTATTTCTTTAGCAGTAAACCAAAAGCTTTTAGCAATGCCCCTGAAGTGTATTCAGAAAGCTGTTGCTCCAAAAGCAAAAGCTGGAAGACCAGCAAAAGCAAAGTCATGTCTAGTTAGACAATAATCAAATAAATTTATTATTTTTTTAATATATTTTGATTAATGATTTTCAACTTAAACTAAATATTTTGTAAATAAACTAATTAAATTAAACAAAAAGTAATTATTTTCAACAAAAAGTAATTATATTCAACAAAAAAATAAACGTAAACTAATTAATTTCAACATGCAGGTAATATTTTCTGCATATTTACAATTTTTTTCAAAAAAATCATAGTGTCAGTAATTGTGTTTGTTAGTTTTCAGTTTTATTCTGTAAAAAGAATCAAGTGGATGCATGCGAAGCTGTTGTGGAGCTCAAAGAGGATTTGACATTTTCATAATGGACAGTTCGAATCAAGTAAAATTTAAAAAAAAAACAATTTTTAAATCCTTATTATCATTAATAAAAAAAAGAAAGTCATGAAGATTAGTAGGGACTTAAAAGTTTGTGCGGGATCTTCTTGGTGTGCCGGCTGCTGCGACTGCTGTGCTCATGTAGTAGTTATTGAAGCTCCAGTTGGAACAGTGGTTGGCTACGTAAAACAAAAGTATACAGTCTGTTTTTTTTCATTAAAATTTGAAGATTGTCAGAAAAAAATCCTCAAAACTTTGGTTAGTAAACGAATGTGCTTCCATTTCGGACATAATTTGACTAAACTTTGACTTTTTTTGCACATGTTAAGATTTAAATTCTAGCAAATTTTGATGCTTTTAAAATTTTTTGAGATACATTCTTCCCTGGAAGCCTGAAGGTAAAAGATGCGAAAAATTTAACGCACAATTAACTTTTAGGTCTTCCAAAGAATATTATCAATAATATTGTTGATAATATTTAGTCCAAGTTTGACTAACAAAAGCTTAATTAAGAATATTTAATTTAATAACCAAAATTTTGAAGATTTTTTCGAGCATCCGCTCTTTGAACCTATTTTTTAAGAGGAGCATTTGGAAAGTCGCCCTATGATATCCTGGATGAAAATCAAGAGCCTGTTTTGAGAATAAAATGTCCTCGTTTTATTTTTGAAGGTTTTTAAAAAAATTTTCAAAAAATCAAGTAATAGATTAAACTTTTGTAAGGTCCATTTTGTTCGTGTGATAATGAATTCAAGGTAAAATATTGATTTTTATAATGTCGATCAAAAACTAGCTTTTTTACATAAAATATCTACATAAAATAAATTTCAGCATATAAAACGATTTTATAGCGATAAAAATATTTTTGGTAAGTTTCAAAAAAAATTGAGTTTTATGATATTATTGACTTCTAGACTCCAGAATACTCGGCGCCTATTTATTTCGTTTTGGTCTTTATCTTTATCTAGCAATTACTTGAGATTCTTATCTTTCAATAGAACAACTATATAATTAACTTCCAGATACAAGCTTTCAAAATTAGAAAAACAATTTCAGCACCAGTGCATTAAAAAGGCATCTGACAATTTTTTAACTTATTTGCAGTATTTGTAACTTGAAATTAATATAACTTGTAAAAAGGATTATATTCCATTAAGAAAATCTTGGTCATGTTGACTTTGTAAAAGAAGGAAAATTAACTTTAGATACTTTTTTCTTTTTATTTACAATAAAATTTTTCATACCCAATTATATTTCTTTCCCTATTATTTATTATTTAACAAATAATTATCTTTGTGAAGTCTCTTTTTTTGGATAATCATCTGTTATAATACATTGGTATGGAAAGATATCTTTACACAGCATCTTCCTAATAATAAATTAAAAATGACAAATTATCAAAAAATTTTAACTTTTCTTTTTGATATTTTTCTGGTAAATCTTCAATTGTATTTTTAAAATTTATTATCATGACCATTAAAATAGAGCTGAGGGGATATTTTTTCAAAGTTGAATAAGATTTTTGAATTTAAAATTTTCTTTTATGATCTTAAAGAATTATTTTAGGAATTATTTAATTTAAATTTAAAAGAAAAAAAACTTTTTTAAGTTTTTAAAAGAAGTTAATCATGTTCATTTTCAATTAATGTATTTAAATTTAGTTTATGTATTTATGAATAGAACTTCACCTTTGTTTTATAAATATGTAACCATCTCCAAAATATACTTAGAAATTTTTGATCGATACTTATTGAATTTTGTTTAATGCATTTTATTTCTTACTCAAATAGATATTGACTATGGATGGCGAAACTCAAGTTGGAAAATTGAGTAAAGTATATGCAGGATTTGCAAAGGAAATGTTTACTCAGGCAGATAACTTTTCTATCAATTGTAATATTCATTTTGCTTTTTTAGGAACAAATAATTTTTTTAATCTCAATCAGTTCCTGCTGACCTGTCAGTGAAAACAAAAGCAGTATTGATCGGAGCATTATTTTTAATTGTAATATTTTGTTTAATAACGATAATTTTTTTAATTGTTAAAAATAAGGATTTTACCTATTTTGAAGCAAACTAAAAATAGAAATTCGAAAATTGAACAAATTTTGGACTATTTAAATAAAATATTCAAAGAAAATAGAAAGCGTTTTTTGAATTTATTATGTTTTTATTCGATCGTTTTAATTCAGAAAATTTCAAGAAATTATTTTTTTAGATGAGATAACTGGATGATTTTAATACCCAAGTTACTTTCAATGAAGAAAATATTTTCAGAGACTTTCATTTAGTTTTTTTGATATTTTTTAAATTTATAAAATAAATTTTTTTTTAAATATTGAGTAAAAACAATAATTTTCTTAATTAACAAATAAAATTTACTACGTTGTTAAATTTTTAACAATAATTTCGTTTATTTTATTTTGATATTAAAATATTTTGACACAAATTTAAATTAAATCATTTGAATGATGCTGTAGAAAAAAAATTTACATAAAATTTCGTGATTTTCTGCATTTATTTATTTAGAATAAAAATATATATATATAAAAAAAAAATTTAAAATAAAGTTAAAAAAAAAAGAAAAGGAAAATAAGTCTAAGTAATAAAAAGAAAATTAAAAACGTATGTTGAAATAATAATAATAATAATAATAATAGTTAATATTCTACGGTCAAGTTTAGTTTAACTAAATTGACAAAGCGTCCTGCTATAATAGATTTTTCATTTTTTTTATTTCTACCGACATTGTCCAGTCTGTTTTTGAGCTGATTTATCGAATTTGCTGTGACAACCGACGTTGGCAGCACATTCTATTTGTTCACTACTCGGTTTGATAGAAAGTTTCGCCTTGCTTCACATTTTGTTAGCTGCGAGCAAATGCGATGCTTTGCTCCCCTTACTCCTCCACTTGGTCCTTCATTATTCACTGAACTCATAAGTTCCGCATCGTAATACCAATTGACATGATTGTATTTGTTGCGAATTTTATAAAATTTAATCAGATCTCCACGCTCTCGCCTTTCTTATAGAGTTTCTAATCCCAAATTAGATTGTCTTGACTCATAATTTAAACTTTTTATTTGTGGAACAAGCTTCGTTGCTCGTCTTTGTACTTGTTCAAGTCTAAATATATCCTTCTTTAAATAAGGATTCCAGGCAGGTGCACAGTATTCTAGATGCGGTCTAACATATGTTTTGTAAAGCTGCAAAAACGATTGAGCATTCCAATACACACATGTTTTCTTGAGCATAACAAGCATGTTTTTAGCTTTTTTAACGCAGCTATCGATTCGATCTTTCCATTTGAGTTTGTTGTTCACCATTACACCAAGATCACGCTCAGTAGTAGTCTCCGCTAATTCAACTACGATATCATTTCCTGCCTAGCAATCTTTGAGTTGCCAATATACATTACTTTACACTTAGATTCATACTCCATCGTTTAAACCACTCAATCATCTTGTCAATGTCATCTTGAATTAGCATTTGATCACTTGAATTTCTAATGACACTAATCAATTTGCTGCCATCCGCAAACAGCTTACTATTAGCTTGTCCATTATTTTTATTAGTATTGATAATAGCGATATTGGACGGTAGTTTTTAGGATTTGTTTTACTACCTTTCATCTTGTAGACTGGAGTAACATTTGCTCTTTTCCAACACGCTGGTACCATACAAGACTCGTATGATGATTTAAACAATAAAGATAACGAAAAAGCAAGAGGTTTTGTAGGCTTTTTGCTATATAAAAGAGTGGCTCTAGTAAAAAAAATTAGAGTTAAAATTAAAGCGTCATTTATTTTGATTAAATGACATTTAAAAAAATATTAAATCGCCAATTAAAATAAAATTGAATTTAATGTATTATTCGTAAATTAATTATTCTTGTCACAAAATTGAGTCAAATGTAATTTAATGTATCGAACCAAGTCAAGTTAAAAAAAAAATCATCAATTAGTTAATAAATTTAATCATTTAAAAAAATTAAGAAATCAATTAAATAAATAATTTTCTAAATAAATATTGGTTAATTTTTACTTTTACTTTTCATTTTTATTGATTTTGGATCTTTAGTTATCTCACTCCTTTAATATTTTATAAATTGATGTAGCTGGTAAAGAACCAATAATTCCTTTCTATATGACTATTTTCCCTTTGCACCGAATGCAATTCCTGGAATGATTTAAGTTAATTATTTAAAAGGAATTGAAGAAAATTTTTTTTGATATTTAATTTTTACAAGATACGATTAATTTAAATTTATGTCGGTTAATAATCCTTATTGACAATTGACTAATAGTTATTAGTTCAATTTAAAAAAATATCCTATAACACTTTTACCTTTCTTTACACCCATAGACAACATCTCTCATAATGTCTGAGATCGAATTTTTATCTCTCTAATAAATAAACAACCATAAAAAATAAAATATAACTTTTAAATTAGAAAAAAATAAATTCACAAGAAAACATTTAAAAATTAATTCATCTCTTTGGACTTTCAAGGGGTTTACGAATGCATGCCATTTAATTCTATTTTCATCTGTCAAAAGAAGTCTGATGGACGACGAGTCATTCTGACATAAAAGAAACTATTCTTCCCATTTTTAAAAATTATCTTCCAGCCAACATAAATACTCTGTAACCACATTAATTTCTTGGACGCTAAACTGTTCGTCTACAGACATAATTTCTTTAAATAAGAACAAAATTTGATGAGGTGAAACTTCTGAGATAAACTCACTTCTGATTGTACAACTAGAATCTCAATCTTTTCATTAGACATTCCACTAGGGTTGGTCGACCGGCTAGAAACCTAACCTAACCGGTTTTAAAAAATCAGTCGAAAAATAAAACCGGTTATTTTAACAGGTTTGAATCTATAACCGGTTATTAAAACCGATTTAAAAGTAAAATAGGATATCAAAATCGATTAGAATTTTATTTGTATTTTAGAAAACCGAAATCATCGGTCTCTTTTAATTTTTAAGAATTTTGATTTTCAAAAAATATTCAGGTAATGGAAATAACAAAAAAAAATATTTTTTTTTAAATTTTTTTTTTTCAAACGTTTAATTTATTTTTCATCTTATCCAAGATTTTAAACATAGTAATTCTTGTACTGTATTTGAGTGCAATCAATTTCCTCCATTGTAAAATATCACATTCATTCGAATAAATAATTGGAAGCTGCTTTAAATACGGTGTATTTGTAAACTTAGAAATCATACGCTCAATTAAAGTCAATGATCTATCTTTTTTTTCTATATTTGTTGACGTACTCGGTTGACTTGGGCTAGAATCAATAGAAGTTTGATAAATATCTATTAATTGTTTTACTAAAAAAACACAGACTTTTCTTTTAATAATCTACAATCAATATAATATGCTTTTAATCTTGGGTCCAAAACATGACAGATTAATGCTTTATCTAAAATTTCGATCGCATCATGAACAAAATCAAATTTTTTGTGAGCTTCACACATTTTTAAATGATTTTTAATATGTTTAAAGCATGGAAACAAATGGGATGAAGAAACTTTCTTAGAAAAAGAAAAATTAATAGTTCCTTTTAAAAAATATTTAGATTAATATCTTTAAAAAATTAATTATTTTAGCCTGTCTAAATGGTTCCAATAAATCTCTAAGTTTTTCAGCATAGTTCCAATCAGTTGTTTCAATTCTTGGAAAAACAAAATCTTTTTTATTCTCAAGATGGATTGAAGTGGCTGTAATTGATTATTTTACTTTTATTGCGACTTGTAGCATTTCATGTGTGGATTTCCATCTAGTTTGGACATCAAGTACAACATTTAATTATGGCTCATTATTTGAAACCGTTTGACTCTCAAAAAATTAAATTAATTTTGTTGATGAATGAATTTTTTTGCAGTAGTATCTAATCTTTTCAATTGTTTTTTTGAAAAAATCATTTTACAAACCAGTTAACACTATTAGATTCAATATATGTGTTGCACATCGAACATGAAAAGCATTTTCTTGTTTGGAACAAATCATTTCCACCGCTAAAACCATATTTGCAGCATTATCATCTGTAAATGAGTGAAATTTATTAGATATTTTGAAATCATTCAGTATCTATATTGTAAAATAAAAAATTAATTTAAAATTTTTGTTAAAAAAAATTCAACCTCTAAAACTGCATTGCTAATAAAACTTGCATCATGAGGATGTAGAAAATAAATAATATAACAAATAATATCTATTAGATATTCGTTTAGCTTCCAATCATTTGTAATAAAATGACAAGTAACTTCATTATAAGGATCTTTACTCAATGACGTCCAAATATCCAATGTCAAATTTATCTTCGATATCCTAATTGCTAGGATATCCTTTAATTCATTTTTTTTCATGCTTTCCATTAATCATTTTCCGAACAGTTTTTCTATAAGGAAGTACAAAACGTGGATTTAACGAAAAGATAAACTTTCTAAACTTTTTATCATCTGCTATACTAAATGATTTGATATTCGATACAACAAAATCAATAAAGAGCTCAGAAATTTTGTTTTGATCACAAAAGTATTTTCTTGGACTCTTAGGAATCAGAAATTTTATATGTGATTCCAAGCTCCAGATTTAGGCTTGCGTCCTCTTTTAGGTTTGGAACCAATTGGATTAAAACTGAAGTCTATTATAGTCAATTTTTTTTCACTGCAATAGTAATTATATGGACACAAGTTTATTAAGTATATTATTTCAAGTAATTTTTACAAGTACAGGAGCTTAGTTATCACTGTTTAGTAAAGCTTAGTTATCATTCCCATTTATCATTGTTTAATTCGACTCTTAGTATCTTGCATTTTAAATAATAATGCTCATCAAACGAATACATATCATAGTAGCATTTACAGTTTTCTTTTTCACACTCGATCAGATCACGCATTTCACCTTATACTGATTAGTCTTATTTTCGGAGTTAACCTCATAATTGACTACAAAAACTTTTTTCCTCTCATTAGGAATATTTGAATGACTAATACACTAATCTTTAAATTGCATGTAATTGATTGTAGACCGGCCGTTTGTTTTTTTTCGATGCCTACTCAAAAAATTGCTGATTTGTTTCTGATCTGGCAAATTTTTAAATCCTTCCTTTTGTAAAGTGTAAATAATGTTTAATGGTGCAGTTACTTTAATATCAAGCAGTTGTATAATTTTATCTTTTATCTCTTTTCTCAACCGTTTAGACGAGCTAATAAAGCCATGATCATGATCCTCTTGGTTTCGAAGCATATTAATATTCTGATATTATTATTGTAAGTAATTTTGTTTCATAAAAGTGTTTATTAGAAAAGTGAAATTTTTTGGCGATAAAAAGAGCAATATTAGTGCTAAAAAGAATTTAAAGCCGATATGATTTCTTACTAACCTTGTTTTTAAAATAAAATTGAAAAAGATAACCAGATGTCCTTTATTTATGTAATCAAGCATAAATTTTGTATCCATTGCCATATTATAAAAAAGTGTCATTTAGCGTCCCTCTGAATTTATATTCTATGCCATTTTCGTTTAAAATTTCTGACACACAGCCATTTGAGCAGATGATTGATGGATAATTAAAATCGAAATAAAAAAATTTAAAAGAATTAAATTAAAAAAAACAATTTTGAAAATAGAGATTACGAACAAATTATAAATACTAATTAATGATATCTGAATTTTTATATATTTATTTGTTATTAAGTCGTTAATAAAATTGTCTTCTTTATTTTTCAATTCTCAAATTTAAAATTCAAAATCAAATTTTCATTCAAAATTAATAAAATTACTTTCAAAAAAAATTTTATTTCGAAAAAATTATTAGGAAATAATTATTAAAATTATTATTAAGTCATTTAGATTTGAATATGTAATGAAATTAAAATTTTTAAATATAATAAAATTAATTGTTTTGTTGATGTCACTGTTTATATAGTGACATGTCGTTTAAATCAAGATTTTACAAAAAAAATCACGATTTAATTAAATAAGTGTTATCTTTCTCTTTTTGTTATATTTTTTATTTTTTCATATATTTTACTGAAATAAATAATTAAAACTGAATCAGTCAAATGTTAATTTGTTTTATTTTTTTAACTAAATTAATGGATATTTTTCCAAGATTCGTGGATAAATATTTTTGTCTAAAATTTCAATGCATAGAATCGACAAAATCTTTTTAAAAGCTTTTAATCAATAAATATTTTTGTTTAAGAAAAAAACTTTTATTTTAGTTTTGATGACCAAAAAAATTTACAAATAGAAAAAAAAGTTTAAAATTAAATATCGTAGTCTTCTTCATCTTCTCTTGGCCTTTTGTTGGGAATCGAGCTCATGCTTGTCTCGATGCGTTGTGGTGCAAATGCCTGAACTACTGGAACATTAGGTCGATGTACTGGCACATTTTCGATGGGCTGAAATTGAGGCTAAAATCAAAAAATTTAGCTTTAAAAAAAACTTTGTGCTAAAAAATTTACCTGCTGGGTTTTGAGGAAAAAATTCTGGGCATGGAGACAAAATCTGTCCGGAGGGAGACGTATTCCAGAGTGATCTTTTATGGGTGGAAGCGGATTTTTGTTTTTACTTTTGCTCAACTCTATCAGAAGATCTCTTGGTGGTGTGGTTGTGAAAGAAAAGTCCACTTTTGATCTAATTGCCATTTTGATGTCTTCGGAGTCGATGGATTTTTTTCCGGCATGAGTCGAAAAGGCTTTGGCATCATCAATCAATGTCGTCGTATAACGGTAGGAAAATTCGAGAAGCTGACTGATAACTCTCGGTTCAAAGTCTTCGATACCCATGTCTTTTAGAACGGCTATCATGGATTGGGCGTCTTTAGATTGATAAAGGACTTGATGGTCAGATTTTTCATTTGAACCACTTTGGTGAGAATTGCCGCGGTGGCTAACCGAACCACCATAATTCATATTATTAATTATTATTTTTATTAGAGAATTAGAATTTTTTGAGACAAATTTTTTTATTTGGATGCATGCAAAAGCTTAAATTAAAGAATAAATTCAAAAATAATTTAACTTTTTATTTATTTTGATTTAAATTTCATATCTTTTGAATATCTTGAAATTAAAATTTGAAAATTTCAATTATTCAAGCAGTTCTATTATCTCAAGTAAAGTATTTGTTCGTATTATTTCATAGAAATAGCGACATCTCGTTTTAGTTAAAATCAAAATTTTTTAAAATTTTCAGTTTTTAGACAATTAAGACATTCTTGAATTAGATCCATTGATGAAATTGATGAATATGTTATCCAGTGATAAACTAATTAATCAAAGAATATAGAGGAATAAGTTTATCACTTGACCAAACAACCAAGTAACCTCTGAATTTTTGTTTTTAGGGCTATAAAATTAATTATATAATTCACTGATTTAACAAATATATTTTTTAATTGTTATCTTTATTCTGACTGTGTTAAAAAAATTTTTTTGGATCTTAAGACCAAGAAATGATCATTGTCCAAATAAAATATTGATTACAACTTTAAGCTATTTAACTATATTTTAAAAAGGACAATATCCTAAAATTCAAAATTTTGATTTTTTTTTCATACTACCCCATATCTTTTACAAGAAAAATAAAAAAAAAGATTCAGAAATTAATTTTTCCATTTTTGTCAATTTTGAAATAAGTTTTTCAAAATTTAAAACTTTTTTAAAGCTTGAAATTAATCGTAAAATTTAAATTTTACACTGAGTGGCTAAATAATTGTGTTTTTTATATTATTAAAAAAATCAGTAAATTAAATATTTTAAAAATGTCTGATTTAGTTAATGTTGTTTTGGATTTTTATTCGTGTTGAACATGATCAGAATTAAGAAAAGTCTGGTGCCACTTTTTTGAAACCTAAATAATTGTAATATTGGAACAGTTTATCAGTAAATGCTATTAATATTTTAAAACTACTGAAAAATTTTTAATATTAAATTTCTTAAAGTTTTCAAATTTAAAATTTAAAAATTAGATTGAAAATTATACATTTGTACTCACCCGTTAGTCTTAAGTAAATCTTGGTTGTCCCCAATTTTCTTTTTTTAAATTAAAACTAAAATTCAAACAATTAACTTGATAGCATGTTTATTTGAAATATATGCTTGAATATGAAAATGCTCACTCAACATATCATCATCTATCAGTCAACACTTTAAAGTCAACAACTCTATTTGACATATTATATGTTGATTTCTTATCGTTAGTTACTGAGAGTTTGAGCCTGTAAATACTTTTATCTAAAATAAGGCCATTCTCATTTAATCTCAAACTACCTAAACTTTTGGTCTTCGCGTTCAGATCACCTTCTTTTAAGGAAAAATTCGAAAGTGAGTTCAATACTTGGTGAATTTTAAAGTCTAAAAACAAAAAATTTGTATTTATTAAGCTTATCTTGATACAAAGAAGTTATGCAGAAAACTTATTAAATGAATTTACTTGTTTAAATTCAATTCTTTTTTATACTAAAATAGCTATTTCCCCACCCCACCATTTCGAGCCTTAACTTATGGTATATCACTCGGATTTAGTTTTATTTCACTAAGTAGAGCAATGTCGGGACAATTTTGAGCTAAACATTCTTCTCGAATATGAATCCTCATAGTTAAATGAAAACAATTCTAGTGTGTAATTACTAACCTGTTCTAATAAGAAGGTTGTTTTAATAAGTTTCTATTAGTAGTTTTTATTAGTTGGTTGGTTTGCCTGATATTTAGTCTCTAATTTCGCCTTCTACTTCTCTGTAAATATGCTTAAGCTAATCAAGATTTAAGCTACTCGTGCGTCTTTTTTGACTATTTGGCCGAGAGGCGTCAAAAGCAGTTCTATTAATGGCTCATTAACAATATAAGCACCAAAACGAGTCAAAATGACTCGCTATAAAAAATAAAGGATAAATCATATATTTTATGTTTAAATTTATTGAATAAAAATGATAAATTATTAAATTTTACTCTATTCTTCGACTCTAAAAAAAAACACCAACGGTCAATCGCATTTTTTACAAATACTCTCTACTTTTATTGTACAAAATCCACACAAAGCTTTTTATATTTTGAACAAAAATTTGTCGCTTTTTAAATTACCACATAAACGAATTTGACATGACACACGTTCAGGAGATAAATTCTCCTGATTTTCTTGAGCCAAAACCCTTTTACGGGCGCTCTTAAGGGTGCCAGATGACGTTGAAGCTGAAGTTTTTTTGTAATTACTTTTGATTTCTTCAAATGAAAAGAACTTTTCATTGATTAGTTCGTTTTACGATTCAGTCTATATAGAACCAGAAGACCATTTTATAACATCATTAATTAAGCTGGCATCCATAGCTGTATTTTATACAAGAGAGTGAATAAATGCAACATTTCAAGACGAGATTATTGATCAAACTTATCGTTTAAATTATTATTTAAATTAGTAACCGTTTAAATTTATACGGGCGGTCTAAGAAACCCGTATAAATTTAAACGGTTAAAATTATTTAAAGTAAAATTTTAAATTTTTTCCACATTTTTTTTGGAAAAAAACTGAACTAGACATTTTATTTTTATTTATTTATTAATTTTTTTTAATTCTCACACAAACCATATTTACTTGATTAATAGTGTCGCAGAGAATTAAAATCTAATAAATAAAAATAAAATGTCAAGTTCAGTAAGCATTTTAGAAAACCAATTTAATGACTCAAATTTAACGCTACTGGGCTTTTCCAAAAAAATGTGGAAAAAATTTAAAATTTTACTTTAAATGTATACTGGTTTCTTAGACCGCCCGTTTAAATTTATACGGGCTCCTAAACGGGCCAAAAATCAGCCCGCTAAAATAACCGGCCATAGCCCGCCCGTAAAAAACATTCCGGTTAATACGGTCACGGTCATGGTTTTGGAAAATTTTGGCCCGTTTACTGTCCGCTTGCACGGACACCAACACTACAATAAATTTAAACATAAAATATATGATTTATCCTTTATTTTTTATAGCGAGTCATTTCGACTCGTTTTGGTGCTTCTAGTAGTATCTACTTATTTTTGCGTAAAGACGTAATTTTTTTAAATGAATTTAATTAATTTATTAATTTTTCATATTTTTATGCTGAAAAAAAAATTCATGCTCAATTAAAAAAAATTGACTTGATTTTTAGAGACCAAAAATCAAAAAAGAGTCATTTTGACTTGTTGGTGCTTCTAGTGTTAAAAAAAGAGAAAATAACATATTAAGTAAAGGCATGTATTTTACGTGATACTAAATTTATTTTTCTGCTACTAAAAAAAAAATGATACTAATTTTATTTTTATTTCTTTATTTTTATGCTATTAAAAAAAATTAATTGATACAAATTATAAGAAAATGATATTAATTTTTATTGATGATAATAAAAAATACAAAAAAAGAAAAATAAGAAAAAAAAAGAAAAAAATTAATTGTTTTTAGATCTTTTGCTCGCAGGTTTACTTTGATCACTGATTGGGTTTTTGCGAGGTCTACCTCTCGGACGTTTAGCTGGGCAATTTTCTACTAAATTCAACACACTTGGCTCTGATTCGAATACAACATGAACGATATTTAGCTGTTCATTTGTTTGTTCATTTGACGTCGTTGGCGCTACAACTTGCTCTTGTAAATTTTGACCATTCTCAGTTGCAGGTTCTTGTTCAATTCAATAATGAACGAAAGTTCGTCTTCGGCCACTTCATTTTCTAAATGACTTCGAGTTTCGATCGGCTGGCGGTTAAGAGCATCTTTATTCTTCGCAGGCCTTCCTTTCTTTCTGTTTTCACCCAGTGGCACATCTTTTGCGCTCTCGTGCCATGGCATACCTCTATCGCGACAAGTAATAGCTACTATATGTTTGCACATATAGTTTTTTTTCCAAAAGGGACAAGTACACGTACTCTTTCTCCATTCAGCATATTAATATTTATTTGATTAATTATTTAATACCAATTAAAAAAAATATTAGTATCACATAAACAAAATAAGTATCATTTTAATTTTATTTTTAGTATCTTAAGTGTGAATTTTAGTATCATTTTTATTTTATTTTTTAGTAGCAGAAAAATAAATTTAGTATCAGCATAAAATATAAGCGTTGAGTAAATAGTCCATTTTTTATTGTGATACATGATTTTTTTTTTACTTTTATAAATATTTTTGCAATATATTTCTGATGAATAAATAATGCTGTGTTAAAAATCTTATTTTTGTTGAATGAAAAAAAATTGCAATTTAACACAAAAAAAAACGGATAGATCACATTGAGTTTACTAAATGTGATAAATTCAAAAAAGATTAAATAGTTCAATTAACATAGCTTAAAAAAATCAAAATGTTATTGTTTTTATCATAATAATGTTACAAATTGATTTTATTCTAAATTTTATTAAATTTTTGAATAAGTTTAATGAGTTTAATGATAGTAAATTATTCCTTAAAAAAATTGAATTTTTGATTTACTTTTAAACTGATGGTCAAAATGCAATTATATAGTTTATAAACCAAACGATAAAGTTTATTATTTTGTTTAAGAGACTTCTCAATGTAGCGTTATCATCAATTATTTTTGTTGAATTGGTCATTTGAGTAAAATTTTGAATGTTTGTGTTTGAGGAAAAACTATTATTTAGCAAGTCAGCAGTTGTCATATGGTTTGAAAGACTAGAATTATTTTGATATTCTAATTGCGTGAAAAAACTAGTGTTTTCTTCGGTGATTAAATTTGGAAAAGATGAATTTTCAAAATAAGAAGTTGTAACTTCGTATGAATTGTCCGATGTAGACGCCTCAAGTTCAGTTCTATTTTTCAAGCTTTCATCTTTGACATAATTAAGATTGATTGTTTTCTTTTCTAAATAAATTGTATTGCTATTGTTTACAATAATGATTGGTAAGATGGCAATATTGATTTCAAATGATTCCATCTCTTCTTTAAAATAGAATTCCGAAGAAAAAATGGCAAATTCTTGATTGCTAATATTTATTTGTCGAGGACTGATGTTTAAAGAAAAAAGGTCATTTTTTACACTAGACAATTTCAGGTCAATTGTGCTCAGATAATTATTTGAGCTTTTAACTATTACATTGTACTTATTTATACTATTGTTTGTTATTGTTAGGTCACGTTCAAAGTCAATAGAGTAATAAACTGGTTCAAATGGAATCTGTTTTAAATAGCGTTGAAACAATAGTCCATTGGAGTCTATTCCTTTTATTAAAAAATAGGATTTTCTATTCGGTACCAGAATGTTAGCATCAAATCTCTCGTTAAACCAATCCAAGGTCGCATTGGATATTTCGTTATCAGTATCATAATCGAGTAATGACAATTGAGTCAAATTTAAATTAACTTCATCAGAAAATGTAAAACATATTAAAACTTTTGTGACATTCTAAAAGTATGTTAATTTGAAAGTTGAACTAAATTTTAACAAGATTTTTGTTTGAAAGAATACTGAGCCGAGATGGCGCTGTATTAAAATAGCAATTATCAAACATTTTTAAAAAAGCAATATTAAAAAAATATTATCAACTGAGAAAGACAAAACAACGCAATTAAAAAAAATAATTTAGCAATTTGATAAAAAATATGGCATAATAATTTCCGCAACTACACTGTAAGCAATTGAGATACAGAGCAATAAACAAAAACTATGAAAAAAACTAAAGCATGCTTAATTTGTGTGTAAATTAAAAAAAAAATACATTTAGCTTGAAATTTAAATACATATTTATTGATTTTTAAATATGTCAGACTTGTATTTTTTGTTTATTAAATGTAAAAATTTACAAATGTAAAGTCTTGATTTTGGGCTTAGGACGTAGGGATTTAAGCCAAGAAATAAATAAAATAATTTAATTTAGTTAAAAGTTTATTAAATGGAATCCGAAATTAAAACAATAATGTAATGCTTTAAATAGTAGCTAATGCATGCGCTCCAGCTGCAGACCTCACAATATACAGTTCTAAATAATAAGTAGAGACATGTCAAGACTTGGGTCTTAACACAAAAATTTAAAATTTAAAATTATATTTTAGTATGTTTTTATATTTTATTTTCTCAAAATAAACAATTTAATTTGAGAAAATATCGGCGTTTGACCTCTTTTAAACATCTAACAATCTTTAAAATGAAGGCTCAATTTTAGTCTTCGTTAGTTTAGAAAAAACTTCATTTTAGTGTTGGTGTCCGTGCAAGCGGACAGTAAACGGGCCAAAATTTTCCAAAACCATGACCGTGACCGTATTAACCGGACAGTTTTTTACGGGCGGGCTATGGCCGGTTATTTTAGCGGACCTTAGACCGCCCGTATAAATTTAAACGGTTCCTAAACGGGTCAAAAATCAGCCCGCTAAAATAAACGGGCCAAAGTCCGCGATTAACCTCCCGTCTTTTGGACCGGTTAGCTCTGTCCGCATCCAACACTACTTCATTTAGAGAAACAATTAATTTATTTAAATTGTTTAAATTGTATGAAAATGTTCATACAATTTTTGAAATATCATAAAAAAATGCGATGTTTCAAATTTATTAAAAAAAAATAAATATTACATTAAAATTAAATAGATTTTAGCAAACATTGTATATTTAGTTGTTATTGTTTAAAAATAAATATTTAAAATTTTATTTATTTTTTTATACAAATAAGAGAATAATTTTCTCTAAAAAAATATAAATTTTTTAAACAATATAAAATAGCTTAGAATGTAGTAGATTATAAATTTTTTTTCATTAAAAGTATCTGACAGCCTTTTAAAAATATATTCAAAATCAATTTAAAAACATAGGGCTCTAAATTTTTCAGGTATGTGAATGGCTTTTATAATGCGGAATAATAAATTCCATTTTTGAAATAAAGTATTTTTACTAATTAAACAATGGAATTTTTCAAGATAATAAAAGTCTTTATCAAAATATTTGAAAGGCCCTATATTTTATTATTATTATTATTATCATAAATAATCTTCAACGAGTTTTATCTCGTGGAGGTAGTACTAAGCTATGGCAGATTGAATTGAGTTTAATAAATTTGTTTTAACAAAATTTTCTAAATTTTTTTTCAAACTGTTTACTGTAAATATGTTTTGGACTTCTTCCGGTAAGGCGTTTCAGAATGGAGCAATTCTATTTGAAAAAAAGTTGCTAAGGGCTGGATATGATCTAAAAAATTATATGTAGAGATGTGGTTGATGTTTTTGTTGAATTTAAAGAACTGAATCAAGTCGCCTCTTACTAATCCAACGCTTCTCTTAAGTTCATAGTCCGAGCATGCTCAGTCTTTCTACATATTTTTTGCTTCGGATTGAAGGAACTAATTTGGCTGCTCGTCGTTTCTAACTTTTTTATTTCTCTTTTTAGGTAAGGACTCCATGCACCATATTCTACCCAGTAAATTGAAAAACCGAAAAAAAAATACAAATTTATCGAAAAAAACAAGCGTAAAAAAACGACGAAGATGGACATATTTTATGCAATTTTTTCGAAAATTTATAGCGAAAAATTTTTGAAAAATTCAAACCAAAATTTTTCGAATATTTTTAACGATTATTTTTCGAAAATCAAATATTCAGTAAAAATTTTATTTAATCAGCCTTAATTTTAGTCAGATTATCTCTAGAAAACTTATGAAAATTAAATTGAAAAATAAAATTAAAAAAAATCGAATATTCAATTTTATTTGGTGATAATAGAAAAATTACATGAAAATAGTGTTTTTTTTATTTATATATAAAAATAAAAGTGGAAAGTGCACAAAAAATTTTAACAAATATTAAGATAATCATTATTTCATTATTAATCAAATATCATTAATTAAATTACATAAATTTAAAAAAATATAAAAGGAAGAAACTAATAAAAAAAATAGTTTTTACAAATTTTACTAATTGAAATAATAAAAAAATTGGAAATATTTTTAAAAGACGATACAAATTTTTATTTAATTCAGTTATCTGTTAAAATGTAAATATTGAAAATAAAAAAATCTAATTTACTTAAAGAAAGAGAATTCAAAATTTCTTTGACTTGCTCTCTGAGCATAAGTTTCTTAAGGTTGTTTTAAATATTGACTCTGTGAGAGCAATATTTCTTATTCGCAAAAAATCTTAAAAATTATAATTAATAAAAAAAAAATTTTTTATTTTTAACGATTACCTCTAGCTGCACTTAGTTCGGGATATTTTTTGATTATAGATTGCCCATTATTTGAACCCCAAATTTCTGGTTCAGTTATTAGGGCTTTAGCCATTGTTCGAAAAATTCGAGATGGGTTTAATTTTTCGTCTATCATTATATTTACTCTGTTAAGCAGATGTATTGACATATATTTATTTGGATAATTACTGCTAATCAAAATTTCTTGGGTAGTCTTACCAAATTTTCTTACCTCATCACGGTCAGTCTCAGAGCCTACAAATTTTAGAACTTGAATAGATAATTGAACAAAATTGCTCAAAAATTTTGGGTCTATTTTAAGCAACAAAACATTATAGTATTTAATATCAAAAAATGTCACAAGAAATAAATTTTAACATTTTAAATTCAATATTTTAAATAAAATATAGCCATTTTTAATGCTAATGACGATTTCTTATGACATTCAATTGTAAATAAAAAAAATCATACCATTTAGCTCTTTGTAAGTAGATACTGATTGTTCTAGTTCAAGAATTTTTCTGTCACTTTTTTCTTGAGATTCTCTTAATGAAAAAATTAATGTGTCCCTTTCAGCTAGTTGTCTTTCCAGTGAGTCTATTTCATTATTGTTTGACAAGTCTTGTTCTTCCAAATTCATATTTTTTGAGATTATACCAGATTTTTTTAAAGACTTTTTTTAATGACTGATTATGTGTAGGAAAAGAAGATTTTTTAGACCTATCAGGAGAAAATTGTTTATAAAAACTGATATCTTTTAGTTTATTTTCACACGATAGTTTGCTACCTATGAATTTAACAACTCCATCATAAACTTTTTTTTTTATCTTGAATTGGTAGCTTTGCTCAACAACAACGTTTTCTTCTTGGTCATTCAAAAATACATCTTCAATTCTTATTATGCTAAATTCATTTTTTTTAGATTCGGTCCATGAGACGATCACAAAAGAATTAGAATTCATTTCCATAAAATTAAGCTAATGAAATGTCTGAATTCTAAATAGTAAAATTTTAGTTTAAGTATAAGCTTAAAGTTAAAATTCTAGTGAATTTATTAGCTTTGGTAGCTTTTAGCTAGTTAAAATTTTCATTATTAAGAGAAAGCTAAAAAAACCATATTTTTTAATTTTTAAATATAGAGAAAATAAAAACACTTGCTATTAAAGCATGCAATTAAATAAGCAAATTTAAAATCTAAATTTTTGTGTTAACATTTTTAAGAAAAATTAGAAATTTTTTCCTAGAATATTGTCGAAATTAGCTAAATAAATGAGAAACATTCATTTCAGATATATATAATTCATTGTGTGATGAAATAAGCATGCATTTTTCCATCTCATTAATAGAAGCAAGAAAAACTGAATTTGTTTTAGAAGAAATAAAAATTGAAGATTTTATTTCAGGAAATTTTGGATTATAAAAAGGATTATGTAAATTAGCAAGTAAAATACAAACAGCTATGCAATTTTCACTATTATAAATAAAATACTTTATTAAACCATATCTGTTTTTATACTTAATACAATAATCTAATCGTTTAGTTTTTTTATAGAACAATGACGAAAAAAAAATTTTATGATAAAATATGTAACTACAAGTATTGTAATTATCATCAATTCCTATGTCATTTAATAATGATTTTTCAATGGTTGATATTTTTATATTTTTATTTCCACCATATCTTAGACTAGTCTTAATAGTTGTATTATTATTAATAAAACTAAAATTTTGTAATTTATTAAATCGATTAATTATTTCAATTCCTATAGAGCGTTTCCCTTTTATTAATTTTAATAGTTCACGATTAGAATTTTCAAATGGAAAACAACTAAATTCGTTTAAATTGCCAATGTTTTGAATGTCTCTAACCAAGTGCAGAAGTTCATGAACTCCGGAGAGCATTGATTTAGATCCATAAAAATAAGCCATATCTTTTACAAAATCGCGGGATAAAATTTGAATTTTGGTTAAATATTCTATATTTACTTGTTTCTTTAATAAATTTTCTACTATAATAACTAAATTTATTAGATGATTAAGATGATCAAGTGGCATTATTCCTCTTAATAATGGAAGTGAATAAAATATTAAGAAAGCTAGAAACTCATTTGCTTTCCAGTATTTTAGATCATCAATGTCTCTTGGAAGTCTAGGAACAAATTTAGGCACTCGAAATTCTTTTAAATTCTTATTTATTCTTTCCAGATAAGGTCTGAGAGAGAATGATTCTTTCGAAAAAGCCGGGTCAAACCAATATTCACATAATTTTTTAACAACTCCTTCTAAAATTGAGTGCATGTAATCAATCATGGTACACTCTATAGGGAAAAAATACTTAAGGTCATTTAGGACACTTAAACCTTTTACCCCTCTTACCAAACCTCCTGTTTGTAAGCTGCATAATAAGTCTTTATGGTACTTACCTTGACTTCGAAGAGGTCCTTCCGGGTTGAAATTTTTGTAAGGATACACACGGAAATGACCATTTTTTACAGTACGAATAGACTCGCCTGGTTGATAGCATTTACTGCATCCAAATTGACCATTAAATTGCTTCATATTGAGCATTAAAGCACGTGCCGGTTTGTCTAAAACTGTAAATAAAAGGAAAAACTTAATAAGTTGAGGTTTTTTATTTATCTCTATTATCTCGCCTCTTTCCAAGCTGATTAGTTCTTTTAAAATTGGTTTTAGAAAATCAAATATTGAAGGTTTTTGGCGCCCTATCCAGATACCAGCTAAAATCATATTCGAAAAATTGAATCTATATTTTAAGTCAATTTCATTCAGAACTAAATAAACTGGCCAAATAGTTAATTTAGATGATTTAAATGGTGATATACCATCTGTGTTTAATGTGAAAGTTAAAAAATCACTATTTTGGTCCATCGACACTTTTGAGTAGACAAAAGAATTTTCTATTTTAATAAAATAATTGTTTGCTTTTATTATATTTTTTAACTGATTTAAAATACTCAGTTTATAAAATTTTGAAGTTAGGCTACTACATTCAAGACATTTGTGCTTCGAATTAGTAAAAGATATTTCTACAATATTACACGTGTGACAAAATTCGAAGCATTCAGGTTTTAATGGATGTTTCGAATTATCACTTAAAAAATCGATTATTCTATCAATGTTGGGCGGCAAATCAAATTGAGGATTGGTTTTTCTAAAAAGATTTATCACTTCGTTTATGGATGACTTGGTCATATTTTTTCAATAAATAATTTGTATAAATCCAAACAAATTTCTTTTTATCACCATGAACTTCAACTTCTACAGATCGATTCAAGTTATTTTTTTTGGACTGATTTTTTTTTCTTTACTTATACAATAAGAATTTGAATTTTCCATGGATGGAAATGCTTCGTTAACATTGATAAATTCTTGATTTGATTGTTCTTTATTTTTGCAATTTGTATTTGAATTTTCGATAAATGGAACTATTTCCTTAACATTGATAAATTCTTCATTTAATTGTTCTATGTTTATTTCGTTTGGTATTTTGCTAATAAAAAGATGTCTCGAAGAACGTGGTATTCCTTTGAAGTTATTTATGGACAAATAACTTCTTCTAAAACTCATTCTTATAAATTTTTAAGGTAAAAATTTCCAATTCTTCTAAAATTAATTAAGTGGTATTAGATAAACTTAAAATTTAAATTTTAAAATAAGTTAAAATAAACAAATCACAATATCCATTAATCAAAGATCTTTGTTCTAAACGCTAACTTTAAAATTTGACTTGTTGATCCGACTTGTACTTGAATAAATTAATTAGTATAAGGGCTTGCTTTAAAATTGGACTTATTGATCCGACTTGAACTTGAATAAATTAATTAGTATAAGGGCTTGCTTTAAAATTTGACTTATTGATCCGACTTGAACTTGAATAAATTAATTATCATAAGGGCTTGCTTTAAAATTTGACTTTTTGATTCGGCTTGAACTTGAATAAATTAATTATCATAAGGGCTTGCTTTAAAATTTGACTTTTTGATTCGGCTTGAACTTGAAAAAATTAATTTATGTCAAATGAATATTTGGCCTGACCTAAAATGGAGTCTGAACTTGAATAAATAATAAACTCATTGATACTGAAAAAAAATTGAATTTAAAAAATATAATTTAAACTGTAATTTCAAAATAAATTTAAGTTCATTGAATTTTTTAATAAAAATAAAAATAAATTTTATTCTTTATACAACAGGAAACAAATTTTAAATTTAAAAAAACGGAATTAATACGTCATAAATAAATAATAAATATTTAAATTATTTTTAAAAAATTATTTATTAAACTACTATAACTTTTCTTTAAAAATATTTATTAGTGAAATTAAATTTTTATTAATTAATTTTTTTTTCTGAAAAAAATTAAAAAAAAAAATCGTTTTAATATCAAAAGATATTTAAAGAAATTATTTTATAAAAAAAAATTCAGAAAAAATCGAAAATTATTCGTAATTTTTATTTTTGTTAATATCAAAGAAAAATGTTTGCATTAATTATCGTAAAAATTTCGAAAATAAAATTTTTAATCGGAAATTTTCGTTAATTTTCGATTATGAAAGTTACTGGGTAAAATTGAACGAACTTGAGCGGTAGAGAAGAGTTTAAATTTTTAAGATCCCAAATTTTAAAGCTATTCTTTAACTTACTTAATACATTATTTGCTTTTGATACTCCAGTATCGACTTGTTTATTCCATTTTAAGTTGTTTTGTAGCAAGATACCTAGTTCTAGTTCAAATTGGAATTCTCCAAGATTTAACTTTAGTCATTTAGTTCAAACGAGAAGTGGTGATCTTAATGGATTTTCTTGTTACTAAAATGCACAACTTTACATTTACTTAAGTTTAGATCCATTTTTCAGTCGATTGTCTAGTTAAAAATTTAGTTTATACAGTATTGCACAAAAATTTAGACGCATCAGTTTTTTTCATATGTTTATTTAGCTAAACATTATAAAATTAGAATTTATTTTAAAAATATATTAGATAAAAATCCATTTTTAATAAAACTAGCTCTGCCATTTAAAATGATACAAAATACATGTCCTTTTATCACTTAGCTGAAAAATTTAAATAAAAAAATAGCACAAAACGTCAATCAAAAAATTTTGCACAAAAGTTTAGACGCACATCATTAATCTTTAATTAAAAATTGATGAATTAACTTAAATGGATTTCTAATTATCTTCTAATTAAAAAATATTCAATTAGTGTTAAAATTATATATGAAACATCGCTATAAAACTTTCGGTTCCGTGCCTGTGACTAACTAAAATAATACCCCGAAAAAATTAGAAACCTTGGTAAAAAAAAAGATTTTTTTTCTAAATTATAGTTAAGTTTTTCAGAATCTATAATAATTCTAAAATAAAGGTAAAACCAGCCTCAAAAAATGAAGCCTATTAGATGAAATTGAAATACTTTCAACAAAAGAAAAATTTATATTCAAATTCTTTAAAAATATATAAATTTTGAAATTATAAATTTTGACGGGTTAGTTAAAATTTATTTTTAAATAATTAAATGTTGCAAGTCTCAATATTCAATAACTAAGTTTTTCGTATAGTTACGAATCTAAAAAATTATTTCAGATATTTTCAGCTAAATAAGTTACTGTTAATTTAAAAACATTAAATTTCATAAATTATAAATTCCTTGATTTTTTTTGGTAATTTAGGAAAAAAATTCAATCCATCTCTCTCTCCCAAACTTGATCAAAATTATTTCACCTTTAAATAAATAATTATATTTTTATTTTAAAACATTAAATTTAACCGGTTGTAATTTCACAATTATTTGATTAAGTTTATTATTTTTTAGAATTTGAACAAACAAAACTTTTAAATTGGTGAGATGAAATTATTTTACCTTAAAATAAAATTTTTTTTTAAATTTTGAATTAAAACTTCAGCATTTTTTAAACATTCTGCCTACATAAAAATAAAATAAGTAATGAATACAATTGTACTGGTATTGATAAGCCTATCTTTTTTTCAATATAGAGAATGCTTTTTTCCAAACGATTTTCCAAGAGCTTTCTTTGCAGACCTGTTGTTTACCAATTATGATGGAGAAAATTCCAAGTCTCACTTAGAAATGAGCAAGAGGGCTATTTTCGATTTTATTATTGAAACTTTGGAAAGCATGGACTCATCCAAACAGCCGGTGCATATGCCAGAAATAATAGAAAAATTGCAAGATTTTAATACAAGATTCAGCAACCGCTACAAGTCAGTTGATAATTACGTGTATAAATTTAAAGATACGATAAAAGAAATAATGGATTCTAATGAAGAAACTGACTTGAATAAGGACACGATAAATAATCCCATCTTTCATTTTGATGCAGAACTACTTCAAAAAACTAATGATCGACTGATTAAACAAAAAAATGAGATAATTTCTGATTTAAAATTGGATGAGTATGAAAAAGCTAGACTAAAAATAGGCCAGTACTTTCATACACTTCAAGATTTCTACAGTCATTCAAATTGGGTTGAAATGAACAATGCAGACATCAATTATGATATTGGTGAAAGAAGACTAGATGGTAAAATTGCCCAAAAAGAAGAGGCTACATGCGTGAACTGTGAAATATTGACTTCACAAAATGATGAAATAAGTGAATGGGAAAGAATAATTGATTATGAGTATAATTGTGAAAAAAATATGATATCTAGTTTAAATGAGCAAAAAATTTTGACTAGCGGATATTTTTCGGGACAAATTTTGGATGGTGAGCCAGTTTCAAAGCCTGAAAGCAAGTGCAGTCATGGTGGGTTTTTTGATAAAACAAGAAAAATTGAGCCTTATGGTGGAATTAATAAAGATGGATCAGTAAAATTTTTTTCACCACATTATTATTTGCACCAAAAAGCAGCTACATTAGCCACAAAAGCTAGCAAGAATTTTTTAAAGAGCATCCAGTCTGAAATAGGCATTGAGAAAAGTTTGTGTATTTTTAACATTCATTGTAGCAAAAATGTTGTGTTTTTGATCGATGCTACCGGTAGTATGGAGTTGGATATTGGAGCGGCAAAATTAAATGCCTTAAGAATATTTAGAAAACTAGAAAATGAATTGGACAAAAAATAATTTCATTGAATGCAACAATTGCTTATTTTAATGATTTTTTATTCTTAAATTTCTTTACTAACATTAGCAACATTACTAAATTTAATCAAATGCTATCATTAATTGATGCCAAACAGCCTGATCCAATTCAAACACCAATTTGTATTTATACACCAATTTTATACTGTTATTGCTGTCGATATGATTATAGTAATAAAGATTTTGGCAGAGAAGTAATTAACTCAAGAATAATTTATTCATTGGAGGTTGTGTCCAAAGCTTCAGATATATTCTTGTTTACTGACGCACTTGCAAGTGATACAATGACAGAGAACGAAGTGATTTCTTTTTTGAAGCTAGAAAATGTTAGATTTTCTTGTGCTTTTTGTCCTAGAATAGCTCAGAGATCTCTTGTTCCCAGTTCATATCAAAATTATGTTCAGCTGTCAGGTGGTTCTTATGAAAACAATGGCGATTTAATTATACCTGAGCTCAGTTTAAATCAACAATTGTATTCAGTTTTTATTTTAAGTAATGAATCCTTTTTCGGTCAAATTTACATTGATTCTTTTGTCAAAAATTTGACCATTGATGTAAAGACCACAGGTTCATACTCAATTGATGATTTGGAATTGGCAGACAATTCACAAAATTTTCTAAAATTAGGAAATGTTTATTTAAACTTTAATTTAAGTGAAAAATTTACTCTCAATATTTATGGCCTAAACGATTTTTTAATAAGCTACAGATTTTATGAGTATGTCGAAAACTCTTCACATCCTGGTTTTCGATATTTTGATCAAGCTCTTTCTGATAGTGAAATTGGTGTTAGTCATATCAAAATAAGTTGATGTATTTAGTGTAATTAAATAAAATAATTTATGCCAAACTAAATACCTGTAAAATTAGAAAAATTAGCTGTAACATGCCACAATTGAGATGATGGAGGATCAAAATGCTGAAATAAGAATAAATCACTGACTTAATCATAGAATTTATTTTCATTTAACATTTCTGTCTTATTAAAATTTGAAAATTTGATTCACCAAACTGTTTCTTTCAAATTTTTGAACAAAATATGAACAAAAAAAATTTTGAAATTTAAATAAGAATTGGTGTTGCAAATTTAAAAAAGTACGAAATAATTGATTAGATTCATTGATTTTTATTTTATTTCTTTAAAATCAAAAAACAAAACAAAAAATAAACACATATTGAACTCCATTTGGTTAAATCATTTATTTGATTTCATCTTATTACAATTAAAATAAATATAATAATGAAATTTCTTAAATATTTTTTAACTTTTGTAAAGTCTTGAATTTTGACTTAAGGGATTTAAGCCAAGAAATAAATAAAACAATTTAATGAAGTTAAGAGTTTATTAAATGGAATCCGAAATTATAACAATAATCTAGTGGTTTAAATAGCAGCTAAAGCATGCGCTCCAGCTGAAGACCTCACAATATACAGTTCTAAATATTAAGTAGAGACGTGTCAAGTCTTGGATCTTAACATAACTCCTCTTAAGTAACGATTGAACAACTATTTAGCCATGAAATTAAAACAAAAACAATTAATAAAGAAACATTACAAAGGTTCTTCTGGATATTTATATCCTCCTTTATTATAAGGTTCTTCTGAGTAAACTCTCCTTAAACCCTTTTTTTTTTATTTCCTCATAACTGGCTTTTGGATTCCGAATGAGAATACTTTGTTCAAGTTTGTCCAGGGATGTGTCCTCAATAAGAGCTAATAGAGCGCCAGTCTTGTCTTGCAACCTCATCGCATATCTCTCGAAACTCTTAAAAGCATTAAAGTCTTTGTTTTCTGTTTGCACATTTAGTACTGGCAATGGATAATGTGTTTTGGATTTGTTGAACCAACTAATTGGCGAATTGATTGGTGTCCATATGGTTGCTATTCCAGAACTCTTCACCCACTCTAATCCTATTAGTATGTAGACTAAAACTACTAGCGAAATAAGAATTAATACAGCTTGATTTATATTCCAGTACTGTAGGAACTGGTGCTCTACCTTCCCAGCCAAAATGGACAATATCTTCTGATATGTTAAATCGTTCGGGTGTGATAAAGGATTGGTTGGGTTTTGAGTTTATTCTGGTCTGAAAATATATCCGACTAAATTCGATATTCTTTGAGGACGCCTGTAAATTTCAACACAAATTTTAGAAAAAAAATAACAAAATCGGTAATATTTTATCTTTTTTATTTGAAATGTAACTATATAAGAAAATAACAAATACAATATATTCAATTAATCCAATTTCGGAAATATGAAACAATTAAATGAAAACTATATCAATCTTATTTATTATTTATTTATTTGTAAATCTGTATCGAGCGTTAGCTCCTTCAGGGAAAAATAAAAATAAAAATAAAATTAAATCAAAATAAAATGATTAAAATAAAAGTTAAAAAATAAAATAAGAATTTAAAAATATAGTTAAATAAATGAAATGTCAAAAGGAAATGAGAAGAAAAAAAAAAAAAGAAGAGACAAAAGTTATTTCGGTTTAGTTTTCAGAGAAAAAAGAGTCTATGACAAGGTAGCAATTAAACAATGGAGTTGGATAGTTAACAAATCTTGATTCGAAACCTCGTCTGTATTCATTTACCAGTCTAAGAAGTAATGGGACAGAATTAGTAAGTCCAACCCTGACATATCTTTCGCTTAATTCAAAAAGCCGGTTCGTAATTTTTAATTTTATTTGGGCCTCATGGTATAAAATTCTTGATGGGGTGTCAAACCTTAGATTAAGAATGGATCGAACTGCTGAGTTTTGAATAGTTTGAAGTTTTTTAATGTTGGTATCAGATAAAGAGTTTAAATAGGGAAAATTATAGTCTAAATGGAACCAATAAGCGATTTATATAAATTTCCAAGTGTTTTGTGATGTAAGCGCCAGTTTTTATTAGATAAAATTTTAATTAAATTTAGCCTAGAGTTGCAACGCTCTTTTAATTCATCAATCAATGGACTAAAGGTTAGCCGCGAGTCAAATCTGATGCCTAGGAATTTAATTTCATTCTGTCGCTTTAAATTGTCCCCATATATTTTCAGATCAAGATTGAGCTCTTCTCTTGTTGATTTTGTGAATATCATATAACAAGATTTTTCAATTGAAATCTTCATTTTCCATTTTGTTAACCATGGTTCCAATTCTTTAAGGTAAGTATTGATCCTATGTTCATTGTTTCTTTTAGATTTATAGATAAAAAAAGTAACTAAGTCATCAGCGAAAAGAAGAGAGTTTTCATTATTTGTTTTATCCCTTTTTGGTATATCATTAATAAAAATACTAAATAAGAGGGGGCTAATAACTGAGCCTTGTGGTACTCCGGCTTTGATTGGGAAATCATTGCTATTTTGTCCATTCACATTTACACAAAACGATCTTGAGTTTAGAAAGGATCTGATCCAAGAAATAAGTACTTATGCAATTGCATTTTGATCATTTTGTACACAAGTCCTTCATGCCAGACTCTGTCGAATGCTTTCAAAAATAAGACAACATATATTTTTTTTCCTGTTAAACGATTCAGTTATTTTTTGAATAAGAAAAAAGAGATTGTCCGCTGTACGTCTATGTTTTCGGAATCCTGATTGCTCTCGAATGAGTAAAAAATTTTTCTCAATGTAATTAAGTGAAATGAAAGAGTATTTAGTAAATTTGCAACGTGCATTAATTAATAATTAGTTTTTACGAAAAAAAAAACCTTTTTCATTTCCATTAATTTAACACCTATTAAATAAATATATTAAATAAACATTTTCTAGAAAAATCTCTTAAATAAAATTGTATTAATAGACAATTATATTAATTGATGATCTATTAAAAAACAGTCTAATAAACATTACATCCTCTCTTTTTTATATTTGATAATTTTTACAATTAGATCTTTTTGGTGATTAATTCTTTATTAGAATCATTTGTGTAATTTTTGTTGAATTTTTTGTGAAAAATATTAAATCAAATTCTTTAATAAAAAAATTTATTAATCAATTTGGAGTGATCAAAAAAAAACAAAATTATAGTCCTACTATATAGAGGCTCTATATAGTAGGACTATAAATTTGAATTGATATATAAAATAACATCACTTAAATATTTTCACCATCTACATAATAAAGATCAAGAGTCTTTTCAGTATTATTTTCATCATACCAAGTCAATTGTTCACATGGACAGTATCCCCCTGGCTTTAACCTAAAATTCTATTCAATTAAGTATTTAAGAATTTTTTTAGAATTTAAATTTATACCTAAAATCGTCTAATTTTACAGTTAGGGTGGTATGTGTTGTTGCATTATCTACCAAAACTTCAATATCATGTTTGACAGGATGATTGAAATCAGTTTTAAATTCTAACATTTGAAATAAACGTTCAAATTGAGAGAGTATGGTTTCATTATTGAAATAGCCTTCTTTTCCAGGTTGTATTGAAGCTGTACATGAATTTTTTTCATAACAAATAACACCTGGTTCTAATAAATTAGGGTATTTTACAATAGCTTGAGACCATTCATGATCTGAAAGCTTATAGAAAGGTGAGCTTGGATGGTCTACTAAAAAATCTGAATACATCAAACTTCTTCCATTTCTGTCAGAGATTTTTTAATCAATTTAAATTATAACTTTATTATTAAATTATTTACCCTTTGCTTATAAAAGGTTCATTTCTCTCTTTAATCTATCTCATTAATTATGAGTTTCCCATTCGAGTGTCACAATCGAATAGGAAACTCGAAAAGGGATTTTTTTTGCATTCCAATGTCAGTCTGAGGTAGATAGCAAGGGTAAAGGCAACGAGTAAAAATTAAAAATACACACTATTTGAATATGTTATACACATGAGTTTTAGATACACATACAGACTAATTTTTGGTACACGACTAGGAGGTACATTATTTAAACACCCAAAAAATTTTTTTTTTGCTCAAAATTATTAGTATATTTTATATCTGTTTGTGTATTTTTAAATCACATCCTAAAGGCAACTGATCCACTTAAAAGACAATGCTCCACAAGGAGCGAAAAATTGAAAAATACACTAATATTTTTTGATTAAATTATAATTTTATTTTATGGCAATTTGAAACAAAAAATCAAATTTTTCTTATAAAATGGGTTTAAATTTTTTTGAAAATCATAAATAAATTAGTAGCTGAATATTTTATCCAAAAACTTAATCTAATTATAGGATCGATTTAAAAATTTTAGTTTTATTTTAATATTTTTTGTATTGTTCCCTATTACTAAAATTTTTAATTTACTTTTTGGTTGGACTGGCAAAGATATTTTAGCATATTTATCCTTTTTGACAAAAATCCTTTTTTAAATCGATTTAAATTTTGAGAAAAAATTTTTTAAAGATACAACTATTTAAAAAAAAAAATTTGAATTTTCATTTTTTAATTTATAAAAAAAAAATGATTTGTGATCATTGCAGCTGTGACCAAGATGATTTGTTTTTATTCAATCTTCCATGTGGCTATTTGGTATGCTACGAGCACATAAACTCTCAGGACAACTTTTTTGAGTGCTTTGTATGCAAGGACCATCAAATTGATAAAGACAATTGTTTGCACATTAAAAAGAATGAGAAAAAATTAAACGAAATTATTTACAATGAAAAAAGGCAGTCTATTTTAAATTTGTGTGACCATGTGGATTCAATTAAACAAGACATTGGATCCTACTTAAAAGACTATTTGTCAAGTGTGAATAATAAAATCGATCTGAAGAGAGAAACTTTGAAGGATCATTTTACCAAAATAATTGATGACTACTATGAGTCATTGAGAAGCCAAGTTGAGCAACATGAATTAAAATTTAAAGACACCATTACACAAGACTTGAATCAAATTGATACCAAGAAAATCCGTGACGAGATCAAAAATCAAAACCAAATCGATCCAACTGATTTCGATGCTTTGAATGATTTTTTGACAGATTTGAAAACAAAAAATCTCGATACAAATTTGCAACAAATGGTAAAATTTCAAAAACTGAATTTTTATCAAAGTGAAAAAAAACTCGATTTGGACATGTTAGAGTTTTTTGGTTCTTTTGCTAAAAAAAAGTCACTTGATAGTAAAACCAGAGAATTAAAAGGGCAGTTTAAATTAAATGAGTCGAAATTGGAGGAATTGAGTACTGATGAAATAATGATTCTTCCTCAGGATGAAAACAAAAACAATTTGGTTATTTTAAACCCTCAAAGTGGTCATTCAAGAATGATTCCTTTAAAATTTTACATAAGTTTCTTATTTTTTTCAGACAAAAAGGAAATAGTTACCATAGTAAGGGACGAGAATATTTTAAAATATCATGTGATAATTTGGTTTAACGAAAAATGCATAAATGCATATGAATTGGCATTTCTTAAAAAAGCAATATCATTCGCAGAATTAGTTGGAGAAAAAATTTTTATTTATAGCTCCGACTGTTTCATGACAATTCTGAATTATTTCGATGGACAATTTATCAATCAATTTTATTTTGATTCATATGCAAAGGAGAAAAAACTTTTTAAAGCATTTGATAATTTTCTAATTTACAATGAACGCTACCAATATCATACTAATTTGATTAAATTTGATTTAAAAAAAGGTAAAATTGAGAAACAAACTGAATTTTCGGAATGTCCGTATTTAATTGTAAAATTAGATGAACAAAAATTTGCTCATGGAACCAGCACAGGCGAAATAATAATTTGGAATACTGATTTATCAGTTTTATTAAAAAAAAAATGTCATTCTAAGTCAATTTATTTAATGACTTCGTTCAAAAATGGTTTAATTGTTACTGTATGTGATGATGCAGAGATCAGAATTTGGAACTCTGAAGAATTAAATCTCATCAAACAAGTCAATTTGTCATCATCGTGGAGATTATATAGCAGCAATAGCAACAGTTTATTCTCAAAATATGATAGATTGAAATTTCTTTGTTTACATGATGAGAATTTAATTAAGGAAAGATTAATTAAATAAGAAAATAAAAAAAATTTACGTCTATTGAAATAAATTAAATAAAGATTTAAACGTTTTATTGATTAAAATTATTTATTTAAGAAATAAATCTAATCTAATCTAATTACAATTTAAATTACTTAAATTGATGGAAAAATAAAAAATAAAAAAGAATAATTTTTTTTTATTATTAATTGTGGGTTATGTGAATTACAAATTGAACAAATATTCTTCCTTTTTTAATGAATTAAAATTAAAGTTAATAAAATATAACAGGTGAGTCATAATGTTTTGGAAAATTTTCAAACCTAAAAAAAATATGAACGAATAATCCGACAAAGTTGAAATTTCACACACTTATAACTATATTCTTCTTGTTTATTTTTTTATGTTAGGTAATAGGTCATTGTATACCTATAGCGCTCTAGGCCCTGAGACGCACCTGGTACCCTTTGGGTCCAGTGTCCCCCACCTTAAACTTTTTTTTCGAAAACAAAATATTAATATTCAAATTTTTGAAGATTTAAGCTATCTAAAACGCTATAGATCATAATTTTCCGATTATCCGTTCGCTAGATATCGTCAAAAAACCGCAAAAAATTACCTATTTTTTGGTATGTTCAAAAAGTGAAAAAATCGATTATTGATTGATAGCTAACGATAGGAATGTTTGATTTTCACTAAAATTTTGCACCAATGTACATCTATATAAGATAATTAATCCCTGAAAATATTAAGTCAATCCGACTTACCAAAAAATTTTAAAGCTAAAAATTCGCTTTAAAAAAGTATGTTAAGGTCAAGGTCAAATAGCTTGAGGATCCTTCATCGAAATTTCCTGGTTTAGGTATTTTTGTAAAGCTAATTGAACATGCTTTCAGAAAATGTATAGAACAGAAGTTCTGCATTCTTTGATTTAAAAAAAAAATAAAACTAAACTTTTGGTTAAAATAATTTATTTTATAATTTCAAATTAATTAGTTGTATAACAATGAGGGTGTATTGAAAATTTAGCAATGTTTTTTTCAATTTTGATTTTATCTAAAAGAAAATAAAAGAAAATTTGCTATATTTGAATCTATTCTTATGATTTAGTCGAAATGAATGAAAAAGAATTTTGCTTGATTGAATTTCTTCATAATAGATAATAGTGAATTCGGCAATAGTGAATTCGTTTGGAACTTTTCGAAGAGAAATGGAAGAAAGTCGAGAGAAGCTTCTACTCTCTTTATGGCCTAGGTTGCAAGCCGAAGGCTGCATCTCCAGATCTAGTTGCTTTCCTATACAAACAATTCTGTCAATCAATTTTTCGTTATCCTTTGGACTTGCTATTCATAGGAGAGAATAAGCTAAGTGAACTAAATATTAGGCAAAATTTACTAATCAAAAGAATGTTTGATATCAAGAAATTTGCTAGATTCAGACCGATGTTAGAGGCTCTACGTCTTGAATCGGTAGAACAATTATATTTGAAACATAAAATATTTTTTTTGAAGCAATTAAGGAATAGTAAAATGTGCTGGGAATTGTTGACGTTTTTGCATTCGGATTACTCACTCTTTGAACAGAAAAATACATCTTACTGCAAGCAGCTCAAGTATCTAGAGAAGAAAATACATATGGATGTAATGAGTTACAGTCCAAAGACCTCAATCGCCATAATTGACCATGTATCCTTAGACAAAAACCGTGGCTTGGTTGACTCGGTCAAGTTTGTATGTACGCAAATAAAAATTAATATGAAGTTAAATTTAGAATACTTTCACTTTTATAAAATTTTGAATGATCTATTAAAAGTAGACTTTTATACTTAGTAAATATTACAAATGTACAAATTATTCTTTTTTATGTTTTTCTTAGTCTTTTTTTTTACTTAATCTAATGTAATTTTTCATGTATTTTTGCCCATGGGGCTTTAAACTAATAAATAATAATAATAATAGACCTGGACTACAATTTTTTAATCAAAAATGTATATTTATTTTTCATTGAGCTATTTTTTTTTTTAATCTTTTGAATAAATAAGATTATTAAAACATGTGTAATAAATTAATTAGAATAATGGATAGTCAGTTAAGTTCGATTATTTAATCCAAGTTTTTAATTTATTATTATTTATTTGTAAATCTGTATCGAGCGTTAGCCCCTTCAGAGAAAAATAAAAATAAAATTAAATCAAAATAAAATGATTAAAATAAAAGTTAAAAAATAAAATAAGAATTTAAAAATATAGTTAAATAAATGAAATGTCAAAAGGAAATGAGAAGAAAAAAAAAAAAAGAAGAGACAAAAGTTATTTCGGTTTAGTTTTCAGAGAAAAAAGAGTCTATGACAAGGTAGCAATTACACAATGGAGTTGGATAGTTAACAAATCTTGATTCGAAACCTCGTCTGTATTCATTTACCAGTCTAAGAAGTAATGGGACAGAATTAGTAAGTCCAACCCTGACATATCTTTCGCTTAATTCAAAAAGCCGGTTCGTAATTGTATGAATTTTTAATTTTATTTGGGCCTCGTGGTATAAAATTCTTGATGGGGTGTCAAACCTTAGATTAAGAATGGATCGAACTGCTAAGTTTTGAATAGTTTGAAGTTTTTTAATGTTGGTATCAGATAAAGAGTTTAAATAGGGAAAATTATAGTCTAAAATGGAACCAATAAGCGATTTATATAAATTTCCAAGTGTTTTGTGATGTAAGCGCCAGTTTTTATTAGATAAAATTTTAATTAAATTTAGCCTAGAGTTGCAACGCTCTTTTAATTCATCAATCAATGGACTAAAGGTTAGCCGCGAGTCAAATCTGATGCCTAGGAATTTAATTTCATCCTGTCGCTTTAAATTGTCCCCATATATTTTCAGATCAAGATTGAGCTCTTCTCTTGTTGATTTTGTGAATATCATATAACAAGATTTTTCAATTGAAATCTTCATTTTCCATTTTGTTAACCATGGTTCCAATTCTTTAAGATAAGTATTGATCCTATGTTCATTGTTTCTTTTAGATTTATAGATAAAAAAAGTATCTAAGTCATCAGCGAAAAGAAGAGAGTTTTCATTATTTGTTTTATCCCTTTTTGGTATATCATTAATAAAAATACTAAATAAGAGGGGGCTAATAACTGAGCCTTGTGGTACTCCGGCTTTGATTGGGAAATCATTGCTATTTTGTCCATTCACATTTACACAAAACGATCTTGAGTTTAGAAAGGATCTGATCCAAGAAATAAGTACTTATGCAATTGCATTTTGATCATTTTGTACACAAGTCCTTCATGCTAGACTCTGTCAAATGCTTTTGATATATCAAAAAAAAGACAATATATTTTTTTTTTCCTGTTAAACGATTCAGTTATTTTTTGAATAAGAAAAAAGAGATTGTCCGCTGTACGTCTATGTTTTCGGAATCCTGATTGCTCTCGAATGAGTAAAAAATTTTTCTCAATGTAATTGTAAAGCCTTGTATAAATTATTCGTTCAAGTAATTTGCCTAGACAACTGGTCAAGCTAATAGGGCGATAGTTCGACGGATCCTGTGTTGGTGAAACCTTTTTTGGTATCATTGTAACTTGTGCTTTTTTCCAGTTATTTGGTATTTGGCTAGTCGTTAAACTTAGATTGAAGAGTTTTAAAATGTCATAAAGAGTTGACTCAGGTAGATTTTTGAGCATTAAACTGTGAATTAAGTCAGGACTAGATGCTGAATTTTCTTTAATTTTATTAATTGCAAGTATTATTTCAGTGATGGTAATTGATTCAAAAAGATAATTCTTGTTTCTTTCAGAAAAAAAGTTTGAAATTTCATAGTCGACTTCGGATTCCGTGGTTAAATTTGTTAGGTCAGGATTTGGAGTAAACGTTGAAGCCAATAGCTCACCAAAAAAACTTGTCCTTTTTCTTCATCTGATTTGAAAAAAATATTGTTTAAAACTTAAGTTGGTATCATGTTTGAACTTGTTTTTGTTCGAAACTTATTGATTTTGCGCCAGAACGGCCTAGTAGATAAGGGATTCTTATCCATTTTTTCGATGAAATTGAGCAATTTTGATTTCTATACTCGCATAGCTTTTTTTGTAGGTCACTTGTAAGTTGATTAAATTGTGTTTTTTAAAGTGGACATTGAGTTTTTTTAAATTTTCTTCTAACTTTCCTACGTAATTTTATAACACCGACAATGTCATGGGGTAGTGTTGATTTAAACGAATCTGTAATTTTGTCTAAGAGGGAAGAAGGTGCAAGAAAAAGGTCTAGAATTTCAAAGTATTGTCTATTAAAAATATTGAAAGTTGGTGACTTATCATTGATTACTGAAACATTGAGCTCATTTAAAACTCTTTCAAGTACTTGACCATTTTCATTTTCTCCAGTACATCCAATTTGTTTGGTTTTCGAATTCAGGTCTCCGCCAATTATAAATTTAGTGCAGTTTTTTGAAATTTTTGAGAAAAGTTCGAAAAGAAGAAGTTTATTAGGAGGGTTGTATAAGCTGAAAATGAAAAAAGGATAGTCCCTAAGCTTTATTTGAACACACAAGAGTTCAAGTGAAAAATTTTCAAATGAGGAGTCTATGGAAAATTCAATACCATTCTTAATTAATATTGCAACCCCGCCACCTCTTTTATCACGAGGTTTAACAATCGATTGATAATTTTTGAAATCTAAGTAAAAATTGGACTGGGTAAATGATTACAGTTCCAATGAATAATTACTAACCTGTTTTTTGAAGTGGATTTTATTTTTTTGTTCATTTTTATAACGTTTTTAAAAAAAAGGAAAAGAAACTAATTCATGGATTTTCGTGTTGATTTTGGATCTGATTCTGATTCGAATTCGTAATTGATTCATTAGAAAAAAAACTCTCAAAATCGTCCTCTTCTTTTTCGCGATTTGTCGACTGTTTTTTCGGTTTGCTTTTCGATTCGCTTTCTGATTGACGTTTTGGACGGTTTTTTGTAAAAACTGGAGTGAGATTTGTTTTCGAAATTGATTTGTTCTGGCTAGTAACCTGAGACTGGTCATCACTCGGTTTTTGAAGAACAAAATTTTTTAGGACTGGGGTGTTAAGACTAGTGTCACTTGATGCTGAGGAATGGCTTGATTTTTGTTCCATATTCCAGTTTTCAGAAAACTCTGGAGTTTTTGGAGCTGCATTGTAGGACTCAATAATTTTTTTTGGTTCAGTTTCATCAGATTCATTGACATAAAGATCACTATAGCCAATTTTACTACGCTCGAGTGATTTTAACTTTTCAGCCAAAGAACATTTCTGGGTTAAGTGTCCTTTTTGTTGACATTTGCCACAAATTGACTGTTTGAGTGGGCACTTTGCAATATTATGTCCGTCTTCATTACAAAAGTAACACTTTGGCTTTTGTCCGGCTATAGTAAAAACACATTTTAACACATATATTACTGTTGGTCCAGGTAAACTTTGAATTATTGGATCGGCGTTCTTCGGAAAAGAGATTTTCACTCGTTTGACTCTGTTTTTAATGGTGCTGTCTTTGTATGTTTCCTCCGAAATGTCTTCAATCTTGAGTCCATCAATTTTTAAAACGTTGAAAAAGTTGTGAAGTAGTTGCGTGTTGAAATTTGTGGGTGAATATCTCACTTTTTAATTGACATATCTCACTTAAAGATTTTCTATAAATTATCTAACTTTATAAGATGTCCCATATAATATGATAGGGAGCACAAACAAAAACCAAATCAGCATTAGAATATCAACCTTCAGAGCTAGTTAGAATTAGGCACGAAGGAATCGAAACATTTCGGAAGGTAAGAAAAAGACATTTCGGAAAACAGCCAAAACAAAAGACTGCGGATAACGTACTAGATATGCCAACAAGTTGGAATGGAGATTCAAATCCTATATTTTGTGAAAAATGTAACACTAAAATGTTAAAAAAAAGAGGCTATTATTGCCAAAATTGCCCGATTAATAATAAAAGAAATTGATTTGATTGAGAAAATTTTCATTTTTTTTTATTATTTTTCCTAATTAGTAACTAATTATAAAAATTAATTACATTTTTTTATATTAGTTATTTTCTTGATTAATTTGTGAATTTTTTTTTTGAATTTTTTCCTGAATTAAATAATAACAACTGAAAAAGTTCTTTGTTTTTATAATTAGTTATTTTTTTCCTAAATTTTTGGCGATTTTTACAGAAATAGAGGTATAAAATTATTTATCCTCTTTAATTGAAGATTTTCTATACAAAAAACCTTAAATTTTATTTACATATTAATTTTTATTAAAAATTATTAAAATACTAAATAAACTGGAATATTCGATCTTTAACAATATTTTTAAATCACTAATTTTAATTTTTCAAAAAGGAAACACATTTTTGTACAATTTGTGCTAAATTTAAAAACGCCCAAAATTGACTCTAAGCTTGAGTTTATCTATTTTAACAAGATAATTAATATTTAGTTAAAAATATTAATAAAAAGGCAATTAAAATAGAAATAAAAAGAGATTGCGATTCGTCAGACTGATGATGAATTTTTAAGATTTCATTTAATTATTAAATTTAATAAATTGGACTTTTAAAAATTTCACTTGTAAAAAAAACACATTGACGAAATTTTACGTTAAATTCTGTAGTTTTTATTGCTGAGAAATTTTTTACAAATAATAGTGAATATATTTGTACATAATTTTACGATATTTAACGATAAAATACCGTAAATATACGTAAAATATTGTCAGGTCCTCGTAATGAATCAGTACTTTTTAATAATTATAAAAAAAAGAAATTAGATTTTATTCATTAAATAAAATAAAATTATAAAATTGTTTGATTTAAAATTTAAAATTATTTTATTAGAATTTTTCTTAATACAGCCCGTATTATTCAGAGAAAAACTCAATTTTGACACAGTTGGTACCAATGCAATAATCAACCGGGATTTTAAAATTATTGACAGCAACTTTGTTCCAAATGTTGGCTAGACTCAAAAATCTTTTAAGTGCCAGAATAAGTTAACAACGATGGCATTTAATGCTAAATAATATGTTTTTTATTCGATTTTTTATTATTCAATAATAAAATTTTAAAATTTGATGTAATTTGTGTTTGTTATTAGAAGATCATGATTTTTTTTTCATTTAAAAAAAAATATTGTTTCAATTATTAGAGACAAACTTTAAAATTTTGTTGAATAAATTGATTATTTTACATTTTAAAATATTTTATCTTAGCGGCTAAATTAATTATTAATAAAAATCCTTTGCAATTTTAGAAAAAAATAAATATTCACAGATTTTTTCTATTTTAAAAATTAAAATTCAAAAAACGAAATGAATCCAGAAAATCCCCATAAAAAGCTTGATTTAAATGAGAATAAAAATCATTTATCAACTCTTTATCATTGATTTTTAAATTTTAATACCAAAAACTCTTTTGAACTTAAGATGGTAAGGCACATTGTAGTCTCAATTTTAAATTCTAATCTGAATATTTTAAAAGAAAAATATTAGCATTATCCTTCTTGTGTTCATAGTTTTGATTGCTTCAACTCATCAAAAAGGTACTGACATTTTTTACATAAATCTCAGAACATTTTCTATAATATTCTTTAAGCTAATGGAAAGAGGAAAAAAGGCGAGTACTGCAAAAAAAAAGCTGATTGCATCAAAGGCCTTGGATGTAAAAAAAATAAATGCTTTGTACCTAAGGCCTCCATGCCAAAGTAAAACTATTTTTTTTATAAATAAATTACTTCTTAAATTTTAAATTGATCAGAAATTGGCTGAGATGTCCGCGAGGTTGGGTTGAATATGACAACGACTGCTATTTAATATCCAATCATGCCGAAACATGGTCAAATGCAAACAGATTTTGTCAGTCCAAAGGTGGTCAGCTTCTTTTGATCGACTCAGACATTATTTTGGATTTTTCGATGGATTTTTTCAGCAAATTTAGGCTAAGAAATTCTTATTTTGTACTCGATTTTTTTATTGACAATTTAAATTAATTATTTTTTTAAATAGATTGGAGCGAGATATAATTATGGCTGGAAATGGCTGGATGGTACAACTATTCAGTCGAGCGGATACATGTGATTAAAGAATTTTTTTCAACAACAAATAAGGCTAAATTTTTTTTTGCAGGTGGAGCAAATGTGGCAATTCAAATAGTCTGGTGTTCGGGGACTGTGCTACCTTAAGCTATGAAGGCTTAGATAGTTGTAATTGTAATTCGAGGAAAAACTTCATTTGTTCAAGTCACTAGAAAAAATATTAAATTAATTTTTTGAATTCTATTTATCTTTAAATTTTAGAAAAGGATTGGTATAGGAAAAAATCAACTAAAAGTTATATTCACTAAAAATTTCCAAAATAAACACTAAATTATTTTTGCAGGAATAACAAGTTGCGTGAGTAGTCTACAGTGCAAACAAGACTTAGTTTGCCGTAACAGAGAATGTATTTGTCCAGTTAATCCCTTCATGTAAGTTGATGTAAATTTATTGTAAGATGGCTTTACCGGTTGACCTGTTTTTTTGTTTGCATTTTAAACTTAAGCTAAATTAGGTGTTGTAATTATCCACCTTATTTATAAGCCTAACCTAACCAGAGGTATTTAGGCGCTAAATTGGGAATTAATTAAAAGGAAGAAGGAGATTTGTTGGGTAAACTCTTTTATTCTTTTATTTCTATTATTAACAAAAAGCAGGTGAATTTATTACAAAATAATAACAACAGAAAAGGACCAAAATAAATATATATAAACTGTTTCATTTCAGACTTTGACAGTGTAAAAATCTCAAAATTTTGACACTTTTTTATCCTATATTTCAAGTTTTTTTTTCATAAATCTTTAAAAATTTGTATTAATATATTTATGGTGATACTATTACCAAAAATAAAAGTAGTATAAATGAAAACTGTAGCATAGAAAAATCTTTACCAACGCAGGTTTTTGCTTAGGGCTATCAGGGCCGTAGCCATACATTTTCAAATGGTGGCTCGAAGTTGAAATTCTTTTTTTTTAAATATTTAATTTATGATTAATAAAATATAAAAACAAGTAAATTAATAAAATCTTAATTTTCTATTTAATTTTGTCAATTTATAATTTAACTAAAAAATTATGATTATTTTTGATAAATAGAATTTTTTAAAGGGGACTCAGTCCCTTTTAAGCTTTGGAAAAAATTTCTATCATGCTTCCTTGTAATACAATCAATAAATTTTGGGATATTTGTTGTACACGATTTTCAAGGCAAAGGTATTTTTATTTAAAAAAAATTAAAATTATTTAAATTTTATAAGTTTTTTGACAAGGGTACACTTTCCTTGAAAATATTTTTGAGCAGGTAGTTTTCTTTCGACCTTTTTGAATACTCAAATTTTTCAGGTATTTGAAATGATATTACTATGAATGCCTTGTTCAATTAGTTGTGCAGTTACCAGATTAAATTTAGATGGCAGAATTAGCTGAAACAGTTATATATATCTTTTATTTTGTAAGGAATTACTGATTAAAATCAATTCATTTTCGTGAAAAAAAAAACTTGATTATTTTATTTTAAATGATCCAATTAATTAATTTTGAAAAAATAATAAGACTTTAATCGTAAAGTTACACGATTTTTATAAAATATGTTAGTTGTCCATTCTTTTTATTTTATAGCTTTTTGTAATAAGAAATCATATCAAAATTAAATAATGTCAGATTTATTTATCAAATAAATCCCAAAAAAGGAGTAAGTGGTCAATCTTATAAAAAAATTCGCTAAGAGAGAAAGTCATACAAAAATGCTTTTTTTCTGGGAAACTCATACAAAAAAGTCCCAATTCTGGGAATATCAAACAAAACTGGGGTAAAGTCAAACAAAAATTGATAAAATTTTTTAAATTATAATTTTTTTTTGATAAGTGATCTGTTTTTATCCTCTCTTGGTGAATTTTTTTTTATGTTTGACTTTATCCTTTTCTCACAAGAAAGCACTAAGTCGAGCATTTAAATTTAATTCCGATTGTCTATTATTTTATAATATTAATGAAATGTTATAAAATTCTTTAAATAAATATTGATTGGATTTTAGAGTTATTGAGTTTGTTATGAACTCATACACAAGATACTTATTCGCCACAGTATGTTTAAACTTCTGGCTACGCCACTGTAGTTCATTCCATGCTAATATTTCCATTATCGTACAAAACATTGAAGTTAAGGAAACTGGTCTAGTGATTGTGAAGTTGGTTTCAATTCGGCCATTTCAATTCGGAAAAACTTGAATAACTTTTTTAACTAAAAGAGATAATTTAGTTATGTTAAATGCTTAATTTTAAACAAATATATATCATAATTATATCATTATTATATCTAAATTATACCTTTTCAATAAAAAAATTTATTCAAGTTTTTCTGAATTGAAATGGTCAAATTGAAACGAAGTATAATTTAAGTTTTGATACAAAATTCGCGATTTTCTATGATCCTGGAAGCCTTACGCTCATACAATACCTAATACATGAGAATAAGGTTGAATCAGTTGCTACACATTGAGTACTAATCAAAAGCTAAAAAAAAAAGAAATATTTTTGCTTATTTTATTTTTTATGTATTCTGTTAAACAAATTTAATTATTACTTTCGTACAATTGAAAATATACAAGTAATTTTGAGATAACTGGAGGTCCACGATTGACACTCCGATTCCTAAAGTCACCCTAGTTGCGGCTTTCTTATTTAAATAAATAATAAAAAAAATAATACCTAATAAACACTATCGGTAAGAAGGTTGACAATTTTTGAGAAAATAATATCTAATTTTAGATAATTTTTTTTCTCGAATAAAATTTTATAATTTTTTTTTTCAATGAATTAAAGCTAAAATGTGTCAAAGGCTATACGGGCTAATTTTGGAGTAAAATGGGAGATTTTTTGGTAAAATAGTGTGAAACCTATTGACCACACAACCCATTTAAAAATTACGATGAAAAAACTATAAAATGAAATAATTTTTTTAAAATAAAATACTTAATCAAATTTTACCCTTTTAGCCATAATTTGAAATTAATTTATTGAAAATAATTTCTGAAACAAAATGTTAGGATCCTAAGTTATTAGAGCACCTTTTGGTATAAAGACCTTGATTATGAAAATCGGTAAAAAAACTTAATCTTCAAAAGCTGTCAACCCTTAAACACGTTTAAGCTCTAGCCCATCTGAGTATAAAAATATTATTTTATTTTTTAGAACATTGGACAAGTGTTCAAGTCCGAGTGATTCCAATTTGGTTGTGCACATCGGCTCGGATAGTAGACTTGAGTTTTATTCTTCAAAGTTAAAATTTTCATGGCTCGAAGCCTTGAAACAATCTGAAAATTTTAATGTCAATCTTTTGGTTTTGAATAATTTTAATCAAATGATAAACTTTATTGATTTTGCTATCAAAAATGAACTTAGCGGACCTTTTTGGGTAACTTGACTTACCTAGATGGGAAAATGAACATTGTGTTTATTTTTATTGTAGATCGGAGCGTTTGCATTGGACAGAAAAATGAATTGGATTGACGGCTCTAATTTACCAAAAGGCCCCTGGTAAAAAGAAGGAATTTTGCTTTGGAATAAATTTTAAAATTTAGTTAGGTTACCTTCTTATCAAAATTGTGTCAATTACCAAGTTGGTCAAGGACTGGTGTGCTTTGCTCTTGAGAACTACCAATTGGTGATCAAAAATTGTGACCAAGAATATCAGAGTCTTTTTGTACAAGGTTATATTTAAAATTTTAATTTTTTACATGATGTTTATTTTTTTAATATAATTCTTATTTGATTAAACTCTTTAAGGAATCAACTTTAGCAAAGCCAATCTTCAAAGTTTGATTGCCAGGCTATCAGCATTTACAGCCGCTCCTAGAACAACAACCCAACCAGGTATAGCATCAAAATAGCTAACTTGACTGACGTACACATCATGTCTTTATGTAAGACAAGATCGTAAATAGGATAGAAATTTTTATTTATTTATTTGTTTATCTGTACAGAGCTAATGCTCCTTCAAAGTATAAATATAAAGAAAAAGTTACAATAAAATTAAATAAGATAAAATAAAAAATAAATAATAACTAAAAAAGGATAACAGAATTTTTGGTTAAAAAAGAATTTTTTTTAGCTAAAAAAATTAGATTAAAGTTTAATGCACAGCATGCTTCAATTTCGATTACAGTTTTTTTTTTATTAAAATTTTTTTGATCATTTCATATTTCAGCTATCTAATTTTCTTGAACAAGCTAATTGTTAAATGAGTTGAATAATTTTTGTAAGTAAATTTTTTTAAATTAATCTCAAAGTTGATTTGAAAGAGTCATCAAGATTTTTTCAACATATACTTTATTTTAAAGACATGTTAGATCGGTTTTAAAAATATGCAAAGGAACAACTATTAAATTAACCTTCTTTAAAGAAAAGAAAAAATAAAAAGAATGTTAGAAAAGGGTATTTAAGTTTGGAAGCATCAAAACTTGAACCATATTTCATGATTTTTTTTTTATTTTGAATTAGTTGATTTAAAAGAATTCTGTAATATTTGACTTGTAAATTATTTTGACATAACCAAATTGAATCAGATATACCATCATTAAAAATCTTAAGATTTTCTTTTAGTTGATTTATATTCACTGTAATTTTTAAGCTTTTGATTTTTTAGTACTTGGATAAAAGTACCAAATTGGAGGAAAAATATTTATTAGAAGGGGGGTCACTTAGTTCAAATTTTAAAAATTGTGATGAAAGATAATTTAATATTTAATTTTATAAATAAAAGTTAGTTTTGAAAATGGATAAAGTTCATCAAAGTTGAATACTTTTAGTACTTTAAGACTCGTGAAATGAGACAGTAGGGTTATAAACCAAAAAAGCTTCTTTGAACTTTTTTGAAATTCATAGCAGACTATTTGTTTAGATCAAAATTTGAATCTTTAATGAATCACAAGTATTCTATCTGATTTGCTTCTTTAAGTTTAAATCCATTTAGGTAAAATACCGATTTTCTATTTTTTTCCTGGCCTAGAATTGTTAAATTCTAGTTTGTGAGACCACTTAATTTTTTTATACTTTCACTTTATTTGCCTAACTAAAATATATGCCAACTTTAATAATTAAAAACTAAATAAGACCTTTATTTGATCTTGAACTTCAATTGCCACCCTTTTCTCTTTATCTTTATTTAGATTAAATTTTTGTATAAACCGAAACATTTTTTTCACCTTCTTTTGAAATTAAAAAAAAATCTCTATGAAAAAAGAGGAAAATAAGAAATTGTGGCAGATAGAAAATGGTGGTTTGGTTGAATTGATGAACGAATTCCAACTTTATTGTCATAATATTCAAAAGATAAATTTGATCAATTCCACTCAAATCTATAATAATAATTTAATTATCAGACTTTTCAATTGATTTCAATCAGATTTGTTTTTAAGTCACAAGTCTTAGGTCAAGTCAAGTCAATGACTTAAATTTTTTTTTTTAAATGAAATAAATTTCTATACATTGTTTTTTCATATTTTTTATTAAATTAAATTATATGTTAAACAAAAAAAGTAATGTAACTAATAAAAGAAATAAATAGTATTTTATTCTCTATTCGTTTAATAAATCCATATTTGATACCAATAAAGTAGTGATTTAAAATAATGGATCTTCAAATTGTATGCTCTCATCTATTTGGTACTGAATGCTCAAGTAAAGATTTGGTCCTTTATAATAGACAAATAAACCATAATCTTATTGCTCTTACTGAGACATGTCAAATTGAATACCTAGGTTTTATCATAAGTTCAAATCTTGATTTCAATATTCAAATAATAAATAATTTCAAAAAAGTGCAAAGCAGTTTCTTTGGAATTTCATTTCTTCTCCCAAAAAATAATCCCAACTCTTCACCAAGCTTTAAATCATTTATATATGAAACATATTGTTTATCTAAATTTACAAACGGTCTGGAGGCCTTAATCCTTAATGGTAGTACAAAATACTATAAATATTTTAGAAAACAACCTAATTAGGCAAATGCTTAAATTAGGCCCTTACTGTCGAATGGCTAGAGTCCTAAAAATGCTCAAAATTTTTAATTTTGACGAACTTTATCTATTCTCAAAACTTTCCTTCATAGACACAATTAAACACAATTATCTATCTTCTCAAATTTTTAAATCGATGCTTAATGAGACCCCGACTAAGAAATCACTCTCATCCGACATAAAGCTAATAACAGACTATTTTAATATTGAGGCCCACAATATTACCAGTAGTATAAAAAATTAAAAAAGAAATTAAAAAATAATCACAAGACTAATGATGGTATCTCGGACTCTATCTGGCCGTGTCTAAACAATTTAAGACTCAAACATTATAAACAACTTTTGAAGGAGTTATTAAAATATGATTAAAATCCATGTCAAACGTAATAATTTCTGAAATGAAACTGAAATGAATTTTTTATTATTTTTATCTTTTTTTTTTGTTTTTTTTTTTGTGTAATATTTTTTATATTTTTCTAAAAACAACTTTTACTTTTAAATCTCCTTAAAGGAAGTTAATTTAATATTAATAAATAATAAATAAATAATCTTAAAATTATATTGGTCAGAGTTATCTGTATCCATAAGGTTCCGCCTTCAGGCAAAAAAAATATTTCGTTGAATAATGCACATTTATAAATAGGTGATACATTTCTTAAAGAAATAGAATTAATTTTTTAACATTTTATGATTTTTGTTTTTGTTTATTATAAAAAAAAAATTTTAGTTCAAGTCATAACTTTGATTTAAATTTTTGTAACTTAGACTTAAAACTGTGACTTATAAACAAGTCTGATTTCAATGCAAAAATTTTTTTTCGAATCTTTTTACTTTTAATTTTTATTATTTTTTACTTTCTCATGATTTTTTTAAGTCTTTAAAAATCAATGAATTTTAAAATAATACCAATATATTAATAATTATTATTTATGTCTGAAAATTTTAATATTCCGAAAACTGAATTACAAAATTTTGGCAATTAAAAAAATAATTCCTATAAAAAGCTGTCATTTGGAAAAAGAATAATAAGTGGAATTTTTTGAAATGTTTTTAAGAGCTTTTTCGATTTATTCTATATTTTATTTTGACTTATGTTGATTTTTTAAGCGAATTCTGAAGAATGGAATTATAAAAATAAAGGACCAGACTATTGGGCTGTAGCCTTTGAAAATTGTCGAGCGGAATCTCAGTCACCAATTAATATTGTTCGAAATTCTGCTACATTCGATCGAGGACTAAGAGACTTTGTTTTTCTCAACTACAATAGAATTATCTCTTGGAATGTAGAAAATAATGGTCACTCAAGTATGCTATATTATTGAAAAAAACTAAAATCGAATAAAAAAATAATTAAGTTTCCGCGAGTCCGATTCCGACCGAATCGAATAAGCCTTTTATAAGAGGAAGTGATTTTAATGAAAGATACAACTTACTCAATTTTCATTTTCACTGGGGCTACAATATTTATCAAGGTAAATTCATTAATTTTAATAAAAAATAAATCAAATTTTTAAATTTAAATTTTTGCATCAATCAGGCAGCGAGCATCTTTTAAATGGAAATAAATTTCCTCTTGAAGTAATATTTAACAAAAATTTGAATTTTATTATAAAATTTTTTTAAAAGGTTCATTTGGTTCATCAGTCTCCAAGTGGAAAAATAGCTGTGTTAGGATTTTTTTTCGAAGTAAATCAAAAAATAAATTAAAAAAAAAACTTAATTAATTTTTTTCAGATTGCTCCACAAAATAATCCAAAATTAGACAAAATAATTTCAGTTGCTAACATAAAAAATAAAACAGGTAGTTTTTAAAATTAAAAAAATGATTTTTAAAAATATACTAAAATTTAAAAGACATTCGACAAATTGATTTTTCACTGTTTTCCATGCTTCCTGCTGCTGGAGCAGTTCTGAACAGAAGAGGATACTTTCGATACAGCGGAAGCTTTACCACCCCACCTTGCACTGAAGGAGTAACATGGACTGTTTTTAGGATGAAAATTCCGATTTCAAAAGAACAAGTAAGAGAAAAATTAAATAAAATAAAAATCTAGTACTCATAAATTTGTTTGTAGGTTGAAAAGTTCTATGAAAGCGGAATAGATATTAATTTTAGAGAAGTTCAGCCACTTAATAACCGAGTTGTCACGGCAAATTTTAGATGATAATTGATTTTTTTAAATATATAAAATGATATGTTGAACTTTCAGATATTCCAAAAAATAAATTAAATAACTGCAATTTTTTTTTCAAGTTTCATCAAGAAAATATTTTTTAGCTCCAGAAAATTGAAGCCATTTATTTTTTGGTTATAGGTCAGGGGCCGATGGCACCAATATCCTGTATTCAAACCCATTTACCTTAAATTATTAATTCTACACTCGAACCAATAGCTGAAGTAATCAAATAAATTCGCTAGAAATTGTTTTTATAACTAAAATTACTTTTTTATTAAAATTAATTTACTTAATATTTAAATAACTTTTTAATAAAAAAATCGTTTTTTTTTTAAAAACTCTCTTCATTTAAAAACTCTTTTTGATAAACGAATTATTTTCAGTTATTTAATTATTTTCATAATTTTTTCACTAAATTTTAAAATTATTGATCATCAATAATTTTAAAATTTCTACAAAATTTTACAATCTGATTAACTTTCTAAAGTTTAGAAAGTTAATCAGATTGTAGTTTTATTAAAAGAATGGACACACGAGCAATTGCTAGACAACGATAAAAACCTAAAAGAAAAAAAAAAGCACTGAATATTTTTAAGTTTAAAAATTATTTTAAGATATTTTAATTTTTGTTCGAACAAAAAAAAAGTATTTTTACATTGATAAAGCTATTTTTTATTGAAAAAGTCTTTTTGCTCTTTTAAACGCTAAAATGTATTTTATATGAAGTTAAATTAGTGATAAAAATTATTTTTATTATCACACTAAAGCCAAGTTAAATAAAATTATATTAAATTAAATCATGTTCAATTAAATTTATAAATTTTGAAATAAAAAAATTCAAATCAGTTGTACATTTTTCTAATTCTTGTGAGACAAAATTATTTTTTTAGAAAAAAATTTCTTTAATTATTGCTGAATGGTCTCCTAAGCTCCTTGGTCGAAAATCGTTCGAGGATAATTCAATAAAAAAGAAAAAACAATAAAATGAATAATAATTAGTAAAATTAAAATAGAAAGGAAAAATTAGCATTAAAATTATTGCTATTTTTTTTTGTTTTTTGGATAATACTTAAAATTTGTCTTATACATATTCTTTTTTTTTATTTACATCGCCTTCTAGGCGTTAACTAAAATAAATTTATTAATTAATTAAATGCCTGGGCTTTAACCTTTAAGAAAGTTTTTTCATACCCGAATAAAAGAAAAATTTTAAGATTTTTTTTAAAACAACACAAACTAAATATTCTTTTTTTGAACATTTACAATAAATTTTTGAATAAATAGTTTTTTTAAATTGAAGACATGATATAGGCAATATTTAGATTTAAATAATATATGAAGCAAAGAACAAAATGAATAATAATTATCGAAATTAAAAATATAAACATTTCAAACTAGATCTTTTTTTATACAGTAGTGATTCGCTACATGGATTTTACCAAATTAAACGTAAAATTACGTAAATTAACCATAATTTACGTAAAATTACTTTTGAAAAAATAATAAATTTACGAAAATTTACATTAATTTACGTAAAATTCCGTAAAATATTGTGAATAGTTGTAATACCAAAAAAGGCCAAAAAAGTTTGAATAAATGCAATTTTTTAATAAAATTTTCAATTTTTTACATTTTTGCTTTTGAAATGATTCAAAAATTAACATTATAAAATTTTACTTTTTTCTACGTAAATTTACGTTAAATTCAATTATAATATAGGTAAAAATAGGTATAAAATGGTAAAATTTGAGAAAAAATAGTAAAAAAACGTAAAAAATACTACATTTTGAGAAAATTTATTAAATTTAATTAAACATATTTTTTTCTTATGTTATACTAATGATTTGACTTGGTTGAGTATAAAAAAAGTTAACTTTGTTATTTAGATCTTTAAAGAAAACATGGATTCGGAATTATACAGGGAGATATTAGCCGATTTTTTAGTTTCTTTTGCTGTTAATAAGTTAAACTTACATTTTAAATTACATCCGACTCAAAGCATATGTCATTGATTTGCAAAAAATTTTTTAAATCAAAATATAATTTTTGGTAAAATTCATGTAGCTAATCACCACTGTAATCCTTCAACACTTTTTATTGTCTTATTTCATTTAAATTATATATTTTATTATTATTTTAACTTCATTTAATTTTGATTTTTTTTATTTTGAAGGAGCTTTAGCTTGTCACAGACAAGCAAATAAATAAATAATGAACGTTTTCTTTATATCTAATGGCACAATGGCATTAATTTCTCATTTTGAATGCAAAATGTTGCCAAAATTTAACAAGTAACTTAGTCAACAGACAAATAGAAAATTTAAAAAAAATTTATTTACCCAGAATTTTTTATTAAATATTTAGCATAAATTTTCATCTTCATAAATGAAAATTTTCTAAAATTTCATAAATTATCAAATGTTTTCAACATTTCGAAGGATATTTAGTGCCGAAAAACAAAAAGTTGGACCTGAGTGTCAAGCAGTACTAACTGACTGTCTGAACATCAACGACCTGCCCAGCGAAATTTTAAGCCTGATCTTTCTCAGCATACCCGGTGAGTCTCTTTGCAAAAATGTAATTCTCACCTGCAAGAAATGGAAGGAAATTATTGAGTTGCCACCATTCTGGGTCAACAAAATTCTACACGAATCTCGAGCAAGCAAAAGACTGCTAAAATTCTTGGCCGAATCCGACAATCTACAGCCAAAGCAGCTCTATTTTAAAAATCCTTTTGTCAAAAATCTCATAAAAAATGCGTGCGCAGAAAAAGGATACGATTTTTGGGACAACAGGTCTTTTTTGGCCATTCTTAACACACACTCTCACAATTTATGCGACTACTATCACAACGAGTATTTGAAAAAATACTGCCGCAATAGTGAAAAAATCCAGGAGCAAAATGGCTTTAAAATAGAACCAGATGATTATTTGGATAAACCTGCTTTTGAGTCAGACGGAAAGCCTGTGCGAAATTATGCAACTACTTATTATGGGTGCACAAAATATCAATTAATTGATTTATTTGCCGAAGGCATTGATGAAAACATGCTAAAGAAAACCAAACCAAAAATTGAAATTAAAGACTGGTATGCACCAAGGCATGATTGTGGTTCAGAATATCACTTAAGAGTAGTTCTCTATGACCAAAAGTATGCTGAAATCAAGAATGTTTCTTGTGATAAAGTGTTCGGTCAATGGTCCGAGGTTTTTTGGCGCGAATTTAAAGAAATAATAGAAGAGTATCCGGATAGTTTAAGGTATATTTTATTCGAACACTCGGGGAAAGACACACAATTCTGGGCTGGACATTATGGCATAAAATTAACTAATTCTTCTGTGAGATTAATTTTTGATGATAATGAAAATGAATAATTTTTGACTGTGCATGAATTTTTTTTATCCATTTTTTATATTTTTTTTAATTTAAAGACTAATTTAAAACAATTTAAATTTTTTACTATTTAATAAATAAACAAAAATTATTTTTTTTTTATTTTTGCAATAAATGTAATAAATAATTGAGTGTAATCAAGTTGGCGACCGATTGGCCATTAGTTGATTGGCAGGTAAATATTTATTAGTTAAATAATAAATAAAAGATATTTAAATACGAGACAGGTAGAACAAAACATATAATATAATAATAATAGTAAGTCCTTTTTCTATCTTAGCGAATAATAGGAGAGGCGTTTATCTCCTTTTCCAGTGCCTTTTTGAGCAACGGCTCCGATCTGACACAGAAGTTACTGCATCAGGTTCAATTTTAAAAAAATTCAAAATTTCTAAAAATTTTTCTTTACAAAAAATCATTTAGATTTATTTGTAAGGAATTTTCAATTTCTTATTTTATTTTCGTTTTTTCTTATTTTAAAAACGGGATGATTTTTTCGGGATAAAAAATTAAAAATTAAGTTTTAGAATTTAAAATTAAACAAATAACTTCATTACTAGCGAATTTTACTGAAAATTTAATTTTATTATTAAAAATTACCTTTTTACAGATTATAACATTATTTTGTGTAAAATTATGCAATGAAATGTAAAAAATGTAAATTTCAAGTCGCTAAAAAATTATTTTAAAACTATAAAAAAATTTTTGAAAATCATTTATTAACATTCAGTCAAGTTGTTGGAAATTTAATTTTAAAAGGAATGAAATTTTTCAAATAAGCTTTTAGATTGGAATAAGGTTATCTAATATTTTCAAAAACTTAACTTCAATAAATTAATTTTTATTCTCATATTAATAATATTATATATTATGATTCGGATCAGCAGATAAACGTTAATCTAAAAAAACGTAAAGGAATTAAAATTTTATTTAGATCAAGTCTCCGCCATCGAAATCACTGGTATGTTATGAGATGAAAGATTATCTAAAGGCTAAAGTTTTTACGTAAAATTACGGATTTTTTTATTTGCTTATTTTAAAAAAATTCTTAAATTAAACAAAAAAGTTTTTGTAAGTTTTGTAAACTTGCCAAAATTGGAATATAATTGGAAATTTTAATTGGTAATTTAACTCTTGATAGTTTGCTTTGGATTTGTTTTCAAAATTCAAAAAACAAAAACTTATTTTTATTTATGATTTTATTTTTCTGTCATTTTGACATTGATGTTAAAATTTCTGAAAAAACTATCTGAACTCATTATTTTACTTTTCAAATAATTTAAATAATTTTTTAAATATTTTTTAGCTAATAAATCAATTATTAAATCTTTGTAATTATTGAAATTTGTTAAGTTTATTTTTTATAATTTTCTTTAAACAGAAACTTGAAAAATGCGAGACTGGTATACAAATCCTGTATCATACGATTCATTAAAAATTTTTTAAAAATTTTCAACATTGAAAAAAAGATCTTTATATATGACACATATTAATTGTAATGTTTATTAATAAATAAATAATTTTGATTTTCAGATTTATTAATATTTATTCTCCTTAAAAAAGTTTAAAAAAATTAAAGAATCAAAAATTAATTCTACTCTCAGTGCCTAGCTTTCTTAAATAATTAATTACTATTATGCATTATTTTTATTTTAAAAAAATTTATTTAGAATATTTTGAAAAAAAATTCGATTCTTTTGAAATTAAAACTAAGATAATATTTTTGATTTTTCTTAGATCATTCGTTCAAAGCATGACCTTTTCAAAATACTTAAACCCTCATTTTTCGAAGGTTTATTTGGTAGTGATGAAAAAAATTATTAAAAAATTTAGAGCTAGTCATCCAAATTAAACATAAAATAAAATTCAGCCAATTTTTAGTTAGTAAATAAATTAAAAACACTCGAGACACAAGTCGAGATAAAGCAAAATTTTTATTTAATATTTGTGTATCGGTCAAAAATAATTTCTATACTAAGCACAATTTTTGGAATGTATTTAAAGAATTATTTATTTTGCAGGTTGTATTTGTAAAGGTATTTTTTTCTCTCAATGATTCGGATTAAATATACGAGTCTACAAATGGAGGGCTGAAATTTATATGAATAAAAATTTTTTAGAATAAAAAAAAAATAAAATTTTAGATGTTTCAACTTTTTATTAATGTCTTTAGTCAACAAGCAAAAATTCAAGAGAAAAATATATCAGAGAAAAAAAATTCGGTTTCCATAAACGATTTGCCTAATGAGATTTTGGCACTGATTTTTTTGAGCCTGCCAGCCAGACAAGTGTGCACATCGCTAAGCTTGACTTGCAAAAAGTGGAAAAACTTGATCGACTCAAGCTCATTTTGGACAGAAAAGCTGCTGCACGACTCCAAAGCCAACTTCCAGTTAATCAAGTACTTGAATTCGGACAATTGCTACTTGCCCAAAAAACTCTACTTTCGCAATCCATATGCCAAAAATTTGATCAAAAATCCCAATGGAGAGCAAAATTTTGAACACTGGGCCTTCAAGCCGAATTTTTGCTTCGAACAAAATTCAAATTATGAAATCAACAATCAAAATGGGCACCTAGACATGAGCAATTTGAACAGTTTTCAAGTCAGTCTATTCAAATCGATTCGGAACACCACCGAATCGAATGGATTTTTGATCGAAGCAGAAAACAACGGATCGCAGCCCATATTTGACAACCAAAGCAGACAGCTCACCAAGTTTGCCACATCTCACTTTATGGGCTCCAAGTACCAAATAATAGACCTGGTCAAAGAAGGAGTTGACTTCAATGTGATAGTAAAACTAAAGCCCAAGATAGAAGTCATAGATTTTTACTCGGGCAGGCACGACTGTGATGCCGAGTATCACATTCGAGTAAGTCTATTTGACGACTATTTGGCAAAGATTTACACAATTTCGTTTGACCATATCATCAGCCAGTACAACAATGGAAAATGGCACAAGTTTTATCATGTCTTAGAAAATTATCCGGATAATTTGAGATACATTCTGTTTCATCATGGAGGAAAAGACACCCAGTATTGGGCTGGCTATCATGGTGTTAAAATTACCAATTCAACAGTTAGATTTAACCTCAATATTTAATTATTTGTACAAATTTTTGTTTAATGTTAAAATAATATTTAAAATTATAATCAGGCAAATGTTAATTTTTATGGTAAAACTTCAAGTTATGAAAATTACGCTCTGAAATTTTGTAAATAGTTTTTTTAATGATTTAACATAATAATCAAAAAATTATATGATTTTTTAGGGTTTTTTTTTTGCACCATTTAAATTTTTTTTTATTAAATAAATTTTTTTCAAAATTTTAAATATTTTATTTTTGTTGAATTTTTGTTGAAAGACCCGTTTATTTTAGCGGGCTATTTTTTGGTCCGTTTAGTAACCGTTTAAAATTTAAACGGGTGGTCTAAGAAACCGTCCTAATTTTGGCTGGTGGTTTTAGAATTTTATTTTCAATAATTATTAAAAATAAATTTTTAAAAATCTTACAAAAAAATTAATTTTTTTTATATATATAGTCAGGTGTAAACTTTTGGACTAAGTTTACTTATTTAGTTCTTTAGATAAGGCGTCACTTAATCAGGTCTTGATCGAACTTGTCTTGATCGCGAAACTTTATTTTAAATTATTAACACGGACCGGAGCTCCTAAACAAATACAAAACAAAACTATAACTAAAAAAACTAATAACAGTCAAAATCTGAATTTGACTTTGATCTATCCCGATTCTGACTTTAAACTTTGACTTTAGACCAACTCTGTACTAAGATACGAAAATGATGGTCAAGATTTTCAATGAAAAATTTTGAGGCAATAATTACTTAAAGTTACAGATATTTAAAACTTAAGTGCTATCTGAATTTCTAATTTTTGCCTTGAAATTCGTAAACCTCGTCCTTTGAAACCCTAAATTTCATTTTTTTTGGCGGGCTAAAAAAAGAATTTTATCTATTGAAATAACAGCCTAAAACAACGCTTTTTTTCACTTAAATCGTATGTAGTCCCAGGGATCACTTGAGAACATTTTCAGTAACCTTCTAAACAGTGCCAAAAACGTCTTATTATAATAAAAAAAATGAAATTTAGGGTTTCAAAGAACGAAGTTTACGAATTTCAAGTCAAAAATTAGAAATTCAGATCACTTGAGTTTTGAATTTCTGGAACTTTAGAAATAAAATAACAAAATAAAATTGATTCAAATTTTTAAAATTACTTTTTTTTAACAATTTTTTACTTTATTTTACAGACGAGTCTTTTTACGTAAATTACTGTAATTACTTTTTACGCATTATAGCGTAAATTTGCGGAATTTAAAGTAAAATTACTTATTGCTTCCAGAAAATATGTCAAATATCAAATAAAATTACCAAGAAAAGTCAGATTATAGCACCACTGTATATAAAATATTAAGAATTTAAAAGAAAAAAAAATTCAAACTTAACTTGAAAATGATACCTCTTGGTCAATGCTAATCTTTTCCACCACAATATCATTTAATTATCACCAAAAAATTCCTTGACTCTAGGAAATTCAAAGTAAACGTAAATAGTCATACCGTCCAATTAAGTCTCTATTTACACCGCTTATATCTTTTTTGTCTTAGACGCTCATGTCATACCTATTTGGTATGATATCTAAATAAAATGAAATTAAAAAACAAATTTATTTTAAATTGAAATTATATCATATACTAATTTTGAAATAATATTTGTCTTCATTGCAGTTAGAAAGATGTCACTTAGATAATCTCTTAAATTCTTATTTTTATTATGTATTATTATTCTTGCGTATTCAATGTTGTTAATACTTAATATTTTAACTTTATTATTAATTATTGGTAATAAATAAACTAACTTGACAAAGTCTGGAGACGTGAAGTAAAGTGTCTTTTGACAAAGTCAAGCAAAACATATAAGTTGTTTTAATTGACAATTGATCGCGTAGTAGTGAGCGCGACACTTAAAAGAGTTTTTCTGACCGCTGTATGAGACTCTTAACCTTTATTTTGGAGAATCTCATTACAGTATACTAACTAATCCAAACTCTTTGAGTCTTAGAATTAAAATCAGTGGCGAGTTTTTGATAGCTAGATCAAGGGTCTTTTCTTATCTCTTTAAAAATGTAGTTTTCATCCCTAAAACTAAGCTTCTGAGGTCTACGAGAACAAATTCAATCAGAAACAGTACCAGTCTCTTCAAAATTTATTTTAGTTGAAGAGACACATTTTGGAGATAGCTATCTCACAGCTTGGCTATGTCATTTTTTTACCCATTTTTCGCCAAAACAAAGATTTTATTATTTTGAATGGACATTAGTGGTTAGAAGCTATTTAAATTAAGCAGTTTAAGAGCAAAATTTACTCATAATTAGAAGAATTGTAAGAACTAATCATAAATGTGTAACAAAAAAATTGTAAGTATTGTTTAATCATTTTGATCATCTGAATTTCTAAACTTTTGAACCGAATTTTATTTTTAAATTTTTATATGAAGTTTTTTGATTATAAATATTTAAAAGTTTATTATAATTTTATGCCGAGTGTCATTATCAAATTGTAGAGGAAAAAAAATCTACAAATTAGTGCTCTCCTTTTGCACTCAATTTTGGTAAAATTCAATAAATAAACAATTTTAGATAAATAATATAATTAATTTCTAAAATTTTGCAACATACTGTATTACACCAAGGCTCAGTTATTAAGAAAATCATTATTTATTATTATTAGTTATTATTAAAATTATGTTTTTAAGAAAATTTGCTTAAAATTAAGCATTTTACAGATCTTAATTACCTGTTTTTATAAAAAAGTTTTTTAACATTTTATGACTCGAAACAACCTTCACAAATTCTTAATTTTTAAGATCCTTTCATCATCTAATTTTGAGTTTTTAATTTTTAAATTTTTTTATCTTTATTTATTTTAAAATGAAAGGTTTTATATTATGTACCATGTTTAAATGCCTTTTAAAATTTTTACTTTATCTTTTTATTTATTTTATTTGAAATGATAAAATCTAAAATTACTTATCAAGCAAAAAAATATCTATTTAAAAAACAAAAATTGTTATTGACATTTAGTTTATCTTCAGCGTATTGCTATAAAATGTAAAGAATTTAATTCATCAAAAATATAAATTCTGTTTTGGAAAACAATTCGAAAATGTCAGCGCACAAGGTTTGCATTAATTTCTATTCAAAAAAATCGCAAAAATTTAATGATTTAATGTCCATTTATTTTTACAGAAGGTTGTCTTATTTGGTGATGTTTCAATTCATTGATTAAATTTTGGTAGATAAACATTTCATACAAATATACTCATAGAATTTTTTCATAGAAATTATGTTACAAACTTTAATAGAATAAAATATAAGATAGAATTAAAATAAAAATTGTTTTTTAAAACTCATTTTAAATGTATTTACGTTTTATTAAATCTTGAAATTAATTTTTTTACATTAAAATTTTCGTTTTATGTAGATTAAAGGAAATTTTAAATATTTTATCAATTTGTTGTCTTTACAAAATATTTTTATTCGAGAGAGATTATTATTCTGACAAAAAATGATAAATTTTTATGAATTATTTTTCTATCTTTTATCTCTTTTTAAAAATTCAATGAAATAAATTTTCAACAAAAAAAAAACCGATGAATTGAACGTTCACCGTCTTATTTTACGTCAAATTATTAAAGAATAATCTTACAAAAAGGTTAAAAAAAATTGAAAGTTACAATTTTTAATTATTTTTTATTAAAATTTACCATCGAAAAAAACGAAATTATTTATTAACGTAAATTTACTTTTTTCATAAATTTATATTAAAATTAAAAAAATATAATTTTTCATGTTTTACCAAAATTAACACATTAATGAAGAAATTTTGGCCCTTTTTAGTTTAACGTTAAAATTAGTAAATTTACGTCAATTAGGAGTGCTGGTGTCCGTGCAAGTGGACAGTAAATGGGCCAAAATTTTCCAAAACCATAACCGTGACCGTATTAACTAGACAGTTTAAAAAATTTTATATTTTTCAAAAATCTAAAAATCTAAAATAAAATCTAAAATGATTTAGATTTTAAAGAATAGTACTAATTTTATTAATTTGGACTCTAAATTTTTATTGATATTTGAATTAATACAGTTCCATACAGTCATGATCACGGCCACATGAATAATTTCCGTTCCAGGTAGTTTATGGCGGCCAAATTAACTTTTTGTCATTCCAGGTTGTTATTATGCGGCATTGTTAAAGTTAAAGTCATTTAAATTAAATTCCAAGTCATGACTATATAAATAAAAAAAATCCTTTTTTGTTAGATATTTAAAAATTTTTTTTTAATAAATTATTGAACAAAAAAATTTTTTTAAAATAAATTAAGTTTTTTCTTTTGTACAATTAGAAAAAAAATTATAACATTTTTACTTTTTGTACGAAAATTCCACAGTGTCCAAAAAATGATATATTCCAATGGACTAAGTAATTAATTTTTGGACATACTTGATCAATTTCATTTTTAGAATCTCACAAAATTAGTTTGCTTTTTTATTATTTGGCCTCTTTGGTTGCTATTTATGGATGACTGGGTAGTTAAAGGAAATTAAAAAAAAAGTTGTCAGGATGTCTGTATCTTGCCCATTTTCGATTTAAATTAATTTTTAAAATTCATGTCGGCTATCACTAAAATCACCTACATTAATTAAATTTTTTACCATATTTTTATCTAATATTTCATCTCTAAAATAGTAAAATTTTCAGTTGATTAGTTTATTTGTCATCTAATTAAGTTTTTAATAAAATTTATTCTATTTTTTTCATTTATTTCAAAAACTACGCCAAATTCAATTTTAAATAAATGAAAAAACAAAACTTATTTTTAAATTTAAATTTATTAAAAGGTTAGGAATTCGAGTATTTACTAGATTAAAGAACTATTAGTAAAATTCTTAATTGAATAAGAGTTGTCTAGATTTTCGTAAATTTATCTATCAAAAATCTGGGTATTACGATAGTTGTGTTTGTCCTGTGAGTAATTTTGATAATAAAACAGAAATTAAATTTCAAAAATTTTAATTTTTTAATTAATTCATTTTGTTATTTCATTTGGTTAAAATTGCCAGAAGTGACTTTGTCAGAAAGGTCTGCCAGCCACTTAATTCACTGAGTGAAAAAATTATTGTTTTAACATAGTGAAAAAAGTAGCATCGACGTATTTTGTCTATTTATTTATTTTCAAAAAAAATACGCCAGATTCGGCGATGAAAAATATTAAATTATTAAAAGAAATTCTTTTAATAAAAAAAAAAAAAAAAAAATTTTAAATTTAGCCATCTTTAAAATTTAATTAATGCAATGAAAATTTTTTTCTGTGAAAGATTACAGGATTTTACGAAACGTCCTCGATTCGATCATTTGATTAAAAAATGTAAATCAAAAATTATTTTATATTATTTAGCCTGTTTTGTACAATTTTCATCGAGGATCATCTTGGCGAGTTCGAATTGGTAAATTGCCAAACAAAAAATTCCATTTAACACTAATTTTATTATATAAGCCCTTGCTTTAAAAAAAATTGATTATGAGTACAAACCAGTCAACATTGATAAAGGAGAACAAGTAATTTTTATTTTTATTGACAATTAAAAAAATAAAATACATCTAAAACAAAATTATTCATCAAGTTTACCAAAGAATATGAAAAAATTAACTCAAACAATGAAATACCCACTTTGCAAATCGACGGATTTAGTCTAATGCAGACAGTGATTTAACTAATAAAGATAAATAATTTTTTTATTTTAATATACCATTAGATGCCCATAATAGAGTATTTGGACGAAACAAGGCCATTTGAGCCTAGATTGCTGCCATCAGATAGCTATAAGCGCTATAAAGCGAGATCAATAGCTGAAATAATAAATTCAGGTATGCACCCGTATCAAAAAACAGTAAAGAGACTTGTTAAAGAACCGCAAGAAGAAAAAAACCAAAAAATTGAATTATTAACAAGAAAAGCTTTTAGAACGATTGAGTCAATTTTGTCTGAAACTTCAGGTCAATATTGCGTTGGCGATTGCATAACAATTGCTGATATTTTCTTAGTTCCAGCGGTGCATTCAGCTCGTTTCCAAAAAATAGATTTAAATGAATATCCTAATATTTCCAGAATTAATGATCGTCTTAACCAACTTCCAGAAGTTATCAAAACTCATCCCAAAAATCAAATAGATTATCATCAAGCTTAAATTTTATCTATCAGCTAAACACAAATTTTTTCATTGTCTTTGGAATAGAATAAAAATTTTCAAATCAAAATATTCACATTTCACATCTTACTACTAAAGCTTACGCTACGTTTTTACCGAGTAAAAAATAAAACAAATATCATTTATCAAATTTTTTCAGAATATTTTATTTTCGTGCCAGAAAAAAAACATTTTGTAAAATAGATTTAAGTCAAAGTGGTAAAATTTTTTGTGTTTGAATTACAAAATGTATCCAATGTTGAAATAACTTTGAAAAAGTGCGATGTTTCAAATAAAAAATAATTTTAATTTAATATTAAAAGCATTTTCATTTTTGAAATTTAACTCTTTAGTGAAAAAAAATGAGTTAAATTTTTATTTGGAAATTAAAAAAATTATTAAAAATTATTTTATTAACTTTTAAATAATTCATGGAGATTTAAATTTATGTTCAATCGTTAAAAAAAATTTTTTTTTTCTATAAAGTTTGACTTTGGAGTTTGTGAAATGATGGTCCTTGAAATAATATTTGAGTTATTAATTTTTTGACATTAAGTTATGAATTTGGCCAGGTCCTGATGCTGCTTCACTTTACTGAATTTGCACCAAATGTTGAAGATAATAGTTCTGCGAAGCATTTTTCCTTTTCTTCTTTGTTTTTTATTTCTTTTCATTTGTTTTTTATTTCTTTTCATTTTTTGCAAAAAAATAATAAATTTAGATCAAAAAATTTAATTCCAACATACAGTGGTGATTTGACACTGAGGTAAAATTACGTAATTTTACGTTAAATTACGTAAAGTCTTAATTTTTTGAGGTAAAAAGTCGTAAAAAAACGTTAAAAACAGTAAAATTTTCTCTAATTCTTTTATTTTAATTTTTATATTTAATTTTTCTATTATGTTGAAATGATCGCTATTGTATACGATATTCCAAATCATAAACACCCGTTTTACCATCTAAATGAGGTCCCGTCAAGTGTCGATATTTCCAAAATTCTGGACAATATTGAAAAGGATGATGTTAGTGCTTTCCTCTTAACTTTTTACAAACACACTCTTTCATATCTGTTTGAATTTTACTTCATCTTTTTACAGTTAAGTTATTAAAACAATTTCTTCGTTTAATCAATATCTTTTAATTCAAGCCAAAAAAGGGACTATCATCAATTTCGTTCAAGAAGAGAGTGGTCAGATTTGATGTTAAATGATGTAATTTCTAGTGATAAAAGTTTCAAAGTACCAAAAAAAAAGTAGAAAATGTTTTACTTTTTTTTATAATTATTATAGGTATTAAAAAGAGGTTGTTGTAAGAGCCAAAAATTCATTAGAGAACACCATGACGAGGATTGAGAAGTCAATTTTCGGTTTAACTAATCAATTGGTCACACTGAACAATAAAATCCTAAAATCGAATGATGAGTTAAAAGCTTTTCTCGGGAAGCCTTTAGGTCATAATTCAACGCCTGTTGTTTCACCTCAGACTAAGAGAAAAATTCAAGAGAGGATTAATCAAGTGATTCCAATACTGAATCGGATAATGTTTCATCAATTTGTAACTTTTCAAATTTATTATTTAATTCAAATTGAAAGAGAATAATTTTTAAATGGTCGAAACAAAAAGATTTTACTAAACAATTGAGACTGGATATTAAAGAAAAATTTCCCGATAATCAACATGATACCATCGGTTTTTATGAAAAAAAATATCACTCGAAATTCCTCGCAATGAAGAGTAAAATTATTTTTGAAATCATTAGGAGCAAAATTTAATTAAAAAATAATTAGAAAATGTAATGAAATTAGTTCCGAATGCGAGTAGTTTTCAATAGGCGAGGAATAAGGCTGCAAACTCTAAAAAACAGATAGGTCAACTTTGCAGAAAACAAATTAAAATTAATTTTTATTTAAATTTTAAAAATTAAAATAAAAGAATTAAAGAAAAATCTACTGTTTTTAACGTTTAACTTTTTACGTCTTTTTACCTCAAAAAATTAAGACTTTACGTAATTTAACGTAAAATTAGGTAAATTTATTTTTCATGTTTTAAAAAGTGAAATTTCAATTTTTTTCAAAAATTTTACTATAAAACGAAAAAAATGGTATATTTTTGGCTAGACATGTCTAGACATTTTTAAGCTTTAAAATAACCATTAAAAATGAACCCTCCTGGGTAAAATAAGACGATTCTAGTCTGTAATTACTAACAGGTTTTTAGAAAACGATTGACTTCTTCATTGTTTATTTGGGCTGCGCCGTTTTTCTATAAAATTGAGACGGTTTTCATCTTATGTGAGTAAATTATTTTTGTCTTGAAATACGTCATTTAGGTCACAGTTTTCTATATATATAGCTTGAACTTTTTTTCAATTCTGCTGTTTGTTATCGTCAGATTCTAAAACGCGCTTGATTTCTTTACTTCTTTAAGCATAGGTAAAAAGGGATTCTAATGACTTTTTAGGTTGATCCCTTAATTTTTTCAAATTTGAGCTGTCAACTTGTTCAGAATCTGTATAAAGATTAACTTGTAGAACTCGAGTATGTATCCTTTTTTGACTTCATTCTGTTCACAAGAGAGACACCGCATTTGTTAACCCGTTTATTGTGAACTATGGAATTTTGGTAATTATGTCAAACACATATATTTCTATTTGAGTAATTTCTTCTTCCCGAATCGCTAATTCACCATAGTCAATTTTAGCTCGTTCAATCAATTTAAGCCTCTCAGCTATAGAAAATATCTGACTTAAATGTCCTTTTTGAATACAATAATTCAATTTAATAAATAATTTACAAATGTTGAAATTGCAAATTTGTGAATGAAAATTCAAATTCGACTAAAAATATTTATTTTGTAGCACCTAAAATAAAAAAATAAGTTTAACACAAAATAGTTAAAAAATTTTAAACTTATTTTATATAAGCATATTCTTCATGTAACATTTTAGAAAATAAATTTATCTCTTATTCATTAAAAAGTTATTAAGTTATTACAAATTGTAATTAACTTTACAGAGCCGCTTTTCATTGCACAAATACTTGCAATTAAAAAAAGGTTTAGAATTTTTCACTAGCGGTCTAGTGAGAGATACATTTAACGCGTTGACATAAAATTTTTGCTTGATCGCTAGAAACTTGGCATTGTGAAATTTCATTCAAAACTTCCAATACAAAATAAAAAAATTTTCTAACTTTTGTTCTAAATGTCAAAAACTTGTTCTTTAAATGAAACAAAGTGAAACAACTGTTGTTTCACCTTCCGCGGAAGTCTGCAAAATCTGTATGAATTCTGCAAAATTGCATCCTATTTAAAAGTATTGAAAATAAAATGCAATTAATTTGCACAGATTTTGCAGACTTTCACAGAAGGTGAAACAACAGTTGTTTCACTTTGTTTCATTTACAGAACAAGTTTTTGACATTTAGAACAAAAGTTATAAAATTTTTTTATTTTGTATTGGAAGTTTTGTATGAAATTTCACAATGCCTAGAAACGTGTTAAAAACCTTTAAAAAAAAAGTCACTAGTTTTTTTAAGCTTTAAATTCTGTTCTGATTTCTCATATTTTACAAAACCTTTGTTTCGGTTTCAGAAGAAAATCAAAATGTTTATTTTTTATGAGAAAGATTGACTAAGAAATAATACGGCTTGGACTTTCATCAAATCTCTCAAAGCAAAATGAAGTAATAGGTGTTTTAATTGAATGTGATGAGATAACTGGAAAAATTGACCAATTATTTCAACTCGTTTGTACTTAAAAACTCTTGATCTTGTAGAGGTAAGCTTATTCGAATGCATATTAGTACCGATCACGTGGCATTTTATTTATATTGGAATTAAGTAGAAACTGCGCATTTTTTTATTTAACAAATTAATTTTCTAAAAGTTGTTAATTTATTAAAAAGATAATTAAAAAAATTTTAGTATAAATTTTTAGCTTTCTTCATATGACGTTTTTTTTTTTGGCGATAATATTGTACATCTTAAATTCAGCAACATCCACAGCATGCACCGCCGCAACTGCCTCTTAAAGTTCTTTTCGGTTTTTGCTCTTCTGTGTCTACTTGAGTTATAGTTGGGGCACTAGTTACAGGACTATTCATTTTGATTCGATTTTAATTCAAAAATTTTGTTTAGATGAAAACTTTAAATTTTGATGCATTCATTTATATACAATGTTTATTTCTTTTCTTTTTTATTTTCAAAATTATACAACCCGAAAAAGAATTCGAAGTATTTAATAAATTCAACTAATTTTATCAATTCTTGATTGGAATGGAAAAAGAAATTACTATCGAATTTTTTGTTCAACATTATCTCTTTCAATTCATAAAAAAATCATAATTAAGATATCTAAATTATAAGGATTTTTCTGAACAAAAATGTAGTGAAGAATCTTTTAAAATGGTTAATGTAAAATTAAATAAATTATTACTTAAAAAAAGCAACATCATTTGTTGCACCTTTTTTCCCTAAACTTAAATTTTTTCTAAAGTAACATAAAGGAAAAAAATAAAACACTAATAAGATTTAAATTTATTATTGATTCGATTTACTAGAAAAAATAAAATAAAATTTATATTTAATTTATAAAAGGTGCAATAAAGTATGTTGCACTGTGTTGCAGTATTTTTCTTATTTTTTATTAAATTTTTTTTAATTTATCAAAAAATGAAGAATTTTTGTTCTATGGTTATTTATTTTTAAATTTTTGAGAATTTTTTTTTCTTTAACTTTAATTTCTTTTTGATTTCAATAGAAATATTTTTGCATTTAGTTTTAAAAAATTGCATAACGTTAAATTATAACAGTATAATATATAAAAATCCTATCATAAAATAATCATCGCAATTGAAAAATACTGATCAATTTTGGTCAATTTTGAAAAAAATATTTTATAAAAAATACAAAACCAATCAATAATTTAAATAATTCAGATCAAATTCACAAATTTAAATTCATAACTTTTATATTAATTCATTCAAAATCAAATAATTTTATTTTTCCACTATGACAAATTATAAATGTTAAAGCATTAAATTATTTTATCTTTAAAAATTTTTATTAAAATCAATTGGAAGATTTAAACCTGTCTAAGTTCTATAAAAAGGGATATTTTGAAATTTTATATGTGAAAATAAACTTGACATTTCATTTTAAGTAATTGCTAAGGAAAAAAACAATTTTTTCTTAATTATTAATAATGAATATTAAATTTTATATTTTGATCCTTTAATCTTGATCTCTAACTTCAATCTTCCGGAAAACTAAAATTAATTGCATTTATTCGAATAAATAAATATAATAATTTTTTTTAAATATCAGTTGAAAATATAGTTTTTCGATGGTCTTTTCAAAATATATCAAGGAAAAGGCTGATCTAAACTTAAGAATCTATGGAAATAAAATCATTAAAATCAAAAAGAGACAAAGTTTCTTGGTATAAAAGTCGATTCTAAATTAAATTTTAATTCAATGATAGATGAAATTAAAGAACGTTGTAATTCAAGGCTAAATTTAATTAAGATTTTTTCGAATAAAAAATGGGGTCTAAATTATAAAGCTTAAGGAAATCTATATTAATCTTTAGTTGGATCCATTATGGATTATACTTTCCCATATTTTAACTCATTCTCTGAAACCAATATTAAAAGAATACAGGTAGTCCAAAATTCAGTAGTTCGGTCTATTCTAAAACTAAAATACGACACTCCCTCCAATATTTTTGGCTTTTTTTTATTATTTTAATCTGAGGGGGCATAAACTCGGTACAGAAAAACAAACAAACAAAAACTTACTTAAGAAATAATAAAATTTAAAAAATTTATTTTAAAAAATTATATATTTTTTCTAAATTAACATAACTCAAATACCTTATTTGACCTTAAATAAAAAATTGATAAATTATAGAACAATTTCTTTAATCCAAATGGCATCAATCTATAAAATTAAACCTTTGGCAATTTACTAAATCACAATTAAATTTTTTAAGGTTTCTAATAATTATAAAATATTTTAAAAAACCTTCTTTTTTAGTATATCTGTTTGCTTTTTTTTAATTTGTCTTAAATTTCAAGTTGTTGTTAGAATTTTAATACCTTGTGTAATAGGAATCGGTTGAGATGATTCATTTGGTTGATATGACTTACTTGGTCGTTTCTGGTTTACACCGCTTGTTTGATAAAATAGGCGTAGAAGAATGAATTGAACTTTCAGATTCCATTTCCGAATTTAAATACAGCTTTTTATTTTCAACCAAGAAAAAACTTAAAATTGAAATTCAGATTTAACAGCAGGGATAAAAATTTAAGATATTATTTTAAAAATGTTTTTAATTATTTTTTTTTAATAATGAATAAAAATCTTAATTTTTAATGCGGCACAAAAAATATGAAATTTATTTTTACAAATTAGAGTATGTGCTTTCCTTTGGCATTGTGAATTTTGGTACAAAAAACTAAAAAAAAATCATCATATTAAAAATTCCAAAGCTTAAGTTTTGAAGAACCAAAACATGTTCTGTAAATTGTAGCAACTGATACATCATTTGTACCAATATACTGATTCTGCAAAACTGTACAATAAATCTGCAAAATTCAGGAAATTGTGAATTTGGGATATTATATTATATTAAAAATCCAATTCAACTTTAAGGGGTGATACAGAGAATACACCAGTTGCTATAATTTACAGAACGTGTTTAAGTCGGTCCAGATTAAAGCTCTTATAAATTTTGTTTTTGTTTTTTGTACCAAAATTCACAATGCTCTTTTCTTAATAAATTTATGTATGAAGAAAATTTGCTTACATTAACGAGACTCCAAAATTTTATTTCTTTTATATTTTTTACAAATTTTTAATTGATGGATTCTAATGTATCTCAAACAATTAATCTAAAAAATTATGATTTTTATTTATTTTTTCAAAAAATAATCAATTTTCGTTTATTAACTCATCATCAATTTATTTATTTATAAATTTAAAAGAATTTTTAATATAAATTAAATCCTAGTAAAAATGTTTTGGTGGAAATTTTATATGTCTAAATATCACACTTTTATCTAATTAATTATGGACTAAATAATTTTTTAATGGTTGGTATGAAGGTTATTACGATGGTATTCCAAGTACCACTAACTGATAAGAATCCAGTCACGACAAAATTAAAAATTCATTAAAAGGTCTCAGACTTGGCTTACTAGAGTTTTTAAATGGATGTTGTTCAAATTTGATCAAATTTTGGTCAGATATTTGTTCAAATGAAGACAATGCCGTTAATCAGGCTACAAATGAGAGAATCATTATCAACAATGTAAACGTGAAAGAATTTCAAAACGACATGACATTTCTAAAATCCGGACCCGGATTTTTTCTTCTAAAACTAAAAAACAGACTAACACGTTCGTAAAGTAAAATTTGGTTTTTAAAAAAATTTTGAAATTCAAAAATCTATTGCAACAATTTTTGAAAAATAAAAATGCAATTGTAATTCAAAATGTTTAATTAAACCTGTCTAAGTTCTATAAAAAGGCATATATGAGTTTAAAAAGTGTTATTAAAACCAAAAGGCAAATTTTGACCCCTACAAGGGAAAGAAAATTTAATTTAAAAAATTAATTATATTCAATTTAAAACCATTAAATTAAAAAACTTTTTTATTCTTGTTTGTTTTTCTTTCAATAAATTTAAATTCGTTTTTTTCTGAAATTATCAATTTAAGCTTTTAGGTCCTGGTCCGTATTTTAGGTATATTTTTTTTATGTCCGTGTCGTATTTTAGACGACATGTCCGGCAGTCCGGATCCGTATTTTAGGGATAGCCGGATATTGAATAATTTTAGAATCTTTTGAATTATGAAGGGATAACAAAAAAAATAAAAGTTAAAATTTAAGCTATCTTTATTTTACGATTATCTTTTCTAAATAAAATGTAAAAATAATATTTTCCTTGTGAAGATTAGCATCCACCACCACAGCCGCCGCAGTCACCGCAAGCTCCTCTTAAGGTTCTTCTTGGTTTTTGCTCTTCACTGTTCACTTGAGTAGTGGTTGGGGCGCTTGTTACTGGACTGTTCATTTTGATTCGATTTCAATGAAAAACTTTTGTTTAGATGAAAACTCTGAATTCAAATGCATTTATTTATATGCAGTGATTCTATTATGTCTTTGTTTTTCTTTAATTTAATAATTGAACAAACTCAAAAAGAATTCAAAGTATTCAATAAATCAAAATAATTGTATGCAGAAATTTATGATTGTAATGGAAAAATAAATGACTATCTATAATTAAGCATTTAACATGACTGGGTTCAATTGAAAAAAAGATATTAATTTACATTGACAATAGACGCCTACTTAATTTTAGCAAAAAACATAAAAATTCTTACGGATGTGTTTAGAATATACACGTTCTTTAGTTTCTTTACAAATTTACTTTTTATATTTTTCCCTTTTTCGTTTTTTGATTAAAGTAATTACTTGATTTTAATTTAATTTACTAACTTTAAGCTTGCTATTGAAACATTTTTAATTACGAAAAAAATTCAACTCATCATGAATATTTAAATTTTATAATTTAATGGTATAAACAATAGAAAGGCTTTGAAGCGTGTATAAGAAATTTTAGCTCATTTTTTTGAAACACTTCAAAAAAGAGCTCTACTATCAGAGTTTTAATTTTAACTTCTTTCAAAATTATTAACTATTTTATTTTTTTTAATTTTTGTCACAAAATGTTAATTGGAAAATAATTATTTATGTCTTTAATAAATTTTTTTAAGCCTTTCTTTCACTCTAGTAGATGATTTAAATTAAATATTTATCTTTATTTACTTCTAAGTATAACAGAAATTGAAAAAGAATGCTGCTTTCTTAAATTTTTACAAAGACAATAAAATTGGAAAAAATAATTTTTACTTAAATTCGGCATCTTGAAGTTGATGATTAATTCAAAAGATCATTTCAATCCAGAAAGTTTATCTTTAGATATTAAAATAAATCTATGATTTAATTTAAATAATTTTAATGTAACATGATTAACATGTTATGTAGATTTTAAACATAAAAAAAAGTTTGAAAAAATATTTTCTCAATCCATTGATAAAATCGATTTTTAATTAATTTAGCTAAAGTTTATTTTCATTTTTATACTTATTTGTAATTTTTTATTTGAATTTCTTTTTTAAATTTAACTTTAAATGCTAGATACAAATCCTTTTGAAATTAAAAAATCCAAATAAACTAATCAGTTAATACATTTAAATATAAAAATCGTTTTTAACAATGGATTGAGAAAATATTTTTTCAAAATTTTTTTGTTTTTTAAATCTACATAACATGTTAATCATGTTACATTAAAATTATTTAAATTAAATCATAGATTTATTTTAATATCTAAAGATAAACTTTCTGAATTGAGATGATATTTTGAATTGATCATCAACTTCAAGATGCCTTAAATTCTGGATTTTTGAATTATTATTAATAAGAAAGTTAAAGTAAAGTGGAGGGATATCAAAAATTTAGATGTAACGCTTCTAAGTTGATATTTTTTTATTAATTCGGTATCAAAAATATTTAAATTGAAGAAATAAATTATTTAGGATTTTTTTTTAAAACAACATCCAAAGATTATAAATTTCGGATTCAATAAGAATTTAGAAGAAAAATTTTCAAAGCATGATCATCCTTTTTTTCAAGTCATCTTTTCATTTAAAAAAAATATGTATATTTATTTTTATAGCAAATTTAATAAAAGTTACCACAAATTCAATTTAAAAGTAGCAAATTTATTATGACAATATCTAATTTAAATGTAATTGAACAATTTAATTTAAAAAAACACAGATAAATTTCTTTTTCTTTTTCTGCAACCACTTGGACAATAAAGAATTGGTTCGGCGTCTACTAGTGTATCTTCACACGGATTCAAAAGAAAGCTTTCAATGGATTTAGCCTGAAATTCCATTTTTTATGAATAAATTCAAATTTTTTTTATTACTTTATTAACTGTGTGTTTATTAGTACAGTCAATCCTCGATATAACGAGCAAGTTGGGCGGAAATTTCGTTGCTCGTTATATCGAAATTGCATTGAAAAAGATGGGCAAAAAAATTTTACTTGTTCGAACCAAAACAAAACGGCTTTTTCGACATCATCGAAACTCGATAATTTGATTCTTTTTTTTTCTGGACCGCACAAGTTCTTCTCTAAGTGCTCTAAAATTTTTTCTTTAGACGAGAGAATTGTCGAAATGGTCGATGTGTTGACGCTATACTCTTTTGCGAGAATTGAAGTAGCGATTTTTTGTTCGCAATGTTTTTTTATTATTTCAACTTTTGTTTCAAGTGAAATACACTTTCTTTTTTTTTGATTAAGATTGGACATTTTTTATAAACAATTAGATAGGAAATGTTTTCTGGTGATTTATAGTTATTCATGAAGATAAGTTAATTGTTTTATTTTTATTTTTTTTTTATATAAAAAGTGTGAAAAAATTTCTTTTGTTCAAGCTCGTTATAGTAAGTTTTTATTCTTAAGAAAATGATAAAGCGGTATTTCATTATAAGCTCGTTATATCAAGTTTTCGTTATATCGAAACTCGTTATATCGAATTAATTTTTATATCTTTTTCTATAGCTCGTAATCGGTTCTAGCCAAGTTGCTCGTTATAAAGGGTTTCTCGTTATATAGGGTCTCGTTATACGGAGGATTGACTGTATTTTTAAGTAAAGAAATCATATTGAGATATTTAGATTTTTGTATTGAATAATTGTACCGAGCTAATGCTCCTTGCACTAGACAAAAAAGAACTGTACTTAAACCCAAACCAACTACTTCCACCAAAGCAGATAATAGAAGAGATAAAGAATAAACATAAACAGCGAAGAACCTTCTAGACAAAACTACAATAATCTACGATAAAAATTTAGTCAACCGAATCAAAAATACTTTTAAACAACTCAAAAATACTTTTAATCTTAATATCAATGATTTTGATCACAATAAGGATGCTTTAAGATTTCAAATATTAGAATTAAAATAGTCAAAAAACGATGAAATAAAATTTGTACGCTTGAAGAGTTTAATAACTGCCTAAAAAATCTTAAAAAGGACAGTACACGAGGACCAGACAATATCTCATATAATCATTTAAGGTTTTTACCTATCTGGGCTAAAAATGTCATTATAGAACTATTTAACGAATCTATTGAATATGGTATATAACCTGACACCTGAAAACAAGCCATAATGTGCATGATACCTAAGCCAAACAAGGATCCGAAGTTAATCCCTTCATATCGACTTATATCGCAAACTAATGACTGAGATTTCTTACTACTTGAAATTTATGTTTAAAGTCTATTAAAAGGAAATAAAAAAAAAAGCATAATAGGTAAACGATAATGATAGAGAAATTTTTTTTAGAGAGAAAAAATCGAGATAATTAATTGTCATTTAAACAGAGAGAATATTTAGAGAATATTGTAACTTCAACTGGTAATTTGTTCCACTCGTTTACCAAATGATTTGTCCAGAAGCTATTTCTATTTTTGATTCTTGTCAATTGTTTGGTCAATCTTAGATGAATAATAGAGAAAGTAAAAAATAAGGGAATTATTCTTTTAGGGAAAAATAATAGCGGCTTTATAGGCTTACAGTCTGTAATGTTAACATTAGTACGCTTGGGCTCGTCTATCTGATTTTCTCGTTAGACAGGGTTACCAAGTTCGTTTCAATTCGATCATTTCAATTCTGAAATACCTTGAATAACTTTTGTACTATAAGAGATAATTTAGTTCTGCAAAATGCTTAATATATTTATTTTATTTATTTAAAAATGCTTAATGTTTAAGCAAATTTGCTTAACGCAGTAAAATAATTCTGCAAAATACTCTGCAATTTTCTAAATTTTGCACGCCGCTAAAAAGTATTCTGAAACTGTGCAATAAAATGTGTAAAATGTATAAAAAGAATCATTTAGTAAAATTGGTGATTAAAAACTGCGTTTAAGCTAATCTTCAATTAAAATTTTTGTTTCCATGAATTTAAAATTATGTAACGCAATTTCATTTAAAATATTCAAAAGTTAAAAATGACTAAGCGAAAACACATAAAAGATTTTAAACTAAAAATAAAAAAAGTCTATCTCTTTTTTCATAAAAATTTGATTTATTTAAGATATATTTTAATAAGGCTGTTTAATGTAATTTATATTTATTTAAAGAAAAGTTTTGTAATAAAAATGTTTAAAATTTAAAATTTTTAATTCTAGTTTAGATTTTTCTAAAAAATACAAACAAAAACAATTAAAGAAATTTAAATTTGAGATAAAAATTTTTTCTTAAGAACATCATCGTGAAATCTATCTCTTTTTACTTCTTTGTCCCAATTTACTTGGATATTAAAAGCAGCATTCAACCACCAAGTTGGATGCTTTTTACTTGGACTCCAAATTAGCACTTAAAAATAAATTTGGTTTTTTATGCTTTCGAACGCAGCTTAATGATTTTTTCAAATAAAATTTTTTTATTTTCAGTCGAAAATCTTTTATGTTTTTTCGCTCAGTCATATTTAGGAAATTGTATCAAAAGGGTCGTTCGGGCACAGCACCAACATTTTTTAGTTAGAAGCATGAGTTCAAAATTTAATTATCTTGTGTCAATTTTAACTGATGAATTAATTATAAAATATATCGATTATTTTTTTACATAGTAAATTCTCTTTTTTAATAGTGAATTAATTCATTAAATGGTAAAAAAATCTTTTTTATAAAATAGATACATTCTATTATCTAGTAAGGTTCGCGCGTAGCAAAACTACAGCACTATCTGAACTTCGAAGAACCGACTTTAAATTGTTAATCTGCATACTTGAAAACCAAAAAAAACAAGTCTTTTTAGGGAGGTAAAAAAAAATTTTTTGAACCCAGCCCTTCAAAGTTTAAAAAAAAAAATATCTTGTCTTCAAGCCCTAATATCTCATGTTCTAATATGCATATCTTAATACTATTGCACCAATTCTGATAGGGAATTATCTCTTCTACAAAATGGTGTACTGATTTGAGATGCCATGCCCTTAATTTACCAAGATCTTGGTCAAAAAATGGTAAAATTTTGGGTATTTTCGGTATTTTCGATATTTTTGTATCTCCTTCGCGGTTTACCCCAAAACCCCTAATTTTTTTTGCAGATTTGAAAACTAGACAAAATTTTGAACAAATTTTTGGGACCACTTTTTTGATTTTTTGATTTTTATGATTTTAAAATTGAGTCAAAAAAGGGTGATTTAAAAAAAAAATTTATATAATGTTAAATTATTAAAATTTAGAAGAAAATATAAATTTTTATCTAGTTAAGTTGTTTTATAATTTAAGTTTAAGTTTTTTTTTACAATAATGTGTTTGAAATTTTCAAATGTTTGGCACTTTTTGCTTTCGATCTACCAGAAAACTATATTTTTAAATTTTCTAATTTATTAATTTAAAATTTTTTAAAATTATGAGATATTAGGGTTTGAAGACAAGATACTTTTTTTTTTAATCTTTGAAGGGCTGGGGTCAAAAAAATTTTTTTTAACTCCCCCCAAAAAAACTTGTTTTTCAAGTATGCAGATTAATAATTTAAAGTCGGTTCTTCCAAGTTCAGATAGTGCGGTAGTTTTGCTACGCGCGAACCTTACCAATTAATATTTTGCGTATTACTAAATTATTTTTACTTTTTCTTTTAATTTCGTAGTTTGTACTAATTTGGTATCTATAATTTTGAGGTAGATAAAAAAAATTGCGTTTTAAAGCACTTTAAAAGAAAAACGCAATAAAAAATTCTTAATAATTTCATATTAAAAAAAAAGAATTCAATTGAATCATAAAATTATATCATGATTTTAATATTATGATAAAAATATTGTTTCACTTGATAGAATTTAAAGAAATTTATTTGAAGTGTTAGAAAAAAATTCCGGACAAATTATTTAATTTTGAAATCAAAATCCAATTTGTATGACTGAAAAGAAGTACAAAGTATTCAAAATGTAAAGGCTGTCCCTAAATAATTTTTTCAAATAAAATGTTCACAAGTTGAAGCCTGTTATTTCAATTTGCTAATTAATCTGATACTCCACTGGCACATAATTCCAAATTATAGTTTATCAGTGTTCCATGATTAAAACCTTTATTTAAATTTGTTATTATATAATTTATCACAAAAAAATAGGAATTGACTTTATCTTTTATTTTAGCAAATTAAAGATTTTATATTCTTGGAAATATTGTTTTATATCATATCATTGCTTTTTATTAGCGTTTTAATTTTTACAATCTTTACAAGGTCGCAAAAAATCAAATTTTTTTAAAGATAAACACAAGTAAAAATGAGAAAAAATCATAAATCTAATAAATTTCGTTCCATTTACCAGCCTTTTTTTTTTTTTAAATATTTTATCCTTTATTCCAAGATAATCAATGTTTATTTTCGGAGAAATATTATATTTGTGAAAATATTATCAAAAAGAAAAGCAAAATATGATGATATACTATGATGATTGAAAGAACGTCTGATTAAACTAGAAGGGGAATTAATTTTACTTTATCGATATGCCAAAAAGTACAAAATTACGTAATTTCTATAAAAGATAATGAATAAAATTTGATATACTCTTAAAAAGAACGAGAAGTGTAATACACCCCACGTATCCTCAGCTTGATCATCAGCTTCTCAACTGATGCGCAATGATAACTAAGAATTAATATACTTGTCACGTATCTCAGAAGATAGAAGCTTTTAGATCCTGATATAAACATTTGTTTATTAGCTCACATCTTGTCTTAATTATAAGCCTGTGTTCTTGACACAAACTCATAGGTATAAATAATTATTCCATTCTCAGTGCTTAGAAAGATATATATTTTAGTTACTACACTAACTATATAAATTGTTAGAGCTCAACAATTATTTATTAAACTATTTAAAAATGTACTTACTTTAATCATTCATTAATCCGCCTTACATCTTGATAGCAGCGAATAAGTAAAAATGTCCACTATGAGTTTTTTTACATTGATATGATTTTTTAATCATTCATTTGACAATTAATATAATATTTGACAATTAATTATCTATTAGACAATAAATTTTTTATTTGACTTAAAATTTATTTGAAAATTAATTTTTTACATTACCCATATCCATGGAAAATTTCGAAAGTTTGACCGGTTCAGGCGCTTGTTCACAAAGTAAAAGCTTAGAACAACTTGGAAACCGATTTTCACTACCTTGAGGAATATTGAACATAAGTAAATGGTTCAGAGGTAAAACAAGTCTTCTAAGAAACTTTGGAGAAAACAGCGGCAACAAAGGCTCCTAAGAAACTTTTACTTTAATAAGTCTTCTGACCCAAAGAGCGGTACTTGTGGCAAGGAAAAAGGAACAGCCCGAATCAAACCAGTACAGTAAGTCGACACCCAAATCAAGCTTATCAAATACGACAGAAGGAACTCTACAAAAGTAGCCAATAATTGAACCACATATGTCGGCAACGGAAAATAGGGTTTTCAATCGACGTTCACAGTTTAAGATGGAAGATATACCAAAACTATATGGTAACGATAAGGATAAAATTGAAGAATGGATATACCTTGTCGAAACGGAGGTAGAAGACAGAGAATCGATAAAAATAGATTAGTTACTGCAGTTAACAAATTCTTAAGAGGAACTTTCGCAATTGGTCAGGAATCTGAAGAAAAAGAAAGAAAACCTGACGCACTTTTTAGGGCTCCAATATCTCGTTCTTTGCCTTCTAAAAAAGGATGAGATCACAACGCCTGCATCGCTCTTCAATTGTGCTCCAACCGAGAGCCTCTCTCCTCTCGAGGAAATTGATATCGCTTCGTCCATACGGATTCTAGGCTCTTACAGCAAATTCTAGATAGGAAAGTATTGTGATTTTCAAGTAAAAATTGAACATAAATTCTTCATTTTTTGATAAATTAAAATTAAAGATAATAAAAATATTGAAAACAACTGCAGCATTTTTTACATAATAAAATATGTATTTTTCATTAAAGACCAGAATTTTGAAAAAAATAAACAACATTAAAAAAAATTAGTTCTTTTAGCAACGGACATAATTTAAATCGAAATCAATTTATTTCTCTTACAAAAAGAAATAAAAAAATTATCTTAAGTCAAAGTCCAGACTTTACTTGAAAAAGAATAAAACTTAAGTCCGAGTGTAGACTTAACTTTGACTTGATGACTTTTGACCAACTCTGACTTTGTTGCACCTTTTCAACCTAAAATAATTTTTCTAAAAAAAAAAAAAAAAAACTCTTAATAATAATTGTATTTTAGGTAAAATGGTATAGTGAAATTCAAATACAAATTGAACAAAAATTCTTCCTTTTTTGATGAATTAAAATTAAAGTTAATAAAATATACTTAAAAAATTACTGCAAAAAAGTGCAACATTCTTTGTTGCACCTTTTATGCCTAAAATAAAATCATTATTTTCTTTTTTTATAGTAAATTAAATCAATAATCAATTTAAATCTTATTGATATTTTTTTTTGTCTTATTAAAACATGAGAAAAATTATTTTAAGCAAAAAAGGTGCAACAAAGTATGTTGCACTTTTGTTGCAGTAATTTTTTAAGTATATTTTATTAACTTTAATTTTATTTCATCAAAAAAGGAACAATTTTTGTTTAACTTGTATTTGAATTTCACAATACCGGTAAAATACAATTTTTATTAAATTTTTAAAAAATTTGATTCATAGCGCTTTGAAATTTTTCTAGCTAAAAATAATCTTTAAAATGACTAACGTCTCTGAAATCACACTCTTATCGAAAGAAGAAAAAAAAACTTGATTGTGTAAATTGTCATAATCGTCATTTAAAATAAAATAAAATAATAAAAATCATCTTTTTGTTGAGTAACCAAAGAAACGCTCAATATCTAAACAAATTAAAAAAAAAATGATAAAAAATTATTTAAAAGAAAAGAAGAGAACTTAAAGAATTTAAAACAAAATAATAAGCTTATAAAAAAAAATAAAACAAATGCCGCCAACACGAAATCGCAGCCAATCAATAGAAATGGAATCGGGCAGGCCCAGAAAGCGCGCAGCGCCATCGCGCCGCCCACCCAAACACAAGTGCACAGACATCATATGCGTTCTACTATTCATGCTTTGTGTGGCCATACTGGTAGCAATCAGTGTCATATCTTACCTAAATGGCGACCCCAAGAGCCTAATACTGCCCCATGACTCCCGAGGCAACATCTGCGGCCAAGCAGACTACGCGGACAAAAAGCACCTGTTCTTTTTTGACCTGACCAAGTGCCTAAGCTTTTTGTCGGCCATAAACGGCTGCCCCACGCGTCAAATTTGTGTGTCCGAGTGTCCCAGCGAGTACGCCTACAACAAAGTGCCGGCTCTGGCCTCAAAACTAGAGCCATTCTGTGACCCCGTGACCAAAGAGTGTCCCACATACGTGATACCAAGCGAGCCGATATTCGGCCGCTGTGTGCCCAAAATCATAGCCAGCCTGGGCGACAACTTACAAGGCATTGTGGAGGCGTTCGACCCGGACACCAATCAAACAGTGGCCATCGAGGCCTTCGACCCAAGTGGCCAAATGGCGCCGCTCACCTACCAAACTCTCCTCAAATCCATCGAATATCTGAAAAATTTTCTCAACCTAAAAGAAAGCTCCGAGCTCATATTCGAAGATTTTGCCAAGACCTACTGGCTCATTTTGGCCGGCGTCGCCACCGCCGCCCTCCTCTGCTTCGCCTGGATATTCGCGCTCCGCTTCCTCATCAAACCAGTGGTCTACTGTTCATTTGCGCTGGTCATCAGCGTCACCGGCTTCATCACCTACTTCTCCATCAACCAGTACCTGTCGCTGAACAAGCAAAACCAAACAGACTTCAAGCTCGAATTCGAGCTTCTCTTCGACATCAACTACATCCAAAGCTTGAAAGAGACCTGGCTCGCTCTGTCCATCCTGTTCGGGCTCATATTCCTCGTTCTGGTAGTGGTGACCACTTTCTTGCGCAAACAAATCAAGTTCGCCATAGCCCTGATCAAAGAGGTGAGCAAGGCGGTGGTCGACATGCCCACCGTGCTCGTATGGCCCCTGGTCCCACTTGTCATCCAAATAGCATTCATAGTCTACTGCCTGACGGTGTCCGTGTACTTGGCCTCGTCGGGCATCAAGCTCTACAAGGTGGTCGACACAAACAACTCGTTTGCCAACCTCACAGAGCGAGTCGGCTCCCAGGTAAATGTGGGAGACTACTGCATACCAGAGCTGTTCGACAAGACGAGCGCCAGTGTGCCCGACTCCTACGAATGCTACTTTTACAAGTTTGGCTTCAACACAACGCTGCCGTTCGGAGTCGACTCGGCACAGCTCAAAAACTACTACTCTTTGTTCATGCAGATCATCAATGAGTACCAATGGATACCGCAGGTCTATGTGGTGTTCATGCTCTTTTGGCTGGTGGCGTTCAGTGTGGCGCTGAATCAAATGACGCTTGGCGGAGCGTTTGGCGCCTGGTTTTTTAGCCGCTATGACAAGCTGAGTGTGAAAAAGCTGCCGTTTGTGACGCTGGTCGCCTCGTTTTGGCGAGCGGTCTTCTACCACTTGGGCACTGTGGCGTTTGGCTCGCTGCTCATCGCCATATTGAAGCTGGTGCGCCTTTTTCTTGAGTTTTTGAGCTCCAAGGCCAAGCAGTCGGAGAACAAGGCGGCCAAGTACACGCTCAAGTGCATGAAGTGCTGCTTTTGGTGCTTGGAAAGGTTTGTGAAGTTTTTGAACCGCCGTGTGTTCATAATCACGGCCACGTACAGCCTCAACTTTTGCTCGGCGGCCAAACGCGCCGTCGAGATAATTACGCGCAACATTCTGAGAGTGCTCGTGCTGAACAAGCTCAGCGATTTTGTTCTCTTCATATCGAACCTGTGCATCACCTTTTTGATGGCAGTGCTGGGCTTTTACGTTTTTACGCGCAAAATTCCACTCGATTTTCTGCTCGAGGTGACGCCCGAGCTCAATTTCTACGTGGCTCCGCTGGCTGTGCTCATCATCGGAAGCTATTGTGTGTCCAAGTTGTTTTTGGACGTGTTCTCGTTCGGCATAGACACTATTCTTTTGTGTGCCCTTATTGACTTCGAAGAGAACGATGGAACTAGAGAAAAGCCGTATTTTATGTCCAAAAGCTTGAAAAGTATTCTCAAGGCAAAGAATAAGCTTTGATTTTTTTTTGATTTTTTTTTGATTTTTTTTTGATTTTTTTCCATATCCATAAATTTATTTTGACAATTGGAATTTTTTCTAAAATATTTATTTAAAGATTTTATTTATTTTAAAAATTTTTAATTTTTTTTTTCAGCCGTGCTGTGAGTGGACTAGACTTATATTAAATCAACCCATAGTCTTTTTAACCCAGCTAAAAATATTCTCGAAAATTTTCGTAAAAAATTAGCACATTTTTGAAAATTTTTTTGACAAAATTATTTATAGAATTTTTTTTTATGCATTCGATTTTTTCTACCGGTGAACGTTCAATTCAAAGATTTTTTTTCTTAATTTCAAAGAATAATTATTTCATAGAGTTATTTGCGTTGAATTTTTTAAAGCGATAAAATATAGAAACATAATTCATTAAATTTAAAAATGTTTTTTTCAAAATACTAATCTTTCGTAATTTTTCATCGAAAATTGAATAAAAAATATTTCAAAAATTTCCTTATATCTACAGATAAAGAAAATTTTAATTAAAAAAAATTTTTTCTTCAAGAGTTAATAAAACGTAAATACATTTAAAATTTATTCTAAAACAATTTTAAATTAATTTAATCTTGATATTTTTTATTAAAGTTTGTGTCATAATTCCGATGAAAAAAAATCTATGAATTTGTTTCTATTAAATATTTTTCCAAAATGTATTCCATGAGTTTTGTTTAATTTTATTAATTTTCTTAAATTTAATTTTTCTATAACATAATACATCACCTTTTCAATCAAATCAGACAAAATAAATAAGAGAATATTTTTAACTTTTTAATTAAATATAACTTTTTCTACTAATTTTTACGAATTCTATAAATGGATTTACTTTATTTTGACCAGGCATTAAAAATTGATAATTACAAATTAGTAATTGGTGGCGGTCCTGAAAAGACCGGTCCTATTTAAACGGACTGTCTAAAAGATCGGTCAGGGACCGGTCTTTTTCAAAAAAAGAAAATAGATTTAAGTACTGTACATGTGATGCTTCACTTCTTTCTCATTTTTGAATCTTATTTAAAACCGAACAAATGTCATTCTCATTAGTGTAACATTTCATTAAGGAATAAAATTTCATTTGTACATTCTTAACATCTAAAAGTTATATACAAGCAAAGAATCAGTCGAAGACAACCGGAAGAAAAAGTCAGCGATCTTGACTACGCCGACGACATCGCACTCTTAGAGTCAAAAATCGACCCGGTCACCAAGCAATTAAATAAGTTGAGCAAAGAAGCTCGAATACTTGAAATCAATGTGGAAAAAACTGAGTGTATGAAGTTTAATCAGGGTTCAAACCCGACCGGAATCAAACCAAGCGACTCCGGGATCCGTAGAGTAGAAGATTTTAAGTACCTAGGATCAAAACTAAAATCATGCGAGACCGATTTTATCCATCGTAGATCAATCTCTTGGGCAGAGTACTGGAAACTAGAAAAAATATGGAAAGCTAAGCACTTATCAATCAAGTTGAAGACCAACATATTTGAATCTACCGTCATTTTAGTACTTTTATACGGATGTGAAGCATGGATAGTGACTAAGGACATGGAAAGGAAAATGAATAGTTTCGCCATGTCATGCTATAGAATGTGGTTTGGGATCAGACCACTCGACAAGGTTTCAAATGAGGAAGTGTACAAGATGGGAGAGCAAATATCTGTGGTTGAAAAACTCAGAAAAAGGCAGCTTAGTTGGGTAGGACACGCGCTACGAAGAAATGCAAGCGACCCAGCTAGAGTGTTCTGCTTCTCTATGAACCTGAATTCAATCATGGTTCAATTAAACGAGGTCTAAAAACAACAACATTTTTCAAATATATTAGCGGTCTATTGTTCTCTAAGGAGGTTGAAGTGACCAAATCTGAAATTGAGAGGTTGGCAGTGGACAGAAGACTTTGGAAGAAAAATGTGGCCGAAAGTGTTCGAATATAGAAGAAGAAGAAAGATGGGTGGCGGTCCTAGAAAGACCGGTCCAAGACGGACGATCAAAAGCGTCTATAAGACCGGTTGTTTGGACCGTCCGTTTGTAAATGACCGGTCCTATTTAAACGGACTGTACATTTTATGCTTCACTAAAAAAAAGAGATTTAAGTACTGTACATGTAATGCTTCACTTCTTTCACATTTTTGAATCTTGTTTTAAAACGGACAAATGTCATTCTCATTAGTGTAACATTTCATTAAGGAATAAAATTGATAATATGTGATCATATTATGAACCATTTCATTTGTACATTCTTAGCATCTAAAAGTTTGCGAGCCCTTTATGCCATATTACGATGATCTTACGAGAATAACGATACGAGAATTCTACGCCTAAAAATACCCTTGATTTCACATGATTAAAATTTTTGAATTTTATCGTCAGTTGATACCAGGGTTTGAAAGTTTACTATCCAAAAAAAGTTTTGTATCTTTCAACACTCATAACTAATGATTGAAAAAAGGCATTGAAATAGCCGACCCCTCTATTGTAAGCTAAGACCTTAAATTATATATTTTTGATTAGCCATTACTAATTTTTGATTATCAATTTTTAATGCCTGGTCAAGTATGCTAAAATTTTTTGGGCAAAATTTCAGAAAATTAAAAAAAACCTTCTTTTGAAAATACAAAACAAAATTTCTCTGAAATATTGAACAAAACTTATCAGATAATAAAAATATGAAAATGCAAAAATTGGAAATTATTTACATTTTGCTCATGATTTATTTAAAAAATTGATCAATTCGATATTTTAATACAAAATTGTGTTGTATCAATTAACAAGGTAATTATTTGCTAGAAGTTTATATAATCTCTTTATATAATGTTTTTAATTTTCGGGCTAGCTAAATTAAAATAACATAATTTCAACTTTTTTATCATTCTATCTAGATAGAATTAGTTTTAAAAATAATTATTTTAATTTATTTTTAGTTTTAATTTTATTTATTTTTAAAATTGGCAGTTGGTTTTAAATTTAGAAAAAAATGATGAAATTAAAAATTGCACTCACTTCACTATCCTTAAAATTTTATTAAATAAAAATAGTATTTAAAAATTTTTTAAAAACAACAAAAAATAATTTAATAATGGAAACTTTTAAAAAAATTCTTGAATGCAAATTTTGTCACGATGTATTCAACAGGTGTATTTTGCTGCCTTGTGGAGAGACCATCTGCGAAAAGCATACGCTTTCAAATCAAAAAATTGACTGTCAATCATGCAGAAACGAACATGAAGTTCCAACAGAAGGGTTTCCTTTGAACAAAATTGTCAATCTTTTCATCGACATTAAGCTTTACGAATTAAACTTTGGAGATCTTTGCGCATTCCAAATTGTTGAGCAATCATGCTTAAAACTGGACCAAACATTCAAATCCTACTTCAAAATGATTGAAAAACCATCTGAATTTCCAATTCAATTTTTGGAACAAATGGTTCAAGCTATTGACTTAAAACGTGAAGAAATTAAATTGGAAAATGAAAGTCATGCCAAAAATTTGGTCATTAAACTCCTCGATTCTGAACATGATATATTAAAGGAGTCCAAAAATGAAAAATTTAAGTCGGCTTATTCTTATTTAGAATTAGCAACAATAAAATCAGATGACGACAAAATTTCAATTTCTAATTTATCAAATTTGGTAGACAACGCTAAGCTTGAAATAAATCAGAAAATTGATGGAAAATATTTAAATTTGATAAATGAATTAAGTTTAAGATTGAAAAAAGTAACAGTTGTAACATTAGATAAAAAATATTGCAACGAAATGACAAAAATTTTCAAAGATTTTAACAAAATTTATAATGATGTAAAAAAATTTAAATTCGAAAACAAAAATTTTGTTGAAGTTAGAAACAAGCTTCAAAAATATAGAGAAAAAACGAATAAAATAATTAGATACATGAATGATAGATCAATTCAGAATGAAGGATTTGATTTAGAGTCTAAATTATACAATTTTCCCAATTTGAATGATTTGGATTTTATAAAAAGCAAGAAAGTACAAGAATTTAAAATCGACATAGAAAGTCATAGTATTACGCAATCAGAGCCGGTTGTAAGTGAACTTTTTGTGGTCGATGGAATCCAATTTTCGATTTTTTTGAAAATGAAAAAAAATAAGTCTGGACAGTTAAGTTATATGGCACAATTGTTTATGTGTGAGGAAAAGTTCTATTTTAGTGGTATAATTGTTGAGCATTCGGTGCAGTTAATTCCATTAATGAATAAACCCAAGGTTAAAAAATCATTTTTTAAGCCTTTTACACCTGAAAGTTTTCGACTGGCTCCTTGGAATGTAATTTCAATATAAGAGTTAAAAAACAATTGCTTCATTTTTTTTAAAGGAAACCGATAGCAAAGAAAATCTGAAGCTTTTTGTCAGAGTTCAAGTTTTAGGTTTGCGGGCACGTGATCTAACTATAGAAGCTAAAACTCCTAAAAAAAAACCAGCTAGTACTTTAAAATAAAATTTTTTTATTTTAAAATTTTTTTTTTTCTCGTGTGCTAATTTAAAAAAATTCATAAAATTTAGTAAAAAAATATTTTTGGAATAATTAGGAACTTTTTGTCAAGTTTTCGGTGATTTAATTTAATAATTTTTTAATAGTTTTAAAAATTGTTGATTCAAATCACAAAATGTTTCAAAAATGTTTCAAAAGTCTTAACTTCGTGGGTCTTTTTGTTTATATTTTTAGATAATTATAAAATTATCAATTTGAAAATTTTGTTTGATTTGAGAAATGTGTTTAGTATTAAAAAAAAAAAAAATTTTAATAATTTTGGCATTTTACAGCCTGGGACAGTTCAGAGTGGATTATATCTCCTTTTCAGCCCTAATGTCTGGGAGTACAAATAGTAAATTTTACAATTATCAAAAAAAGGTTATAAAAAAAAAAAAAAAATGAACGCAAAGAGAGAAAAAACCTTAAATGGAAGATTGCATAGATTGTGTTTTTGTGCAGTAGAAAAATAATTAAATGATCTAAAATCTTGATGATTAAATTTAAAACTCAAAAAAAATTGTTATTACTATTATACTATTATTGGTAGTAAAAGTAGAAGTTTTGACTGTACCTGGCTAGCCAGTGTGCTGACAAGGCACACTTAGACAGCTGATGTGGTTGATTGCTGCTAATCCAGAAATCAATGCCTGCTATAAAGCTGACAGCATTGGGGGCTTCAACTAATTAATTTTGCAGCGAATTCCATATACTAGCGGTTCTGTTGAAAAAAAAGTAACCTCTATGTTGAAGCCTCGAAATTTCTTTGTGATATTTGAAGCAGTGACATCTTCCTTGGTTTTTAGTGACATTAAAATTGTTGCTTTTTTCAACCAATTCTATTGCATGCATGAACTTGTACAATTGAATAAGATCACCTCTTTTTCTTCTTTCCACCAGATTTGGAATGTTCAAAGCCTTCAATCTGCTTTCATACGATTTGTTTCTAATTGAAGAAACAAATTTGGTAGCTCTGCATTGTTTCCTTTCAACATTCTCACAGTCAGACTTAAGAATTGGAGACCATACGGGCACCGCAAATTCCAAAAGAGCACAAACAAAAGTTAAATACAGAGATCTAAATAACTTACAATCAAAATGAGCGAATGATTTCCTGATGCGACCTAACATTTGATTTGTTTAGTTTGTAGCCTCTATCACTTGATTTTTCCATTTCAGATTTGTATTGAAAATAAGTCCAAGATCTCTTTCGGTTTCTGACGTTGATAACTGCTTACCATTGATAAAATAAGGAAAATCTTTGTTTTTGTGACCATAATGCATGACCACACATTTTGATGTGTTGAAGAGAAGAAGCCAATCTCGAGTCCACTTGAAAACTAAATCTAAATATGATTGAAGTTTCGCTGCGCTTATTTCTGATACTGTTTTCGAGAACATTTAAGTATCTTCTGCATACATTTTGATAACATTTTCTATTCCTTTTGGTATATCAATGATATACAAAACGAACAATGGTGGACTAATCACTGACCCTTGTGGTACACCGCTAAAAATCTCAACCCAATCCGACAAAATTTCACCTTGAACAACTCGTTGTCTTCTATTTTTCAAGAAAGCTTCAATCCACTTTAGTATCAGACCATCAAAGCTTTACGATTTCAATTTAGCTGTTAGTCGTCTGTGCGAAACAGTATCAAATGCTTTCGCAAAATCTAGTAATATCACATTAACAATTATTTTCATTGTTGTGAGAAAAATAATGGCGTATCTGATCATTAAAATAAAAGGCAATTGATGCTATTATCTTTTGTTAAAAAAATTGAAATATTTTAAGTCTGTTAAATGCTAAAATTCGAAAATTAATAAAAAATTATTTAAATTTCTTTGAAAAATAAAATTCTTAATTCTTAAAAATTCACTCAATAATTTGGACTTTTTTTGTTCGCAAATCAAGTTAATAAAATTTTACTGTTTTTAACGTTTTTTAACTTTTTTAAGTACATAAAAATCATCAATAAAAGTCAATAGAAACGTAAACCATCACAATGGCATGAATTTGAATAATTTTTATGGGTTTTTCATGTTTAAGACTTAGACTTAGGTTTTGTTTAGGCCTTTATAAATTAAATTACAAATTTATATGTAATTAACTAACTAGGAATTTATTTAGTGTGTACTTTCTCCTATTTTAATTTCAATTTCAAGGTATATCAACAGGCTAGTAGCCTTATCATATTCGAGTGATTAACATTTATCTAATTAAACAAAATTTTTAATATTTAAAATTAAAATTTTTGTAAAAATAAATAACAATTTTTATTGAAAATATCAATGATTTAGCTATTAATTTTATTTTATAAACATCTTTTTCAAAAAACACTTGAGCTTATAAAACAATTCCATATTTTACGGAAGCTATCTTTGTAGACATAGGCCAAAAAAATTTGATCAGTTTTTACCTTCAAACATTGAGTAATTTTTTGGAATTTTTTTCTATTTAATGAGTAAAATCTATTCTTTTTTTTCGGCTTAATGTTTAATTTTTTAGCCAACATTCCAATATAAACATCTTCAAATTTTAAATACTTTGTGTACAATGACTCATTATAAAATTTTGGGTACAAATCGCGGCTCAAAAAATAGCCCACACCAAACTGGTACGAATCATAGAATTTTTTTCCATATTCTTTTTCTGAGACATAAAATTTGGACTCTTTTTTACGATTTACTTTGGGTCTTACTTCCGTATATCCCATATACACCTTATCACATTCAAGTTTTTCAATATATCTCTTCAAAACAGGCATATTGACTACCACGTCATCATCGGTCTTGAGAGCAAATTTGGCATTTGAGCAATATTCTGTGAGCCATTTAAGTCCCATAATTGTTTTTAGGGTTAAATTTTCGTACGAATCAATAAAGTCTTCTTGAACAATATCCTTGTATTTTTGGCTCTCTTCAGTCAAAAGTTGGTTGATGCTCATATTGTTGCTTAAGCCAACTAAGAACACTGTTCTGATGTTTTTAAATAAGCTTTTGCTGGCCCATGTTTCTCTAATTTGCTGCCGTTCAAAAAATCCAGATGGAGTAACTTCTACTAAACAAATAAGCAGAATATCGGTGCCGTTTTGGTTTAGGCACAATGAATTGGCAGGATTAAGAATAAAATTAAAATTATGAGGATTTATTAATTTTGATGAATTGGTTAGCTTTGATTTTGGGTGAAATGCTTTGGTCCATTTCAAGTTAAAATAAAAGCCGATAGATGAGACAAAAATTAATGAAATAACGTAGATTCTTAGGATTGCGCGAGAAAGCATTTATTTTTTTCATTTTAAACATCAAGTTAAATTTTTAGATTTTTTTTTGAAATTGTCTTTAATTAAGATTAAAAAAATATGGTATGAATTAGAACAAAAATGGGGTTTATCTTTTGAAAAAAATGCAATTTTTACAAAAAAATAATTATTCATTATTTATCTTATTTATTCTAATCTTTACATTGTGAATTTCTTTATTTTATGATAGATAATAGAGACAAAAATGCAATTTGTAATTTTATTTTATTTAGAAAATGTTTAAATTTTGTCATCGCTACTTATATAAGTTTGAATTTGGTGTTTGTAATTGTAAGCAGATACATATTTAGGTTTTTTTGTAAATAATTTAAAATTACGAATAGAAAAAAAAATGAATTTTCAATTTTTAATTAACATACAATTTGATTAAAAATAAACAATTCATCTTAAAGCTTTTTCTTTAAACTGGACTGCAAAATTATTTTTTAGAGATATCAAAAAAAATACATTTGTTCGATTTGATATTATTATTATTTTATTATTATTATTTATTAGTTTTAAGCCTCATAGGCAAAAGAGAAATGTTTAATAAAAAGTCTTAAAAGAAAAAAAATAAAATAAAAATTACAAACTGTTACAAACTGTTTTACAAATTAATTTTAATTGAATCATTTAAGTAAAAAAATCTACCTTCAAAGGTCATTTAACATATTATAAAAATAAAAATAGTTTAAGTTCGATTCCATATTTAGTTTTATTTGTGAAACAACAAACTTCACCGAGTCGACCAGACCTCTATTTTTTCCAAGAATAAATGATCAATTAAAGCTATCGATGTCTTGGTACTGTAGTCATTTACGTCAATACAATTTTTTTTTCAACATTGATGAGTTGCTTACACAACGAATTATTTTTCTGGTCATAAATTTTGTAATTTTAAATAAGAAACACCAATAAATTCCAACATGAACTATTTTTCAATGATATGAATGAAACATCGTTAATTTCACCATCTAAAACTTGCAGAAAAATCTCTAGTACAAAATCCATATTTTTATTATGAATATAAATTTTGTATTGAAATTTATGCATGAAAATTTACAATGCTCTTGCCTAAAATCTGATTTTTTCTAATTTATCATGACATAACTCGCATTATTTACAAATTTTAATAAATTTAAGAAATTTGTCTAATTTTTTTAACCTAAAATAAAAATATGATATTATGCCGTTTTTTAATTGCATAAATATAAAGTATTAGAAAATATAATTTTAAATTATTTGTACTTTGGATTCCTCTCCAAACTGGACTCAGATGGAATAAGAGGGCACATGAGAATCAAACTTCAATCAACTGCTTACAAAAAAAATCTGATAAAATAAAAATTTAAGTTGTAGTTGAAGTTATTTAAGTTTCAACAGTCAATCAATTCAAAAATAGATACGACACTTTTTAGCAGAGTTTTTTAAAAGTCATTAAGTCAATTAATGAATTTTTAAATTTGAATTTATGAATCAAAGAATTTTTTTAAAAAAAAGTCTTTTGACTTGACTTGAAAATTTATTCTTTAAAAATAAGTTCTAACCCTTTTATTGTTCCATCTAGTTATTAAGGCGGCCATTTTTATTTCAAAGCCTTTGAAATGACTTTTTTTCAAAAAAAATTTCAAGTCAAGTCAGAACACTTTTTAAAAAAATTCTTTGATTCATTAATTCAAATTAAAAAATTCATTAATTGACTTCAAAGTATGAAGTCAAGTCAAAAAGACTGACTTGACTTTGAAAGACTTTAAATTTACTTTTTTATGACTTTTGCACAAGTCTGCTTTTAAGTCTAGTCTAAAGAGATCCGCATTGTCCAAAACTGAGTTAAAGTAATAAATTTTCCTGGATCTTATCTTTTGTTAAGCTCTTTTTTACAGCTTTCTTGATATAGTTTTGTATTTCATTTATATGTTATGTATAATTTGAAGATTGCACTCATTATGAAATAGACAACTATAAATGTCTTTGATATGTAAATAGATTGACGTGTTCTTTTTTTCTCTCTGCATCCGAAACTGAAATCTCTTGATTTTATGCCCGGCCTAGCTTCTCTGACTCTCTCTCCCCCAATTTTATTAATCTGTATTTTTACACAATTTAAGAGCCTACTTTGAACTTCTAATTGGGAACGCTTTTACTTGACAGTAAAATCGTTGGTTGTTCAAGCCCATCTTTTAGTTTATATTTGTGTATTTTGTCAAGTTATTCATTTATATGATATATAGGGTTTTTCGAATACGTCATGTTATACAGTACCGATTTGACAAGTGGATTTCTGGTAATTTTACGTAAATTTACGTAAATTTACGTAATTTTACGTAAATTTACGTAATATTACGTAAAATTACTTTGTAACAAAAAGTAAATTTACGTATTTTTACGTAATTTTACGTATATTTACGTAAAATTACGTAAAAATTGGTAAAAATGAAAATGCCAAAAAAAAGCCCGATTTTTTGAATTTTTTATTATTTTCTAATAAAATTTGAAAAAATTAGTTTCTATTTATTAAATAAAATTTTACCAAAAGTTACTTGTATTTACTAATTTTTACGTAAATTTTTGTAAAAAATGGTAAAATATGGTAAAAAAAAAGTAACTTTTGAAAGAATATTTATAAATTTTAATTTTTCTAATAAACTAGCAGTCCGACCATCTGCCATTTTTGTCTATCACTATATCAACTACCTATAAAACAAAAAAAAATATATATATAATCTTTTAAAATTTTAAGAATTATTTACTTTTTTTAATTAACTTATGTAATTATTACATTTAGTAATTGTAAAATTTCTTTGAAATTCGAAAATTAAACTTGTTAATTCTTCATCATTTTGAGGATCATTTGCTCTAATGAATCTTTTTAATTCATTCCAAACCATTTCTAAAATTTTACCAAAAGTTACTTTTTTTTACCATATTTTACCATTTTTTACAAAAATTTACGTAAAAATTAGTAAAAAAAAGTAACTTTTGGTAAAATTTTATTCAATAAATAGAAACTAATTTTTCCAAATTTTATTAGAAAATAATAAAAAATTCAAAAAATCGGGCTTTTTTTTGGCATTTTCATTTTTACCAATTTTTACGTAATTTTACGTAAATATACGTAAAATTACGTAAAAATACGTAAATTTACTTTTTGTTACAAAGTAATTTTACGTAATATTACGTAAATTTACGTAAAATTACGTAAATTTACGTAAAATTACCAGAAATCCACTTGTCAAATCGGTACTGTATGTTTAATGATTAGACTTTTTAACAAACTTTATTGCTATTTTTTCAATTTTGAAACATTTTCATTAGCGAGTGGTTGCCTTGAATGCATTATTGAACATCATTGAAATATTCATTTTTTGATAATTAAACTTTAAATTTTCGTAATTGTTTAATACCTCTTGAATTTTATCGAAAGTCTAAAATAGTGGTGAACCTCTATTTTTCATTATTAATAATCGTAACTTACTTTTCGAGCTAATTTTTTTTATTAAAGTTTAATGTCCTTTATAGTGAAAAGCTTGATTTCATTATTGGTAGTCTGAAAAGATTAAGAATATTTAAACTTATTTGAACGTCTATAATTACTTATTCAGCTACGTTTTTTTATTTTTTTAAACGTCTAAGATAACGAAAATAATTTAGTTCCTTTTCCAAACGTTTTTAATTGTAATGAGTGTAATTTTTTAATTATTAAACGTGTGATAAGGGAGAGAAAATCTTAATTAACATCTTACATTTTTTAATTATTACTGAACGTCTCCAAGAAAGAATGAGAAAATCTTTCTTTCATTTTTGAACTTTTTAAATAGAGTGTGAACGTCATTTTTTTTAAAGGGCGTCTTTGTATAGCGAGAGGATACGTTGCTAAAAAAATTGAGCGTCTTATAAAGTGAAGGTAAATTGTTATACATTATTGAATTTTTTAATAAGCGAGAATTTTTCTGATTTCATCATTGAACGTCTAAAAATATTAAGGGCATTTTGATTTTATTGAACGTCCATAATTACTAATTAAGTTACGTTTTTTTTCCTTTAAACGTATTAAATAGAAAAAATAATTATGTTTAATAATGTTTAATAGCAGGAAATACTAATGTTTAATTAAAGAACGTAATATTAAGGGTGAGAAAATCTTAAATTATGTCAAAATTAATAGTATTGAACGTCTTTAATTACTTCTCAGTCAACTTTTTTTAATTATTTTTGAGCCTCTCCAAGACAGAGTGAAATTTTTAAACGTCCTAGTTAGAGTGTGAACGTCATTTTTTTAAAGAGCGTCTTTGTATAGCGAGAGGATATGTTGCTAAAAAAATTGAGCGTCTTATTGAGTGAAGGTAAAATTTATCTAGTTGGAACGTCATATTTATGAGTGTGGCCGCCTAATTTCGTGGACAGAACGACAAAAATAACATGAGAACGGCAATTTCTAAAGTTGGAACGGCAAAAGTGGTACGGTGACCACATGTTTGTCCGATTTTAACGGCACACTCACACACGGGGCCGCCTATTTCACTCGAAAGAACGGCAAATATCCTATGGTAACGGCAATTTTTGACGCTGGAACGGCTAAAGTCAAACGCATTTGCTTATTTCCTAGTAAGATATCCTCGCAAGCCTGCTTGCCGTAGCTTATTATTACTAATACTTGAAAATCTTTCCAAAATTGCTGACTTTGGTCAATTTTTAATACACGTTTTTAAATAATTCCATTTTTCGCTCATAAACTAATTGGTTCATTCATAATATCCGCCTCTGTTAAGAATGAACTAACCAACCATTTCTCTCTTTAATTGCTCTTTCCATTGGTTATTGCTCTTCTCTTTAGGTATGTTTCATTCTTTTTATATTTTCTTCATTTCTCAACGACTCAATTATATTAAAAGAATCATTATTCTCACTTTAATCTAATTTATCTGAAAAAGTTACTAAGGTTCGTACGGATTGTAAACTCGCATAAGTTAATTCCAATTGAACACTAGGAGTGTTTGGAATATTTTGTTCTATTTTACTCTATTGTTAAATTGAATATGATATTTTTCCTTTTTAAATTTCAGGATATTTTATTAAATAAGAAAACAGGAAATATAGTATTTTCTAGTGATACTTGTTTTTTTTGGTTTTGTGGTAAGCTAATTTTGGTTAACCAAGAATTGGTTAAAAAATAGTAAACATAAAACATTATTATGACTTCGGCACATGATTCTAAGTTTATTTCTTCTAAATTTTTGCCAAAAATTTTGAAAGGATTAGGCCTTTTAATTTTTAAACTAAAAAAATCTTTTCAATCTCAGAATAATCTGACTCTGAAATATCTTTCAGTTAACAATTGAAGATTTTCTATTAAGAAAGATACCTAATTATATTTTGAAAAAGCTCTAAACTTTGATTTATAATAGACAAACATTTCGTTAGGAATGTTAAGTTTGAATCATTTTAGAGGAGAACTTTTTCTGTGATTTTTCAACAATTTTGCTTTTTTGAAATTGATTGTTTTGACAAAATTGTCTAAATCTGATCTGTTTTTTGTGGTATTTAAATATCGAGGATTGTTCGATTAATCCTTTTTTTTGAATAGTTGATTGTTGTTGTAGCTCTTTTCTGGATTGAATCGATTTTTGTGTATAAAAACCAGGTATATAAATGCCCCTTTGTCTTGTGCCATAATAAATTTCTATTCCTAATAAAATGATAAATAATTATCAATTAATATCAATAAATGATTACAACAATTTGCATAACTCAATCAATCGAACCGGATTTTTCAACAAGATGGCGCTTCGGCACATACCGCTCACTCAGTAAGCGACTGGTTCAAAGAACAGAGCATTGAGGTTCTGACATGGTGTGACCGTACACCAGATCTCAACCCAATCCAGAACTTATGGTCATACATGGATGCCAAAATGGTAATTACTAAAGTAACCTCTATTGAGCATTTAAAAGAGGTTTTACACAAAGATTGGTTAAAGATTTTGACTGAACATTTGAAAAAATTGGTTGTATCTATGCCAAAAAGAGGTCGGTCATTTCAAATATTAAATTAAAATTGTAAAAATTTCTAAACTTTTGAACCGTTTTTTTTTAAATTAATTATATCCATTTTTTCTTTTGAGATTTTTTTTTCACTTATTTTTTTTTGGTTTTATGTTTTTGAATATGATTTTTTAAAAAATTTGAAAAAAATTTTTTTAAAATTAGAAATTCAGATAGCACTTAAGTTTTGAATTTCTGGAACTTTATTAAATTATTTTAGTATTTTAGTAAATTATTCCTTAGTGCTAATTTCATAGTATTAAATTCGTTTGGTGCTAAATTACAATCAATAAATTTTTTCCTTGATTGTAAAATGGGCATTTAATTGCCTATTAAATTTTTCTTCCATTTTTAATGTATAAAAATCATATATCAATTTGTCCATAGGACTTTAACTTTAATTAAATAGATAAAAAAACACTCTTTTGAATGGTCTTTTGTAAAATCTTTATGAAGACGTTCTCTTTTTTACATTATAAACATGAGATTCATTTGAAGTCGATTCCAAAAAGGTCACATTCAATTTGAGTTAAATTTCTTGTAAAAATTGGTTCAAGGTGCATTAGTGGTCTTGTTTTATTTTCCAAAATTAAATAATTTCAAACAAACGCTCATCTTTCATGCTGTGCCGGTTAAATTTGGTCTGTAACTCTTGTGAAGACGATGATGGTCCACTTGACACGAGGTCCGAATCCAAAAACAAAACCACTATTATAACTTAACTCTTTTATATATGTTAACGTATATTTCTAAAACACGTAAATTTGTAAAATTACTGAGTGACCAGTAAATTTCTAAAATAAAAAAAAAATATTGTTTTTAATACTTTTTTACTGTTTTTTTATTTGTTTTAGTAATTTACTGAAAAAAAAGAGGCTTTAGTAAATTTCTAAAATAGTTAGTAAATTATAAAATTTTCTTTATTTATTTATTCTTACAAGCACTGTTACCTCCATAACATATTGAGTTGCATAACAATTGAGCCTTTTTACAACTGCATCTATTCGTTAAACATTGGGTAGTGCAGTTGCATTTGACCATTCCTTGACCACCACCAATCGAGATCTCGTTAACGGCTTGCCTTACGCTCAAAGATTTATCCAATCTTAATTTTAAATCAATTGAGCAATCCTTGACCAAATCAAAACTATTTCTTGCAAACAGGACATTCAAAACACCTGCCTCACAAGCTAACTCAAAAAGTGATTTGTCTTATTCTATGTCGATTACATGACATATTAGATTAGGAGCTTCTGTTAAGCCTTTATCCACTTCGGGTATGGGCAAAATAACATAATCCCCAATATTGAACTCTGGATATATTTTTTACTCCTGATTTTAAATGTAAATAAAGTTTTACAAATTTACTGCTCTATACGTTAATTTAGAAAATTACTGGAAAAAAATTTAAAACATAATTTTTGTTTGATTATTTTAGAAATTTATTGATCAACCAGGAAATTTACAAAATTCCGTGTTTTACAATTTTACTATTACATATATAAAAACGGGTTTTGGCCCTAGGCCTTCTTTACATTGTTATACGATATATAGATGAAGTATTTATCAATATATAAGATAGCCTGTTGCTCGATACAGAATTGAAGTATAAGCATTTAGAAATTATATTTAAAGTCAATACTTTGTTAATATTTTGATTTTTTTCTTTAATTCTTTTTATCTTATTTTAAGTTTTATCATATATATTGTTCGATATTTACAAAAAAAATAATAGGTACGAGGACACCTTAACCACTAAATTGTTGTTGAAAGCGAATTTGTAATTTGTAATTTTGTTACTGTAATTCAAAAAAGTTTTGTGAAATTTGGAAAAAAGAACAATCAAATCTATAATTTTTAAATTTTAACAACTTTAATTTAAATTTTTTTTAATTGTTCTATTTTTTGACATTTTTAACAAAAATCAATTACGATTAACAAAATTTAATCAAAAAAATTGTAATTCTTTTTATTCACATTTTTTTTAAACTGACTTTAGTGAAGCAAAATGATCGACTTAATTCAAAGGCAACGAATTTAAAAGAGATAAGTAACAAAAATAAAAATTTAAATTAAATTAAAAAAAATAACCTGATTAAAAGCATATTGAAAATTTCAAAAATCCAGTTTTAATTATGGTGAAAATCATTTGATGTTTTCAAATTATCTTAACGAATTCTTTTGACTATATACAATCAAAATTAGGAATTGATTATTTCTAAAAATATTTTGTAAACAAAATGATGGATGAATGAATTTAGAATTTTTTTATTTTTCTCATTAAAAAACTTGCCAACCGTAAATAAGAAACAACAAGTTTTAGTTAGCAAAATTTATTGTATAAATAAGCAGCGTTAAATTTTGAAATATCACCAAGTTTTTTTTAAAATATATCAATCGAAGAAATTGTCAAAATGAATTTTCCAGTAACTCAAGCTCCAACTACAACTCAAGTCAACATGGAAGGTCAAGCTGCTCAAAAAACCAGACGAGGTGCCTGTGGTGGTGGCGATGGCTGCAATGATGGTTGTGGTGGCGGTGGTTGTTGCTAAACAATCCTTGTATGAAATTTCAAGTTCAGACACAAAAATAACAATCCAATTCTATCCTCAATATCAGGGTTAATTTCACATTTTTTTCAGAATTAAAAATAAAAAAATAAACATCTAAACTTTTTAATTTCATATATTCTTGGTTATTTTTGGTTTAATTCTTTGACCGGAGCAAAATTTCACAGCCTTTGAAAGAAGAGGCTAGATCAGCAAAAATAAAAATGCATCAGATTTTTTTATTTCTCTTATATTATTTTCTTTTTTTGTTTGTCCAAAATCAAAGTAACAAAGAACTTAAATTAAATTTTAAAATTTAAATTACATCGTCATTTTTGACGTTCGCCATATTCAAAGATTTATTTATTTGAAAAATATGAGAATTTAAATAATCATAAGTTTGTGAGACTTTATTTATATAAAATAAAGCTAAAATTCAAAAAAATAAAACCATAGATTTGTTCAGAATTTTATCTAGTTTATTTTAAAAAAAAAATTTTCTCAAATGATCCCTGGGACTATATACGATTAACGTGAAAAAAAGCGTTATTTTTGTCTGTTTTTCAATAAATAAAATTGACACACCCTTTTTTAAAAATAAAATATACACCAGAGTGCAAAAAATGTTATGCTCTTTCAGAATATATATGATTTTATAAATATTTTAATTTTACCATTGAATACCTGGTTCCTGAATACTTTTTAAAGGGTTAGTCATCTTTTAGACCCCTGGGTATAAATTTTTTTTTTTGAGACTCCCAAATAAAAATGAAATTTAAGGTCTCAAAAGACGTAGTTTCCGAATTTCATATCAAAATTAGAAATTCAATTAGCACTTAAGTTTTGAATTTCTGGAACTTTAAATGAATTATTTACTTTATTGAAAACAGAGATTTTTAATTTAAAAAAAATTTTTCTTAAGGTGATTTTTTATTGAATTAATTAATTTAGTTTAATCTGCAGAAGCTATAACCAATTTCAATAAGTCAGCCCATCGAGATCTGCAGTCAAATTGTTTGATTGCTCTTTTCACTTATAATTTCGCTTATGATAGAATTGTACTGGTTCTTTTTTGAATATTGTCTAAATTTTGAAATCGAATTGTAAATTGTATTTTTTTAAATTTTTAACCAAAAAAATTCATTATATTTTTAATGTTTTGTTATCGAAAACGCGGAAGAACCAATAAAAGTTGAAAAGGTTTTCAATTTAAAATTTAATAGAGACCTTAGGTGACCTCCCTTTGGTTAAAGTTTATATAGATGATATCACTATAAATAAATCATAGTATCTATGATATATGTATATACTACAATACATATATTTCGATTCATTTTTTAATTTAATGACAAGAGTTTGCCGGTTTATTTTTATTTATTTTTATGCAAACAAAATTATTTAATAGAAACTTGAAAAAGTTTATTCTGAAGGAACACTTAAAGGAACTAAATTTAACTAAAGTCGTAGCAAAATTTTTTTGAAATCAATTTTAAGTATTTTAGGTTATAATAACCATTATTTAATTTAATCAAAATTTTAAAATTAAAATAATAAAAATTTATTAATTTTTAAATTAATAAAGAATTAACATTACAACAATTAGACTTAGCTAAATTTGTCTATTTTTCTATAATTTTTTAAACAATCGTATTCACGGCGTGAATTAAAATAGTAATAATACTGACCTAGCATCAGATTGATAATGGTATAGCTCCAAAAACAATTGTCAAACTCCTTTCATAAACGAGTGTTACTACCGAAGCGTTTAAATTATTCGGATAGTATCCATTATTTATTGAAGCATAAAAAACATATTTGTAAGAATTTTAAATTTTTAACATATTATGCAAGAAAAAATATTTAGTAATTGTTAAAAGAAAAATACATTTGGGCTCTAAATTTGGAGAGCTGAAGTGTATAAATAAGCAAGTCGAAATTTCCAAATTTCATCAAGTTAAAAATCTACAAAATTCAGCTAAAGAAATTATCAAAATGAATTCTCCAGTAACTCAAGCTCCAACTACAACTCAAGTCAACATGGAAGGCCAAACTGCTCAAAAAACCAGACGAGGTGCCTGTGGTGGTGGTGATGGCTGCAATGATGGTTGTGGTGGCGGCGGCGGTTGCGGTGGTTGCTGTTGATTATCATCATTTAATTAAAATTCAATACTTTGATATTTACTCACTAATTTTTTAGGCTCAAAATAAAAAAAGAGATTTTTTTTGAAATAAAAGTTAAAACATATTTTTCAATTATTTTTATTTAAAAAGTTTTCAAATTAAATGTTTTAATTTTCATAGATTAGATTGAACCTAAAAATACTCGAGGAAAACTTTAAATTTGAATTGTTATGCATTGCAAAATTGAAGTTATAAATCAAATTTAAAAATTTATTTTTAAAAATTATTTGATTTGCTATCTTTGCTTTTTTCAATTATATTTTAAATTTTCATCTTAGATTTCTTTTTCATTCCAGTTAAATAGAAAAATCAATATTTGATGTCTAAATAAAAATATCTTTAATTTAAAAATGTCAAATTAACATCAAGTCTAATTTTTGAAAACATATTTAAGATTTAGTTAAAATTCAAATAAACACAATAAAAAATGTGTCAGCCATTAACAAATGGCTGTTCATCATAATAAAAAATTTCTGCACAAATTTAAAACTTTTGAACACAAAATTAAAAATTATGGTAATTAAATTTTGAAGTAATGAATTTTTTAAAATTTTAGTTAATTTTAAATACTTAATTCTAAATAAATATACATAGAAAAATTAAGCTAAATTAATAAAAATTAAGTGAAATTTCATACAAAACTTCCAATACAAAAATGAAAAATTTTTCTAACATTTGTTCTAAATGTCAAAAACTTGTTCTGCAAATGTAACAAAGTGTAACAACTTTTGTTTCACCTACCACGAAAATCTGCAAAATCTGTGCAAATTAATTGCGTTTTATTTTTAATACTTTTTGATAGAGTGCAATTTTGCAGAATATGCACAGATTTTGCAGACTTTCGTGGTAGGTGAAACAAAAGTTGTTACACTATGTTACATTTGCAGAACAAGTTTTTGACATTTAGAACAAATGTGAGAAAAATTTTTCATTTTTGTATTGGAAGTTTTGTATGAAATTTCACAATGCCAAAAATTAAAATCAAGACAAAATGTAAATAATTTTCGATTATTACATTTTCTAATATTTTTTGTGCAATATTTCAGAAAAGTTTTAAAAAAACTTACTAATTAAAATCCAAAACAAAAATTTTCTAAAATATTGCACAAAAAATATTAGAAAATGTAAAAATAGAAAATTATTTACATTTTTCCTTGATCTTAATTTTTTTTATGTCTCAGTCATTTTTTATTTTATTATATTTTTACTTTACTTTTTTTTTTAATCTGAAGGAGCTAAAGCGCGATACAGAAAAATAAAAATAAATAAATTAAATTCGAAAAATAATGTTTCAATTTAGAATGAAAAAAATTGAAATTTACCACATTATGATTTGAGAAAAGATTCTATAGAGGTTTAATAAATTTAAATCGTTTAAGTTCGTATAGCCGAATGGTTTGTGTGTAAATCATGCAAGCACAGAATCGAGAGTTCAAAATCCGCTGAGGGTAGTAAAATTATTTACACTTTGCCAAAATAAAATAAATAAAAATAAAGAGTGACAGATTGTTTGTCTATGTTTTTTTAGATTCTGGAAAAAAGCAAAAATTGTAAAGTAGCAATTACACAAAGGAGTCGGGTACTCGACATATCTAGACTCTACATCCATTTACCAATTTAAGTTTTAGTGGAACAGAATGACTTAAATCCGACCTGCCCAAATCTGGTATCTCATTGCTTAAGTCATCCAGCTAATTAACCAGACTTGGATCCTTCAGAATACCATTAGTTCAAATCCATGCAGCACTTCCTCAGTGAAAAAGTTACTCAGACTTGGAAGAAATCAAAAATGACATCAGTCAATATTTCATCTCAAAACCACCCAGCTTATACGAGCGAGGGATCAAAATGCTGCCAGAAAGATATGTATTTCTAGCGAAAGAAATTATTTTAGTGTCTAATAATATTTTATTTTGTTTTTTAATGAATAAATAAATCCTCGAAAAAACGAAAAAACTTATTAAACAATCTAATATTTTTAATTTTTGTAATTGCCTATTAGAATAACTTTTTATTTATTTATCAATCTTCAATTCATTAGCACGAATAGGATAGTCACTTTTCCTTTGCTTCTTTACCATTGACCAAAACCTTTTTTTGTTTTGACTTCAATACTGCTCAAGTCTCACGATTTTGCTCTTCTCTTTTGAAAAAAGATTATGTCTTAAGAGTTGTTTAAATCGTTTTTTATTATGTTTTATCTCTTTCTTGATTTCATCATTCTGACCATTTGACTCATGTAAATGTTCATACAAGATCCTGTTCGCGTTATTTATTCCCTCGATTTCAACGTTTTCTGTACGTCCTGAAATCTAACGTCGTAACTTATCTTTGATGTTATAGCTTTGCTTTTCGGTCTATCTTCCTGATTTCAAAAGAATACCTGGAAGTTCCTCACAGATTCTATTCGGGGCTGCATCTTTTCATAGCATGTAATGTTTCATAGCATTTTTTTTTTTCATAGCATCTCAAATTATTTTCATAGCACAAATTAATATAATAAAAAAAATGATTGATTGAGTATATAATACATTTTATTGATATTTTATTGATAAATTAAATGATTATAAATGATTAATTATAGTTTATTGAATTAATTTAATTGATTGTAACTAAGCTGATATTTTTTAAATATTCCAAGCAATCATCTTTTTGATAGCCAGAAACAATATGGAAAATACGTTCCGAAGGCGAAAAATTTGAAAATTGCTTTACAAAATTTTTTATTCATTCTTTTGTATAATTTAAGTCATGTAATTTATTTATTTGTTTTAATTTACAATTAATTGCTATGAAAAATTTGCTATGAAAAATAAGTGCTATGAAAATAGATGCTATGAAATTTTCGACAAATGCTATGAAAATTTATTTGTCTGCTATGAAAAAAAAGATGCTATGAAAAATAAAATGCTTTGAAACATTACACCGCCATTCTATTCATCAGTTGAATGACACCATTCTTGTCTTTTAAATTCACACTTGCTGCTTCATTTATCAAGATTAATTCTTCCAGTCAACGAAGTGAAAAACTCTTTTAGGCTCATTATAGTTCTTTTCAAATAATCTTAGAGTGTCTGAGTTGGTATCTAAATCGAATATCTCACATGATATTGATCGATGATCACTTGATTACCAATATATTTACAACAGTCAAGATTTTTGACAGATTTCACATGACAATGCTTGATCACGAAGTGATCAATAGACGACGTATATTCACCCTTTTTGTATGTGAAAACGTCAGCGCCACTGGTTTCTTGTTTCAGACATATAAGTGTGTTTTCTGCTAAAAACGCTTTAAACAGGCTGCCGAAACACTTCCCTCTTTTGTCATCACAGATCCAGTCTCCAAAAACTAGAGACAGTTCATCTTGATTGGACTCTAGTTTGCTTTCAATTGAAGAAAGGCAACTTTTAAATTCTGCCATTTTGCCTTAACTACCATCATCAAAAGGCATCCAAGCACCAATTAAATTAAGGATCATTATTTCATTACTAATTTTTAGATTTGAATAATAAGGGTCGTCAAATCATATGATAGAATTTTTAAGTGTCGTTTAATAATCCAACACTTATCTCCAAAGGGACGTCCTCTACATTTCAAGTCATCAAGGCTCATGTCAGATTGAAATACGATATAACAATCTACATATCGATCGGTTATCAAATTTTTTTTTTTTTTTTCAATTTCAAGGCTAATCAACAGGCTAGTGCCCTTGTCATAAAGACTGATTAACACTTCATTTATTTAAATTTTATAAAAAGTTGATTTCTTTAAAAAATAAAATAAAATAGCAGTTTTGACTAATTAGAAAAATTAAACATTGAAAAATTTAAATCAAATCTTTTAAATTTTTTGACAAAATCTATAAAAATTAAATTTATATTATTGTAAATAGAAAGCTCGAATGTAGTGAATTTCAGCATTGATCTCTTGATTACAAAGCTATTTATCAATTTTGAGTAAAAAAATCCAAAAGTTTTTTCTCCATTATTAGATTTTGCCATTGGTTCCATTAGATTTTCGATATTCCTTAAATTATATTTTAAATTTCTTGAGTCATTTTTGGATAATTTAAGTAAATAGTAAAGTGTCTTAAAAGAAAATGATAACATTCTGTCTAGTATTCTATGCTGAAATGCATATAAGCCATATTTTTCTAGAAAGTTATTTACGTCATTAAAGTTTTTAACATCAAATTTAAACTTAAACAATTTAAATATCGAAAAATAATAACTCTTAGCTAGTTTAATTATTGCCTCTTTTGAAAAATAACACATAAGAGTTGAGCAGTAGTCAAAGTAGGGTAAAATAAAAGTTTTAAAAAACTGTATCTTAACACAAGTTGACAGATAGAAGAGTCTTTTAATACTAAATAATTTTTTATTCACAACTAAAGAGATGGTACAAGCTTGTTTAGAAAAATTTAAATCTTGATCAATCTTAAAGCCCAAAAGACTTATTTCCTTAACAACTTTTATCTGATTACCACATAAATTTACCATTTCAGGATTATTACTAGTTTTATTAGAAAATATCATACAGAATGTTTTTGACCAATTTATATCAATCTCATTGTAAAAACACCATTCATGTAAGCTATTAATAGACAAATGATTTGATGAATAAGTGACCAGAATAGAAAACAAGTTTTACATGCCATCGAAACAAATTAACAATGAAGAATTCTGAAATAAAAAATTACGCAAGCTAGAATTTCGTGAGTTTTAACTGTTTTATAGAATTTATCATATATGTACAATCGATTCATGTTGTTGAAATCAATGGTGACATGTGGGAGCTCGGTACTTTTAACTTTAGTGATTGGTTAAAAAATTATAAATGTGATTATGTTTTCGCTATTCACATTTAAGTAAGTAATTTTAGCTTTTTTATTAATTACTGTTTAAGGATATTTTGTTTTTCTATCTAGAATTTATAGTTTTAGTGGGATTGCAATCAAAATTCCACTAAAAATGAAGCGAAGTCCTGGTTTCCCAAAAGAAACAACTTCTAAAAACTTTAAAAATTTCGGAATCAAAATAAAACGTGAACATTTTTCTATGTACCTTTTTACATAGACTTAATTTGAGTGATAATAACTTTTTATCAGCTGATGCAATTTGCAGAAAAATTCTAAGACTTCTTTTTATGAGTACTGTAGATCTCGCAAAAATGTAACGTTACCGTAAGCGTAAGCGTAAGTTTGTTAGCGTTCATTTTAATATAAGTCTAAGCAGCTACCGAAAGTTTTGCCTTCCCAAATTTTTTTAAAAAAAATCTCAAATTATAATTTTTAAAGGATTTTTATTTACAAATTAGTTATTAATATTGATTATCATCAAATTTTTTAAGAATAAATTTGAATAAAAATTAAAATTAAAAACTTTATTAATTTCCACTTTTATAAGAATTTAAAAAAGAAAAATTATGAGTAAAATTTTAAGGGAAATCTAACTCTTACGCTTACGGTAACCGTTACCTTAGGTAACGTTACATTTTTACGAGATCTACAGTAACAAAAAAGATTTTTTTTAAATGAATGAGATTTTGTATGATTGACTTGAAATTCGCTAACTACTCCTTTTATTCAAACCATAAATCAAATTAAAATTGGAACACTTGACTTCAAGTGAAAAGACAGTATTTAAAAAATTTTTTTTTTTCAATTTAGTTTATTTTTTGTTAAAAAAACCTTTTATTTTGAGATGAGAAAATTACTGAATAAATATCAAAGATTTGAAGTTAAATTAAATAATAATTAACAGCAACCACCGCAGCCACCACCATCACAGCCATCATTGCAGCCATCACCACCACCACAGGCACCTCGTTTGGTTTTCTGAACAGTCTCGCCTTCTAAGCTGACTTGAATGGTCGTTGGAGCTTGAGTAACTGGAGAATTCATTTTGCTAATTTTTTAACTTGATTTTCTTTTAAATATTTAACTAGATGAAATTCAAAATTTGCTAACTTCTTATTTATACAAGGTAATTCATCAAGTTAATGGCCTAAATGCTTTTTTCTTCAATTATGTACAAACATAGTATTTGTTTGTATAAAACTAATTTTAAAGATATTTATACAATTTAGATGAAAAATATTGTTAATTGATGAGCAAGAAAAATTGATCAAAAATATTTGTTAATTTTATATATCGAAAACAAAAATGAATTTTGCAATTTTTAAAAAAGCTTTATTTTTTTTTAAATAAATGCTCATGCGAATTAGAATTGTTACGAAACACTTAACTCATTTTTTGTGTATGAGATTATTTTATAATATTAAAAAAGAGCTGATATATTATTGTATATTATCAACACTCAAATTCCGGAGGGGTCTTATAGACCATTTTTTGTACTTCTTTTGCTTATTACTCAATAAATTTAATCATTTTTGCGAAATCTTTTTTCCATCAAAATTAAAATCAAAATAATATTATTATATATATATTTAATTAATTTTGATAACAAAATATTTTTATTTTCACGCAAAAAAAAGAGAATACGTTAAATCCGAAGAGAGGTTTTTTTGGACCCTCCAAAAATATTGTCTTTTATTTTGTGTAATTGTTAGGAACATGTAATATGAATTTAGATCAAATTTTTTCTTAAAAATAGGCAAAATTTTTTTTTAAATCAAAACAAAATTAGTAAAAGACATTTATTATTCATTCAGTATATTTTCTAACATATTTTAAGGAACTTTGACAATTTATGCAACCTAAAAGGCATATTTTATTAAATGGGGTTTTGGACCCTCTTAGTACTTAACGTACAAAAAAATTCCGGTGTTTGAATGAAAATAAATTTCTCAAAATCCATGGTCTAATAATTCATTTATTAATTTTCTTAATTACTATTGATTAAAATCTTTCTTGCTGAATTGTAATTTTAATTTCTGATCATTTAATTTTTAATGAGTTTTAGATAGTTTTAGATAAAGAATTTTTTTGAGTTTTTATATTTAACTCCCATTTTTTTCACATAATTCCAGTCAATTAAAACGTCCATTATTGAAGTAAAGATTAATTTTGAATCAAGTTTCATATCATAAAAATTAATGCAAATTCTTAAACTCTTTTGAAAATAATTTGATAATTGCATTTAACTTAGAAATATTCAATTGTGTTGGAATAAATAATAATAATTCAATTCGTATATTTATAATAATATGACCCTTAACTTATTAAAAAAAATGCAGAGTATTATTTTTACATTTTAAACTCTGCAATTTATTGCATTTTTAATCAAATTTTTTTGATGGTGTGCATCTTACAGAAAATTGTAGAGTTTAAGCAGAGCTTTGTACAATTTTGTTATTGTATTTTTTGCAGAACCATTTTTTCACAATTAAAAAAAATTATTACCATTTTAATTTTTGTACTAAAATTTCACATGCCAAGATAGAAAATTCTTTTTAACTTTTCCTATTAACTTGAATTGATAAATTAGATTGAAATTTTGTTAAGTTAAGATCTTGATCAATTGTGTAGCCTAATAAACAAATTTCCTTAACAACTAAGATGTCTTCATCACCTACTTTAATCTTATCTGGATTCAATTTTTTCCTATCATCAAAAATCATGCAAAAAGTTTTAGACCAGTGTATATCAATTTTGTTAAAAATACACCATTAATTTAAACTTTTTGATGTAACATTTAATTTTATCAAACTGAATCGAGGTCTTTATCAGCTATGCTTATTGCTGTATTTTCTGCAAACATTTTGATGCTTAAATTTTGAAAATAAAATGGTAAAACATTAACAAAAATAAGACGCCTAATTTAAATCTTACAGGCTTACATATTTCATTTCCAATTCTAACTATCTGAGATCGATTTTCAAAATAATTGGAAAGAAGGTCCTAAGAAGAATTAACAAAATCATTATGCAAGAGTTTTAAAAGTAATAAATTTGAAACTATAGCATCAAATGCTCTTTTAAAGGTAATATAAAAAGAGACAGTTGTCAGTTTTTTATCATCTGTTTTATTTATTTTTTTGTTTATCTGTACCGAGCTAATGCTAGATTTTGAATAACTTGAATTTTTTTGATGTTAGTTTCTGAGAATGAATTTAAACAAGGAAAAGAATAATCCAAGATTGATCCTATCAAAGATTTGTAAAGATTACCTAATGTTTTTGGTTTTTGACCCCATTTCCTATTTGAGAGATATTTTATTATATTAAGCCTTGAATTAGAGCGTTCTTTTAATTCATCCACCATTGGACTAAATGAAAGTTTATTTATTTTAACTTTTGTTTCTTTTCTCAAAGATCATGTAATAGGACATTTTAATTTCAATTTTCATTTTCCATTTGAAAAGCCATCTTTCAAATTCGTTTAGGTACTTATTGATCGTGTTTTCAAAATTCCTATCTTTTTGAAAATAAAAAAAGTAGCCAAATCATCTACATAAAGAAGAGAGTATTGACAGTTATTTTTGTTTCTTTTTGAAATGTCATTTATAAAAATGCTGAAAAGAAGTGGACTAACTACTGACCCTTGTGGAACTCCTGCTTTTATAGAGTATTGATCACTTAAATGACAATTTACATTTACTCTAAAAGATCTTAAATGTAGAAACGATCTTATCAAATAAATAAGATAAGGAGGTAGATTAGTTCTTATTACAGTAAAGTACGGTTATAACGAAGTCACTGGGGGAATCAAAAAACGGTTCGTTATAACCGAAATTCGTTACATCCGAATAGGACAAAAAAAAAATTTTTTAAAGTTTTTATTTTATTAAAACGTTTTAAAAAAGAAATAATAATGATAAATAAAATTTTAGAAACTCCTCTCTACGTTGGAAAATACCGCTCATTGTACCTACTGAAATTTTAAATTCCTCGCAGAATTCGGTATGAGTTTTTTTTTTGGTATCGATAAGCTTTATGTATTTAACTTTTTCATGCAACGTAAAAACCTTACGTTTAGTTGGTTGTGTTTTTTCTGTGTTATAACCGTAAGAAAATGTATTAAAAGTATTATTGTTCTGAACAATTGTGTTTTATTTTTCGTTTTATATCCGTGTTCGTTATAACCGTACTTTACTGTAGCTTGTAAATTTATTTATCAAAAGCTTTAGAAATGTCAAAATATAGACAACAGACCTTATTCTTTCTATTAAAAGACTCTAGTACTTTTTGAAGAAGAAAATAAGGATTATCTGCAGTACGTCTATGTTTTCTAAATCCTGATTGCTAATGTATATGTAATTTATTGTTCTCAAGAAAATTATATATTCTAGTGTAAATAATTCGTTCATGAAAACTTGTCATAATAATAGGGCCATAGTTATTAGGGTGTTCAATATTAGAAGATTTATTAGGGATCATGATTATATTTCCTATTTTCCAGGATTTTTGGACTTGGCCTTGTTCCAAACTCATGTTAAATAGTTGAATTATTTCAAATAAAGTCTCTATAGGTAAATTATTTAGCATTAAGTTGTGGATCCGGTCTAGACCAGGTTCCACACAAAGAACTAGTGTTCTTTGAGTTTTTTTAAAGCATTTGTAATTTCTAAGAAAGTGATAGGCTCGTTAAAATTATTTTGTTCCTTATTTAAGAAATCTTTTATTTTTTGTGATACTTCAACACTTATCCGCCGATTCTTCAAAATTGATGTGAGGACTTAAAGTAGTGGCTAATAGATCGCCAAAGATTTTTCCTTTATCTATATACGTATTAAATTTAAAAAATTGTATATTTTTTAAGCTTATTTTGATACAATGAAATTCTGCAGAATAATTATCAAATAAAATATATTTCATATATGATGAAATATCTTTCCGTAGTCATTTTCGCTTTTAATGCGTTTTTAATTTCTAAAAAAGTAATTGACTCGTTCATTTTGTTCAATTTAAGATTGTTTGTGATATTTTTAATTTTATCTCAGATTCAAGATATATATTAATTTTATATCTTTCTTCGAAATCATTTTTGATCTTAAATTATTTTATTTATTTGAAAAATAAATTTGGGAATTTCCCCTTACTTAGTCGAACGGCAAAAGCTTTCTTTTCAGCCCACTTGTTAATCTCTGTTATTTTATATATAAAAAAATTTAAGATAATATAAATTAAAAGTGTTTGAAAGTTAAAGATTAAAAATTTAATTTGTTAAAATATAGAATTTTCAGCTTATGTCAAATAAAAACATATAAGAATTTAATCTTCATTATTTATGAAGATTAAATTCATAAATAATGAAGACAAAAGACAAAGTCTGATATATAAAACATTAGACCCATTTATTACCATTAATTTTGATTTTGTTTATAGTATTTTTCTTGATAGCAGTCTTTCTCGGATCATACCTTGATGTTTCTTATAGTTTAGTTCAGGATACATTTGGATTCCAAGAAAGGTAGAGTTTGATACTAACTGAATTTCTTTATCATTTATTGACAATCTTAAAATGTATTTAGTATAAAAGTTGTTTCGCTGACCAACCCTGACTAAAACAGTATAATTTGTTTTGTCTTTATTCATTACAAATTCTTTGTTTCGGCAAAATTTTAATTTTATCGACCGCGATTTGTACTAACAGATGTAGAATAGAAAATGGCAAAAAAGTTAAGCTTAGTTTGCTTTAAGAGCTGACAAGACCTTTCCCAATTTCTTTCAAAATTTAAAATCAGACTAATCCTAACTTAAAAATAAAAAAATTATTTCAAAAAGTTCAATTTTCGATAAATTGTTAGTAAAAATGTATGAAACCATCAAAAAAGATTTGTACAACTTTGTAAAAAGTAACTAAAATTTGCTAAAAGCTGAAGTTGTAAGGCGATTCACTGGTTCTGGATACAAAAAACGTTCTGTTTATCGTCTGCTAGATATTATAGAAAAAGATAAAACTTTCAATAGGAAAAAAGGAAGTTGTACACCTACTAAAATAGCGACGAAACTAATGGTGACTAAACATAGAGCCTTTTTCAATCATAAATCGGGTCTTTCGCAAAGAAAGATGGCTAGAAAGTTAAATTGCCTATGTGCCTATATCGAAAAGATTTTAGGGAAGTATACAAACATCAAAAAGTATAAAAACAAAAGAGACCTCATTTAAATGCTAACCAGGAGAAGGCAGCCAGGTCAAATGACGTCGAATTCTTTTAAAATATATCATATCGGATATGAATTTATAATTGATGATGAATCTTATTTCACTCTTGGCAACACCGCTCTACCAGATAATTATGTTTTTTATAGCAGGAACGTTAGCAAGTCGCCGGAGATATAGGATCAAAATTCAAAATCGTTTTCGAGTAAAGGATCAAAATTAACTTAATCTTTATCAATAAATATATAACAAAACAAATTCAGTCTGTTCCCATTAGATAATGATATATTTATAGCAGGAACGTTAGCAAGACGCCGGAGAGTGTAAAGAACAAGTGCGTTTAAAAAATTGGAAGAAGAATTAATGGTTTGGTAGCCTATTTCACAACGCTTAATAAACGAACCATATTTTGTATCTTGTGGTTTAGCGGTCAATTGACATGTCTACCTTGAAGAGTGTATTTAGAAAAGACTTAAACCAATGATTAAAGAATATTATTAGGATGGCATTTATTTATTTTGGCCCGTTTTAGAATCATCTCATTATGCGAATATGGTACAGAATTATATGTTAAATAAAATTATAGGGTATGTTGCCAAAGAAGTGAATCCAGTAAACGTACCAATAGCGCGACGAATCGAAAATTTTGGAGAAATTTGAAAGCTAAACTTTATGAAGGTGATTTAGGTTCGATCTTTTAGTAAATTTTTTGTGGAACAAATAAATAAGTCGTCTGCAAACAGTCTTTTGGTTTCGATTTTAGAATGTCACTAAAAAATGAAATTAAAAGAGATGGAGATAGACAGCTTTCTTGAGCCACCCCACGTGTGATGGCTTGGCTTTGTAATGTTTTTGACTTGAATTTAATTGAATAAGACAGAATAAGATTAAGAATAAGATGTTTAATTACCGAGGAGAATTGTTTGTACATTTACTTAATCTTAAATTATTAATTTTTTTCAGTAAGAACAACTTGAAAGTGGATTCATTCCCGTTCTGGTATAACAAATCCTTTATCGTTGTTTGAATATTATTTTGGCACTATTATTATGTTGTATAAAGTTTTGACTCATTTAACCCGTTTGTGCTGAATCATGGAATTGCCAATGAAAACAAAGGCTTTAAAACCGTTATTAGGTTAGGAAATTAGGGTTCCTAGGAGCAGAGTGGGACGGTCTCGGGGTATCAAGAACCACTGAAGCCTCTACTTTCTGCCGAACAATGGCAGAATCCCTCTTAACAGGAGATCCCAAGAACATTAGGGATCTACAAAGAATTAGAGGCTACCTCAACTATTATCTCAGTTTCGCTGGGAAGGTAGCCCCTATAATCAACACCTTTCTTAGGATGACACCAATCACTCGAAGAGAGTATTGGTGGTATATCTCCATCATTCTTAAGATGGATAACATCCGCTTTAAGACCCGTAGGAAAGGACTTTTAAAAACCTGGTATACAGATGCCAGTGAATGGACACTTGGAGCAGTAGACGGGGAATCTGGTGAAGAATTTTCCTTCCCCGCGCCGACTAATAAAATCCTCTTTAACGAGACAGCGGCATCAGTCCTCCCTTTTACTCTTTTAAGGTCCAAGAACGGAGCAGCTAGCAATATCCTGCTGCACATCGACAATATGGCGGTGATCGGACTCTGGAAAAGAGTCAGGGCCAAATGGAGGACTTTCTACGCCAGTGACAGGAACAGTATGCATCGTTTCCTGTCACTCATAATCTTGGTCAACTGGGTACGAGCAACCCACAACATCCATGTCCGCTACGTGCGATCGGCCGACAATCCGGCCGACGCGCCTTCCAGGCGCATATCACCATAATTACGCACCGCATCGTAGCCGGACACTATAAATACGACCGGTTTTATGTTTTTAAAGCGTCTTTCGAAAACAAGCCACCGGTCAGCCAAATATTTTTAAAATGAAATTTGATCACAACATTTTAAACTTTACTTGGCCTCTTTTATTTTTCTTGTTCATCTTGTTTATTTTTGGTTTAATTATAGTTTAAAAAAGCAAGCTTATCTTGGCTTTGACTTAAACAATCTAAAAACATTTGCCCAAAATCTGATAAATTACACCTCTGTTTCATACTTTATTAAAATAATATTTAATTTTTAATATTTAATATTTAATTATATTTAATATTTAATTTTAATTTTAAAATTAATTATTTTTTATTTTTTTTAAATTTTTCTGTAAAGCTATAAGCTTCTAAACTTTGAACGATCTTATATAATTATTTTATTTCAAAAATTTGAAGTTGGTAACCTACTTAAAACTGTTTAGAACTGATTTTTACCTCGTTCAAATTTCAACAGCTAAAAATTTAAACAGGTCTATTTAAGATATATTGCATTCTAAAATGAACATTAATACTTAAAGTGAATGCAAAAGTATTTTTCTAATATTAAAATCAATAATTTTATATCTAAAAAAATGGTTTATTCATATTTACGAACAATTTATCCAGATCTTCCGAGTCGCTCGAGAAAAAAAATACAGAGACAACCTAAAATAACTTCGTATAAATTAAATCAAAATAATTCCATCAAAGGGGCTGATCTTATGAAAGCACAAGAAAGTTTGGCAAATAAAATCGTAATTAATTATAAAACAAACGAAACTACCAAACATAAAAATGGTCCTGAATTTATAAAGAACGATTTCAAGCTAATAGATGCATGCGTTTTAGTAGAAAGATTGGATAAGAAATTTGTAACATCTTTAATGAGTCAATTTAACTAATTTTTATATCACTGCAATTTTTATGAATAATTTTTTTTTAAACTGGTGTTGCTATTATTGACTAATTATTTTAATCATTAATTAATAAATTTAAACTTTTTAAAAATCAAATATTGTTATGATTTTTATGACATGATTTTATAACTCGCCAGTAGGTTAAAATTTCAGGAATATGTCAAATATTTTAGAAATAGTTTTTCATACATAAATTGTCAACTTTTTGTCACAGCTAAAAGTTTGAGATTTTTTTCCAGATTCAAAGTTCGACTATTGCAATTTTCAGTCTAATTTTTAACAAATATTGAAAATTTTATAAAAATGTCCTCCGGCTAAATTCATTATCAAATTACTGGAAACGTAATGAAACTGGCATTTTAAACGAAATTTACCGAGTCATTTTACAAAATTAAAATTTAATTAAGAAAAAGAAAAAAATATTATTTTAAAAATTTTACTTATAAATAATATTTTAATTAAATTTTGTATTTTGGTACCATAATTTTTCAGATCGTTTTAAATCATAAAAGTTCATAGAAAACGGATTTTGTATTTCATCAATATCAATCAATAATCATGTCCACTCATGAAACTGTAATAAATAGCCGGTTTTATGGACTAAGCATTTTAACGTTTTTAGTTTTTATGATTACAAAAAGATAATAATGATGACAAAACAGTTTTGATTTAATTAAAAGTTATTTCTATTTTTTAGTAACAATCTGAGAATATACATAAAAAAAAATTTTATACAAATACAAGAAATTCGTATTGCTTGTTCTTAAAAATTTTTACTGATCAATATAAAACCTTCTCCCCTACACAAGGACCACATGTTAATTGTTAACATTTGTCAAAAGTAAAGCTCGATTTTTTTCAATTACTGAAAAAAAACCTAGCTTCATAAATTCATGACCACATGGTTTTGAGAAGAACACTTTAATGAATTAATTGTCTCAAAAAAAATGTATTTATCATACATATGAATTAATATCACATAAATCTTTAATACAGTTTGTTTAGAAAATTTAGAACATTACAAAAAAAATAATGAAAAATTTTTTAAGAATTGAAAATTGGAATAAAAATCGATTATCATATAACACAAACTATATCATCTAATAGAATTTTTTTTAGCTTTCTTTTGATATATAAATTGCCCAAAAAAAAACTTCTAACCACTCCAAAACTCTTTTTAAAAATACTTTGGTAAAATTCATTAAAAAAAATTATTAAGCTTTAGTCTATAAAGTTTAGAACATTAATTTTTTAATAAAATTTTACCACACTTTGACAATCCCTGGAAATTTTTTTGTCACACAATGTTTGGACTGTCTTTTTTATTGTTTTCATTTATTTTTTACAGCATTTTAATTATTTTTAGCTTTAAATCGGTGATATTATTGAGTTGTACCATTTCGTTGATTTTTGCATAAAAATGGGTAATAAAAACTAACTGAGGGACAAAGGTAGCAAATAATTGGGCTGTTGAAGGATAAATCAAAGTCTCAACAAGAATTAGCTGATTTAGTAGGAGTTTCGAGAAAATGCGTGTTTACAACAAAGTGTAATTATGAGAAGACTTCGGTGGCAAAAGAATTACCAAGTTCTGGTAACTCTTTTTCCCGTATTGGACCGGTTGAAAAGGCTCAAATGGTGCAAAAAACGAAAAAAATGGACTGTTAAAGACTGGTCAAAAGTTATTTTTAGCGATGAATCTAATTATGAAGTATTAAACAGAAATTCAAGAGTATTCGTAAAACGTTTCGCAAACGAAAAGTATCTCCCCAAGTTTTATTTACTAAAGTTACAGAAAGGTGGAAGTTCGGTTGGAATTTAGGGATGTATTAATCATAAAGGTACTGGTTGTTTCTCTATTTATACAGGCAGAATCAGTCAGTTTGTTTTCATGGACACCCTGGAAAATCAATTGTTACCATCAGCCGAGATATTTTTTGATCAGAGTCAGCATTGGATTTTTCATCAAGATCAGGCTAGTTCACATACTGCTCATTCCGTTCGAGATTGGTTTCAAGAAAAACAAATATCGGTCCTTTTTTGGTTCCCAAGATCACCTGATCTAAATCCAATAAAGAATTTATGGTCATATATAGACCACAAAATGGTGGATACAAAGATTACATCAGTAGAGCATCTAAAAAGCGTTTTTTTTGATGAATGTTTGAAAGTCCAAAGTGAAATAGTCAAGAACTTGATTGAATCTTTGCCAAAACGTGTCGCTGAGTGTATTAAAGCTAAGGGCGGACATTTTACTAATAAATTTACGCAAATTTACGTAAAAATCATTTTGCCGAAAATTTTAGGTTTTTTTGGCAAGCTTTGCCGAATTATTCAAAATTTCACAATTTTTTCAGATTTTGGATTTAAATATCGAAAAAAGTAATTTACGTAAAATCACAATTTTTAACCAAGTAAAAACTGGTAAAAAAAAGGTAAATTTTTGTAATTAATTTTTTTTTAACTGAAGAATTTCTCCGTTATTCAAAAACTATCTCTATTTGAATAAGATGATAAAATATATTATTTTTTTTAGAGAGATAGTTTTTGAATAACGGAGAATCCTTAAGTTAAAAAAAAATTTATTTCCAAAATTTACCTTTTTTTTTTACTTTTTTTTACCAGTTTTTACTTGGTTTAAAATTGTGATTTTACGTAAATTTAATTTTTAGATATTTTAGTCCAAAATCTGAAAAAATTGTGAAATTTTGAAAAATTCGGCAAAGTTTGCCAAAAAAACCTAAAATTTTGGCAAAATGATTTATTCATAAATTTACGTAAACCTCCTATTGCTTTTACGTAAAATTAGGTAAATTTACGTAAAACCTAGTTGATGTGTAACCACTGTATTTTGTTCTAACTTTTGTTCTTTGTATTACTGTATAGTTTTCCGAAACTCTTTTTCTTGAGGGGAAAAAATTTATGTTTCTGGGGATATTTTTTTTGGTTGCTTGTAGCTTTGAAATAAATCTTTAAGTAGAACAAGAAAGAAGTAAGAACAAATAATCAATAAATAATCTGATAACTCTTAAACACTATGATGCATAATTCAGGAGCGTTAGTTTTCAGTTTTTAATCTTAAGCCTTTTTTCCCTCGAATAATGTTTAGTTTTGTGTTAATACTCGAAACATTTCGGCATTGTGAATTTTAGAACAAAGAACAGAAACAAAAATTTTAAAATGAAATTACATTATTACTATGAGTCTAAAAATTGTTATACAGAATGTTTGAGCTGAAACAAATTTTGTACCATCTAATTAAAGTCTCTGCAAAAACTCTGCAAGTCTGCAAAGCACTAAATTTATTATAAAAATATTAAAATTTTATTGCAAAGTTATTACAGAGACTTAATTTGGGTGGTACAAAGTTACAAGCTCTACATAAAAGCTCATCTGGAATGTCTGTAGTAATATGATCAAGAATTTAGTTGAGAGAAAATCCCTCATGTACACCGATTTTTTAGAAAATATGGTCAAACACGTCCTTTCCACATGATGTTTTCAACGCAACGAAATTAGACCAGATCAAAAAATATTTTCAAACAAAACGAAACGTAATAATTGATTTCTACAAGAGAGCCAACACTTGGGATCTTCTTGGTTTTAAAGTTATAAAGCAGAAGTTTGCAAGAAAGTCATACTTTGTTGTAGAGCGCATCATAAAAGAAACAATAGAAAATAACTTTTTTCACTTCTGCATGGATCGGTACAAAAAGTAACCTGAAGTAGCCAAGTTTGTTCAATAATCTGGGTGAGGTAAGACTTCCCAGCCTAGTTTCTCTATCGTGTTCCGAGTCGTTTTTGCAACATGTGACCTAGTGTTGTCATGTAAAAGAATCACTTCTCGCTATCCTTTAGCTCTGTGTTGCTGTTTTGCTTCCAAAGCGTGGATCAAACTAATCAATTGCTGTTAATAAAGGTCTGCGTTTATCGTTTGCTGGGGTTGCAGTAGCCCATAATATATGATACCTTTCTGATCCCACCAAACACAAGGCATTACGTTTTTTTCATGAATTTCGCGTTTCGGAGTAAATAATCGCGCTTTATCAGAATCGACCCATTGTTTTTTGTTGACCGGGTTATCGAAAAAGATCCACTTTTCATCTCCAGTTACAATTTTCCATAAAAAAAATTTTTCTATTTTTTTCTACCTAGACAAGAGAGAAACACAACTGTTCAATCGTTGCGCAATATTGATTTCTGAGAGTTTGTGCGGGGCCCATTTACCGGTCTTTTGAATCTTCCCTAATACTTTTAATCTATTCCAAACGGTGCCCTTTGTTACAGACATCTCTTTATCAAGTATGTCTGGCCGATCACCTCGGGTCTTCCTCAAGATGCTCTTCCAAATACGTTTCATCAGCTTCGACGGTTCTCCCAACACGTGCTTTGTAATTGAGGTCGAAATCTAGCCAGCTTTGAATCAAGAGAACCAATTTTGACAAGTGTGAATACTCAGAGCGTTAACTCCATATACCAAACAAATTGATTTGGTAGCATTCGTCGGATTTTCCTTCGTTAAACTTGAATAACAATCAATAGCGGATATGCATTTTTTGTCATACAATTTTAAATAATATATTTTTTTAAAAATTTAAGAAGCAAGCATATTTTAAAGAGCAAGAGTTGTTCCTTCAAATGATAAATAGCATTGAATAAAAAAATTTAATCATGAATGAGATTTTTTCATTTAAAAATCGACGTAAAAACTTATTAAACAACCTCATATATCGGACAAAAAACATTATCTCTTATAATTTAATCATTTCAATCATTCATTACTGTAAATTCTAAAAGATTAATGGGCAATTGTTATGTTGTACCAAAACGTCACACAGTTTTTTCTCTATTATAAGGTGAATTTATCATTTAAAAAAATTAAAGGCATTATTGAATCGTTTGGACATAATGATAATATAGTTATTTGAGATTATTATACAGAATTAAAAATATATTTTTTCTTTAATTAAAGGTTAATTTATCATTTGATTGATGGATCTTACCATCTAACGATACTTATATTAGATTAAGTGTTTTTTTTATTGATAAATACGAAATGATGAAAAATAAATTTGTGATTGATTTTTTCCTTCGCCATCAAGACGGTTTGCATATTTGCGATTCATTTAAAAAAAGTATTCTTTTAAATATAATTTATAAATTATTTACAAATAATTCTTATGAATCCTTTTAAAGAGTATAGCTTTGATGAAAAAGTATTGCCTTTAACCACAGATAACGAACGAAACATGGTAAATGGGATTAATTATTTACAAACATAAAATCAATCGTTGCAATGCTAAAAAAATTAAAGAGTATTGGGAAAAAATTAACACTTCACTAATTTTTATAATTATACAGTGATGATTTGATCTAATGTTTTTACATTATTTTACGTAAAATTACGCATTTTTACGTAAAATGACGTTAATTGACAATAACTTTCGTAATAAAAATTGTAAAAGGCCAAATTCCAAAAAATAGACAAATTTTACATGATTTTTAACTTTTTTCATGAAAAAAAAATTTTTTGATAATATTTTCAAAAAAATAAAAATTATGATTTTTTACGTAATTTTACGTAAAAACTAATTTTTTCAAGTAAAATAAAGTAAAAAAATGTAAATAATCGTAAAAATACGTAAAAATAAAACTAACTAGTTTAGAAATTGTTTAAAATTAATTGGTTTTTTATTATTTTTTAACATTTCAATTCTATTATGCAGAGGCATTCAATTGAGACCAATGGGCTCGAATAATCAAGTAAACTTGCGGTTAAGATCAAGAAATAATTTGGGATATCTATAAGTAGCAGTGTGATTAGAAAGTATAGGTTCAAATTTGGTAATTTTTTATATAAAGAAATTAGGTAAATAATTAGGATTTTTAGTCCATTTTAAGGTTTTCGGAATTTAAATTCAATACTTTATGAGGATATTCTATCTGAGTATTTATTACCATTCGGAGCACACTTTTATGACCTTGAGTTTAAATTGCACCAGGATAACGACACAGAACATCGAGCCGATAATTGTGTTCTAATTCTCGAAAAAAATTAATTCAAATGGGTATTATTAGAAACTAATTATTTAGACAAAATATTAAAATTACGTAAAATGACGTTAATTGACAATATTTTACGTAAAATGACTATGTAAACTTTCGTAATTTTACGTAAAATTACTATTTTTACCGTAAAAAATTGTAAAAGGCCAAATTCCAAAAAATAGACAAATTTTACATGATTTTTAACTTTTTTCATGAAAAAATAAAAAATTCTTAAATTTCTTTGAGGTTCTGAAAAAACGGTTCTATTGTGAAACCATTTTCAAAACCGACTTTAAAATGGAACTGGTCTACCTATAATACTCTTAAAAAATGTCTATTTTAATTTTAATTTTATATTTCAACTAATTTGACTTTTTTTTTATTTTAAATAATTTTTTTTTTCTTGATTTTTTGTTTAATTTGAAGGAGCTTTAGTTCGCGATAAAAAAATAAAATAATAAATTATTTGAAATTTGTGGTATCCAAACTGAATACGCGATTTATAATTATTTGTTGTAATTATCAAAAAATAAGAAAATTACTTAAGATAATATAAGGAACAATATTAAAATGTTTGAATTAAAACAGATATATTTCTACCTACATTTAAAAAAAGAGTAACGATTATTATTTAGAAAGTAACCAAGATCATTTGCTCAAAAATTTGAAAAAAAATCAAATTTTTTAAAAAATTAATTAAGGTAAAGTCGCCTTAAGGGGTTATGTGTTAATAGAGTGGCAAATTTGAAAAACTGCTATATCTCCTTTATTTTAAAAGATATTTTCTAAAAAATATGTTTACATGAAGAACTCGAAGAGAGGAATCGAATGATATGTGTAATATATGTAAAAAAAAATTTATCTTTTATTTTATCTTAAAGTTTGATTACATCAAATGAAGTCTTTTCATTTAAAAATCGAATTAGTAATTCGGCAAAAACGATTTTAAAGGTCATTAGTATTACTTAAATCTAACCTATTTCCACTTTTAGATTCAGTACATGTTCAAGTATATAAGAGAATATTTTCATAATTTTGCTTTATGATATATGAAATATGGTTAATTTGTTTCATTTTTTTGTTTTTTAACTTTTTAATAATTGTTATAGAATAAAATCAAATCTTAAAAACTTAGTTTATTTAGCACATAATAATAATTTAATAATCAATTAAATAATCGGCTAATAAATTTATTGAAAAATTAAAAAAATTTATTCCTTAATGGGTTAAATGGGTAAAAGGGGTTAAAATTTTTCATTTAGGGTTAAATATCGGGATAATTACATACAATTTTAGGTGTAACCGCTTTAACTCCCTTGGACCTCACCCAATTAACCACCGGAGGTAAAGGGGTGATTAAAAAATAAGTGCAAAATATGGAATAAAAAATAATAGGGCACTCGGTTAGACTTGGTTACCATAAAAAAATAATTGCCTCATTTTAATTTAAGTGCCGAGAGACTTAAAAAAAATCTCTAAAAATTTTTTTTTTTGTAATAGCTATTACAAAAAAAAAAATTTTGCTAATTTTGCTAATTAAAATAACAATGCTAATTAAGACATCACTATTCTAAATTAACTTAATTATTACTTAATTCACCCTATCAGTTTTATATTTGTTAAATCTAAAAATAATAAAAATAATTTCTAATTTAAATATTTTATTGGTATTAATAAATAAAATTAATTTTTAAACGTATTGATTAAAATTTCGGTTTTATCAAATTAATTTTATTTTTATCAAAAATTTATAAGACAAACTTTAAAACATGATACAATTTTTAATTATGTAGAACTTGTGATGCAATGTCCAATCAAAAAATTAATTTTAAAATTCCCGGCATATTTAAATAGAATGTATGTTAGACTAAAATGGGCTAATATTTATTAAAAGTCTAGGCTTAATATATTTTGAGATATGATAATAATCAGTAAAATTTTTAAATTATTTCTTAATTGTTTATTTTTCTAAAAAATCAAAAAATATTTTTATCAATAAAATTAAAGTTTTTTTCTTTAGAAGGAATACATCTTTAAAATAAAGAATATGACTAAAAAGTTTAGGAGAAGTTATTTGTGTTTAAATTCTACCGATTTGATTTCTAGGAAATCTCAACATTTATTAACAATGAAGACAGCATTTGAACCCCTTCATGATAAAGAACAAATTTCTTCTACAAATTAAATAGAAAGTGAAAGAGTTTATAAAATTTTTGATTCTTGGACCAAAACAATCAAGCACTTGGAGCTGCAACAGGTAAGAATAAATTTATTAAATCGTATTTTTTACTTAAATAAATTTTTTAAGATTTTCTGCATGACCAGAACATAGAATTCAATGAATCAATGTACAAGCTGGTTTTACGAGGCATTTGCTCGGAATGTAAGAGTGAAAAAGAAAAAAAATAAGTTATTTTTTTATTAAAATATTTTAATTAAATTAATTATATATTTAAAATTTGAATTTCAATTATTATATTATATAGTATTTTAATAAATATTTTTTACTAAAAACATTTTTTTCTTCTCTAAATAGAAAAAAATTACTTTAATATCAAATATTTTCAGTCTACAACGAAAAATTTTCGAAAAATATTTATGAAAAATTTTCGAAAATTTTGGCCATCTCTGGTGTTTATTTTTCGAAAAATATTTTCGAAAATTTTTCATTTTTTTTTTGTTAATTAATTGACTGGGAGGACCCGCTTTTTTCAAAGAACATATTCATTTTTATACATCTTTTATATTCAGAAAATAATCTCTGAAATTAATATCCATATTTTAAAATAATCAATTGCAAAAGTTAAATTTTTATTGCAATAAAAAATAATTAAAAAAATTCTTAATATCTGACACATTTCAAAATTTTTTTATTTTTCAATTATTCACCATTTTTTAGAAATAATTAAAAATGAAAAATGTTCAATTATCAAATGACGGTTCTGGACAAACTCACATATTCACCAGCTTTCCTGAAACTCATCAAGACGAAGTAAAGAATTTGAGTTGACAAAATTTTAATTTTAATTTTTTTTTTGCAAGCGAAACTATCAAAATCTAGATTCAGAGCAAACTACTTCTTTTTTAGATGAAAATGCTTCGACTGAAAAAAGTTACTCCATATGGCAAATAGAATACTACCAGAAATATTTTAACATCAACACTACGGACTTTATTTCTCGTATAATCGGATCTATAGTTCCTTCTTTTGGTCAAAATTCTCTGCTTAACAAAATAAGGCCAAATCCGGATTTGTATGGACCATTTTGGATAACAACAACTCTGATATGCACCATCGCCATCGGAGGAAACATAGTCAGCTTTATTCAAAACTTTGGACAAAATTATACATGGCAGACCGATTTTCATAAAGTCACATCATCTGCTTTCACCATTGTCTCTTATTCAGTCGTCATTCCGGCTGTTCTTTATGTCATAATGAGATCCAGGCAGGCCAGGACTGAAATGGAATTTATAGAGATTTTGTGCATTTATGGCTACTCATTGGCTATATATGTACCTGTTTCGCTTTTATGGTTGATAAATGTTTCTTTGATGCAATGGATATTAGTCATAGTCGCGATTACTTTATCAGGAAGTGTTTTGTTTCTGACATTTTGGCCTGCTATTTCCCAAGATCAAAACAGAAATGTAATTTTATCGGCATTGTCAAAACTTCCAATACAAAAATTAGAAGATTTTATAACTTTTGTTCTAAATGTCAAAAAACTTGTTTTGTAAATGAAACAAAGTGAACCAACTTTTGTTTCACCTTCTGCGGAAGTCTGCAAAATCTGTGCAAATTCTACAAAAAACAGAATTAATTTGCACAGATTTTGCAGACTTCCGCAGTAGGTGAAACAAAAGTTGGTTCACTTTGTTTCATTTACAGAACAAGTTTTTTGACATTTAGAACAAAAGTTATAAAATTTTTTTATTTTTGTATTGGAAGTTTTGTATGAGATTTCACAATGCCAATTTTATCTAAACCCTACTAGGAAAGTTTCATTTTTTTTCCAAAGATTGCTCTTAGTGTGATGTCTGTCATTCTGATTCTAAACGCCTTGCTGGGAATCGGATTTATGGTAAGATGATTAAATTCTATTTGAAAAAAAAATATCTAATTTTTGTGAAGTTGTTCTTTTTTCACTATCCTTCTCCCGGAAATAAGGAATCAATTACTAGTACAGTGGCAGCGATTACAGCAAACAATACCAGAGTGTAATTAAAATAGATGGATTTTAATTTTTTTTATTAATGAGAATTGTTTTGAATAAAACTATTTAATTCTTAAAATGACGAGTTATTTTTTTATACCGATATTTTAGTAAAAACTTATCCTAATTGATAGATCGATCGACTCAGGTCTCGTTCTCATTAAAATTTAATAAAAGACCTAACTGAGATACAATGTAGATTACATGAAGGAAAATTTGAGATTCAGCTGAGATCTCATTAGAAAATATGCATGATGATAATTATTAGGTTTGTAATGGATAAGGTCTTAATTTATATGTAATGATAAAATTTTATTGAAAATTTTTATTTTTTTTTAAATAAATTGAAAATTGTTATATCTAATTTAAGTTTTTTTTAATAATAATATCATTAAAATGTTACTTTATAAAAACACACACAAAACAGAAAAATGTACATAATGTAATGAAAAAATTTTAGATTTAATTTCATCTAATATAAGAAAGAATATTTTAAGTCTAAAAGCAAACAAAAATAAAACAAAGAATTAGAATTATATGCGAAGTAAAATGATACATGTCTGAAAATGATCAATTATTTTGACCACATAACAATTGTAGAACCCAACCCAAGCTCAATCGTTCAGCAGTGTTCCGGTGTCCCCAACTGGGCAAGACATACATTGATGAAAGATTGTTCAAATGGTTGTAAGCGAATCGAGCAGCAATCAAAGACAGGCTATTCCAGTGATTAATTAATTTTTTTTGTTGGAATTACAAAATGTATCCATTGCTGAACTAACATTGAAAAAGAGCGATGTTTCAAATATTTTTTTCAGTTTTAAAAAAAAATAATTTTAAGTTAATATTGCAAATTTTCATATTTGAAATTAAACTCTTTAGTGAAATAGAATGAGTTTGTTTGCAATATCTGTATCTAAAGATTTAATTACTAATTTTATAATTTAAATATTTGGTCTTTTTTTAAACAAGCAATAGTCTAATTTAAATAAATTTTTATTTGATTTCTTTAATTTACCTTTTTAAAATTTAAAGACATACAAATATGCTTAGTGACATGTCACCAATGTCGAGACAAATATTTTGTAAAAAAGTCAATTTTGGGCTATTTTCGAAATTAGTGACATGTCATATCTGTTTTCAAATTAGAGGTGAGGATTAAAAACAATTAAAAAAAATGAAACTAAAAAAACTGCGCATAAAACTAAATCTGACAAAAATATTTTTTTAAATGTTTATTAACACATAAAACTTATTTTTTCCTTTATTAAATGTGTTCTTAACTTTTTTGATTGATTTTCGTTTTAATTTTTGTGATCTTAACTCTTTAAAAAAAAAATAAATTTGAAATGAATATATAAATTTAAAAAATACTAAGAAACTTTCAAGAGTCAGTTTAGTAGAGTTTTTTTAACAAAACTTGATTTTAAAATTAAAAAAGAAGAATATTTTTTTAAAATTATTGACTTTAATTTTTTATTTAACTTTTTTATGGGTTAATTTTGATTTAAAAAATTATTTTATGTGATTTTCACATTTCAATAAATTCATTTTCTGCGTATTTCATCATTTTAAATAAAAAGATTCCTTTTTATGCGTGAATCACATTTTCTATGTTTTTTACTCTCTTTTTATTTTTTTTTAATCCTCACCCTCAAATTAGTGTTCGATATTTAGCGACATGTCACTTAAATCGAGATTATACGTAAGATAAAATTAAATTAAAATTTTTTTTAATTTAAATCCGCAGAAAGTGAAGTTTTAAGAGTATTTAGTAGGCATATAGAAAGTGTAGCTTGCCCTTTATGTGGTTACAAAACAAAAATTAAAGAGGCTTCGGATTGCATATGGCCAAAAAATACTAAAATTTTTCAATTTTGATAATTTATTAATGACTTGTATCAAATAAAAATTTTTTTGTTAATTACAAAAATAAAACATTGATCAAAGATTTTTTTGAATTCTTTTAAAAGACCACAAAATATGTAATCAATACTTTTTACAACCCTTAAGATCATAAACCCAGCAAGATGACAAAGATGATATATTTGGTGATCATGAGGATCACAAGGTCAACAAGACAACTCTTCATCATTCCGAAAAAAAAAAAAAATGAAAAAATAAATCATTGAGTTTAAACGATAACAAATATAAAGAACATTTAAAAATCATAACATCGAGAATTTTTTAAATACACAAAGAATTTCGGCACTATAAGTTTGGAACGGAAAGACCTATAACTTTATTAAATAAATATTCTTGTAGAGGATATTCAGCTTTATCGATTCATATGTAATATTTCATTTAAAACTTTCAAAAAATCTTATTCAACTCAATTGTATTCTTTGAGTCTTAAATATCCTAAATAAATTAAAATTTTTTAAAACATATTTCATAAATTGTAGATTTTTCTAAATAATTTAATTTTATTGGGTGGGACCAGAGTTGTTTAAAAGTACCAAATTAATTTTAAAAAAATCTAATATCAGTATTGATTTTTATATAATCAGTATTTTATTTTATTAAATTGATCAGTAAAAAAATATATTATTAGTATTAAAATTAAAAACAATAAGTATTAAATTTGTATTGAATAAGTATTTTTAAGGAAAAAAAAAAGTGAAATTGACAATATATAATAAGAGAAATTGACAAAAATTTAATTAATCGACAATCAATGCCTTTCAGATTTTCAGAAAAGAAATAATAGGTCGGTTCTTAATAAAATAATTAACTAAGTAAAAATTGTCAGATAACCGATTTGACATATAGCTTTTTATTTAAAATGAAAAATTTTTAAATCTTTTTTTTTAATTTTTTTTACTGAAACAATAAATAATAATACCGTAAAATAAAATAAAATACTAATCAATTTAATAAAATACTGATATTTTAAATAAAAAAATACTGATCAATTTAATTAAAATACTGATATTTTAAATAAAAAATACTGATCAATTAAATTAAAATACTAATCATTTAAATAGCAGCCTTACTGATGTACATAAATTAGTAACAAATTAATCGATGAAAATTTGAAATGAAGTTGAAATTTTTTTTAAATTTTCATCATTTATTATTAAAAATTGCAACAAAAATCTTCTTTTAAAAAACTTAATAATTTTAGACTGGTCCAAATTTAATAATGTTTTAATAGTGTTTTGATTTAATAAAGGACTAGACATAGTTTTTTTTTCATTTCAAGAAAAATGAAAATTCCTAAATGCAAATAAGTGCCAAAAATTATTGGTTCGCATTATCTTACAATAATATCCGAATTAAAGCGAATTATTACTTTTAAATTTATTATATAGCCAAAATAACCTAACCTACATATTATGAAATTTATTTTATCTATTTTAATGCATGGCAAGTTTTTTTTCTTTTTAAAATTTTTCTTTATGCCTTAAAAGAAAAAAAAGCCTAAAAAAATTTTCTTATTAATAAAAACTAAACAAGATAAAACCGTAACTTAAAATTTCTCTTTTAAAAAATTTTGATCACTTGATTGTTTACAGAAAAATGTCTAAAAGAAAAAAAACTTGAAGAGTTTTGTCTTTTTGAGAGATTTTTTTTGAATAAAAAAAAATTTAATTTTTCGTATTTTATTGTTTTGTAAAATTAAATTTTGAAAAAGCTCTTCAAGATAATTGATGATTGTGCATTTTCAATTTGAAGTTGGACGCCCAAATCAAGATTGTTTAGCAGCAGCCACCGCCACCACAACCATCGTCGCAACCACCACCACAGGCACCTCTTTTGGCTTTTTGAGCGGTTTGGCTCTCAATGTTTATTTGAGTTGTAGTTGGAGCTTGAGTTACTGGCTGGTTCATTTTGCTAATTTTTGATTACTTTTGCTAAAACAAATTGTGATGGTAACAAAAATTTTAGCATGCTTATTTATACAATGCTTCTTTGGTTAGTCTTGGGTAAAGTTTATAGCCTAAATGCATTTTAATTAAGAAAAAATAACAATATACAACAAATTTATTAACTGATGCGTATCTTAGCTAAGATTCTTGTATTTTACAACTTGTTTTGTCACTATTGTATACTACGAGAATTTTATCTTTACCATTTAAAATATCATTATCTCAGGTATTTTAGAATTTTTAAACTTGAACACATTAAAATTTCTATTCACTTTATTTGGCAAATCTCGGCATCTTTGTTTTTTTCATTTTATGTTTAAAGAATCAATTAAATTTCCATTTTCAGAGCATAAATACTTTCTCTAATATAAGCTAATAAATTATTTGCTTTTATTTTTATCTAATTAAAATTCTGAATCAAAACTTTTTCATCTTAATTTAAGTCGGCTAATTTTATATCTATTAGAATTTATTATTCCATTTAATATATCAAAGAATATTTTCAATTGAACTAATGAAAGAACTAGAGTGTTATGATTTAAAAAAAAAAGTCTGGCGAGGAAGCACGATGGTCGATTATGATTATACCATTTGATTTAAGGAAGTTCTTAGTGTTTTTATGAACGTGAATATTTTAATACTAAAAGAAACAATTACAAGCAAGAAATTTATTTATTTTTTTATCTGTACCGAGCTAATGCTCCTTCAGAATAAAAATATATGAAAAAAAATTAAAATAAAGTTAAATAAGATAAAAAAATAAAATAAATAAAATTATTTAAAAAAAAAAGATAAATAAGTCTAAGTAATAAAAAGAAAATTAAAAACGATTTGTTGAAATAGCTAGAGGTTAGACATGTTTAAATATTTCAAAGTTCAGGAAAGAAAGAAGAAATTGTTAGGTAGCAATTACACAATGGAGTTGGATATTCGATATATTTTGATTCGAAACCTTAGTAGTAGTAGTAGTTGGATGACTGCGAGTTGCCGGATGACTCCAGCAAGAGAATCTAAGTCCTATGAGCATCCTGTTCTCTGGTCGTCAATCCTCTTCTTGAAAGAATTGACACTCGGTGCGTCAATGACTGAATCGGGTAGCTTGTTCCACATTCGTGCTACCCTGTTGCGGAAAGCGTTACGTCTGATTAGACAGTCCTTCACTAGCTCTGGTCTGATGTGCCCTCGGTGCCCGCTTCTTGGCGGTCCAACTTGTAGAGAAGAATGCCATTCGACAGTGTCCAGTCCTTTCTGAATTTTGAACATTTCTATCAAATCACCCCTGGCTCTCTTCTCCTCCAGCGTTGTCAATTCCAGTTAAAGGCACCTGTCTTCGTATTTCATGTCGCGGAGTTAAGTTGGGACTTTTTCCAGTATGTTGATCTCGCCGAGAAGGTGTAGTATCCATGATTGGATTGCATACTCGTGATGCGTTCTGACGTACGTGGTGTACATTTTTTTCCATATATGCGCATCCCTCGAAGCACCCCGAGCATGGAGTCGGCTTTTGCCGCGGATTCATCCACCTGAATCTTTGTGCCCAAAGTGTCACTCACATGGACTCCCTGATCTTTCTCCGTCTTAGTAACCTCAAGCTCGTGTGGTATACCGGTCGACCTATCTAGGATGTGGTATTTATTCCCTGGGTAATGCTTACCGATATGCATGACCTTATATTTGGCGAGGTTCAGATTCATCAGCCATTTGTCGCACATGGAAAGCTTATATGTTCTGGGAGGTCGTTTATGAAGACCACGAAGAGCGTTGGACCTATGACAGAGCCCTGAGGGAACGAGCTCGTGACTGGTGCCCAGTCTGAACAGTTTTCGCCGAGGACAACTCTTTGTCTCCTGCTCGAGAGGAACGCCCTGATCCATCTGAGTACGGTTCCTTCTACCCCGTGAGCTGAAAGCTTGAGCAACAGTCGCTCATTTGGAACTTTGTCAAAAGCCTTGGCAAAATCTGTGTAGATGACATCTACTGGGCACTTGTCCGCGAATGCCTTCATCGTCAAATCGGCAGATTCTAAGAGGTTCGTCACAAAGGCCTTTCTAAGAACGGAACCGTGCTGCTCCTTACATATCAGGTCGTTGGCTACTAACTGTCCAGCCAAACTGTCCCTTACCATGCTTTCCATGATCTTACATGGCACAGAGGTAAGCGAAACTGGTCTGTAATTACTCGGGTTTTGTGACAGCCTTTCTTGAAGATTTTAGTCACGCTCGAAGATCATGGCCAGTGGAATTGCCCAAGCCACGGCACATTTCTTGAGAATTAGAGGGTGAACGAGGTCATTACCTGGCGACTTATCTTCCTTCAAGCTCGAAAGATGTTTTTCCACATCTGCAGTTGTAATTTCTAGATTCGTTAGGCAAGATTTGATACCGGGTCTCTCCTCGAAATCCGGAAACTTTCATCTGCAAAAACTGAAGAGAAATGGGCTTTTAATACGACAGCAATCTCCTTACCTTTATTGTACTCGATTCAATTTGAAGAGATTTTTGCGATTCTTTGCTTGACTGACTGCTTTGATTTGATGCAGGTGAATAATCACTTTGGATTCTTCTTGTCGTTAGCGAGGCTTAATTCAAATGACCTCACGGCTTTGTTTGTCGCTCTTTTAACCTTAACAATCATAGCTCGGTATGGCTCAATTGTGGACTTGCTCCTCGAATTGTTGTTTATGTACTTCAACTGTCTCTTGCGTTTTACCATTCGTTTTAACTCGTTGTTTATCCACGGGACATCGGTCTTCTTTCTGGCCCGCGCTATTGGGATGAAATCACTGCATAGCTGGCTGTAGATGTCAAGACCATTATTTTATATTTTGTTATAAATTGTTTAAACTTTGATTAGAAGTAGAAAAAATAAATTTAAAAGGATTTAGAAATACTTATTATAAAATCAAGTTCAATTTAAGAATTGAAATCTTTCAATAAATAAAATATTATTCTCATATTAAGTAAAAAATTGACAATGAAACAAAGTAAATTTTTTAATTATTTATTTAAATAAAAAATCTAGACAGCGTTTTCTATAAAAATGATGAATTGTATATTCAAAAAAAATATTTTTTACTCAGGGGTCTAAAAATAACTAACCCTTTAAAAAGTTGAGGTTCTTTCAAACCCAGGTCTTCAATGATAAAATTTATTTTTTTTTAAATTATAGTAAGATGGCCTAACTGGGTGACCTATTATTTCTATTTTTTGTCTATCGACTCAGTTTTTTTTGAAAACTCTGAATTCATTAACCGAATTAGACCGAATTTTCCGACTTACCCCCTTAGCAAAAGGGGTTAATGAGGTTAGGGTAACCTCAGAAAGGACTTAATAAAAAATACTTAAATTTTATTTTTGTTTTGTATTGATAGCTTAGGCAGAGGGCTTTCAATATCATGCTTATCTGAGCTCTTTTGTATCTTGGTTTCTTGTGAAAATTTAATTTAGAGCATTAACCCATTTAAGCAAATATGTAATTTGGTAATTTTTCGGACCTTTTACAAAAACATAAATTTTGACCACATTAATGAGGTCCTATGAAAAAAGTAATGGTATTTTCGGAATCCTCGATATTTTTTCTACTTATTATGCTGCTTTTAAGATAAAATTTTTATTTTTATTTTGCCGTAAAATTCAACCAAAAAAAAATTCACCCCATTCACACATTAAATAATTGCCCCATCTTACTATATATATATTCTGAAAGAGCATAAAATTTTCTACACAATTTATCACAATTTAAAAAATAAGGTGTGTGAATTTTATATATTGAAAAACAGCCAAAAACACCGCTTTTTTCCACTTAATTCGTATCTAGTCCCAAGGATCACTTGAGAATAAAATTTTTTTTAAATTAAACAAGACAAAATTCTGAACAAATCTATGGTACAGTGGTGATTTGACATTATCAATTTGTAACTTTTCAAATTTATAATTTAAATCAAACTGAAAGAAAATAATTTTTAAATGGTAGAAGATAATCAAAAAGATTTTACAAAACAATTGAGACATAAAATTAAATCATAAAAAGATAATTCGCATGAGACCATCGGCTTTTATGAAAAAAAAGATCACTCGAAATTCCTCGCAATTTAGAGTAAAATAATTTGAATTAAATTATAAATTTGAAAAGTTACAAATTGATAGAACATTATCCGATTTAGTATTCGAATCACTTGATTCAATCCTCTCTTAAAATAAGAAGCGTTGAATTAGCCTGCAAACTCTTTAAAAACAGAAAGGTCAATTACGCAAAAAACAAATAAAAATTGTTTTTTTTTTATTTTTAATTTCTGGAACTTTGAAAACGTTACAGATTGCAAAAATAAATACAATTCATCATTTTTTTTATACTTTATAAAAAACGCTGTCTAGATTTTTAATTTAAATAAATAATTTAAAATTTTACTTTGTTTTATTGTCCATTTTATACTTAATATGAGATTAATATGCTAATTACTGAAAGATTTCTTTTCTTTAATTGTACTTGATTTTCTAATAAATATTTCTAAATCCTTGTGAAATTTATTTTTCTTCTTCTAATCAAAGTTTAAACAATTTAAAACAATATATAAAATAAAGGTTTCCAGAAAGTCACTGATCAAGAAAAGGAAAGAAAACTCTATGAAGAATAAAAAAAAACAACACACAACATATTGAATTTATCTATCGTAAAATGGGGTAAAATATCGTAAAATATCGTAAAAAACCAATAAGTTATCAGAATATCTCAAGTGATTTAAGCAGATAAAGAGATTTTTAAATATTTTATTTTAACCCTAACAATTCGGGTAAAACGAATAAAAAAGCACTATTTAACAGGGCAGCGGTGTAATCAGAGAGAAGCTGAAGGGTGCTCAAGTCCCCTATGCAAAAATTATAAGGAGCTGAGTCCCTATTTTACTTTTTTTACGATTTTTTACTTAAAAAATAAAACTTTACGTAATTTTACGTAAAATATGGTAAATTTTTTTTTCAAATTTTTTCAAAAATTTTATTTGATTATTTATTATTTATTAAATGTGAACAAAAGTTAAAAAAAGCAATCGTCTATCTGGTATTTGTTTACCAGTTAACTTTTTACGTGGTTCTGAGGTGAAATTACCTAATTTAACGTTAATTTACGAAATTTTATGTAAAAAATTATAATTTTACCGTATTTTACGTAAAATTAGATAAAATTACATAAATTTTCGTAAATTAACGTTAAATTAGGTAATTTCACCTCAGAACCACGTGTCAAATCACCACTTTAAATAAAGTCTCAAAAGTATAAAAATTCCTTTAAATTTTGAATGTAAAAATTATATTGAAAATTTTTTGAATATTTTAACTAAATTTTAAACTCAGTCTCATTATTGTTATGCCTTCAAAGTTTAAATCTATCCGTTCTTCCACTAAAAATATACACAAAAGGTAGAAAACCGCTGGGTAAAAAATTCTGATATAAAAAATTTATTAAAGTCTAGGTCCGGGCTTGGACTTTAGTGACGACTGGCACAATAACTGCCTGGAACTGCAAAAATTCAAATATTTATTTTGACTTAAAAAATGACTTGATTTTCATATATTAAATATTTTTTGCATCAAGAGAATTTTGGCTACTTCGCATAACTTTTATTTTTTGATTTGCTTTTTATTTCTATTTTAAAAGATGCAGAGATGCAAAAAAAATTATTAAAATAAATTTTTGTTCTGAATACATGCTTTGAGTTGAGGGTCGATACTTTTTCATGACGTGTAGCTTTGAAAATAATTTCAATTGAATTTATTTTTATTTCAAAATTTAAAAATAATTATCAAAAAAGAAGAAAAAAAAACAACAACAAAAAAATGAAACAATTAAATCAACTAGGTGTTTTGGTCACATTATTCGCCTGTCTGTCGTCAATACACTCACTGATGTTCTATCTGCCTTCGAATCTGAAAAAATGCCTAAAAGAAGAAATACACAAAAATGTTCTCGTCAAAGGCGAATACGAACTTACCGAGATACCGGGCCATGAGACCAAAATGGAAGTGCTCGACTCCAAAAATCACATTTTGTACAACAAAGACAACGCAATCAAAGGCAAGTTCGCCTTCACCACAGACGAGTACGACGTTTTCCAAATTTGCTTCGAAACAAAAATATTGTCGCAGGTACGCGCACCAAGTGGCTTAGCCAAGGAAGTCCGCTTGAACATCAAGTACGGCACCGAGGCCAAAGACTACGAGAATTTGGCCAAGGCCGAGAAGCTCAAGCCGCTCGAAATCGAGCTCAGAAGACTCGAGGACTTGTCCCAAGACATCGTCAACGACTTCACTTACATGAAGGACAGAGAACAAGAAATGAGAGATACAAACGGTTTGTTTTAAAATTTTATTTAAAAATAAAAAAAATTTTATTCAATTTTTTAGAGTCAACAAATTCCAAAGTTTTGTACTTTAGCATTTTTAGCATGTGTTGTCTGTTGGGCTTGGCTGTGTGGCAAGTACTGTACCTGAGACGCTACTTCAAGTCTAAAAAATTAATCGAATAAATTTTCCTTTTTGTTTTAAATTTTTTAATTTATTTTATCTCGTTTAAAAAAATTAAATAAAATTAGTCTAAATAAATAATTTTAAAATTAAATATAAAAAAAGAGATTTTTCTTTATATAAACGGCTAAATGCGTTTAATTCAATTTTTACTAAAAGAAAAAAGCATTTAATTCTTTATTTTGGAGAAATGGAGCAAAGATTTGAAGAGCTGAACCAAAATGTAGTTTTTTGTTTCGAAGTTTTGAGGTATACCGAAGAGTTATTTGGCAAAAAATTGACAGATATCACCAGTTTGGACTCTGTTTATTTGTCTATTAAAAAGATGCTATCGTTGAACATTCAGACTTTGTTCAACTTGGACCATTTTGCCAACAGACGCGTCAAACTGGACATTTTCTCATACTTGCTTAAAGGATTCTTTGATTTTCAAACAATCGTTCCAGCTTTCAAAATAAGTCAACATCTATTGATCGATCTTATGGTTGATGCACAATTTGAAGACCTTCAAGATGTAAGTATTATTTGTCTATATACGATAATCAAGTGAAAGCTTTATCAGGTTAAAAAGATAAAATTTGGTTTAAATTTTTTATGGCACCAATTTTTTTTATTGATGATTTTTTTCCATTTTTTTTTCGTCAAAGACTTAATAAAATAAATGCTATTTATTTGTTTACTGTACCGAGCTTAAGCTCCTTCAAAATAGAATAAAAACAAAAATAAAATTAAATAAATTAAAATTAAAAAATAAAAATAAAGCTAAATGAAATAAAATATAAAAATTAAAATAATAAAAAAAATTAAGGAAAAAAGGGTAAAATAAACTGAAATTAAAAAGAGATACTGAAATATAATGTAGCATGCTGCACGTGTTTACATATTTGAGGCTTCAGGAAAAAAAGAAGTATTCTGATTTACTAATTTCTTTTTGATTTAAAAAAAATTTTGCCTATTTTAAAATTATTTATTAAATTATTAAGTTATTTTGCCTAAGAAAAAATTTGAAATTATTTATAAAAAAAATTTGATATAAATTCAAGAAAAAAAACATTTTCCAAAAATTTTTTCTAAATTCGTATTACTGGTTCTTAACAATTTTTACAGATCGATTTGAAAACCTTCTCCATTACTTAAGGACCAAATGTAAATTGTTTAAATTTCTCACAAGTAAAGATTGATTTGTTTCCATTATGGAAAAAAATCGAGCTTGATAAATTCTTGACCACATGGCTTTAAGAGGAACATTTTGGTAAAAAACACTTTTTGCATAAAAGATACCGATAAAAGCTAATATATCTCCTTTTGTAAATGAAAGTTTAGGATCTACAGCTTTCTGCTGACAATTGGTACAATTCAATGTAAATTTATCATGGACAAGTCAAAAATCATGAAAAATGCTGAAAGTAAGGTCTCATTTATTTAAGTGAAGCATAGCTTGGTCTTACTTTCTCATTAAAATTTTTCTTTTTTATAAGACTTGACTCTTCTCTGTCATTCAATCTAACTTATATCGTTCCATTTTTGAAGAATGAAGTATTTTCATTGTTAGTTTCTTCTTATTCAAAATATTTATTATCTGAGTCTTCATCTGAGTCATATTCAGTTTTAGGTTGATTTAATGTTTCCATTTCTTCTTCAAAATCATTATCAAAGTCATCATTTTCCTCATAATCATTATAATTATCATCATAGACTCTGATAAGGTATCATTCGCATTACTAAGAAGTTCAAGAGCTTTTCATCGAGACATGGTTCAAAAATTTATTATTTCCAAAAGGGTCCAAAAAACCCCTCTTCGGGCTTAACGCATACTTTTTTTTTTCTTGAATGAAAATCAAAAAATTTTGTAATCAAAATTAATTAATTATAATATTTTTTTGATTTTAATTTTGATGTAAAAAAAATTCGCAAAAATGATTAAATTTATTGAGTATTAAGCAAAAGAAGCACCAAAAAGGGTCGAAAAAACCCTCCGTGCTTTGAGTGTTAAAATTTAATTTAGAATCAAATTTGATACCTAGAAACTTGATTTCTTTTTGGCTTTCTATTCTATTTCCATAAATTTTTAGGTTAAGTTAAGATTTTCGCTTTCTTTCTTGTACTTAGAGAAGACTACTGAACACGACTTTTCAACTGATATCTTCATTTTCCACTTAATTAGTCATTGTTCTAGTTCGTTTCAAAAAATGTAATTTAGACATATGTCATAACTAAATAGTCAAACTATTTTGCTAAGCTAAATTATTTCCATTTAAGTAAATATAAACAATTTTTTTTATTTTAATAAAACTAATGTTACAATTATTAATTAAGCTTAATATATAAAAAAAAATCATTATAACAAAATTCAATTTGATTTTAGTAAAAATAAAAACTTTTTTCCCTAAGCCATTTTTCGCAACTCAAATCTAAAGATTCTACATTCAATAACTTTTGTTTTTACAAATATGAAATTTGTTCCGTGAATGCTAACCGGATATAAGACCAAATTTTATTGATAAGTCATATTTTTTGTATTGATTTTGGTAATATAAGCTAGTATATTCAATAAATCAGAATGGCCTCTTTCGACGTCTGGTACGGGAACCTGGACAGTGTCTCCAACTTTAGCCTCACCCAACTTGTGAACATGCTGCTGAGCCATTTTTTCAGCATTTTGCTTTAAATTTTCACTGCATGTTGACTCTATTTGAGCTATATTAATTGCATTAATTTCAATCCAATGTCATTTTTATACATTATTGATTTGATCATTCGAATAAAGCATTTTTTAAGTTAATTTAATAATTTAAATTTAACTTAAAAATACTTTGGTAATTTATGAAAATTAAGTTAAAAAATAATTTATCCACGATTTTTTTTCTGTCTTCTTTTAAAATAATTTTACAATTTTTTTCTTAAATTTTACGTAAAAATGGCAAATTTTTGTCAAAAAATGTAAAAATAAACTAAATCGAATTCTATTTCAAATCAAACTTAATATAGAATTAATTTTTAACTACTCAAATTTTAATAATTTTTATAATATGCTAAATGACCCCCTAAAGATAGATTTTATTACATAATTACATTATTTACATTTTTATTTTTTATTTTATTCTTTACTTTATATTTTCTAGAAATATTATTCTGCCCATTGGGTTTCTTGGAAACTTAATTTCTTTATTATTTTAAAAACTTTAGGTGAGTGATAATATATAATTTTTGGACATTTTTATGAAGTCAATTACTTTAGAAATTTTGAAACGCCTTGTTTTGCTTCAAATTCACTTTTTAGATTTCTTTTCTTCGAAAATTCTTTTTTCAAATAATAATTAAACTTTTGATATTTTACCAATGATCAAATCAGCACTGCAAAACGATTCGAGATTTAAAAAAAGTCTACTTTTTAATTTTAAATAGGCAAAAAAAAATTTTTGGCTCACACTAGGGCTAATTTACTAATAAATTGATTTATTATTGATATCAAAATTTAATAAAAGAATATTTAAAATTTTAGATTTTGAGCTGTTTGAACAAGCAGCGAATGGACAAATTTAACAAAAATTTGCTCACTTTTTTAAACGAAAAAGCTAGCTCTGGACAATTTGATTTAAAATTTATTAATTTCAGCATCGATTGGCTTCTAAGTGAATTCAATTGTCAAATTTATGAACTAATTCACTCGAATTTAAATTTTAGAATTGATCTTTTTTATTTGACAAAAACTCTGGACAAAATCATAGATTCTTTCGAGTGCGTTCACAAAAAGGATCTACAATATTTTCTCAAGTCTGAGCCATTTAAGAGATTTTTAAGCGTCCTGGATTTAATTACGCACAACTTCACCAATCTATTAGATAAGACAAAAATTAACAATCTAAAAAAAGTCCTCAATTTTTTATCTTTTGTCATGCATCAAATGTCTATTGAGCCACAGAAGCCAGTGAATGAATTTTTTAATTATTTTGTCAAGATAATTAAAAAGGATTATGGTCTTGAGTTTGACGAATTTTTTTCTATTCGTCACAAGCTTTATGGTTATGAAAAATATCTAAACGACTTTATTCAAAATTTATCTTTGGACAAGGCCAAAAATTTGACACAAAGCGACCTGGAAATTTTAAAATTGGCTTCTGATGAATTGGGAGACGTAAATAGTGTATATATATTGATAAAAATCCTTGACCATCAGCAGCAAAGCAAGCTTTCCATTGATCTTGGTCAACTCTTTTGGTCACTTTTTTATATGCTAAATTTTGATCAAAAGTTAGATCTTATATTCATGATTTACCAGCTAAGAGAGGTTAAAATTAAAAAAGACGCTGTGCTGTGTCTTCAAGACGAACATTTTGATAAGGAATTTACAGTGAGTCTGAATCAAGTGTCCGCTACAAGTGACCAAGATGAACAAGTATGTATCCAACTTTTTAATCAAGCAAATTGAAGAGATAGATTAAATTATATTTGTGAATGGTAAAATTCTATAATTGTTTTGAGCTTAGGCTCCTTTATTTAAAAAAAATTAGAAATTGTCTATTAAAATTTAAGTTGACAAAGAAAAAAAGAAGATTTATAAAGTTAAGTTTCAAGAATAATAATTGGATTGTAGGGCGGCACTGAGCAGCACTATTTAAATAATTCTAACTTTTAAATTTCTAGCTTCTAACTTATTCTAACTTTTAAAAATTTGCATGTTAGTATTACATATTATCTATCTATATAAAACAGAGTTTTTACTTAAACTATGCTTCAAATCGAAATTCTAGTCTGGGTCTTAAAATTTGATATTCTTCATTTAATTCTTATTAAAAATATTTTCAACTTTTCTAAATTTAGTTTCTTTTGCCTTATTGGTTCAATTTATTTTTCTTTATTTTAAAAATCTTAAAATTCTTGTCTTATTATTAACTATAATAAACTTAATAACAGAATTTAGTTTAAAAAAAATGAACTGAAATTAAAATAAAATCAACGATTACAATTTATCGTAAAATTTTCATTTTAACTTTATAAAAGATTTTCAAAAAATTTTTTCGTAAAATTTGCACAAATTATGACCATCTTCGGCGTTTTTTTACGCTTGTTTTTTTTTGCTGATTTAACATTTTTTTTCGGTTATTAAATTTACTGGCTAAAAAATCTTAAAGAATTTTTAATAAGATGATTTACTATTAATTTTGAATCACTCGGATTAATTTTTATTTCATTTAGGAGAAGTATTACATGACTTTTTTGAGCTAATTTTTTTTCTAAAAGATGAATCCTATTTGTTAAATGAAAACAATTCCAGTGTGTAATTACCAGTGACGATTTTTCTTGACCAAAAATGCAAGTTTTTTTGAAAATTTTGCGGTAAAATTATTGAAAAAAATTACAAAAAATGCTACGAAATTTATATAAATCAATAAATCAATATTTTCAATGGCTATTTTACATTTTATTAATTATTAAGAAGTAAATATCTTTTGAAAATTTATAAGAAGTCTAAAAAAATATATTAAATTTTATTTGTCATTACCATCTTCAAAATGATCCATTGCTAAATTAATAAATAAAATATATACAATCAATAAATTTGCATTAATTTACAAAAATTGCAACTTTTGGTCTTCCCTGGTAATTATTAACCTGTTTTTTGGAAAAGAGAAGTCCATTTTGAACTAATAAAATGAAACTTGGCATCAAATATTTCAGAGCACGTCTCGGATGATGAAGTTGAGAAGGAAGTTTTATTTATTGTCATTTTTAAAATTTGTCATTTCACTAATTTACTAATCGGTACTTGTATACTAATGATGAATAAATTATTAAACCCAACAGCTAAGCCAGAGAGGGGCTGAGAGGTACTCAAGTCCCTCTATCAAAAAATTAAAAGGAGCTGATCCGTCCTTTAAAAGGTTCTATGTATCAAAAATAGTCAAAATTTTTCAGTTAAATTTTAAATTTTCAAATTAAATTGTAAATTAAGATTTTTTCATTTGTAAATTTTCTTTAAAAATTTTTTTCCATTTCGAGTCCCTCATTTGAAAATGTCTGGCTATGCCCCTGATTATACCGAATATGTAAATTAAATACTAATTGACATGATTTATTACGGATCAACTGTACATGTATCAAATAATTATATCTTTTTCTAGTATTATTTACAGATCAATTTATTTAAAATACTGATCATTTAAACAAAAGTCTTTTTTAAGTTTAAAAAATAAAAATTAAATTAAAAAAAATTTGAAAATAAAAATTGAATCTTCTGTACATTTTGCTTGTTTTTTTTTTCTAACTATACTTAAAATAACTATACTTTTTTTTAGTTTTTAAACAAATTTTCAAAGCTCATGTGCATTTCAGTAAAAAGCGTTGCCGATAAAATCATTTTTAACATTTTATCAAATAAAACCCAAGTTTCAGCATTGACCAAACTTTTGTTTCGATTCAACAAACTTCTTAAAATCGACTCATCCAAGGATGTCAATTTTTCCATCTTAATCAATTGTTTAAAGTCAAATTTAGCTCTAATTTTGGAAAGTAGAAATGAAAAAATGTTTCAAAACTTAACTTGTTTTTTGAAGCTTTGTCTCAAAAGCGACTCAGGAATTCTAGACCCTAATGAATTTTATTCAAAAATTATCTATGATTATTTTAAATTAGATTCAATTGATGTTGAGTCATTTATTTTTATACTTGACATCCATGATATCTTAATTAAATACATAAGCTTGGATTTAGCTCAAATAACTTTCATTATTGAACTCTATTCCAATTTGAGTTTAAAATCTATTGAAAAAAAAAACTCTTCGGATGCTTTGTTAAAATTGACCGAAAAATGCTTAATACTCATTAAAAATATGGTTAAATTAACAGATAGAATGAAATTTGTTGATAAAGGTATATAATTTTAAATCATTGACAAAAAATTTTTTTTTTTTAATTTTAGAAATGGAAAATTTTAAAATTCTGGTTACTAAACACCACTGGACCATTTCCTTGATCGTCTATCCAATTACAGAGCAAATTTTCATTCCAAAGTGTCTGAGTCCGTGTATTTATAGTCTTCAAGCAAAAATTGTCCATTTAGAAAGTAAATATAAGATTTTTTTTAAATTACGAAAAATTACGTAATCTTACTAAAAATACGTAAATTTTAGTATAATCGTTCCAAATAGCTTAGGGCCAAAAAAAATAAGGTTTTTGATAAAAAAAACATAAATCGAAATTATTTCAAAATTTTTAAATTATGTAAAAATAACGTAGAAGTATCTCTAAATATCGATAAAAATATTTCTTTTTTTGAAAAAAAAGCTTTTTTTAAGGAAAACTTCTTCTTTTTTCTTAGGAATTTCAGTAAGTTTAAGGATTCTCTGCCAAAAAAGTTGTCCGTATTTTTTGGTGGTCTAAAATTTTGACCGTTTTGTTGACCCGCCAAATGACCGTCCGCCCAAAAGTTGGCCGGTTAATGCGGACACGGTCAAGGTTTTTAAAAATTTTGGCCGATTTTGTGTCCGCTTGTACGGATCCTAACACTAATTATTTGGTAAAATTTGTTTCAAAACATAAAACTGATCAAAGAAAAATTCAAAATTTTTTAAAAAGACTTAAAATCAAAAAATTTATAATATTAATAAATCCTTATAATTAATAAGTATTTATTACTAATCAGATTTTTTTTCTATAGTGATGCTTTAAAATTTTTTGATCTTAAGTCTATTTAAACAATTTTGAATTTTTCTTTGATCGTTTTTATTTTCATTACAAAATTTAACCAAATTTTACCAAATAATATTGAATAAAAATTAAATAAAAAAAACACCACTTTTAAACTCTCTCTATATAAGTTAGTGAATTTCTTATTTATTTGCCAAAATTTGTATTAATAAATCTTTTTAATTCGGATTCGTCTTTTAGGTAAAACCAAAAAACACTCATTTGATTTGTTTACATCTCAATCAAATAGACTTTATAATTTTTAAGCACTTAAATTAAATATATGCTTTATAACCAATCAATTTAATTAAATCCAGCTAATTACTTTATTAATTAAAATTTTTTTATAAGTTATTTATTTTAAAATTTTGTCAATTGCATGAATGAATGAGTAACAGCTTTAAAATTATAATTTAAATTTAAATTTTTATTAAAAAATTTTGTGAAAAATTAATTTTCAATATTTCTCGAAAAAAATGGAAATTTAGGAAAGTTTTTTATTTAAAATTAAATTTAACAAAATAAATCAAAATATGTTTTCCTTTTAAATTTTGAGTCCTCCATAACAAGGATTTACAGAGCCATTTGCTTAAGAATGATACCTTTTATTAATTTAAATTATTTTAAATTAGTTATTTAATCCATTAATTTTGAAGTTGTTGATACTTCTTTAGTTGAATGTCTACTTGAGATGGTGAGCATTCAAAGTATTCCAATTAATTTTGGGTCGATATCAGATGAGATTGAATCAGAGGAAATTCTTCTTGCGTTGGTTAAAGTAAATTTAAAAAATTAAATCCGAAGCAAATTTCCATTATTTTTTCAGATTCTATCCTTGAACAAAACAAGCTGTGAAATAAAAAATCTATTCAATTTTTTGTACGAAGGATTTAAGAAGAATATTTTCAAATTTCAAGATAAAAGTTTTTATTCTCAATGGCTAAAATTGATAGTTTGTTCGATTATAATATTGACAGATGAAGGATACAACTCTGAATTTATTTTGCTCAATTTAATTCAATTTTTGAAAGTAAATAAGATTTTTGTTATTTAAGTATATTTTTAATTTATTCAAAAAGGGACTATTAATTAAAGAAAGAGATTTTAATAAAAAAATTCAGAATGAGATTTACATTGAGACGCTTCTAAACTTGATGAAGCTGAGTTTTTTCCAAGACGACTCTATTTCAAAAGAAATTCTTAGTTTTTTAATTGAATTGTCGAATAATGTATTGATATTACAAGATGAAAATTTTTTAAAAAATGCAGAATCAGTTGTCCAAGAGTGCTTGATTCTAATCGAAAAGATTGATGAAAATAAATTTAAAAATTTCAAATATTTATTAAAACAGAATGTTGAAAAATTAAAATAAAAAATAATTCTATTTTGTTCATATTTTTGCATGTTCGCTAGATGGTTTTGTGAAATTCAGAAAAAAATTTTAGTACAATTGTCAAAATGATGTTTTAATTTTATAAAAAAAAATTCTTGAATAAAAATGTCTAATAATTGTGCAACTAACTTAGTTGCATTAAAAAAAAATATACAGTATTGCCACGTCAACTAGGTTTTACGTAAATTTACGTAAAAAAAATTAACAATACAATATCTCATATTAAGTTTGACCAATATTTTGCAAAATCTTTTTGTTTTTATTATTCAAGGAAAATACTTGAAGATTTTATTTACTAATATAAAATTAAAACTTCATTAAAGGTAAATTAAGACAAAAAATGGAAATTAAATTAATAAATACAACAAAATAGATCATAATGGTGCTCATATTTTAAACATCAAATTGAATTATTAAAGTTAAAAAATTCAATTTTACATTAATATTACTACTCCTTTATAAAAAAAATACTAGAGAAAAAATAAAAATATTTTCAACGAAAAAATAGATGATTATTGAAAATATTAATGTTTCCAATTTTTTTGGAAGCATAATTGCGGTTGTCTCCCGAAGTCAAATAATATTGACTCCAGCGAGAACCAAGAAATACTGGTCTTCCTTTAGCAATTCCAGTACCATTCCATTCTCCAATAACTGGTTCATTGTAAATTAAAAATATAAAATATAAAAACAAACTTTGGTTTTTCTCTTGAGGAGAATCTCTATTTTCATCACCACCAAAATTGGTTACTTTAATTTCATCAAAGTCTGAAATCACGTCCTATTTTTTATCATCTGCAAAATTAGGATCATTTGAATGCAATATAGAAGCATTTCCAGTTGTTTTAAAGTTTTCGGCTGAAAATGGGCACTTTTTACCTCTATTTAAGAAAAAAATTATAAATTTATATATATGCCAAAAAAAAATATTCGCAACTTAAATTGTCTAGTCTTCTATTAAATAATTTGAATTTCACTTAAAATGAAAAACATTAGCAAAAATTAGAAAATAAAGTTTAAATATTTTTCGTTATCTTTTTTTTTTGATTGAGCTATCACTTGTTCTAGCTCAAAATTCTTTTTTTCAAAAATATCAGTCTTTTAGACTGATTGTCGCCTAAAAGATATAGATAATTAGTTTTTTATTTGAAATATATAAGAAAAATTTACAGTTTTTCATCAAGCGATTGGATTGTTGAACTAAGCATTAGTTTTTTTTGTTCATATTCTTTATTAATTTCTTGCTCGTCCTGTTTTTCTTTTTTTAATCTTTCTAATTCTCCTGTTATTAGATTCGTTTTATTTCTTATTTCATCTTTTAATATCTATAGTTAAAGATAGTTTTTCTTTTACTAAAGTTATACAAGCTGGTGGACCTTATTTTAACTCCAGATAATATATGGGCTTCAAGAGATCAATCAGTATCTACATTATTCAATGAAATTGAAGGACAAGCAAGTGCAGGAACTGGAGTTTTATCAAGATATCCAGAATACTTTGCTTTTTTAATAGCTCTTTTAAGGACTCCTTTTAAAATGGTTGAAACAAGAACAACAACTTCACCTTTACCAACTAGAGCAGCTACAGTAACTCCAGATATACATACCGAATATCATGTTGTTACTAGAGGAACATGGCTTGGTGTAGATTACCAAGGTGATAGTTTTAAAGCACCAACTAGTAGAACATTTACTATAAAGTTATACCCCTACTTTATAAGTGAATCTAATTTTAATGCACAATTAAGCAAAGAATACAGTACCCACTGAATAGCGTGGTGGGTAACAACAACTCGTAATAGACCCGATCAGAGTTGTTCAAAAGTCATAAAGTTAAAGTCAAGTAAAGTCAAAAGACTTGACTTTAAATTTTTTTTTGAAAAAAAGTCTTTTGACTTGACTTTCAAAAGACTTTAAAAATAATTTTTTAGTTAATTTATTTGTAAATAGTAAACAAAACAAATTTTTAATTAAAAGAGATATTAATTTTTAGCTTCTTAATTTAATTCAATAAAATAATAATAAAATAAAATAAATTTTTAAATTGTTTCCGGAGTTTCAATCCAGATAATGTCCCCTTCTTCTTCAGGTTCATCTTCATCTGGAAGATTTTCTCCTCGGGCTTCTCTATGTATTTTACGAGCCATTTGATCCGCCATTACTCGCTCGTAATTTTCACGACCTTCTTCCAGGTCTTGTTCTAGGAACTCCGTTTTCACTCTACGGAGCTATCGTCGACCCCACAAAAGTCGAACTCTCCAATTTCTTCAATTCCCTCAAGATATTCTTGGAATTTTCTCCAAGCTTTCGGTGTGGCAATGCATTTTGTTGCTAAGGGAACCAATGAGTCGTCCCATTTTTCTTTTGGTCTTGCAAAAACATTGGCAAGTTCGAACGAATCAAATTTTATTAGGTAAAACCTTAAAAAAATAATTAATAAAAATAAAAATAAGTTTAAATGAGATACCTTCTTTTGAACTCCATTTTGGAGTCATTCATTAAAATTGATTTTCAATTGCTGAATAGCTGTATTTGAGGTCAAAAAAAATTTCACTAAATTCAATTCATTATGGGTTAAATTTGTTTCTGATTTCCCTCTAGTTCGACACTTGCTATTAGACTCTATCCAGTTTTCTAAAACTTGATGGCCCTCAAGGTTCTTGTTAAGATTGGAAGTTGCACCCAGCCTTTCTGTATAAACTTTGTTACAGATAATGCAAGTAAACTTAATTGGCTCAATTGGTTTAACGGCGAAATCGGTTTGAAACTCGAAAAAATTTAAAGCGGCTGAGTATTGGGATTGAGAATTGCCTATTGAAACGATTTTGCACTTAAACACGTTTCTTAAGCTTTCACTTATCAATTTATCGATCGTTTGCTGATCTTTAAAAAAAAATTAAAATCCTAATTTTTAAAATAAATGCCAAAAATTTTTTATTGGACAATTGGTCTTAAAAATTTGAAAAAAAATTAGCAAATTTGATTTAACATAATTAATTATTACGTCATAATCAAATCATGGAACAACAGCTAGCCGACATACAGGCATCTTGGTCAGATGAATCTAAATGGCCATCTGATCCAGAGTCTACTGCTACTAACGCAGTACTTGCATCTCACGTGAGAAAGCAACATGCATGGATAAAAGGCATTGTAAAGGCTATGAAAATGCTACAAGATGAAAATCTCAATCTGCACAAGGAAATAGAAGAACTTAAAAAGAAAAATGTCACTAATGCTTCTCCAGCTCCAGTACTCAACTGGTCTAAAATCGTAAGTGGAATGGCTCACAAAGATGAAAATGCTGTTGCAATGATAGCAACTATAGCTACGGAAATAAAAAAGAAGGAAGAGAGAGAAAACAATGTTGTCCTTTCGATCCCAGCTTCAGATTTTAAATGCAACAATGGGGATGAAATGGACGTGACTTAAGAAATAAGACTTTACCAGAATCGAAAATAGTCGATGGACGAGTTTTTAACTTTAAGATCTGCGAAGACGGTAAGAAAAGATTCTGGGGCATTCGTAATGGTGAATTAAGATTGGTCTTATCAACCATCGAACGTCAATAGCAACAAGTTGATAATATGAAAGGGTCCAGAACCTCATATGAACTCAAACAAGCTCCAAGATTCTCAACTCTATTCGTCTCAGACTCAGAAATAGCCCTAAATTTGTCTCCAACATTTATAAATCCTCTTCAGGATTCATACAAAGACACAAATACCAAAACAGAACAGTCATTTGCCACTGTTTATAGTAACTTCCATTTTTCCAATTTTTCTATCTACTCTTCTATGGACTCCTCATTGAATACCTCTTTACTACTAAAAGAAATGAGCTCTACATATTCATCAACCAACTTAGAAGACAATCATGATAATCTTCATTTCTACTACACCAACGCTACAAGCCTAAATAACAAGCTACATCTACTTGAGGCATATTCAGCAAGTTTTCTACCAGATATTATTGGCATCACTGAAACATCGATAGTTTGCTGATCTTTAAAAAAAATTAAAATCCTAGTTTTTAAAATAAATGTCAAAAAATTTTATATTGGACAATTGGTCTTATTTGTTTAACTCTTATTTATTTTTAATAAATTAACTTCAAAAATAATAACCAAATTTATTTTTTAATTTAAAGTACTACAGTCTGTATTTTCCCTAGTAATTAAATTAATAATTTTAATTTTTTCAAATATTATACGTTTTTGAAATCATTCTTTTGGGCTTTATGAATTTTCATAAAAAATTACAAAACTAAAAAGGAAAAATTGAATAAGTTATGTTTGAATTCTTTTTTTTTTTTGTAATTTTGTATGGAAACTCACAAAGCCCGAAAGAATAATAACCAAAACGTCTTAAATTTTTTCTAACCAAAACGTCTAAGACTGTAAGTGAAAGTAAAATTTTCTCAAATTTTGGCGACTTTCAAATAGAGTTTAAGAAAAAATTAAATTTAAAGTTAATACTTTAAACTGTAGAATCTTGCGCAGTCAATGTATTTCAACGCCTCGAGCTCACAATAGCATTTTCGTTGCCGTGTTGTTGATCGCTTGGTTTTCTTGCGTTTGTTCATTTTCATTTCGATTATTTTGGTCTCTTCGTCGCCTTCTACTCCGAGTAAAAACTTGGTTGGCTTGAGTACCTTGAGAAGCATCGGTGACAACTTTTTCTTGGTTTCTTCTGGGTCTGGTGGATTGATTCGACTTTCTAGATTTAGTCTTTTTTCTCTCTTTTGCTTGAATTAATTACCAAAATTAATTAATTCAAAACTTATTTATATGGCAACTTTTTTTTTCTCTTTTACATTTTTTAAATTTTTGAAACATTTTTTTAAATTTAAATTTAATAAAAAAAGTTAACTTTTTTGAATCTTTTGGTCCTTAATTTATTGCCAAAGAAAAAAGTCACACTTGAAAAATTCAAGTCATTTTAAAAGATTTTTTCGTAAAGATAATTTTTTTCCCAATTTAAATAAAATATTTTTACTTTTAAAATCCAAAATAAATTTATAAAATTTAAAAAAATTGTCCTAACCCTTACCTTACCTATTCTTTATTCTTGCTCAATTATTGACTAAATGCCATATTGACTCTTTATTCAACCAAAAAATCAATAAATAATTCTTGAATAATTAAAAAATTACAAACTTTGAACAAAAAAAAGAAAGTTTATTAAAAAAATATTTATTTAAGTATATTTTGTTAAAAAATTATTTTTCCTTTTATTTCCGAAAAATCCTTTAAAAAAAGATATGATAATAATAAAAATAAAAATAATTTAAAAAAGACCTTATTTCGAATAAATATGGCTCTCATTAATTGATGCTATTAATTTAATCGATTGGTGATCATTTTCATTACAACTCGAACAAGTATGGTTAAAATAATGCCAGCATTTAAAAAGAAAACTCGTCTTCTTGATTGATATTAACGCAACATAAGGAAAAAATTAAAAATAAAAAATAATTTACTAAAGATTAAGAATTATCCTGCTTCAATTCTACTTCATCAAAATTTTCTGGTTCCGAATTTTGGTCAATATTAACTTAAAAATTTTTTTTTCATATTTCTAAATATTTTCAAAAGATTACTTTTTTTACAAGAATCAAGATAGTCTAAATCTTACATTTTTAATTTATTTTCATTAATTCATTAATTTATTTATTTATTCAATAACATCTTCAGATTCGTTTTTTAATTAATTAAAAAACCATATTTGTAATAATCACCGCAAAGTTTTTTTACTGGTTTAAATGAACAATTTTCATTGGAAGCCTTGCTTTTGCTCAAATTTGTTTTTTTTAAACTTTCCATAATTATATAAATTTTCTTCATCATTAATAAAATTTTAATATCTTTCTTTTATTGAAAAATGTAACGGAGAAGCTATTTTGTTTAGATAAAAAGTCTTGAGTTTCTGACTCGTTTATATAATCCAAGAATCTTGTTTTTAAAATAGCCAAACGATCTTTCAACAATATTTTTTTGATATTCTATTCGATTTAACTTCATAATGATTTAATAAAAGGTCTAACCATAATGGAACAATCTGAAGTTGTTGTTTTATTATTTTGAAAAAGTTTGTGTTTTGAGTTTTGTGAAGTTCTGGGTTTCAACCAATTAAAGATAAATTAATTAAATTTTAAAACGTTTATTGGAATCCGAATTGAAGTTTAAGAATAATGGTTTGTGTACTAAAAAATATAGAAACACATGCCCGCTTTTGAAACTAAATGATGGAAGGTTCATCAACGGGATCGTTTTACTTGTTCTTGTTCTAGACATCCATTTGAGAGATGAGTAAATAATGCTTAAAAATGAACTCCCCCAGCCATTCATACTCTCAAAACACCTTTTCATCAACCATAAAATAATAAGAACTATTAAGAATATTTTGATGATTGTTCTATGTCGAGTCTGGATGTACTCGTATACTTGATCGATCCGTTCATCCATGAAAGTGGACATAATATCTATAAATGTTTCTTTATGTATTGTATCGGTCTGATTATGAAAGAAGAAATTCTTCGTCCCATAAATGATGTATTTGAAAACGTGCTTGGGTTAAAAAACCTCCCGATGCTTTTCTTGATTTTGGACTCGTGTTTAATTGTGTGTAGTGTTGTTTTTTTATTAATTATCTTCTAAATTTCAAACTTTTGTTGTGTCTCGAGGCGCACCACGCGACCAATTGGTTTCCTTTTTTTTGCAACTCTTACAACTTAACTTAATTTCACGTGTGTTTTGTCAAAGGATTCTTCTAATTTATATGGAGAAATCCTCCTGTTGGGCACCAAATGTTGAACTCCAATTTTTGGGGTTTGTGAAGTTCTGGGTTTCAACCAATAAATGATAAATAAATTAAATTTTAAAACGTTTATTGGAATCCGAATTGAAAGAAACTGAATATGTTTGAAAAGGGCTAGTGAAAAGAAAAGAAAGAAACTGAATAGAGTTGTGACTGGATCACAACATTTGGATAATAATAGTGATTTTTTTCACTTTTTTTAAAGCTTCAGCACAATTATTAACTTATAAAAAAATTTCGAAATTTTTAAATGGCGATTCTCTGTAGATATTTACAATATCATTTTTTATAAAAAACATGTCCTTTCCGTGATTTTGGTATTTTTCGAAAATCTCAATTTTTAACAATGATTCGATATCACATAAACTTCATCTCGAAATTTTCTTGCAATTGGTAAAGTTTTACATGTTTGAAGCATGATGAATGGCTTAATAATTCGCTTACGTATATCAAAATTAATTTCAGTAAGTTTTGTTGGTATTTCTTTATTTATTTTATCAATCATATTTTTCAAAAAATGAGTGGAACATAGATAAATCATAGTTTTAATTGGAAATATGGCAACTTTTTCATTACCTGAATTTATGAATTTAAAAAATTGCTAGTTCCCTTAGAATAAATATCATACTGAAGCTCTTTCCGCTCACGGCCAGATATTCTCTTACGATAAATAGATTGTTTATCTGGAGCACTACATTTTGATCCATCATAACCCAAAAAATAATGTTGATTCATCAGACACTGGATTCCTGCTAATTTCTGCCTTTATTGATTTTGAGCAATTTTTATAAACAAATAAACCTTCCCAAAACACTTTTGAAGGAAAATCTTTTTTTGATACTTATAATAATTAGACTTAAATATAAATAAACAATTAATTCCTTGTTTCATGAACTGCTTTTGAAAAAATGGATTCACGGATGAATTAAATTTAGGACGATTTATGCCTGAAACGTATAGCTTTAGTTTAGACCATTGGTTTGGAGTAATAGTGATAAAATAATTTGAAGAATCAGAATTAAGTTTTACCGGACCATCTTTGATCTTAATAATTGGGTTCAATACATTAGACTAGAGGAAAGACATTTTCGGAAAGACCATCTCGTGTAAAGAGCATAAGCTGCATTTTCAGCATCAATTTTTTCAAAATTAACTGATGATATTATACGAAAATGATTATTTTCAATGATTTTTTTACTAACTTTATTGTATAAAAAATAAGTAATCAAATTTATGCAATTTTATTATTTTTTTTTGATAATTATTTCATTGTAAAAAACAAAATTACTAAAAATTGCTTAGTTTATTGCAAAAAATTTTAATTTTTCCTAAAAAATGCCTTCTTATGACTCATCATGGAAATCAGTGGATCTAATGGCTGAATGTAAAAATTGTCTGTTATGGAACTAAGTTATAAACTAAATATGGACTATGCAAAAGGCTCATATTATAAATTACAAGAAGATTTCGATGAGTTGTCTGCTAATATTAGAAAAATTAGAATTGTTAAGTTTAATATTGACGACTGAACAACATCGACTTGTACTTATAGTTAATATTTAAAAAAATTTTTTTGTTATCTTTTGCTTGTCTTAGCAGAAGTAGAAAAGTTTATTGAAGTTCCAAATAAGTACAAAAAAACATATGTAGAGCCAAAAGCAAAACGCTGTCGTAAGGCTAATGCAGAAAAAGCCTTTGTAAGACAATAAGTAGTTTTTTATATTTACTTTTTATACCAGAAATAAATTATTTTTGACAATGAATTAATTATTTTATACATTTATCAAAGTAAAATATACACGCTTTTTTGTAACTAATCAAATCAAATCAAATCCCGTCAAATCTGTTAAACCCTTTTCAATCATGTATTTTGAAATAAACTCAATTAGAAAATTTTCATTTTTAAAATAAATATTAGGATGCATATTTTTTAAATAAAATCAATCAATCTAAATTAAGTAATTTATAAATATATTTAGATTTTTTAAAATTTTATGTAATTAGTAAAATTTAAAAAAATTATCTACTTTTAAAATATAAGTTATTAAGTTCATTAGGCCAATTATTTAAAATTCTTCGTTGTTTTAAAAATTAAAATATAACTTATTACTTTACCTAATTCAATTGTTCAATTATATTCAACCCAAGATATAACATTTCTAATTATAACTCATGATCTAATAGAGTAAACACTCGTTAAGTCTGCAACAATCAAATACTTACAATTATAAAAACTTTCTTTTATAAAAGTATTCGAAAAAGAAATCGTAGGATTCAACTTCTAGAAGAGTTTTTAGCTCAAAATTGTCCCGACATAGTTCTTCTCAATGAAATAAAAGTTAATCCGAGTGAAATAAACTTCCACTTTAATTTTAAAAATTATAAATCATTAGTTAAGGCTCGTAATAAGTATGGCGGGGGAATAGCTATTTTAGTAAAAGAAGGAATTGAATTTAAACAAGATTTTTCTTTTGATAAGTTTTCTGCAGAACTTCTTTGTATCAAAATAAGCTTGAAAAATTCACAATTTTTTATATTTAGTCTCTACAATCCACCAAATATTCAACTTCCTTTCGAACTTTTCCTAGATATCTCAAGGAAATGTGGAAAATTTAAAATGGGGGGTGATCTGAATTCGAAAACTAAAAGCTTAGGTTGTTCTAGTGAAAATGAGAATGGCATTATATTGGAGAAAATTATTAACAAGCTTAACCTCTCAGTAGTAAATGATAAAACACCAACATATAATAAATTTAAGACAGAATATTATGAAGTTCTAGACATTTTTTTAATACCATCCTCACTAACAGATAGAGTTGTTGACTTTAAAGTTCTGATTGATGATGATATGTTGAGTGATCATTTTCCTATTCAAGCCCATATTTCAGTTGAGCATGCTATAACAGTTAATTGTTCAAATTTTAATTTTAATTTTAAAAAGGCAAATTGGGGACTCTACCAAGATTTACTTAAGTCTTCTAGTCAGCATAATAGTTATACGGAAAATATTGATGAGCTGAATGAACAAATCTCTAAAAAGATTATTCATGCTGCTCAAAAAAGTATACCCCTCCACTCTCAAAAGTTTTTTAAATCTAGTTTACCAAAAAATATTGTAACATTAATTAAAGAAAGAAGAAAAGTAAGAAGATCTTTCCAAAAATCTAGATGTCCTTCTCTTAAGGTAGCTTTTAATAAGCTTACATCCGAGCTCCGTCTCAGTCTAAAAGAATTTTGGAACAAAAACTGGCTCGATTTCATTAACAAAACAGGAAAAAATCAGTTGTCAAGTAGGCCTTTTTGTAGGAAAATAAATAAGTTCAGCACAAAGAAATCTTCAAGACAAATTCCTTCACTTTTTAAAGATGGTAAAGAAATTAATACGGATAAAGATAAAGGAAAAATATTTGGTGATCTATTAGCCACTACTTTTAGTCCTCACATCGATTTTGTAGAATCGGAGGAAAAGTGTGAAGTATCACAAGAAATAAAAGATTTCTTAAATAAGGTACAAAATAATTTTAACGAGCCCATTACTCTCTTAGAAATTACAAATGCCTTAAAAAAACTCAAAGAACTATCGGGGTCTGGTCTAGATCGGATCCACAACCTAATGCTAAAAAATTACCTATAGAGACTTTATTTGAAATAAGTCAAATATTTAACATGAGTTTGGAACTAAGCCAAGTCCCAAAGTCCTGGAAAGTAGCAAGTATAACCATGATCCCTAAGAAATCTTCTCATAGTGAAGACCTTAATAATTATCGTCCTATTAGTATGACAAGTTGTCTTGGAAAATTACTTGAACTAATTATCTACACTAGAATATATAATTTTCTTGAGAACAATAAATTACTTATAAACGAGCAATCAGGATTTAGAAAACATAGGCGCACTGCAGATAATCTTTATTTTCTTATTCAAAAAGTAGTAGAGTCTTTTAATAGAAAGAAAAAAGTATGTTGTCTATATTTCGACATTTCTAAAGCTCTTGATAAAGTTTGGCACGAAGGACTAATTTACAAGCTAATTAGAACTAATCTACCCCCATATCTAATTAATTGGATAAGATCGTTTCTACATTTAAGATCTTTTAGAGTAAATGTAAATGGTCATTTAAGTGATCAATACTCTATAAAAGCAGGAGTCCCACAAGGGTCAGTAATAAGTCCACTACTTTTCAGTATTTTTATAAATGACATTCCTAAAAGAAACAAGACAAACTGTCAATACTCTCTTCTTTTTGCAGATGATTTGGCTACTTTTTTTATTTTTAAAAAGTTAGGAAATCTTGAAAACACGATCAATAAGTACTTAAACGAAGTTGAAAAATGGCTTTTCAAATGGAAAATGAAAATTTCCATTGAAAAGTCATGTTACATGATCTTTGAGAAAAAAACAAAAATTAAAATCAATCTTGACCTTAGAATTAATAGTAACAATTTAAACAAAGAGGAAAAAGTCAAATTCTTAGGCATCACACTAGACTCAAAACTCACATTTAGTCCAATGGTAGATGATTTAAAAGAACGCTGCAATTCAAGGCTTAATATAATAAAATACCTCTCAAATAGGAAATGGGGTCTAAAACCAAAAACATTAGGAAATCTTTACAAATCTTTGATAGGATCAATCTTGGAATATTCTTTTCCTAGTTTAAATTCATTCTCAGAAACTAACATCAAAAAAATTCAAGTAATCCAAAATTCAGCAGTTCGATCTATTTTGAAGCTGAAATATGATACCCCCTCCAATATAATGCACCAAGAGGCCTTCAATAAACTTAAAATACTAACAGTTTCAAATCGGCTCTTTGAGTTGAGCGAGAGATATGTCAGGACAGGATTGAGTCATTCTGTTCCACTGGTCGTCAGACTGGTGGAAGAATATAAAGAAGGTTTCGAATCGAGATTCGTCGAATATCCTACTCCACTGTGTAATTGCTACCTTACTATTTCTTCTTTTTTTCCTGATCTTTAATATATTTAAATAAAAAAAAAAAAAAAAAAAAAAACTTTTACCCAGAAGAAAGTCTCCATCGCTGACCGTCTGCTCATCTTGACTCCTGGTTCGAATCGAATTGAGTTTGTCGAAAGCGGAAGGGAAAAAAAAAGAAAAAAGAAAAATAAAAAAACATTAAAATTACATAAAAAGTAAAGAAAAATGAATTTTTAATTATCGAAATTAAAAAAAAGAAAAATATTTATAATTAGATTTTCTCTTATATTGAAATTTTTTTTGTCTCTCATTTTCAACAAATCGTTTTTAAATTCCTTTTTTTTATTTTAATTTATCTACTTTTTACATTATATTTTTATTTTTTAATTTTTTTTTTTTATATTATGAAGGAGCATTAGCTCGATACAGATTAAACAAATAAATAAATCGTTGAAGCATTTTCCCATGAGCTAATTAAAATAATTTTAATTTCTTTTATTTTTAAGAAGGTAATTAAATACTCAGATTAATTGACATTATCAACACTTTTCCAACTTAGTTTTAATTGAGCAATACCATTTTATGTCCTATCGTCTAGTATTTCTGATACCTTTTCTAATAAATATATTCAAAAATAAAAGAAATAATTTTATTAAATTACTTCGTAAGCAGCGTCTTGGATAACCGAATCTGTTTGATCATGGAATGTCTGGGCAAGGTCTTCGAGCTTTTTTTTAACATCTTTTTTTTAAATTAAAAAAGAATATAGACATTCGAGCTGCATTTTCGGTTTTCTGACCTGCCAACGAATTAAGATAAATTTTTTTAAAATATTTAATTTTTTTGACCATTTGGATTTTCGTAATCCAGGTTTTCAACAATTAATATTTTAAAAAATAAATATATATAACAATTAATATATAAAATTAAATTTCAATTTATTCATTTATTATAAATATATATTTATTTTACTTTTTTTTTGAAAAACACAGTTATTTTTCTTCACTATCCCATTGAATAAAACATGCCATATGAAGCCATTGGTCAAAAGATGGACAGATAATTTTGCCATCTTAATTAAAAAAAAGATTCAATATCAACAAGTTAGAATTCAGATTCTTCTAGAATTCAGATAAGCGGATATGCCCTCGACTTCAGTGACTGAAAAAATAATTGGGTTAAATAAAAAAATTACTTACAAAAGCTATTTGATTCTTCGATCATTTTTGAAATAATGCAAACAAGTTATAAATCTAAAATTCAAAATAAAAAAGTTGACAAATTCAAATTTATTCATAATATAATCTAATATAAAGAAAAAAAAACATAGCTTGTTATATCTAAAAACAGAAAAAATTAAGCAGGCCCCAGCATTGACAACACTGGGCTTTGGTCAATAGCAGACACTTGCTACCTTACGGTTTTCAGCCAGTTGTCACTAATTTATTTTTATAATTAAAAAAAATTAAATTTTATCAATTAATTATGTTTAATTTTTTATAAAATTTTAAGTTATCATTGTTTTTAATTTAAAAGTATTATTGACCAAACTGATGTTGATTTTTTAAGCGAAATTTCAATCTCTTCATTTGCCAAATTATCATTGCTTGATTTAGGCTGATTAACTTTTAAGCATTCTGAAAATATCATTTCATCTAAAATAACAATCACTCATTTCAATCTAATTTAATTTTAAATAAAAATATATCTCAATCGATCTTTCTTTTTTTGTTTAATTAAAAAATATTTTTTTTAATATAATAGAAAATTTAATATTAAATTTAAAATTAAATTGAGTAAAAAAAAATTATAATTTTTTTTATTAAACAAAAATAAAAAAGTTTTTAATAAGATCTTATTTTCATTAGAATAAAAAAATAAAAAATTATAGCAAAATTATTAGCTGACTCTTGACTACATTTTGAGACATTTGAGCATACATTTAAATATTTTGTTCATTATAAAATTGAAATTCAAGTTGGTAATGACACTGTGTTATGTATTGGTATTTTGAAAAAGCTTTTTACATTCTGGACAATTCTGCTTTTTGCGTAGACAGCTCTCATTGTGTTCTATCTTGTTTCGGTAGTTTTAATCTCAATTATTAAATGGAAAAGTGTTTTCCATATAATAATTGAAAAAGCTAGCGAACACAAATTCGGCAACTAGATCTAGCAATTCGAGCAAGTGTTGGAATATAGTTTGGTGAGGTGGAGCAGAAATATGGTAAAGCCAAAAAACCAGTCAATGTCATAAAATCAAAACTACCTAATAACAAATTCGTTAATCATTATTGATTATTATAGACGACCGTAATTGATCAAGAACTTGTTGATGCTATTTTGCCAAAAAAACTTCAAATGCAAGCACACAATCAGAATATTGCACTTTTTAAACCTTTACAAATTCCCCGGTTTTTATATATTTTGGGTTATCTACATTTTTTAGGAGTATTCTCATACTGGTATCATCGAGGCTGTAAGATGGCAAATTCTGAGGTTCTAGAATAAGATAGTTGCACTCGTCTTTAGCATTAGTATCTTTAATAGTTTACAGCACATTCATATACAGCTCGTTGGACTGAATCTATTGCTAAAAAAATTTAAAAAATGTTTTATTTCAAATAATCAGAGTTGGTCAAAAGTCAAAAATTAAATAAAAAAATTACTAAAAATCAGACTTGTTTTTAAGTCACAGTTTTAAGTCTAAATCACAAAAATTTAAGCCAAAGTTATGACTTGACTAGACGAGAGCGTAGGATTCCGGCCATCCAATCCAACTTGTGACTTAAAAACAACTCTGCTAAAAATTATTCAAAAATTAAAATTCTATTCTAAAAAGTAAAAGTTGACTTAATCTTTTAAAATATTTTTTTTAAATTAGACGTCTCTGACTTTTATGAAAAAAATTTATTCTTTGAATAATTTTTATTAATTTTTTATTAAATTTCTTTAGCAAACCTTTAAAATTTTAACATTATTTCAAGCTTTTTTTAACAAACAACCGTTTCAATTAAATTTTTCTTTGCAAAATTTTTTCTTTCGACATTCTCACCTTTCGATATTTTTAATTTTCTATCTTCAATCATAGCATCGGTGATCTTCCAAGTTCGAAACTCTTGACATTGCAACATAAAGCTGTCCATGTGTAAAGACTGGTGCTTTTAAATAAATTCCAACCTTTTTCAGCGTTTGTCCTTGTGATAATTGCAAATACCGATCTGATTGGGAATTGAACTTTTTTGAACTCAAATAGGAGACCAGAATCTGAATACAATTAAGTATAAATAGGTATCTAATATAATATTGTCTAAAGATACCTAGTTTTTATTGATGGGTATATAGTTTCAATTAAATTTTCTTTACCAAAATGATTTATTAAATTTTTAGGTAAATCAATGTAGTCATCAAATTCATTTGGTTCGGAATTGAAAATATTTTTTTCTAACCCTTCACCTACTTACAATAGATATTCAGAAAATTCATTAGCTTTGTAATACACCCTACATATCATTTAAACATCAGTATCTCGACTGATGCACAAAGATAAATAAGAATTAATATGATCCATGAAGATATGCGTAATTACAGTGTAAATAACCAAAAAAAATTCAAAACTCCGTTCGATTTTTTCCTTAAAATAGCACCAATTTCGTAAATTCATTCTTATTCTACATTATTGAATTTTATTTCAAATTTTATTTTTTCACTTAAAGTTTACGTGTATCACGTGATGACGCTGTAAATTTAATTTTCAAGTTTGCCGAGTTAAACTTCAATTTATATTTAATTTTTTTAATTAAAATTAAATAAAATAAAAATAGTAAAATTATAAAAAAAGGATTTAATAAATAAACATAAAAATAAAAGGAAATATCATAAAATATTTTTATTTTATTTAATTTCAGATATATTTATGAAATAATGCAAAATTATTGATTCACATTTAATTTTTACTTCAGATAAAATTCATCTTAATTATTTCCTTATTAAAGTTTAAACAAATAATATTTAAAGATTGTCATTTGTTGTTTTCAAATCTAAAACTTCAAATTTTGACTTGAAATTTACATTTGATCATAAACTTCGATTTGCCGATTAAATTTTTTTTTAAATTTTTATTTTCTTTCAACCTAATAAGATAAGAATTCATTATTTTTGACTATTTTTGACTATTTTGAAAATTAATAAATAAATTTAATTTTTATTTTGTGTAATGTGTAATTTTGTAAAATGACTTGGCAAATCATAAAATTGTTGTTTTACTTTGACCAGGAAATTTAAAAATTCAAAAAGTCAAAATAGCTACCGTAAAACCTTGCAAACTACCCCGGGGTTATATTGTGTAATTTGCTATATATCTAACATTGTTTGATCACCAGGATATGCGCTAATTATTCAATGGGTGAGTTCAATTTGGGAACAATTCGACAAAATGATTATTCAAAACTCGTTTGATCAAAAGGAATAACATCCAACATTACCGACCTATATCATAGACAGCTTAGGCATTTTATTATTTATCAAGAATTTATTGATGATGTAGAGGATGATAATGTGCAAGATTTGAACGCATTTATTTCAGGGGATGAAGCTAACATACATGATTTAGGTGATGACTTTGACGATGATGAAGATGATGAAGATAATTCAGACACAGAAATGGCTTAGTTTTTGTAAAATATTAAAACATTGTATAGTTACAATTTCTTTTTTTTTATATTTTTTTAATTTTTTTTTAATTTTTTTTCGAAAGTACCGAAATTTTCTTCTAAAAGCCCAGTCAAAAATTAAACTTTTTTTCATATTACCCCATCAATTTAAATATATAATTTCAATATAAGCCCGGGCTTCTAATTTATTTTTTTTTAAAATAATTTTACAGAATAAATTGCTGTTAAATTATAACCCCCTCATTTTCTCGTTTGAACCCCATGGGCTAGTTTGCAAAGTTTTACGGTAATTTTTAAATTTCTGGTTTCCGCGTTTAAACTATAACCCCATTTAACATGCAACATAAGTTAGCAATTTATCGAATGAACAGGTGATAGTTCAGACCTAAGAATGCTTTTCTTTAGAAATTAAAATTCAAAAAAAAAAATTCAAAATGAGACTCAAACTTTAAATATTTTTTATTTTTTAGTTTTTATCATCTTTATTTTAAATTTGTATACTTGGTAAAAAACAAAACTTTTTTTTAAAAATTATTTTATTTTCAATTGAATTTGTTTCATTTTATTTAGTTTATTGCGGATACATATAAATTGAACATTTATCAATTAAATTTAACACGTTTAATTAATTTAGTTATTTTTAAAATAAAATAAAATTTAAAAGTAATCGACTTTTATTTGCAAAATTTTGAATTTTCATAAAATTGAATTAATTCTTTTTTATTTACTTTGCCTAGCTGATTCTTAGGAATTTGATCGACTAGTTTGACAACACTAGGAACACAATATTTAGGCATTCTCAATCTACACCATTTTAAGAACTCATCCTTCTCAAATTGTGTTGTTTTTTTCTTTAGACTTATCAACGCAAAAACCCTCTGTCCCCATACCTGATCGGACAAACCGATCACCGCAACATCATCAATATCTCCATGAGCCAGTATCTCTTTCTCAACATCCAGCGCACTTATTTTGTGCCCACCACTTTTGATCACATCTACCGATGTCCGACCAACTATTTTGTAAACATTCAAATCTTTCAAGTACCTTGCCGTATCGCCTGTTTTAAACCATCCATCTTCACTAAAACTCTCTTTGGTCAGAACAGGAAAATTAAAATACTCCTTAAAAACAGTCGGACCATTAATCTGTAGCTCTCCGAATATATCATCGCATTCAGGACTATAAAAGTCATTTTCACTGTCAGATTCAATCAAAACTCTGTTGTTAACATGGTCATAAATTCGGACTGCCACTTGCCCGCAAGGCCGACCAACAGTGCCTCCTATGCGCCTAAAATTTTCTGTCTCAACCAAAGGCGTAGACAATGCCATGCCAATTTCTGTCATTCCATAGCGTTCAACCATCGGATATTCGGTCAATTCTGACCACTCGTTAAATGTCCTCACATTCAAAGGTGCTGAACCGCTGCCGATGAATTTCATTCTCTTTAAGCTGCTTTTTATCAAGTCCCGCGGAACTTGCTCTCTTAAACTTTCATTGTTCAAATATTCATTTACTAATTGTGTATAGATAGTAGGGACTGCTATAAATGAATTAATTGACCTATCGGTGATTAAACTCTGCCATGCTTTATTTGCGCTAAACTTAGGCATTAGGTCAACACTGGCTCCAACCAAAAAAGGCGTTAACAAACAATAGACCAAGCCACTGTAGTGGTTAAGCGGCAAAGGATTAAGAATATGATTTTCTGGAGTCCATTTGTAAGCTTGGGTCATTGTTTCGATGGCGCTTAGCAAATTACGGAATGTGATCACAACACCTTTTGGTTTGCCACTTGTTCCGCTGGTCACTAGCAAAAAAGAAGCTTTTCGATTTTCATCAAGTGTCAAAAATTGGCTCAACTCGTCAAATGTGTTCGGAATATTTGAACCCAGGAACAACTTTTGATTTTTAAGCTCAAAAAAATTTGTCTCATTAAGTCTAAAATTAAAAATTTGTTTTTGATTTAGCATTGAATCAAAATCAGTGTTGGCCAAAGGAGAATCCACACCGTTGATTATTAATTTACACTTGAAGTCATCTATGAACTGTTTGATGTAGTTTGCCGGGTGGGTTTTGTTGAGGACAAAAGGCACGCCATTTAGCATCCAAATGGACAAAATTGAGATCAAGTAGGTATAGTTGTTGGAACAGTAGATGCCGATTTTCTGGTTGTTGAGAAAGCTTGGCTCGTTTAGCCGAAGAGTTTTGATCAAGTTGGCACTTAAATGTTTGCTGAGATTTACTGTCTCTTCGAATGAAAATTGGTTGTATTTGTCTTTGAGGAAATTTTTTTTTTCCAGCTTATTTTCGGCTACATAGGATAAAAATTGGTAGTTTCGTTTTGGCAGGTTATTTGACCAGACTGAACGATCTGAGAAAATTTTTTTTAGCATTTTTGTTTTGAATAATTATATTAACATATTTATGTTTTGAATTTTTTTATTAAAAAATAAGTATATACAGGCATTGAGAATTAAAAAAAATGAAAACTCCTGTTAAAATTTAAAATTGAAACAATTTTTTTTCTAAAAGCCTTGAATTGATTCTTTAAATTGAACCAGCTGATACGTTCAATGCATCACCTAAATCTAGCTACTGCAAATACTATGCAAATTAATTTTCAAATTTTGTAAAGTATCAGAATTTTTAGACAAAGTTAAATTTTTGTTCAATTTTCAATTTGCTCTTTTTGCTCAAAAATTTAAAATACGCAATTTAATTGCATTGCAATTTGAAATTTTATTCAAAAACAAAAATCAAAATTATTAAAAGCTAATGTAGCATAATATTTTGTATCTATAAAAAATTATTTTTTTACAAAACAAAATATACCACGTTTTTAACACTCAAAAGAAGGGTTTTTTCGATCTTTTTTGGCGCTTCTTTTGCCCATTACTCAATAAATTTAATCATTTTTGCAAATTTTTTTTTTCATCAAAATTAAAATCAAAAAAGTATTATGACTAATAAATTTTGACTACAAAATTTTTTAATTTTCATGCAAGAAAAAAAAGTAAACGTTAAGCTCGAAGAGGGGCTTTTTCGACCCTCCAAATATATTGACGTTTATTTTGTGTAATAAATCAAAGAATGGCAAATTATGCTTCTAATTCCAAACTCTACTTAATTCCCATAATAAATGATAATTTTTTGGACCATGTCTCGATGAAAAGCTCTTGAAAAAACTTCTTAATGCGAATGATACCTAATCAGAAATATCTGATGATAATTATAAGGATTATGAGGAAAATGATGACTTTGATAATGAATTTGAAGAATAAATGGAAACATCAAATCAGCCTGATACTGAATATGACTCAGATGAAGACTTGGATAATGAATATTCTGAATAAGAAGAAACTAAACAATGAAAAAACTTCATTCTTCAACAATGCAATGACATGGGTTAGATTGAATGACAGAGAAGAGTCAATAGATATTGTAGAAAAAAACGGTGGTGGTTGTTCAAATAATTTAAAACTGATCTTTTCGTGGTTACTCCTCTCTTTAAAAACAAAGGCTCTATTGATAATATCAATAATTATCGTGGTATATCTGTACTTTCACCAATAGCTAAAGTCTTCGTAAAATTAATATTTAAACAAATGTACGCCTATTTTACCGATAACAAATTAATAAGTGATAGTCAGCATGGTTTCAGAAATGATCGTGAAACAGCCCTGCATTCAATTATATCACAAATGTTCAATGTTCTTAGTGAAAGACTAATAGCATTATTACTGTTCATCGATTTCAAAAAAGCTTTTGATACTGTTGACTCTAGATTACTTAGAAAATTAGAGAAATATGAATTTGAATTAAATGCAATCAAGCTTATTTCGAACTATTTTTTAAATCGAAAACAAGTGGTCAAATTCGAATCAAATATTTTCTTTTTTATGGAAATTAAACTTGGAGTACCGCAAGGTAGTGTACTTGGACCACTACTATTTCTTATCTTCATCAATGATATTGTTTTTTATCTTGAAAATTTTGAAACAAAATTATTTGCTGATGACACGACCATATCTTTAATTTCAAATGACCTAACTGAACTGTTATTAGTATTTGAAAAGTCTGTCCAGCGTCTGATCAAATGGTGTAATTTTAATCGAATAGATATTAACTGGTCAAAAACAAAAGTAATGTTCATCACAAAGAAAAGAAATATAAAAATTCCACATCATCTCTGTATTGGAGGGACATGTGTGGACGTGGTCAACACATTTAAACTCCTTGGAATTACAATTGACAACAAACTAAATTTTATAAAGCATGTTAGTGATTTAAGAGCTAAAATAAATAAACGACTATTTTCAATAAATGAATTGTTTCACCTTGCTTTTTCTGTAAAATTGCAATTTTTTAAAACCTTTATACTGCCAAATTTTGATTACTGCATGAGTTTACTTATATATTTTCCGAAAAAAGCAATTCAAAAAATTTCAGATGCGTATTATTTGTGTCTCTATAAGCTTTTTAATATCAATCCTTCAATAAACGATAATCAAGATTTTAATATTTTCAACAGTAATCTAGAAAAGTTGAACATAAATTGTTTTATTCATCGTTTAATTATTCGACTTTCAAATTTTATCTACTCTATCATTAAAAGTTCAAATGCACCTATTGAGCTAAAATCGAAACTTATATATAACTATGAGCTCGTACGTCCATACAGACTTCGTAATGACAATCAACTTCTTGTGCCAATGAAAGGAAGACTAAATGAGTATGGAGAAAAAACATTTGCATATATTTATTCAAAATTTATAAATAATGTGATTCAAGATGAGACTAATCACACTCCATATACGTTCGATGCAAGAATCAATAACAATGTAAATTTTTTATATTTAAAATTTTTAAAAGCTTTCGAAAATTTCGATTTGAAATTTAAAAATTTTGATTTTTAATTGTATATTAATTAAACTCTTTATTTTTATTCAATTTTTTAATTTCAATAAATGTGTTCACTTGGCTCTAAAAAAGCTTGGCATTACGCCGTTCGAGTGAATTGAGTAATAATAATTTTGAAGAATAAATGGAAACATCAAATCAGCCTAATACTGAATATGACTCAGATGAAGACTTGGATAATGAATATTCTGAATAAGAAGAAACTAAACAATGAAAAAACTTCATTCTTCAACAATGCAATGACATGGGTTAGATTGAATGACAGAGAAGAGTCAATAGATATTGTAGAAAAAAACGGCGGTGGCTGTTCAAATAATTTAAAACTGATCTTTTCTTAATTACAGAGCGATGGGTAGAAAATAAAAGTCATACTATTTAAATATTTAATAACATATTTAACATAAATATTTTTTAATTATAAAAATTCAGTAATTAATAAAGTTTTTTGATGTTTTGTCTTTTTGAGAACGTTTGAATTTTTTTTTTCATTTTAAAATTATTCGATAGTTTATATTTTTATTACAAAATTTTATTAAAATTTGTGTAATTTTACGTAAAATTAAGTAAGAAATGATAAGGAATGTTGAAATTATTTAAAATTTTGGAAAAAAGCCAATTTTACATTTTTCTTACCAAAATTCTCATTTTTTGACATTGTTAGCATTTAGGAACGATTTTACTAAAATTAACGTATTTTAATGTAAGCTTACGTAATTTTCCGTAAAATTACATATCCTTACCGAATAACATTCACGTAAGATCACGTAAACTTACTAATATAATGTAATGTAAAATTACGTAATTTAACCGATTCTGGACCTTTTATAAAAGCAGTGTAATTTTATCCTGTTTGATTTTTTATTTTTTAATAATAAAACCAGTTCTTTTTTTTTGACTTTTTTTACTTAAAGTATTATTAAAAATTGTTAAATAGAAAAAAAATCCTGTCACATAGTGTCTCAACTATTTTTTCTTTTACTAATCTAAAAGAGCTTTTGTTCGGTATTGATTACTAATAAAGACAAATTAGTACTAATTTGCAAAATTAATAAAATAATATTATTTTGTAAAAAAAAAAGTTAAAAATAAATTTTAAGAGCTTTAAATTTATTTTGTTCCAAGACAAATAATAGGACTCTTTATTATTTCAAAATTTTATAAAATTATAAACAAAAATCATCTGAATACATACATTTTCTAAAAAGAAAAAAAAATTTAATTTTTTTAAAATTTTACAATGTCCGAAAATTCGTCAAGACGAATAATATCCCGGCACAAAATAACCCATGACGAGGACCCAAAGCACAGATCTGACTACAAACTAACCAATGCACAGCAAACTCACAAGACTAAAGACACTGAAGTTGCACCAGTTTCTCAGCTCGTCGCTCCACAAACCATCAACTACTTGAACAAAGAACCATTTAACGAAGATGTTACTGTCGAAGAGAGCTACCTAACCGAGGACCAAGACCAATGGACAGCGCTTGTTTTGGAAAAGCTAAGACTGGTCATAGACACTTTGAAAAATTGGCAAAAAACGCCGGCTGAAAATGTAAATTTTTAAAGTAATCAACAAGTTAAATCAATCAACTAAAAAAAAATGTTTAGAAAAACTCAATCAAAGAGTCGTACAAAAATGGAATAATTTTGTTCGGCACACTTAAAAAACTTAACCGGCTGAGTCAAATGAAGGTTAACAAATGCCGAGTGGGAACCCACGAAGAGAAGCTCAAGATTGACGAGCACCATTTAGAGCTGCAGAATCTTTTGTACGAGATATCCCATTTGAAAAAAGAGATAAACACTTGCTTGGAATTTCGTTCAGTGGACGAAACTATCAACTTGGTTTCTGCCGAAGAGTTGTTGAGCTCGGCTCCCCAGGAGATCAACAATCCGGAAGTAATAAGCAATGAGCACAAGCTGAAATTGGCGCGCTTAGACTGGGAATTGGTCGAGAGACAAAAGTAATTTATTTTGGTGAAAAAATTGGAACTTTTGAATTTATTTTGTGCAAGTATGCTCAATCGGATCAAAGACCTTGAGGGCCAAATAGATCAGCGTGAAAAGCAAATAAAGCTCAAGCAGAGCAAATTGGAGTCCTTGCATCCCAAGTTGAACCAAATCGTTGAAGCCTGTAAACCAACTCTGGAGTATTTTGATACACATTTTGAGGAAAATTGTATGTTCAGTGAGCAAGTGCAGTACTTGCCCAAGCCGCTTTATCAGTTCTACATGATGATGACTGCTTACCGAGACACCAAAGGTATGCACCACAATTTTAGATGAATTTTTTTTTATTTCAATTAATTTTTGTTTTAGATAAGGATGTTAAAATTGAAGTGTGCGGAGATTTGGAGGAAGCAAAACGCTACAATTTAAATGAAACAATCAATTTGGGTAAGAGAGAAAAACACTAAGTTATTTTTAAATGGGTTATTATTTTTTTAAACTAATTATTAATATCTAAGGGTTATTAGTTTAAAAAAAAAATCAAAAAAGTTGTCAAATATTTTTAATTATTAGATTTATTCCAGAATAAGATAGTTAAATATTGGTCATATTTTTTGACCAAAACAATTAAATTTAAAACAGGAATTTTTGTTGTGAAAAAAATTTTATATTTAAGGTTTTTTGAAGTCTTTAGAAATTTTTTTTTTAAATCTCGATTTTTACACTCTTTTCACTTTTCATTTTCAGCTCAGTTAAAATGGGTCTTTCTAAAATAGTGCCACAAATTTGAAAGTTTCCTGAAAACCTCTTTTTTAAAATGCTAAAAAAATTCTATGACAATTAAATTAAATTTTTTGCAAGATTTTTATTTTTTTCTTAACCTTAACCCTACTGGGGTACAGTTGAAAACTATAAAAAATAATTATTTTTTAGTTTTATTTAGTGTTGGCGTCAGGTCGACGGGTCTGTTTTGGCCTAGTCAGACGGTCTGGACCGTCTAGACGGACGGTTTTTTTAAACGGTCTTTTAAAACGATACTGTCTTATATTTGAGATCAAAAAAAATTAAATTAAATATTAAATTGAATTGTACATATATTTATTTTTCTTATTTGTGTTTATTTAAGTAGAACATTTTTAAATTCGTTATGTAATACTAGTTCACCATCAGAAAGACTTATTTCATCAACAGGTTATCAATTTTGGGATAGAATAAGTAAAATTTCACCCGAAAAAGTAGAAAAAATGATGTTTATTTATGAAAATGAATCATTATTTAGTTAAAAAATTAAAAATAAAATTTTTTGTTTAACAAAATCATATTATAAATAATTTTATTTATTTCTTTAAATTATAATACAACCCATGTTATACTTAAATCTCTGTTTTTTTCTTAAAAGACTGGTCAAAGACCGGTCTTTTTTGGACCATTTTAAAAGATGGTAATAGAGTTTTCGGTTAAAGGACCTCCACCCAACACTGGTATTTTTGATAAAAGAGTTAATTTTTGATGAGAATTAAAAACAGATATAAAAAGTGAAGCAAAAAATACAAAAACTTGAAAAATTTTTCTAAAATTCATTGGTATTTACCTCCTTTTGAATAAAAAGTTAAGAATTTAAATCTACAAGATAAAGATGAAAAAGAATATTCCAAAAAGCTTTTAAATTTTATTTTAATTTGCTTCTATTTTATTTAAATTAATTTTACTTTTTGGCGTAATTCCTCAAATTTATAATAATAATAATAAGAAAATTTTTCGATTTAAATTTTAGAGCAATTATTCTATGTAATTTTCACATTTTAATACATTTTTTTATGCGTCAATAACATTTATTATGTATTTTAATTTTATAAATATTTGAAGCAATTTTTCTTCAACTTTTTATTTCAGGCATTAGTAAAATTTGAATTCTTTTAAAATAAGATTTGCCTATTAAAGCGTTGAGAACTTACTTTTATTTATTTTTTAATAATTTCTAACCATTTAAGATAAATTACAAATGTTTTTTTTTAATTTTCAGATGATGACGACTCTGATTCCGATGCAGATAATGAAGGCGAAAATGAAACATACAAAAAGAAAAAATCAAAATCAAAATCAAAGAACAAAAAATCCAACAATTACGAAAAAGTTTTTAACCAATTTCCGCTAAGCTGTAAAGTAACTTTTAGTGTACGAGGCTTTGGACAATTTGCGCTGGAATTTTTTTACCTCAACATCCTAAAAATTGTGACTGTAAAGAGTGAAATGCGTCTTTTAAAAGACATTTCCATCTCTGACCGGTAATAAGACATTTGTGAAAAACTCAGATTAAATTCTCAAAAAAATTTTTTTCAGAACAGAGTCTATTTTCAAAAATTTGTACGAAAATGACAACGGAACCGAATCGCCAAACTTGACAAACAAATTCCTATTAAATAATTTAGGGTAAAAAATAAAAATAGACTCTTTTTTTGTTTATTAATTTTTTATTTAGAATAAAATCACTCGAAGCCCATTTGAAAAACATTGGCTTTCCGTACAAGTGGTGTCAAATCCTGTGCGGACTTTTCTTCGAAAACAAATCAGATCGACAAGAAATGATTTCTGCTTCTATAGTCACCACCAGAGCTCAAGTGAACGAGGAAAATTTAGAAGAAAGCATGATGGTAGATGAAGACAAGTCTGAAAACGTGGAAAACCAGAACCCCATTCAGTCAAACTATTTGAATGACACTGAAATTTTCGAACAAATTATCAACAGATTAAAGTCGCGCTTCAAGGCCAGAATTACTCTTCAAGAAGCAATCACCTCTCTTAGTAAGAATTTTTTTATTTTTATGCACTAGAGGCCTATTTTATATTATTATTAAACGGGTATTCATATTAATTAAAAATAAATTGGGTATCAAGTTTGTTGCATCAAATTTTTGGAGTAACAAATTCATTTTATAAGTCACAAAAATGATTGTATAAAGTAATAAAATAAATTAAGAAAAAGTCACAATTTTATTTAAATTGACACAAAAATATTTTATTAAGATTTTGAATAATCCATATTTAATTAGATGCTCTTTAGACAAATTGAAGTTCATGATCAAATATAAATTTCAAATCAAAATTTTAAGTTTTAGATTTGAAAAAAAAAATTTTATTAAACAAAAAATGACAAAATTTAAGAAATTAATGCTTATCATTATCTGAAGTAAAAATTAAATATTAATCAATATTTTGAAATTTTGAAATACAAAATTTAACTCTGTTTTGTCTTAATATATTTTGATAAATATAATAATACCATTAAATTTGTTGGTTTTGAGCAATAATTTGGACCACTCTATGTGGATTTTAATTTGTCTATGAAATTTTCAAATAAAGATTTTAAAAGAATCAATTAAAGATAAATTAGGATAAAAAAAGATAAAAAATTAATTATTAAACATTTAATGTTAACTTTGATACTCATATTAAATTACTCAATTAAATAAGTAGTTTTCTATTGTCACTTTTTAATAATTATTTTTGTGACGAAATAAAATATTTTAGGAACTGACGAAAATATGTGCTTTCAATTAATTGTCGAAGTTATTTTAAAAGAAATCAAGAATGATTAAAAATTATAATGGATTATAAAAATATCAATAAATTTTACAAATAAATTCTGACTAAGGGACTATATAGTACTAAATATATAAATTTTTTACATGTAATTATATGGTATATTTGATTTTCAAAACACCTTTAAATTGAGTTTCTTTCTTTTTTAACTTTTTTAAAAAATAACAACGTCAAATAATTAATTTTTCTTTAAAAAAAATTTTTTTTTTCTAATTTTAATTTAATTTAATTATAATAAACTGCTCTGTATAACATTAAGGTTATATACACGCAGGGCGTCCAGCCAACTATTGGCTTCAGCAGTTATTTGCGATTGTCCCTTCAAACAGTTTAAAATAAATTTAATAGTTTATGTTCATCCAAAATTCTTTTAAAATTGTTGACGTTTTCCGTTTCTTCAATTGAGATTGGGAGTTTGTTCCATTCATTCACGACTCTATTTGTCAAAAAGTTATGTCTTTGAGAGCAGTTCCTCACTATTTCTCTCACTAACTTATACTTATGACCTCTCAGCTTCATCTGTTGATTTGAAAGATTTTCAAACACAAAATTAAATAATTTTAAATAATACAAGATTGATATTTTAAATTAATTAAAAATCTATCATTCTTGGAACCCTTTTTTCCTTTTAAAATACTCATGTAAATTTAATGATCTTCCTTTTTTAAATATGCTAGGCTTTAATTAAAATTAAAAACAGTGAATATTTTTTTTTCAAAACTTATTCTTTTTTTTAAATGTAAATCAAATTATTTTATTCAAAAATTCTTTTATTGTGGTTCATATTTCAAAAAAATTATTTTTTATGTATTTTTTTAGTTAAATTTTATAAAATTTTTTTGATTTTCAGTTTCCATTACATTTGGTAAAAAATACCCCCTTTTTTCGATTACATTTAATTAACGATGATTGTGTTAATCGATCATTCTTTTGTGTTCGAAAGCTATACCTTTTCAAAAATAATTTAATTTAAAAAATCTTCAATTAAAAATTTAAAAAATGATGTCGGCCATCAAAAAATAAAAAACTTAAAAAATTTTTTTAGAAAATTTGTCAGCGCCTTACGCAGAATCTTTCGCCAATCTAAGATTCAAAGTGCAATCAATTGTGTCTTCATTCAAAGAGATAAGCTATGAAAAGTATTTTAGCCAAAATTTTGCAAAGCATTTCCAGGACATTGGAATAGACGAAAATCAGTGGAACTTTTACGAACTCAATCTGAAAAATCAGAGTGGTTAGTCGGACATATAGCCTTTAAAATTGGACTAATTTTATTTCTAATTGAAAGCAAGCATGCAAGCTCAAATAGCAGTTCATCAAGATTATCCACGGATCAGTCCATTGTTTGCGCTCAGTGTAAACTGGAAGCATGAGCGAAATTTCCTGAACGATGAAGCAATTAGGGTAAATGTGAAGAGCACCTGATTGAGCTTTTTTTGAATGAACTTTTAAGGACATGGAAAGAGAGATCAATTTATTCAAGGATAATTTCATGTTCCATGAAGATGTTGAGTCAAGCAAAAATTTGAGGAGAAGCTTGAGTGGACTTGGTAAACACGGCATGTCAGAAAAAAATTATGACATTTTGGCAAAGCAAGTGAATCATTTAATGATTTGTTTTGATGTATATTTGGAGTCAGAAGCTTTCTATTTGAACGATTCGGAATTTCATCGTCTAAAATTATTTCCGAACTCTGTCAGGTAAATTTTAATTTTTTAGTTGGGAATTTTTTTTTATTTTTGAACTAAAAGGGGTCGTGATCGCAAAAGACCATACTCTTATTTGGCTAATAAGGATTTGTTCTTGCAAAGAATGTTAATTGATATCGCAAATGAGTAATTTTAGAAATTTAAATAATTGATAAATACATTTTTTGAATTTGATTTAATATTAGTATTTTTTTTCAATTTAATTAATTAAAATAAAAAAAAATATATTAAATGAAAATTTTATTTTATTAACGAAAATGATAGAAAAAAGAGGTTTGTAGAAATCAAAAGATACAAGCTTAATGTTTTGAATAAATTTATTCGAAAAAACTGATTAACATTTATTTTGTAGAATAAAATAAAACAAAAAATATTTTTTTTTATTTTAATAATAAAAAAATAAAAAGGATCAACTTTAAAATTTAAATTCGAGTGTATGAGCTAATAAATTTGACAATTGAATTCGCTTAGAAGCCAATCGATGCTGAATTTGATAAATTTTAAATCAAACTGTCCAGAGCAAGCTTTTTCGTTTAAAAATGAAGCAGAAGTTTAATATGAGCAGATTTTTGTTTAAGGATAATGGTACGCTAAATAATATTTTTTTATTTAAATCATTTTTACTATATTCTTTATATCAAACGAAAGATTAGTCAATACGGAACAAAACTAGATATATGTCTTTTTATCAAAAACCATTACTAATTACAAAATTCTCTCCTCTAAAAGATATAAAGACTAAAGATATTTAGACTAAATTCAATTTAAAAATTTTAAAAGATATTTAGACTAAATTCAATTTTATTATTATTATATTCATTTATTAAAGTTTCAAGTTCTATGGACAAATTATTAAAAGTATAAAAATAGAAAATTATGTAAATTGAATTTAAAAAAAGTAAAAAAAGGTTCGTATAAAATGAGAGTATAATTTAGTTTATCTAAATTTACATTATTTACAACTAATTTAAAGTATTAGGTGTTAATAATATATTCAATTCATTAAATAAAAATAAATGATCAACTTTGCAGCTCATATTCGATACGATTTTACATAATAAATATTTAACTGAGTCGACTAAACCCTGGTTAGAGAGTTCAAAAAAGTGATCGATTACAGCTTGTGCAGTCTTGTAACTGTACTTAGTGCAATCGATATAGATTGTGTTACTAATAGTACTAATCTGTTTGCAAAAGGACGTATTATTTTTATCGAATTTTGTATAATGATTTTTGAGATAATCGAATGTTTTTCCTCATAACTCGTTCTTAACCATATGTCTTAGAAAGAAGATTTTGTGCTTATAGTATAACTTCTTGACTGAATAAAGGTTAATTGCATCGTTTAAGGCTTTCATCTTTGAATATTTTTAGATCCCAATGGTTTGCTTGATTAACAGGTTTTGTCGAGTATTTAGATCATCTAGCTTTGATTCACAAATAAGGACACTGTCTAAGACGTATCTAAAAATTGATTGACAATAAGTTTTATATAAAAATGATATTAAGTATGGATTCATCGTCTTTGGTTTACAACCAAGACCATACAAGGTGTATAGGCTTTTTTCAACCGATTTTCATTTGTTTTCAATGAATTCATTAATAAATTCAGTATCTCCAATTGGGAGTCCAAGATAAATAAAACCTGAGACATTTGGTATTACTTTACCATTTAAGGAAAATTTGGAGTCATAGTACAATTTTGTTTTATAAAAGCTGACTGCTATCGATTTTGAGGCATTAAACTCAAGTTTCCACGTTTTTGCGTATTCAGCACATTCGGCCAGTAGTATTACAATTTGTTTATGAGATGATAATACTAAAACTATGTCATCACAGTAAGCCGTAATAGACAAGTTAGTATCATTTATTCTGGCACCAATATTCATATCCGTTCATTTGCAAATCAATTCATTTAGAAAAAAATTAAAGAGAAAAGGGGAAAGTTTCCCTCCCTGTATAACCCCTTCTGTGGTTGGTACATCCTGACTCACTTCACCATTTAACTTGACTCTTATCATGGAATTTTTGTAGTATAGATACAGAATCCTCCAAACTTCAAAGCTCACTTTGTCTATCAACTTGTGAAAAAGTCCATCTCTCCAAAGCTTATCAAAGGCTTTTGTCGCATCAAGACTCACGACGTAAACCCTTGAACCTGCGTTTCATTGACCAGGAAATGAGCGTGTTTACATGATGAGTTTTTTTTATAACCGAATTGATTAAAATGTATGTCCCTTACGAATTTAGACTAAATTGAATTTTACTTAAAACAACAAAATTTAAAGACTACACCAATATTTTCTGATGGCTATCGTTTTCGAGTATAGGATCAAAATTTTCTTACAGTCCTGATTCGAAACATGGATACTCGGTAAATTTACGTAATTTTACGTAAATTCACTTTTTTTAACAAGGTAATTTACGTAAAATTACGTAAAAAAAGGCCAAAAAAAAGAGGAAATTTTCAAATTTTTTTATTTTTTTCAAAAAAGTTCTATAAAAGTAGTAACTTTTTATTATTTTATCTTTTTACAAAATATTACCTTTTTTTACCATTTATTACGTAAAATTACGTAAAAAAGGTAAAAATGGTAATTTTAGAAAAAAAAATATCGAAAGAAAAAAAACATTTTAAATTTTTATCATATTTTTATATTTGAGTCATACTTTAATCAGTTGACTTACTTGTCTTATTTGTTCTTGATCTCGCGTTTTTTAGATTAGCTGATGCCCTTTCCCATGCCTGATCAAACGTTGAATTCTTTGGAACATATTTCTTTAATTTTCTTGAAATTTAAATTTTAAATTAACAGTATAAATCGAGCATAGTTTTATTTAACATACTTTTAATTTCTTGAAATTTTGAACGATCTGTTTTTTCATAAAATGTCATTGTCTCATTTGGATCATTTGGTAAATTCTCTTTTAAAAGAGATCTCAAGGCATTTGTAAAATCTTTTTGTTTGACTTCAAATGAAAATGAACATATAAATACAAAAAAATTATAGAAATAAGAAACCTCGCATGATCACTTTGAGTTTTTTCGAGAATTCTTTTTTAAAAGTCTTAAAACTTACATATATCTAAATCATCTCAGTCACTTTCAGCATTCACAACGACCATACTTCGATTACCGCCATTACCAGACCCTAATCCACTCGATGTAGGCTGTGTTGAGGCTTAGTGAAGACTCACTATCGGCTCTTGTAATTGAGCTTAAATATTTTCAATCTCTTTAAAAAGCTTGGTCTGGTTTTCGTTCAATTGAACAAACTGTTCATTTGCTGCTTTTAAAGCGTTTTCAAGACCAGATGATTTAGAATCAAAGTACTTTAAAAATAGTATTATTCGTTATGATTGCATTAACAACACAATGTTCATTTCCTTCACTTAGCCAAAATTATATTCTTGTATCTTTAAGTAGCTAAAAAAAATAAATATTAAAGTTGAACATGAACAATAAAATAAAGTTAAAAATAATTTATTTACCTCGTCTTTGTCTAGCTTATCGCTTATTTTTGATATATCAATACTTGATATTTTTTCGTGTAGATGATGAAACGAGTTGTTAGGATTTGGAATGTCGTAGATAATAGACATAATTTCAATAAAATCCTCTTTTTTAACTTTTTTAGTTTCTTTTCTTTGATTGTCAGACTCGCTAGATAAAGAAGAAGTTTCTTACGAGCTTGTTTTTTTGTTGGTTTATCATTTTATTTTGCTCCTTTTCCTTTCCAAATCATTTTTAATACAATAACAAAACAATCTAAATATAAAGAAATACTTAAATATATCTTTATTTCAAAATATAAAATGTCTCGCTTTAATTTCAAAATAGTAAAGCCAACAAAAAAAAGATTTTTTATGAAACAAGTTCTTTAATTACATAAGAAAAGAAAATATGATGCAAAGAAAATAAGAAAAGTTTTGAAATTGTCTTAGCCAAAATTTTTTTGCCGTCAAGAAGGGTATAAAGATATAGATTTTTTGATAATTTACGTAAATTTACGTAAAATTACCCAGAATCCATGTATCGAATCAGTATTGTTCTCTTTATCAATAAATATATAACAAAACAAAAATTCATTCTGTACCCATTAGAGATTTAAAAATTAGATCGGAAAAACTAAAAAATCATATAAAAACTAAACTTAATAATAAATAATAAATAAAGACTATGATAAAGATGACTTTTAATCATCTTTAAATGGAGCACAATGATTAGTTGCGCTTTAGTAGCCAGTAAAATCTTTTTTTAAACAGAAAATAATTGTCTTGTTTGTTTTTAAAGTTATTTAAAGTTCGACCGTTCGACCGCTTCTCTCGGTAAACTATTCCACATATTTGCAATTCGGTTTTTAAAAAAATTAAATCTCAAGCTACAATTCTTTACAAGTTGTTTTTCAAAACCATATACGTGACTTCTTGTTCCGTAGTATTCCGGCTTTTGCCTCAAGGGGTAGTGCCAATCCACTTTATCAATACTTTTAACCATTTTTTAATTGTTCAATTAAATCACCTCTTTTTCTTCTTTCTTCGAGAGTGGTTAGTGTTAGCTTGATAAGTCGCTCTTCGTAACTTAAGTTTCTCAATTCCCCAATCAGTTTAGTTGCTCTTCTTTGTACACTCTCAATGCTGCCAATTTCCTTCTTCAAAGACTGGTTTCAAAACTGGACAGCATACTCTAAGTGAAGTCTTATTAACGTTGTATACAGCTTCAATTAAATCATTTTTTTCATCATCTGTAATTCTCTCTGATTCTTCTGATAATCTTTGCGATGCATCATAACAATAATCAAAAAACAAATCGCTTTCAGTTGGTTCTAATTCTTCAGGTTTGTTTCTAGCATATCCTAAAAAGCAAAGGACGCTAGTTATGTGTCAACATGTCCCTATCACTCTTGCTCCATTTTTGCATGTACATTAACAGCCTTTTATTGGATTGAAAAAGAAGAGTTTTTTTCTCATTTCAATTAAATAATGCACGTTTTAATTTAAGTAAAATTGAACAAATTTGGGTAGTAGTAAACTTAACTCTGAAATGTATTTAGTTGACTGTCTATATAGGCCAAACGATTTTGCCGATATCAACAATTTTGATTTAGTTTTCAAACAAGCTAAAGACGATATAGATGAAAAATGTTTTAAAGGTCTTCTATTCCTGAGTAATTTTAACTTTCCATCAATCATCTGATCAAATGGTTTTGTGTCAGAAATCTTAAACGAAAATGACATTGAAAATTAATTCTAGGGAGACGCATTTAAAGGTTCCCACTTTTTTAATGGCAAACAAAAAAGCTGTCAACACTTTGAATATGATTTTCACGACTCACCCTGGCAGTGTGTATGCAAACGATACAAAATTCATGCTCTGTAACATTAATAAAAGACATCTAGTTTTTTTTTCAATTTTGTTCTAAAAATCAAGGTTAGTAAGCAATCATATACATGTAAAACATTTTTTTATAATAAAAGAGCTGACTTTCGAAAAAATTATCATTTACTATCAAAAATTGATTGTGTGCACTTGTTTGAGAATTTAACTATTCAAGAAATATACGATGAGTTAATTAATTATGTCAGTTAAGCTAGTAATCAATTCATTACAGTTACGGATGGCTCAAAAAAAAAGTATCTCAAAACCTTGGATTAAAGATGATCTCAAGATATTAATCCGAAATAAGAAGAATCTTAGATACAGTAACTGTTCATGTCACTTGATGGATATGAATCATTTTAAAGATTACAAACGTATCCATAAATTAGTTTCATCAGAAATAAGATTATTTGCTGGATGAGCGGCAATTATTGAAAAATAAAGCTTGAATATGAATCGTTTTTTCTAAATATAAAAACTTTGGTTTTGTTTTCGTTGTTTTCAAATTTAAAAAATTCAAAAACACATTGGATACTAATAAATGAGTTTAACACAACTTTGATTTTAATCAATTTTAGTAATATTTAATAAAAAATTTAGTTTAATTTTTTACCAATTCACACGCTGTTTTCTTTGCTACCTTAACAGTTTCTAGCTTTTTTGTTTCGATTTCTTTTCCTTCCTTTAAAGAAAAAATCATGATCATCATTGACTTACTTAAATAAAATTTACATAAAATTAATTAATTAACATAATTAGCATATTTAACAAATTTAACAAATGATATATAATAAGTTATGTTAAGTTTTTATTCTTGATATTATTCGTACCTATTAGAATAAGAAAGCTTATTATCTTCTCTAGGAATGCTAACGTTATCAATCGTAAAAAAAAAATTAACGATTCATTTTTTTTGCAAAATTTTTTAATTTAACAGCTGAACTAGTAAAAACAAAAAAATAAAATTTTATTAATCGCAAATCTAAAACCGTTTTTTTCGTCAACGTTATTAACGCTTTTTTTTTTTTTTGACCAATTATTAAAATTAAATAATTTTATTAAAAAATTTCCTGGATAAATTCAAATTTTAAATACCATTAACACCGTTAACTACCGTTAATTAGCGTTAGCTATTATGTTTTTACATAATTTGAATTTTTCAATAAATATAAATAAATACAAATTAAATTGTATTTAAAAAAATATTCTTGTTTGAATAAATTATTCTTAAATTAAAAGTAAAAATATTTTTATATTTTGTTATATAATTATTGCTATCTTAAAAAAAAATTCTTTAAAACTATGATAAATTTTATTTAAAACCAATTTGAAAAAAGAATTTGAAGATTTTTTATTAAAAATGAAAGAAAAAAATATTGAAAAAACTCAAAATGAGTTAAGAGGAACTTGAACTAGAAGTCAAACACCGATTCAAGTTTTAGGAAATATCCTTCGAAATACGAGATTTCTCAGCTCAAGTTTGAGTAACTTAAAAGAAGTCGATGCAAATTTAACTCGTAACACTAATTTAAACAGAATCAATTCTACATCGATTCCAGTTGATAGACAAAATAGTGACGACACGGATAATGAAATGGATTATCAACATAGAAAGTGAATCAGAGTCAATTTGCTAAAAAAGTTAAAAAAGAAAAAGTTTGGGAATTTTTTGAAAAAATTGATAATTCAACATACCGTTGCAAAATTTGCCTTAAAGAAGATGTAAAATTTAATTTAATTTTATTAAATTGGATTAATTTTTTTTATCAAGCAAGAAAAACTAGTATTCAGAATAAGCAAAGGTATTTGTAGGTATTTTTAAGGTATTAACTGATTAAGGATATCTTATAACACAATCTTAATGCTGATAAGATATGACCAACCAAAATATTTTGATTTTTTTCTTTTTTCCAATCTAAAAAAAAAATTTATACATAATTTTATAAAACAGACTTGAAGGAAGCATTGGCTAAAGTGGAATACGTTTCTCTTACAATTGACTTGTGGAAAAATAAGAAACTTGAGTACTTTTTGACAATTACATGTCATTTTTTGAACAAGCAGTACGAATATAAATCTTTAGTTATTTGTTTTCGACGCTTTCACAAATTTCATACATCAAACGATAGTCGAAGTTTTATTTTAAACGAAATTGAAAAACTTGATATCACATCAAAAATAGTCAGTATCACGACTGACAATGAACCCGTTGTTAAAAATGCTTGCAATGGGCTAATACAGTAAACAACTTGGATATCCTGTCAAGCACATAACTTAAATCTTGTTATAAAAATGATTTAAAACTAATTATTAAAATTTGAGAAATTTTAAAAACATATAGGAATGTGTTTGAAAATGAAGATGAGTGTGAGACTGTTGATTCAGACAATGATTCTATTTGCGAACAGGACGACCAAAATGATGAAGACAATGATGTTGATGAGGAAAACGAAGGGAATAGTAAAGAAGATGATGATGAATATGAGGAAGAAGAAAGTCAAGAAATGCAATCTGCGTACTAAATTGAAGAATTACTTAATAAACTAAGTAGGCCTTGCTTCTAAAAAAAATAAACTTTTTCTTTAATTAAGGAGCTGTCCTTTGTAAAGTTAGAAACCTTATTAAAATTTATAGAAAGTCGAACAATTTTAACATGGCTTTTAAAAAAAAATCGTATGATGCTAGTTTGAAAAATTATAATTTGTTTTTGGACTTTAACGTGCGATGGAATACGCTTTATCTTATGCTTGAACGTTTTTACAAATTTAAGTTTATCATAAATTCAATTACTCTTGATCCGACTGAAATTCCTTATATAACTAGGGGTGGGAAACCGGTTCGAGAAAACCGGGTTGAAATCGTTTTGAACGCAAACCGGTTTAAAAATTGAACCGGTTTGTAGAGCCGGTTTTAAAAAAGACAAGTTCATAAAAGTTAGAAAAATTATTTTAAGGAAAAAATTTTTTAAGCGATCCCTTTGACTGCTCTCATACCAGTGGAGTGGATTAGCCGTGAATGGATGGCTAAGATACGCACAGCGTTCGGTTCGGGTGAGCTAGATATTGAAAGTATGCTCAAAATATGAAGCAGAAAAATTTTTTTTAAATAACTTGATATTAAAAAGCAAATTATCTGAGATCATAAGAATGAAAACTGTGTTAATAATAGCGTTCAAACAACTGTAAATAAAGAAGACAATAAAAAAACTGAAGATTTGGATCTGACAGGAATTGACGACCAGGGTATGTGAGACTTTATTTTTGTGACTAGATTCTGTTGGCTAAATCGAAGAATCAAATTTTGTTTATTTTTATAATTTCTTTATTTTCTAAAGCGAGCTAATGATCCTTCAGATAAAAAAAGAACAATTAAATTTTATAAACTAGATATGCTTATGAAGAGCCCATAAGCCAAAGCAGATCATAAGATATTAAACAAAAGATTAAGGACAAAAATATGATTAAAACATTTATGATATGTAGGTTTTTTTAATTAAATTTATCTTTTAGAATAAAGATTTTTTATTTAAAATATTATGTTAATTATTTAAATAAATTTTATTCAACAAAATAAAGACATAAATTTTTTTATAAATGCTAGCTTTTTTTTAATTTTTTGATTCGTAATGATTCATAATACTTTATTCCACGATTTGAGACAAATAAGTTCTTGAACTGTGTCTGGAGCAAGATTCGATCTATTTTTATCTATTATTAAATTTGAAATTGAAAAACATTTTTCTGATGGAATACTTGATGGCATAATTCCTAAATAGTCCATTGCCATTCCATATAGAATAGGAAAATTTTTACGATTGTTGTTCGAACATTTTAGTATATCAATCTCTTCAGTAAAAATAATCGCTGGTTGTTTTAAATACTTGTCGATTTCTGATTCATTATATGTAGATGTGTTTGTTATTTTTGCGATTATTCTCTCTGCTAGAGATTTTGGACGCGTTGGACTTTTAGATGTCTGATTCTCACCTGTTTCAATATTTTCATCTGAATATCTTTCAAAACAATCTATCAGTAGTTTTTTAGCATGTCTTTTATTTTCTCTTCCTTGAATATATGCAAGCTAAAATCGAGGATCTAACGAATGGCAAAGAAGTGAAAATTCTTTAATCTTAGCCCAATAGGTCTCAAATTTTTAGATCATTTCATCAATAGTGATTTTCATTATTTCAAAGTCAATGTTTTTCGAAAAGCTATTTAGATTTTCCTCAATTTTTGTAAAACAAAGATAAACACTTGAAACACAAACTTGCATATCATTTGAGAGATTTTGTGTGGATAAATAAAAAAAAATAAAAAAAAAAGGTTTCAGTAGTTTCAGTTTAAGTTTTCTTTGATTAAATGGCTCAAGAATAAGGCATTTTTTTTCTGCTATTAGCAAATCGTTGTAATCCAATTGATTATATGTCATATTTCCTTGTGAATAGATATGAATTGATGTTGATGCTAAATGATGATTTTTTTTTCGAAATGCAGTTTTAATCATTTGGTGAGTCGAATTCCATCGAGTCTTAACATCAAGAACAACATTGATCTTAGGCTCATTGTTTGATACTTCTTGTGAATCAAGAAATTGAACAAGACGTGAAGAGCTTTGGGTTATTTGCAAAAAAATCGAACTTTTTCAAAAAGATTTGAGATTGATTCGTTTTCTATGCCAGCATGAACAACAAGATGCAAAATATGAAGAGCAAATCTAATATGCATTCGATTTTCATTTACACAATAAAACATTTCGCCAAAGCAGACCATGTTTGAAGCATTATCTGTTGTACTGTTAAAATTTTTTCACTAATTGAAAATTTATCTAAAACCTAGGAAAAAATTTTATTTTATTTTAATCTTCAAATAATTTATTTCAAACATATAATTCACTTATTTAAATTTTCAAGAATAAAAGAAGCGTCATGAGGATGTGGAAAATAGAAAACATCAAAAAGCATACTAGTTAATTTCCAATGATTATTAACAAAATGAATCGTGACTGACATATACGGCTCATTACAATGAGATGTCCATATATCGATTGTGACATGAATTTTTGAAGTTATTGACGCTAGCATTTCTTTTATATCATTAAAAAAACTATCATATCTTAACTTGAATTTTTCTCTAATAGTTTTTCTACAAGGAATAATATATTTGTTATTCAGACCATAAATGAATCTTTTGAAATCTGGATTGTCAGCTAACATAAACGCTTGAATATTATTAATCAAAAAAGTCAAAAACAAATCCGTTAGTCTGTTTTGTTCTGAGACTCGAATAATTTTCGGAGTGGACATAATTTCATTTTCAGATTCAGAATCATCAAGTGTAGGTTTTTAAATATTATGTTCATTTTTTAGATGATTTGATAGTACTCTTGTACTTGTCGATACAGCGTATTCTTTAGAGCAATTTTCAAAATCACAAATTATCTTTTTTTGTTCCAGATCCTTTTTCATATATTTCCATACAAAACTTGTGTTGCGCTTATCATGTTTTTTTCTTTTTGATCCAGAGGACAAAACAAGTGCTGATTCACTTGTCATTGGTACAGACATTGTTTTTAATTTTTGAGAATATTAGTTATGAAAAAAAAAATTAAAATCAATATTTGTATAGAGATTTAAAAGTAATTAAAAAAAGCGATCTATTTATAATAAATTTTTTAAAATTATTTTCGAAAAAATTAGAATGAGAAATTAAACTATGTATGACAAAGAAAGACATCATCAGTCAAATAAATACAGTTAAAAAAATAAAAGGTTAACTTTTTTTTTCATTAATATTCAATTATTTTTTTTTGGGTAAATAAATTTAAGCGTTTTTTTTTGTAAAATAATAATTTTTTATGTAAATTATAATTTTTTTTAAACAAATTTTTTTTGTTAGTTTTCAAATATTAAAATTTTATTAATATTTAAAAATTAAAAAAAATCAATTTTTTCATGTTTATGGAAGACCGGTTCTACAAGCCGGTTACACGATAATAACTGTTTTATAATTATGGTATTTCAGGTATAAAATTGTACAAAATGATCTAATAATAAATTTTTTAGAAAAATTTATTGTTTTTCAAAATCGTTAAATTTTTCCTTTAAATAACGTTTTTTCAAAAAACGGAAGCATGCCTGATCTTCTCCAAAAAATATACCAAAGGAAAAGTAAATGAATTTAGGAAGGGAAAAAGAAGAGGTGAGGAAGAACAAAGGAAAGAAAACGTTTAATTTAGTTTTGAATTTTAATGTTCAATTGCAATGAGGAGCTTTAAGATAAATTTCAATTAATTTACCAATTAATCTCATCTCTGCCTTTAATAAGAAAAAAAATTCTTTCCTGGTGAATTGTTTGTATTTGCTATCTGTAAATGAAAATCCCTTATTTACTTCTACTAGAAATAAAAAAATACATGATAAATGACTGGCGAATTTTCTTTTAAACGAGATCCACTTTTTAGAGAAAAAAACTCAAATAAAAGGAATTTTTTAACCCAAATACTATCAAAATTCTTGAAGAAGAACTTGAAAAAGATATTTAAAGTTTAAAATCTGAAAAACAATTTTTGAAGTGTCTATCAAGCTAGAGCAAACAAATAAATTTTAGCTCCAAAAACGCTAAAAACAAAAACGAGCCGGACTACATGCATAATTCGATAAAGGCATTTATAAAGCTATCACAGAAAAAGCAGATTTTAGAGAACCCATTCTTAAATTTTTAATTTATATCCCTTTCAATTTGAAATTATTGATAAAAAAATTTGATTTAAATTAAAGAAGTATTTAAATTAAAATTAATGAATTTGTATTTTTGGTTCTTAAAAATTTTTACAGATCGATTTAAAAATCTTCTGCTCTACCCAAAGACCAAATGTAAATTGTTTAAATTTCTCAATCTAAATTACAAGTAAAGCTTGATTTGTTTTCATTACGGAAAAAAATCGAGCTTCATAAATTCTTAACCACATTGCTTTGAGAGGAACATTTTGGTAAAAAACACTTTTTGCAAAGAAGATACTAATAAAAGCTAATATATCTCCTTTTGTAAATGAAAGTTTAGGATCTACAGCTTTCTGGTGACAATTGGTACAATTCAATTTAAATTTATCATGGACGAGTCAAATATCATGAAAAAGGTTGACAGTTAGATCTCATTTATTTACGTGTAGCACAGCTTGATGGTCTAACTTTCTCATTAAATTTATCTTTTTTCTAAGACTTGACTCTTCTCTGTCATTCAATCTAACCCAAATCGTTGCATTTTTGAAGAAAGAAGTTTTTTCACTGCTAGTTTCTTCTTATTCAGAATATTCATTATCTAAGTCTTCATCCGAGTCATATTTAATATTAGGTTTTTTAGTATTTGATTTGATGTTTCCATTTATTCTTCAAAATCATTATCAAAGTCATCATTTTCCTCATAATCATTATAATTATCATCAGAGATTTCTGATTAGGTATCATTCGCATTATAAAGAAGTTCAAGAGCTTTTCATCGAGACATGGTTCAAAAAATTATCATTTATTATGGGAATTAAGTAGAGTTTGGAATTAAAAGCATAATTTGCCATTCTTTGATTTATTACACAAAATAAAAGTCAATATATTTGGAGGATCAAAAAAATCCCTTTTCGAGCATAACGTGTAATTTTTTTTCTTGCATGAAAATTAAAAAATTTTGTAATCAAAATTTTGTAATCAAAATTTATTAATCATAATATTTTTTTGATTTTAATTTTGATGAAAAAAAAAATTTGCAAAAATGATTAAATTTATTGAGTAATGGGCAAAAGAAGCGCCAATAAGGGTCGAAAAAACTCCTCCGGGCTTTGAGAGTTAAATTATAATAAAAATATTATGAAACAGTGTCGATTTGTCAATTTAATTATTTTTAAATTTAACAATTATTAACCCTAAGAATGTTCCTTTATTTTATCTCTTTCTGTATTTGTAAAAAATTTAATCTTGTAAAAAAAATTTTCTTTCTTAAATTTAATTTAATTTCACCTCAAAAATGATTTAATCTTAGAGACCAACACATTACCATAATAGTGTCCTTTTTTAATCCTAGTGGATAATAAGGGAGACGTTCATCTACTTTTCCAGTAATTTTTTGAGCAACCACTTTGATCAGACACAGAGTTGTCGCATCGAGATGACCTTCTATCCCACTTTTTATTTATGGTAAAAAGGGTTTAAACATTTGTCTGGTATTTCAGCGATATTTTAAAGATTTTCCTCCCTCAAAGGGCTTTTAAACTTTGAAGCTTCATCAATTTTATCTTATTTATGAGAGGTATCAATTTTGCCTGGTTTTAACAAGATATTTAAATGTTTAAGTTACAACAACTCAAAGTAGATTAAACAATTAAATAACAACTCAAAGCACAATAAAGAGGCTTCGAGTTGCCCTTTTCTGTACTTTTTTAAGTGTATCTTTATCTTTCTTCAATATGGACCTCACATAAGAGACGACAGCTTATTTAAGATGTGGTCGAAGAAGACTTGTGAACATTTTCTTAATTGTACCGATATCATGGTTATTGAATCCATTTAAAAACTGTGCAAGAAGTTTGGTCTTGTCGACAACGTTCCCATTTAATTCTAGAAATTAATTATTCTATTCTTTGTCTGATAGAATTTTTTTTGTCACTTTTAAATTTCACTTTCCATTCTTATCTTATTTAAATTCTTCTGATTAAAAAGAAAATGATTGATATATACAAACTATGTGCAAATAATTTATTTCTTTAGATAGAACAAGGCGTTCTTTAGATTACAGATCAAGCTGAGTCTCTTTTGATTTTACTTGTCTACTTTTAATCGGTTGGATTGTCTTCATTTCATTGCAATTAAATGAGTTAAGTTTTAAACTTGCTTTCTTAAAGTTACAATATCACTGATAGTATTGTGATCATCTGACATTGTAAATTTTACAAGTAATTTATTTTTGTAGCCTTAAGAAACGAAGCTATGCTTTGATAAATTTGAGTCATATTGCTTTAAAAGAAAATGTTTTAATTTATCTAAAATGAAGTGATTGGAAATTTTTAATTAGTAAACAATCGATTTTATTTTCTTTTCACTTTTGCATTTTTTCAAAAAATTCCTTTTGAAATTTAAAATCTATAAAAAAGAATCGGGTCTGATATACCCATCATAATATGCATATAATTTTTTCTTATTATAATTTTAATTAATTGAAATAAATTGAATCATAACTCAACTTAATATTTTATTAATAACTTAAATAATTGGCCTTACATTTCGTCTCAAGACAGTAATATTATCATGGATATAAAAAGTGATTTAAAAAGATTAAAAGAGTTAAAAACACTAATCCTCTGTTAAGTACCAAATGAGACGGAGAAAGAAATCGATGAAGAACAAACTCAACCACCACCATACTGTTCTGATATTCCAACTCCCAGTTCATCTATCATAGATAATGCTGATGTCCAATGGAATCTTGAAAATATAAATTTAATTCTTTGATAAAATTTTAGCCTTATTTAATTTATAAAATTTTTAATTTTTTTTATTATTTTTTTAGTTATTTTATATAAAGTATGGTTAAAATGAAATAAATTAATTTATTTAATAAAAGATAAATAAAAAAAATTATATTAAATATTTAAAATATGATTTTTCTATTAAATTTGTGACTAAATTTACTATTTTTAGGGCAAAGAATATAATGGCTCAATCATTAAATTTTTTAATTCATAAATCAATTCAATCTTGAAGGTTCGAAAATAAACTTTGACATTTTTTTGTATCAAATATTTTGATTTATTCCAAACTTTGATAATTCCTTAAATTAGTGAATGCAGACGCAAAAATAGGTCTAAATATCACAGTCCCGAGCTGCTTAACGCCTAAAATAATTAATATTGATCAATAATTAATACATCAATAGTTTTTGTGTCTTTTTATATACTTATCAAAGTGTTCTTTAATACACTTGTTCGTCTAAAGCTCTGAAAATATATAAATAGATTATTTTTTTCAAAGGAAGTTTTTCTTTTTTTGTATTTTATTTAAAAACAAGAGTCTTTTAATTAACTTTTTATTTTCAAATCAAATATTCAATTAATTTGCCCACAGCAGACAAAACTCTCCAACTTCAAAATCAAAAACTTCTTAGATCATTTAAACCATTTAAAAGCAGAAAGCTAGCCTCGGAAAATATGCCAACATGAAATTGCATCAACAAAAAATAACGTAGATAATCATTATTCATTTTTTCTTTGATTATATATAATTTTAAATTGCTTTTAATTTAAAATAAAGAAATTAAAAATTAATTTTTTAAAATAAACTTTTTTTAAATTGATTTATTGAGTAATAAAAAATCAACCATAGTATTGATCTGAAATTTTCTGATTCTTTATTAAATAGCAGAATGTGTTGAGTACATTGTTTGGTTTTAATTTATCTTAATTTAAAAAAAATTTTACTATAAAAATATTCATGTAAAATTGGAAAATTTAAATTTCTTAATCAGCTCCAAAAACGATTTTTGTAAAAAATTTAAAATATTTGGTTTCGGTTAATATTTGGTAATATAGAATTTTTGGCAATAAAACAATTTTTTTTTAGTGCGTTTTTTCACAAAAAACTTACTTCAAGTTTTTATTTATTGATTTATTAGGGAAAAAACTTCGAAAAAAAAGATAGACGAGATTTAAAATTTTTAGAGAATTTTCTTAATTTAAAAAAAAACAACAAATTTTTTTATTTTTGACTTGTTTATTGAAATTGCTTAATTTGCTGCAAACTAAATACAAATCATCAATAACTATTTGAGTTGCTATAAATAAAGAACTAAACAAACAAAATAAATAAGCAAGTAAAATAAATTTTTAAAATGAGTGAAAATTTGCCCAAAAAAAAAATCATTCCAGTCAAACATTTGCGAATAGAGCAAGATCAAGTAAACGATCTTACCGAACTTATCAATCATGTTCGAGTAAACCAACAAGTAAAATTGTACATCAGCTGTGATCAAGCCGATGGTACAAAAGTATGGGTAGAGACACCAGATCTTTTCGGCTCCGTTGACAACAACGAGTCTAGATTCAAAAATGGCATTGCTTTTTTTGGCAATCTCAGATTTAAAACCTCAACTGGACGCGGCAACCGGGTCGATCTCACAATTCACATAGAAACAGAGCCCAAGACTGTTTTATGCTGCACAAAATTTTTGAAGGTTACTCGCGATGGTCCTCGTATCAGAAAAAGTAAAGTTCCAAGCAACAAAAAAAATTCATTTTTTAATATTTTTATTTTAGAAAAAATGACTAGCGACTCTTCTTCAGTGGACGAGTCTCATCAAAGCTCAAATGTGCACGAAAATGACTGCGATTCTCTAATGGACACATCTGACAGCTTGGATGACTTTTCAGTCTTCAATCAGCTAAATATACCCAGGGATAAATATGATAAGTATATTCAAGATTTGAATGAATTCACGCGTAATTTTGTCGAATATAATCAAAAAATTGGACAAGTTTTAACCATTGATGACATCAATCAAATAATTCACCAAGTTTCGTTCAAAATGATTAAGAACTTGTGCAAAAAACAAATGAGTTAAAAGTGATTAAATTAAAAAAATATGTTCCGTTTTATGTGAAGTATATCCCGATGCTTTTTATTTATTTGTTTTTTTAGTTTAAATATTTAATTTTTTTATTAAAACTAATTGTTCAAAATTTTTATTTTTTTGAAATTTATTAACAGTTTATTACCTATGTCATTAAAGACTAAACCAGAAGTTTATAAATCACGTGTTTAGACGCATAAGTATTTTAAAGAGGCTCTGGACTGATTTTTAAGGAAATAAAAAAATACTAAGTTTCAATTTTTTTGGAATCCGATTTAATTAAAGAGCGTAAATGGTCTAAATAGTGTCCCTGAATTAATAATTCAGAGAGATTTGAGTTAAAAGTTCGGTTCCTCCGAAAAAAAAAATTCCTTCGAAGAAGAAATTCAAGTTCGGTTCCTGATCTTATAAGGTTAGGTAAGAATTAAGAATTTTTAAGTAAATTTTCTTTTAGAAAATTTTCATTTTTCAATGCTTTATAAGATATTAAAAAGAAATAGTTCAAGACACATTTAAAATCATGAAGTTAATCATAGACTTTATATATAAAGTCAAAAATAGTTTATTAATTTTAATAATTTAAAAATTGAAATACCCCTAAGCTTTTCTTACTAATTGATTTGAAAAAAATTTAGTATATTAATATCTAAAATTCCATATTTTCCTTCCTTCCAAAAATTACAAATATGAAATTCTTTTTCATTAATTTAAATTGACAAAATTAAGCTTTTTAAACTTTGATGATGAAACAAAATAATAAATTCAAAAGTAAACACTCAAAGGGGTTTAAAAAATCCCTTCAATAAAATATGCTTCTTAAATAACATTAACTTCCATATTTATTCTGTGCCTAGTCTATAGCATGCTTGGTAATTTGCGATTTTAGATTAATTTTCACTCGTTCTGAATGGGTTGATTTAATGTCAAATCGAATATATTTCAAAATAAGTAAAAATTTATCTCTTGTCATAACTTTTCCAATCATGCTCACTCCATAAATTCTTGACCACATAGCTTGGAAGGGATATTTGGGCATAAAACAGTTCTTGCATAAAGGATACCGATAAAAGCTAATTTATCTTCTTTTGTTAATGAAAGATAAGAATCTACAGCTTACGAGTGACAATTGGTACAATTCAATATGAAATTTACCATGGACAAGTGAAAAACTGTAAAAAAAATCTTTTTTTTTTTAAATGGCTCTGAGTAATAAAACTCCTTTCGTCATTAAAGTCTGAGACTTCATCTAAGTCATTTTCAGTAATAGGCTTATTTGATGTTTTCATTTCTTCTTCAAAATCATTATCATCAGAGACATTATCATCATTATATTAACAGATTATCATCAGCTTCTTATACAGCTTTTCTTCGAGACATGGTTCAAAAAATTACTATTTATAATAGGAATTATTTAAATTACGTATAGTTTTAAATTACAGGCATAATTATTCATGTTTTTAATTTAATTTAGAAAAAAAAGATATTTTTTTGAAGGGTCGAAATAATCCCTCTTCAGGTTTAACATAAACTTTTATTTCGCATTAAAATAAAAATATTTTGTAATCAAAATTAATTAATTAAAATATTTTTTTGGTTTTAGTTATGACGGAAACATATGAAGATTTTGCAAAGCTGAATTTTGGAAATATCATTAATGAAAATACTGAACAAGAGAAGACTTATAACAGAGCCTTGTGCTGATATTGATCGCTTAGCTGTTCATTTAAACTTACCCCAAATGATCTTAGATTCAAAAAAAACTGAAAAATTTTGTTTACATGTTTAATAATTTGATTTAAATATTTCAACAGCTAAAAATATTTTGAAAAATTTATAGAAAACCACAGCATTGAGAAATTTTGAAATTTTTGGCAAATATTTCTTATAATATTTTTAGTTGACATAAAAATTCTTTTACTCAAAACTTTTTAAAGAATAATACAATTAAAACTCTTTGAGCATTTTTCAATCTGAAAAATTTAAAGAACTAATATTGAGCCTAATATTTAAAATAAGAAAATATGCTATTCTTGAGATAAACGAGCATATGTTAAAAAATCGAAAATGAAAAATATCAACAAAAAAAAATCGACTAACAAGATTATCGACAAAAAAAATCATACAACTGTCTAAATTAAAATAAATTATAACAACGCTTGAAATATTTTGAATCCGATTTTTAATTAATTTAATTTGCAATCAGCCCAATTTGAAATTAAATTTTCAAGTTTACGTGAAATTTTTTAAGAATTTTATTTTGCTAAAATCTGAATCATTACAAATATATAATATATATTTGGTTTCGGTATTATTGAAAATTGAAAAATTTTATATATTTTTTATTGATTGAGTATCTAGTCCTATGAAGCTTCTTTGGATGATTTCGAATATAAATAAATGCTTAAATTATCTTTTTTGGTTAAAAATTTAAAAAAATGAATTTTGAATATCTCGACCCGGAGAAAACATCAGCTGTATATAATCAGGTCCGATTTAAAGTCGTAACCCAAAATAAAGATAAAACAACTCTTTTGAGATGTTGCACATGCAACAAAGTGACATTTACATTTTTGAACGACCATGTTATTCGCGAACCTGCAAATTCCATACATTCAACCAAATGTTTAGTACTTCTTCCGTCATATATCGAATCTGTTAAACAATACGAAGATCTAAAATATTTGGCCAAAACAAGTATGGTTTTCAACTTAGCGCAGATCAATGTGTGAAGCAAACAGGAAGTAGTGATTGTGGATTGTATGCACTAGCTTATGCCTATGATTTATCGTTAAAAGTAGACCCGTTTAATTTGAAATATGATCAACAATTCATGCGATCACAAATTATCAACAAATTATCTTTTTAAATTTAACTGCGAAAATTTAAACCTTGAAAAAAGAAAAATTATATATTTGACAATTTGATTAATAAAATTTTTTTTCTAATTTTTCTTTTTATATTTTTTTCATATTTTTCTTTTTTAATTTAATTCTAATTTTTTTGAATAAAATATTTTCGATAATTTTATTTGGCTAATTCCTAAAAAATTATTAACCAGATAAAAATACACCCGATTTTTTTATACCTTGATTTTTTTACAACTAGATTTTTTTTGACACCCGATTTTTACACACAATCATGATGAGATAAATCAAGATTTTAGCAAAAAAAGCATCAATGAATCAACTAAGCAAGAAATTTAACGCCTCCTTGCTCAAAATCCACTAATAACTCCAAAAGTTATACTAACAATATTGGCCGTATTTACTAAATCAAATCATGAAATAAATGTTCCAACTGATAAACAGTTATACAACTATCTAAATATCAAAAGAAAGGTTCGAATAAAATGAATTTTGCACAAGTAAATGAATGGTGCCAAAGAAACAAAAATGTTCCAATAGACACAACCATTTTTAGTTAGCTATCAAATAAAAATTGATGATGATGAAGATGATACAATTCAATTTTCAATGATTTCAATTTCAATTTCCGTTCGCTTTCTTTCCGAATTTTCTTAACCACTACAAGGTTAATGTTAAAAGAAGTTAGAAGAAAAAGAGGTAGACCTAAAAAAACTGCCATATAGTTATTTCATTTTATCTTCTTAATTTTACTCAAAAATTTCATTTTACTTTGTTCATAAATTTCTCTATTATTTTATTTTACTCAAATTAAACTTTAATTACTTCATTAATTTATAAAAAAATTTATTTATTTCATTTAAAAATAAATAAATATTAAAATAAAAATTGTTATCGTTTAAGTCATTCCTAGCTCTTATTTAGTAATTTTTGAGTCCAAAATAATTATGAGCCCATTTAAATTATTCCCTTTTTTTTACATTAATGAGGGTCGATATTATGTCCGTTCCCAGCAGAGGTAGGGAATCGCTAATTTGACTCAAGTCATACATGACTCAGAGTCAGACTCGAGTCATTTTCTAGTGACTTGAGTCGAGTCATTTTTTTTTCAAAAATTGACTCCGACTCAAGTCCGAGTCAAACCGAATTTGACTGACTCAGACTCGAGTCGAGTCATTTATAAAAAAAAAATGACTCTAAATTTTTTTTAACTTTTAATTGAATAAAAAAACTCAATAATTCATAAAAAATCTTTTTTGTAAACAAATTTTTTCGAATAAAAAAATCTTTTTCTTTTTGACTTTAAGACTTGAAATGACTTAGACTTTGACTCATAAGTCATGACTCAGACTCGGACTCGTAAGTCACCACAAAAAAATGGACTGACTCTGACTCGAGTCGAGTCACTAAAAATCAAAAGATTCTGACTCCGACTCAGTCATCACGAATTTGCTGAGTCCCTATCTCTGGTTCCCAGCAGAAAAAAAGCAGGGGTCACTGCCATCAAGTTTTCATCTGCTAAAGTAAGAAAGCTTTTAATTTACAATTAAAAATCTTAAACGATTATTATTATTATAAATCTAAAATAAAAATTTAAGTACTGAATAAAAATTACAACAATAACAAACTTAATTCTTAAGAACTTAGGAACAATTTGTTTAGTCGTGTCGATTAATTGGGCATGAAGTATTTGTTGGATTTTGGTAAATTTTGTTTTGAAATTGATGCGTTTTATCTGTCCTAGTGTTTTGCTTTAAAATGTTTCGAGTTCTTTTGCTTAGCTTTACAACCCATTTGAATGGATGGAACAATTCAGGGATTTATAAATAATTTCTAAATTGACTACTTCACTTAAATAAACTATGAATAAACGCATTTTTTGTTTTAGATTTAGTTTGTTTTTATTATTTTGCAATGTTTAAAAAATGACTAATTTTAATTTCAAATTATTTAGTAAAAATTTTTGAAAAAATTCTCCCCATCCTATTTTATTTCATCGTAAATATATTATTGTCAACAGATAACAATTTTAAAATTATCAAATCATGCTTTGGGCAAAAATGATCTAAAATTTTTTCGAAAATCTCAAGTTCATGAATTGCCAAATTTACCATGATATAAATAATTTAGAAGAAAAATAAAAAAATTTATCATAGCAAAAAAAGAAGGGTCTTGGAACATTGGTAAGTTATCGAAGTAATGCAGTCGTCAACCAATTAAATATATATTAAGAACTAAGCCTTGATAAGATAAGCGATACATTATTCAAAATCTAAAATCAACCACATTTTTGTGTATAAAAAATTAGCAATTTTTTAATTCACACAATTATTTTAATATGAAAAAAAATGAGTTCAAAACCGAACAATAAAAGAGAAGTGCCCATGAAACAACTTAGGCTCTGTGCCGACAAAGTGATTGACTTGACCAGAAATGTCAACCACATTCGAATCAACCAAAAAGTTAAGCTGCAAATCAGCGGCAATCTTCCAGACAGCATGCTGGTTCGCATCGAACCACTCAATTCACTAAACAGTGTAAAAAATAACGAAGCATTGGTAAAAAACGGCACTGCTTTCTTTTCCAATTTAAGATTTACAAAATCCTCTGGCAGAGGCAACAAAATTGATTTAAAAATTTACTTTGATTCAAATCCTGATAAAATATTGGTCTGTAAAAAATTTATTAAAATCACCCGTGATGGGCCTCGGGACCGAAAAAGTACTCTAATTTGACTTGATTTCTATTTGGTAATTTTTCTTAATTAGAAAAAATGATTCCTGATTGGAATTCGATAGGATCTGCAGAGAATGAGGCGGAAAGTCCGGCAGTTGATGAAAATTCAGCAGAAAATAAGACGGCTAAGGGCCATGTGAAAATTTGTAGTGAAAATCTAGCAAAATGGCCGTATGGAAAATATGTGAGCGATGTTGCAGAGTTCGGCTATTATCTAGAATACTACAACAAAGTTATGGGTTCACTATTCAATGAGCAACAATTGAAAGAAATTGTTCAGAGTTTTTCTCTAGACATCTTTAACTTCATGACCAATCTTTAAGTAAAAGCGTCCGATGGTGATGCAGTATGTGCTGATAATGGAAAAATTTGTCACTAAAAGTTGCTTTTTTTTAAAGCTTTATTAGTCTTTTGATAAATAGATCAATTTATTTACTGGGTATTAAGCGTTAGTTATGATCTTATCAAAGTTAGATAAAAAAATTATTATTTTTAAAAGTTTGGTTTTTAGACCATATTTCTTTTTTTTATCTTCATTGGTATAAATTAAAAAGCTAAGTATATTTATAGATATATAGGTTTATAAACTCTTTTAATTTTAACATAGTTCTTTATATTTTTTTAAAAAAATAAAAAAATTAATTTTTTATTCGCCGCAATAGTTTTACCGGCATATAGTAAAATCATCCCATTTTTTTATCCCGAAAAATTTATCACAGTTTTTAGAACATAATGTTCCAAATACTCTTGATTATCAGCGTAACCAGAGAGGGACTGAGGCGTACTTAAGTCTCCCTGTCCAAAAATAAAAAAAGAACTGAGTCCTCCTTTAAAAATTTCTTTTTATCAAAAATAGTCATAATTTTTGAGTTAAATTGTAAATTTAATAAAATTACTAAATAAAATTAAATTTTATATAATAATAAAATTAAAAAAATTTTTTTTCCACTTCGAGCCCTGAATTTAAAAATTTCCGGATGCGCGCTAGTATAATAATTTAATATCATTTCTGAAAGAGCATTAATTTCTCAGCAACCAAGATAGTTTGTTTTTAAAAGACTTTAAAATATCCTTTTTTATATTAGTCTGATAAAAATCAACCCTTTGAGATTTGGTAGTTTCCTATAAATTTTTCAAAATTTTTTCAGCTGTTGACATTTTCAAACCATGATATTTAAAATGTAACCAAAATTTTTCATGTTAACAAGTGGTCAAAACTCTCTTCATTTTGCTGGTAATTGTTCACTTTTTATAGTAAAAAATGGACAAAATGAAAATGATTAAAAATTTTTACATTTTTAGATTTTATGGGCATAGTGAAATTTCATACAAAACTTCAAATACAAAAATAAAAAATTTTTTAACTTTTGTTCTATATGTCAAAAACTTGTTCTGTAAATGAAACAAAGTGGAACAACTGTTGTTTCACCTACCACGAAAGTCTGCAAAATCTGTGCAAATTAATTGCGTTTAATTTTTAACACTTTTAAATAGAGTGCAATTTTGCATACTTTCGTGGTGGGTGAAACAAAAGTTGTTACACTTTGCTACATTTGCAGAACAAGTTTTTGACATTTAGAACAAATGTTAGAAAAATTTTTCATTTTTGTATTGGAAGTTTTGTATGAAATTTCACAATGCCAATTTTATGTGCAATATTTCAGAAAATAAAAAAAAACTCTCCCAAATAATTTAGTTATCAAAATTAAAAATAAAAATTTTATGAAATATTGCTCAAAAAATTTGAAAATATGAAAATGTTAATTTTTTTACATTTTGCGAAAAAATGTGAAAACTTGAAAATACATAAGTGAACAATGGTAAACAAAAATTTACATATAACAAAATAAATTTATGATTACAAGGAAAGAATAACTCAGGTATAAGAATACAAAATAATATTTTAGTAATGCCACTACATTGTTTAAGAAGAGTGTGAAGTTAAAATACTTTAAAAAAAAGGAAAAAATTAAAAAAAAATAGTTTATTATTTGGAAAAAAAATATTAGCATGTTGATTATATAAAATCATCGAAGTTTTCGACACTTTTAATATGAATATACGTGGACCACATTTGTTTTAAGAAAAAGGATTAGATAGAAACCAACTCGTGCTAATTTCCTTTAGTTACATTGGCGCCCGATAAGTAAGAAAAGTCCATGCTTTTCGTTAAGGTTATCAAAACTAAAGTTTTAACTACAAAATGTTCGCTATCATTCGTAAACAGTATTACGCTGTTGAGTTAAAGATAATGCGAAAGTTTTATGATATAGCCGGAACAGGCGAAAATTTTCTTTTTTAGAACTAGATGGGCGAACAAAATTAAGTCAGGTAATTTGAATCAGAAGGGATATCTGACCCCGCCAAGGTACCTCAATGGCGGTTATTTCTATGGATGGTTAAGTACGTTTGAACTTCACACTCAGGAGTTAAATGAGTAGAATCTACTCTTACAGTTTTATTTTTTATAAAAAAATTATTTTACTACTCAAATTTTTTTATTTTTTCATGATTTTTTGCTGTAATTTTGTAACTTTCTTCGAGTTTAACTTTTAGCTCTTTCAATTAGTTTTTACTAATTCAGGCGTTTTTGTTACAATTGTATCTTGAACATTGTCAAGTACTGCTACCTCGCCGTGCTCGTTTACTACTTTATACTCATTAAGAATTTGTACTCTTTTAAGTGTTTCAGATGTTGGAGTAATTATGTCAATTTGTTTGACTCAAAGAAAAAGCTAATCTGATTCGCTAAAAGTTTTTCAAAAATTTTAGCTAGAACTGATATAGCTCTATAATTATTTATTTCTGATCTATTACCTTTATCCTTAAATAATGGGTTAACAATTGCTAATTTCCAGTCATCTGGAACACTCTTTAATTTCAGGCAATCATTAAAGAGTAATTTCAGAATAGGAATAAATATCTCAGGAAGGCTTTTTAAAATTTTAGAGTGAATCCCAATAAAACCAAGTGAGCTAGAAGAGGGTAATTCATCCAGAGCCTTTTTAATATCTTCAAAAGTGAAGTCATAGAATGAAAAACCTGATGTTTTAAAGGAATTATCATGTTTTAATTCCTTAAAACCATTAAATATATATTTAGCTGAGTCATTTTCACCGGACAAAGAAGAAGACTCAATAGATGCAAAGCAGCTATTAAACATCTCCACTTGATCAACGATGTTATTGGCCTTTTTATAAGCCCAAACTAGTTCTTCTGGAAAGCTGTCAAAATCAACATCGCCTCTAGTTTTTACAGAAGATTTATAAAATCTCCAGAATTTTTTAGAATTTATTAAGTCCTTTGAGGACTTTGACTCAAAATAAGATTTCATCTTATTACGGTTAAGTTTTTTGAAATCTCTTCTAGCCTCCCTATATTCATGTAGATTGGTTTCACTCTTATATTTCTGGTAGTTATGGTAACAGAAGTCTCTATAATTTTTTAACGACCTCAATTCATAGTCAAACCATGGACTCTGCTTATATATTTTTGCCTTAATTTCCTTTAATGGACAGCACGCTTCAATTGCTAACAAGATATTATTTTTAATAAATTACCATTTATTTTTAATTCCTGGAAGCTTATCAACAGCTGAAAAATCAATTTTACCTAAGAAACAAAGAACAAAGTAGAAATTTATGATCACTAAAGGGGCATCCTTCTACTAATGAATTTGAATCAAAGTCATTTTGATGAATAATATGCTCAATATGACTTAGTTTTACTTTTATCTCCTCTGATTTAAATTTGATTCCTATCCTGAGTTCGATGTTTTTTTAAAGATCCAAGTTCCAGGTTACATGTCTAAACTTATTAAAGGGTTTCAGTATTTGTGTGATGGGCTTGTTGTGTTTTAGAAATATTTTAGGTCATCATTAATTTGATTGTGGTTCTAACGGTTAGCTAAAAAAATTTCGAAAAAGAGATCGGTTCTTAATGAAATCGTTTGGAGGTTAAAATTTGGTGAATCGTTGAAATTCTGGTTCTTAAAGGGAAGTATTTAATTGTTTTTAAAATTCTGTTTTTTTTTTTGACGATCTTTTAAGACTCTTTGGGTAAATGTGTGTTAGTCTAGGGAATTTTGACTGGATACCTTCGATTTACTTCAGAGGAGATAAAAAGAAGACAAAGAACTGAATTGAGTTGAATAAACGTTTATTGTAAATTAAAAGTAATGTAATAATCCTCGTTGGAATTTTACTCAAATTTAGGAAACTAAATAAAAACAAGTCGTTAATTTGTAAAAGTTTTATTTGAATCCGAAGTTATAACAAAAAAATAGTTATTTAAATAGTAGCAAGAACGTGTGCTTCAGCCAAGGTTAATCCAAGATTAAAAAAGAGTTGGGTCTAAACAGTAAATATGAAAAATACGAAGTTAAAAAGCTCTCTCTTCTTTTTAAAATTACAAATTTTGTAGTTTCTCATCAATCTTTTAAGGTTATTTGGGTAAACCAAATCGAAATGTCGTCCGCTAACAAAGCTTTATTGGTGTTATTTGGAAGTTTTTTGACCACGTCGCTAAATAATATCTAAAATAATGTCAGGGATAGACAGCTCTCTTGTCGCAATCCTGATTAAATGTTAAATAATTTCGATTTGTCAAAGGCTTCTCGCGAACCACGATATATCGCTGCATAAAAAATGCTCGAGAGGGCGTACCATTGGAAAAACTAAAGATTTCTATTATTTCCCCATAATAGGGACCCGAGGTAACAAAAAAAAATCACAAATTATTTTTATCATTCAGCAGAAGTCTCACAAAGAAAGCTCGCTAGAAGGCTCAAATGTAACCAAAGCACGATTTAGCGCATCTTAAAGGATAAAACGGATATCAGATATTAGAAAAAAAACGCGAACATCTTTGCAAAAGAATCAAAATCGAGCAAAATGCAGGAAGATGTACCAAATTTACAAATTTTACAAATTCGTAAGCGATGATGAGTCTTACTTCACTTTAAGCAACATAAGCTTAGTAGGCAATGACATGGATTCTAAATTTACACGGACTAATTATATTTTTTTTACGTTAATTTAAAACTAAAATTTTAAAATTTTGTTTTAAAAAACAATAAATATTAAATCTCTTTTTCAATTTCATATTCAATTTTTTATTTTTGTTTTATTTACATTTTCGTATCAAACTAAAGTTATTTAGATTTTTTTTCAAATAAACTTCAATTAGCCCAAGATACACAACGTGGTAATAATTAAGTTTTGGAAAGTATGTAAAAAAATCTGGCAATTAAGATTTTGAATTCTAGTAGAAAATTTAATTAGAAAAATTTAAAATCTGCAATTTTTCTTCATTCTGTAAATTTTGAATTTAATTAAAATTTTAATTTCATCTTTAGGAAATTTTTTTAAAAATACTTCTACAAGCTAATAAATACATTTTACATTTAGAAACAATCGATAATCCTTATAGATTTTTAAAATCTTGGACCTAATGATGTAAGAATTCATCAAATAAAAATTTAAATAAATGCTCTGCTATTTTTTCTAGGAAAATAAAATGCTCGACATTTTTTTTTAACACATGTTTTTGCTCTTAATATTTAACTTAAAAGTCAACCATCGAACAAATAAGATATTGTTTGCTTTTAATAAAAGTTCGGCTTTGGATTTTATCAAACTAATCAAATATTCATCACAAGAAACTTTATTTAAAAAGGGAGAATTTTTGCCATAATTTAAAAAAAAAAAATAATTCAATTTTTTTCACTTTTAATAGTAAGCTTATGCTAGTCAAAAACCTTAGAAAATATCAGAGTTGTTTAAAAGTCACAAGCCAAGTCCAAGTCAAAGGCTTTTTTTTTAAATATTTCTTTTTAAAGCAGATTTTTTTCATTTAAAATAATTTATTACGAATGGATTATAAATAAAAATAATTTTTAATATTCACTAAATAAGAAATTAATTAAAGTAAAATAATTTAAATATTTTATCATTGGGAATATATTTGGCAACATGAAGTTTAGTACGATTGCACTATTGTACTATTGTACTATTGGGTTAAAAATTAATTTCCAGGCTGTGTTTTTTACAGCGGATGTACAAATTTATGTACAGAGTGTACATGAAGTTTTTTTTTTGGTAGAATGAAATATTTTTTATTCTGATGGACCCTCATGTTTCAAATAAAGAGGCTAAAAGTTTTTTTCTTTTTTTTAATATACTAGTACGATTGGTTATTTTGCTAAAATAGAAGTTTGTACACAATGTACAATATTTTTTGTACCAAATTTTTGATAACCCTTGAATCGTACAAATTTTTACTATTCAAAGAAATTATAATAAAAAAATAAAAAAATTTTTTTTTCTCAGAATTAATTAATTTATTCAAAAACATAATCGTACTGAAGGAAAAAAAAATTTAACTTGAATATGCAATTTTGTGTTGAATCGTTAGCTTTTTTCATCATGAATAGTACTGGAATCGTGCAGTACAATCGTACTATACTTCATGTTGCCAATATATTTTTGGTAGTCAAAAACAGAGTTGTTTAAAAGTCACAAGCTACAAGCCAAGTCCAAGTCAAAGACTTTTTATTTATATATTTTTTTAAAAGTCAATTAAAATTATTTAAAATATTTTCTTCAAATTTTTATTAATAAAGTTTTTGCTTTGCTTCCAATAAAATATTTATTTATAATTCTAATTGTGCTAAATCTAAAAAAATTATTAACATTTTTTGTTAATTAGTTATTTTTAGAAGAAAAATACCAAGCCATCACTCTAGAGGTTAAGAAAATGAAATTTATAAGAAAAACATCCAATAATTTATACAACCTGAATACTTTGATCCATTGATGTTGATAATTTCGTGAGAATTGAATTTGTTTTTCGCTCAAATTTATTTTAAAAATCTCGATCTTGTAGTTTTTAATTGTATCTAAATAATTAAAATAATTGGTAATACCTCTGGATTAATAAAATGAAATTTATATTTTTGTTTTAAATTATATCCAAAGATGCTTTAAAAAAAGAATTTAAAATTTTAAAATTTTAAAATATAAACAAACTTAACTTAATTAAAATTTAAATTTCTTTAACATATTAACAATTATTAATGACGAAAAATTTAAAAACAAAATTTCAAAATATAAGAATATAGTTAACAAATTTCTATTTTTAAAAAAAAATATAAAAATTAAAAAATAATTTTAAGTCCGGACTTGGACTTTATTTTTAAAGACTTTGACTTTAATTTTGGACTTTTAAACAACTGGGGTTGTGAAGTTCGTTTCAATTCGATCTTTTCAATTCGGAAAAATTTGAATATCTTTTTAACTAAAATAGATAATTTTGTTCTGTAAAATGCTTAGTGTTTAAGCAATTTTGCTTAAACCGAAAATATATGTCTGCAAAAACTCTGCAATGTAATTGCACAGTTGATCAGAATACTTTTTAATGGCGTGCAAAATGCAGAAAATTACAGAGTACTTTGCAGACTTATTTTACTGCATTAAGCAAATTTGCTCATAATTAAGCATTTTACAGAACTAAATTACCTATTTTAGTTAAAAAGTTATTCAAATTTTTCCGAATTGAAAAGATCGAATTGAAACGAACTTCACAACCCCTTAACTACTCTGGAAAATATTACTTAATCACAAAGAGAATTGCAAAATTTTGCTTTAGTGATGTAAAAAAATTAAAAATTTATACCACTAATCATAAATCATAAAAAAATTACAATTGTGAACATTTTATTTTAAATAATTTTATTGTAAATATAATATTACATTCGTAGTATTATATTTACAAAGCTCAAATTAAAATTGATAATCAATTCAAAGAGTTTATCTTTAGATATTTAATGCTGGTTTTATTTTAATTAATACTGTCATACCCATTAGGTATGATATCTAAATAAAATTAAATTTAAAAGAACAAATTTATTTGAAATTGAAATTATAGCATATACTAATGTTGAAATAATATTTGTCTTCATTACAGTTAGAAAGATGTCTCTAAGATAATCTCTTAAATTCTTATTTTTATTATGTAATATTATTCTTGCATATTCAATGATGTTATTGCATAATATTTTAAATTTAATATTAATTTTTGTTTATAAATAAACTAACTTGACATAGTCTAAAGACGTGAAGTAAAATGTCTTTTGACAAAGTCAAGCAAAACGTAAAAGTTGTTTTAATTGACAATTGATCGCGTAATAGTGAGCGCGGCAATACTTTTTATTTTCAAGTATAAATGATTCTTTTTATTTAATTCTTTGCTTTCACATAAAAATTGAATATGTTATAATTTTATTTGAGACTATTTATTTATTTTTTTATTTTTAAAAAATATTGTATTTTTTTTTCTAAATAACAATATTTTTTTGTATAAGTTATTCGCTATATTGTATTCGCTAAATTCTAAATTGCTAAGTTATATTAAAACTAAATTGTTTCCATTTCTCTACTTGATAAGTTTTTTTTAGTTTTATTTGATTATTGTAGAAAAATTAAAAATACTTTGAAAATAAATAAAATAAATTGATCGCCTATTTAATTAAGAACAATATGTTAGTTTAAAAATTTTTTTTTATAAATATAAAGACATTAATTAATTGTCATCGTAACGAGTGATTCATTATGTTTTGCAAAATTTTTAGACCCATTTTAAAATATCAACGGATAATCAGATAAAGTTTAAATTTTACTTACTATCAAGTTTTTATTTTATGCTTGGTATTAGTACACTTTTACCAAGTTCTACGCAAAAAAAACACACCTGATACCTATTTGCGCTCGGTGTCCTCGACTTTAATTTATTTATTTGAATTAAAAATTAAAAATATCCTTAATCTTAAAGTATTTAGGTATCCATTGAGCTTAATATCATTGTTTTCTGAATATTCGTTCAAAAGATATAGTCTAAATTTGGTCAAAATTTGCACTTTAAAATAAATAAAAATTACATAAAAGACAAATAAGATTTATAAGTGTTAATTTTATCTGTAAATCCAAAAATTTTCTAGGCAAAAAATAAAAAGTTAAAAAGTACTGTCATTTAGAAATCGGGTTTAAAAAAAAAAAATATTTAATAAAATAAAAGTTAATCTGAGACATTTAAAATTAATTTAGTACTTTTGAAAATTTTTTGTCGATTTAATAATTTAAATTCTAAATTTTGTTTATTTAAACTTAAAAATTTTTGAAAATTTTGTGATGGTTAAACCTAATTCATTTCGAGAATCTACCATCCAGCATTTTAAAAAGTGTAAATCTTGTCTTTTTTTTTAAATAATAAAGTTTGAAAAATCTAATGATTTATTATAAATAAATATTTTTAAAATTTATTTTATCTAAATATTTTTGAGTAGCTAATTTTTTTAAAGTTTTGAATTATAGAAATTTTTTATCAAACAAAATAAATTAAAGTCGATAACACTGAGGGTAAATAGGTATCATGTGTTTTTTTGCCTAGAACTTGGTAAAAGTGTACTAACTTGATACCAAACATTAAATAAAAAAATAGAAGAGCTTGATAGAAAGTATTTAGAATCTTATTCTTATGATTAATCTTATTCTTATATGATTATTCGTTGATATATGGGTCTAAAAATTTTTCAAAACATTATGAATCACCCGTTAAAACAGGCAATTAACAACCAAGATATTTTTTTTATAATTTATATAAGATATATATTTTATATTTTTTTATTTAAGATTTGATTGAAAAAAAATTGTGAAAAATGATTACATATTTTTAGCTAAAATCAAAGAAAAGAAATTACAAAAAATGGTCGTAAAAAAACTCTCGGTGTTTGAGTGTTAATAAGTTGCTAATCTTGTACCAATGATTTAATTAATTTTTTTGAAGTCATTACTTTAAAATAATGTTTTAAATTGAAAAATAAATCTTTTAAAAAGTATTATCAAATATTTAAAAACAATTTATTTTTTTTAATATGGAATAATTTTAAATTTAATTACTTAAAAAAGTCTTTTAAAAAAGAAATTTCAAAAATAAATATGTTACCATTTAATAAGGGTTTGCTATTTACCAACATTTCTAAAAAAAAAGCCATTTTTAATAAAAAAATTAAAGTTGCTCATTATTTTACATACAAGAGGTTTTCTTGAACTGACATAATTGAGAAATTCTAATCCTTTTTTATAGCATCTATTTATATCGTTTTTATATTAGTATGAACTAAGAACATTTGGTTGAAAGGAAGGACTAGGCTCCATTCCAAACTGGCAGGGTATAACCCAAACTATGTTTTTTAATAAAAATAATAGAGAAAAACTTCGCAACTACTTTAATTATAAAACTAAGGATTTTTAGAAGCAATAATTTTCCAAAGTTTCGTTTTAATCTTTAAACGAAAAAAAATCATATTTAGTAGTAGTAGTAGTAGTAGTAGTTTCGACTGTAGCTGGCTAGCCAGCGAGTGTGCTGACAAGGTACACTAAGACAGCTGATGAGATTGATTGCTGCTCATCCAGCAAACAACGCCTGCTTTAAAGCTGTTAATATTGGAGGCTTCAACTAATTGATTTGCCAGCGAGTTCCATATGCGGTTCTGTTGAAAAAAAAATTTATCTCTATGTTGGAGCCTCGAAATTTCTTTGTGATATTTGAAGCAGTAACCTCTTCCTTGGTTTTTTCATGACATTAAAATTGTTGCTTTTTTCAACTAATTCTATCCCATGCCTGAACTTGTACAATTGAATAAGATCACCTCTTTTTCTTCTTTCTACCAGATTAAAAATATTCAAAGCCTTCAATCTTCTTTTATACGGTTTTTTACTAATTGAAGAGACAAATTTCGTAGCTCTGCGTTGATTCCTTTTAACACTCTCACAATCAGATTTAAAAATTGGAGACTATATGGGCACCGCAAATTCCAAAAGAGGATGAACAAAATTCAAACACAGAGATCTAAACAACTTACAATCAAAACGAGCGAATGGTTTTCTAATGCGACCTAACATTTGATTTGCTTTGTTTGTAGCCTCTCACTTTTGATTTTTCCATTTCAGATTTGTATTAAAAATTACTCCAAGATCTCTTTCGGTTTCTGACGTTGATAGCTGCTTACCATTGATAAAATAAGGAAAATCTTTGTTTTTATGACCATAATGCAAGACCACACATATTGATGTGTTGAAGAGAAGAAGCATATCTTGAGTCCACTTGAAAACCAAATCTAAATCTAATTGTAGTTCCGCTGCGCTTATTTCTGATACCGTTTGCGAGAACATTTTAGTATCATCTGCATACAAGTTAAAAACATTCTCTATTCCTTTTGGTAGATCATTGATATACAAAACGAACAATAGAGGACCAATCACTGAGCCTTGTGGTACACCGTTAAAAATATCAACCCAATCCGACAAAATTTCTCCTTGAACAACTCGTTGCCTTCTATTTTTCAAGAAAGCTTCAATCCATTTTAGTGTCAGACGACTAAAGCCATACGCTTTCAATTTAGCTGTTTGTCTTCTGTACGGAACAGTATCAAATGCTTTCGAAAAATCCAGCAGAATCACATCAACAGGGATACTTTTATCTAGATTCATTGAGATGAAATCTAGAGTTTCCAAAAGATTAGTGGTAGATGACTTTTCATAAATAAATAAAAATGACTTTTTTTTTTATAAAGATAATCTTCCATTTTGGTTCTTATTATGCTTTCCATTATTTTGCACGGAATTGAGGTTAAAGACACAGGACGATAATTGCTCGGCATTGATTTATCACCTTTTTTAAACAATGGAGTAGTATTTGCTGATCTGAATTGGATTGGAAGCTGACTATTGGATAAAGATTCTCTGAAAATTAAAGTTATAGGAACAGTAAAGGCTTCTGCACAATTTTTAAGCAATGACGGATGAAGCCTGTATACACCACATGATTTATTTTGATTTAGGTCTTGTAATTTTTTAAATACCATTTCATAACTAATATCATTTGGATCAATGTCAATATATTATGACCCGTTTTCATTAAATTCAACTTCAAAAGGTGGAAGCTCACCATCTTGTTCAATAACAAAAACATCTTGAAAACATTTATTAAGAAGATTTGATATCTCTTTCGGTTCTTGCGTTAATTCATTGTTTGACTTTTTTAATGCTTTGATTGATTCTTTGATAACTTGTTGATCATTTAAGTATTTATACAATATTTTTGGATTCTTCCTAGCTTTTTCCACTAAATTTTGTTCATGTGTTAGTCTGACTTTTTTAATTTCTAATAAAACTAATTTACAGGTACGTTTATAATCTTTATAAAGATTCATATCCTTCCAGTTACATGAACAGTTCCTGTATCTAAGATTCCTCTTATTTCTTATTAAGATCTTGAGATCATGTTTAATCCAAGGTTTTGAGATACTTTTCTTTTTAGAGCCATCCGTAACTGGAATGAATCGATTACTTCCTTAACTGACATAATTAATTAACTCTTCGTATATTTCTTGAATAGTTAAATTCTCAAACAAGTGGACTCAATCAATATTAGATAGAAAATGAGAATTTTTTTCAAAGTCAGCTTTTTATAAATTTTTTTTTTAATTTTTAAAATGTATATGATTGCTTACTAACCTTGTTTTTGAGAACAAAATTGAAAAAATAACCTGATATTCTTTATTAATATAATCAAACACAAATTTTGTATCGATTGAGGCTGAGTCGTGAAAATCATATCCAAAGTGTTGACAGCTTTTTCGTTTGCCATTTGAAAAGTGGGGACATTAACCTTATATAGACAAGTGTCGCTTAGCTTCTCTCTGTTATTTATGTTCGATACGATTTTCGTTTAAGATTTCTGACACTCAGCCATTTGACCAGATGATTCATGGAAAGATAAAATCACCATTGATTAGAAGATCTTTAAAACCTTTTTAATACACATAGTCTTTAGCTTTTTTGAAAACTAAATCAAAATCGTTTGGCCAAATAAAAACGGCTAACTAAATACTTTTTAGAGTTAAAGTTTACTACTATCCAAATTTGTCCAATTTTACTTAAATTTAGACCTGCATTTTTTAATTCAAGTGAGTCGATATATTCATCAATGTAGAGGCATACACCACCGTCTCCGCGTCCATCACTTCTGTCCTTTCTGTACAAATTATATCTTTTTAAGTTTGTAATTGAGATGCTCTTGAACCAAGTCTCACTAACTGCCACAATTTGTGGGCTATATGTTTCAATAACAACACTGAATTCATCTAGTTTATTGTCCAAAGAAGAAGCATTTAAATTCATACATTTTAACGATTCGAGACTATCTAGACGTGATGACGCTTCTGATGAACGATTATTGCTTCTTGAACTTGACGATCAGATTTACACAGATTCGAAAGGGCGAGTCTTGCCTTAATGTTCTTCTTTATTTTATTCATTTTAATTTTTAATTATATTTTTATTTATCTATTTTTGAATTTTTTTAATCTGAAGTAGCTTTAGCGCATCACAGATAAATTAATATAAAAAACTACTTACAGTAATGATTTGTACCAATGGTTTTACCAAAATTTACGCGAATTTACCTAAAATTTTAGTATATTTACGGGAATTCCGGTAATTTTACGTAAAATCGCAAAAGTGAAAAACAGTAAATTTAACAAATTTTATGTAAAATTTTGTTAAAAAATCAAAAGGGACGAAAAATTCAAAATTTTTGCAATTTTTATACTTTTTTTTAGTTTTTTTTTCAAAATTAATAGAAAATTTTGAATAAATTCTCGTAAATTTTTATTGATTTTAGTGAAAAATAGTAAAAAAGAAGTTAAAATAAAAAGAAATGTTTAAATTTAGTTTTTTTAATATCGAAATTATTAGATACATAAATTTTTGTTATTTGATCAGTTGCCATTTTTGTCAATTAAAATTTCAATTACCTAATTTATCAAAGTTTAGAATTTTAAAGAGGCAAAAACTTTAACTTAAATTTCAACCTTTTTACTGAAATAATTTCAGAATATCTTTTACTTTTTGGTGCAACTAAATTAACTAAATCATTTTAACCAGAACGATATAATGTAATTTTTCTTTTTCAACTTGTCTTATCTTTACTTGTATTTATGATTTAGTTTTTTTTTTTCTAATCATTTGTGTAACTGTAAAATTATACTTTTCCTGTTTAGAGGATAATCTTCAAATAAATAAATATAAGTTATGAAAGTAGTCCGAAAAAGTTTGATTCAAGTCCAAGTCTTGACTTGTTGGAAAAAATTTAAAAATTATGATTTTGACTTTTACATTTTTTTAAAAATCCTAGCCACATGAAATTTATCAGGCCGAGAAGCAAATTTTTCGAAAAAGCCAAAGTCATGGTTTTGACTTGACTTGTGACTTTTAAACATATCTGATTTTAATTTTTCTTTTATGAATGTATTTTTTTCTTTCATTTAGGCGTTCAATTTATTATCCAATAGATCATTTTTGTATAAAGCAAATTTCATGCATATTATCTAGGAAATTTATCTTTATATAGAATACATTAATATTTTCTGTTTAAATTTATTTTTAAAGAGAAATTTTTTTTCGATTTTTTTTATGTTTTTTTTTGTCTAAGTCTTCTTGTTATCAAATCATCCATGAAATTCATATTTTAAAAAATAAAATTCTTTTTTAAGTATTTTTTTGTAAATAACTAATTATTGTGATTTCTCCTTTTTTTTGAACTAACAACTTTTCAGATTTTTGTAAAATGTTCAGATTTAACATTAAACTAAGTCGAACTTGAAAATTTTAAATAATTTTCATTTACCTTTATTCGGTTTTTTATGAGAATTTTTAAATTTCACAAAATAAACATTAAGTAACTCAAACCAAGAAATCAAATACTCAAAATTCGACAAATTCATCACTTTTCTTTACTTTTATTTATTTTTATCTTAAAACAACTAGTTCTTTTCAAGGGTACGAACCTTCAAAATTAAATCGAAAAAAGAAAAAATAGTTCTCTTTTTTTCTAATTATGTAAACAAATAGACATTAGCAACAGTACTTTTTGCAGAAACTTAAGCTAAAATTTTTGAGCTTTTTATACCTGGGGATCAGTGGTCGTCAAATCTCACAGCCAGGAAAAGTGATGGCCAGGTAAAAATAAATAACGGTAAGTTAATTTTTTTCGTGACTAGAGTTTTTATTTCATGATCAGGTTAATTGTTAAATAAGTTTTTTTGATAATAATGATCATAAAGTTTTAAAAATTTAATAGTTACAATTAAAATTTTAAAATTTTTTTCTTTTTAAATTTACAGTGGTGATTTTACATGTGGCTCTGAAGTAAAATTACGTAATTTTACGCAAAAATATGTAAAACCCAAAGAGGCCAAAAATATACCATTTTTTTCGTTTTCTAGTAAAATTTTTGAAAAAAATTGAAAAGAAAATAAATTTCACTTTTTAAAACATGAATAAAAATTTTACATAAAATTACGTAAAGTTTTATTTTTTTGAGGTAAAAAGTCGTAAAAAGTCGTAAAAAAACGTTAAAAACAGTAAAATTTTCTTTAATTCTATTATTTTAATTTTATATTTAATTTTTTATTATGTTGAAATGATCGATATTGTATGCGATATTCCAAATCCTAGACTCCTATTTTACCATTTCCAAAATTCTGGACGATATTGAAAAGGATGATGTAAGTGTTATTCTCTTAACTTTTTACAAACACACTCTTTCATATCTGTTTGAATTTTACTTCAACTTTTTACAGTTAAGTTATTAGAATAATTTCTTCGTTTAATCAATATCTTTTATTTCAAGCTAAAAAAAGGGACTATCATCAATTTCGTTCAAGAAGAGAGTGGTCAGCACTTGATGGTAAACGCTGTAATTTCTAGTGATAAAATTTTCAAAGTACCAAAAATAAAAGTAAAACATTTTCCACAATAATATCAAAAAATCGAATGATGAGTTAAAAGCTTTACTCAGGGAATCTTTAGGTCATAATTCAACACCTGTTGTTTCATCTCAGACTAAGAGAAAGATTAAAGAGCGGATTGAATCAAGTGATTTCAATACTGAATCGGACAATGTTTCATCAATTTGTAGTTTTTCAAATTTATTATTTAATTCAAATTGAAAGAAAATAATTTTTAAATGGTTGAAACAAAAAGATTTTACGAAACAATTGAGACTAGAAATAAAAGAAAAATTCCCTGATAATCCTAATTTGACCATCGGTTTTTATGAAAAAAAAGATAACTCGAAATTCCTCGCAATGAGGAGTTAAATTTATTTTTTAAATCATTAGGAACAAAATTTAATTAAAAAATTATTAGAAAATGTAATGAAATTTGTTCCGAATGCAAGTAGTTTTCAAGAGGCATGGAATAAGGCTGAAAACTCTTAAAAAAAGGGTCAACTTCGCAGAAAACAAATAAAAATTAATTTTTTTTTTATTTTAAAAATTAAAATAATAGAATTTAAGAAAATTTTACTGTTTTTAACGTTTTTTTACGACTTTTTACCTCAAAAAAATAACTCTTTACGTAATTTTATGTAAAATTTGGTAAATTTTTTATTCATGTTTTAAAAAGTGAAATTTATTTTTTTTTCAATTTTTTTCAAAAATTTTACTAGAAAAGGAAAAAAATGGTATATTTTTGGCCTTTTTGGGTTTTACATATTTTTACGTAAAATTTCGTAAATTAACGTAAATTTTCGAAAAATTACGTAATTTTACCTCAGAACCACATGTCAAATCACCGCTGTAATTAAAACCAAAAAAAGATTTTAGCTATGTTGAACCAATAAATTGTCTATCGATTGCTTCTTTTCATCAATAGGTATCTTTCAGACAAAAATTTTATATACTGGCTCCATTTGACAAGCTCTCGTTACGCAGAAGCGTCATTGGACTTTATGATTGAATATTCAATATATCATGGCTAACGTCAATACAGATCCTAATGGAAAGTGTCAAAAGTCGGATTGACAAAATTCAAAGAAATGATATAATAGAAAAAAATTTATAAATAATCTTTGGAAAGCTTTAAATTTTCTTTCTAAATCACTTGTTCTTAGTCTTTATTCTTTAAAAATGAAGAATTTATGATCTTTTATAGAAGATTCGGAAACTTTTCCTTCACTCATTACTAGTACCTGCTAAAAGAGGGGATATTGCTAAAGAACGAACCCTAACTTTTTGAGAGTGCCGCCCTATGACTTTTTTATTCAAAATTTAATAAGCTTTTCAACAAAACCATTAGCTAAGCTATAGGACTTTTGCTTCGGTTTGCACAAGCTTCTAAACATCATGCATTCCAAATTAAATATCAAGTTTTTTTTAAAAATATTTTTTCAATTTTAAAAATTGGATACTATAATTTTAAAATTTTCTATCAATTTAGATTTTGTTTAGGTAAATCTTACATTTTTTTATGTTTTTTTTTAAGGAAATATGACTATTCTTTAAAATGTTTTGAATTGTTTTGTTGTAAATTTCCATACTATTTTCTTATTTTATTTTTAAGACTTAGATTTTTTCAGACTTATTAAGAAAACTTAATAAGTCAAAATAAAATTTTAATAAAATTTTTAGATGTTTAATTTGATAATTTGAATTAATTGATTTTAATCACATAAGAAAGAATATTGTTAGAATTTATAAAATTTTTAAACGTGAAAAGGAAAAGATAATTTTTCTATTTTTTAAAAATCTATTAAATATATTTTTTAAATAACGTGAATACTTAATTTAATAAATAAAAAAATTCATTACATTAATTGTAGTTTTTTCAAAATAATTTAATTTAATTGAAACGCAAAAATAAGTCGCAGTGTTTTTAGGCCAATGTTTTTGCTGAAAAGCTTATTAAATTTTGCATAGAATCATCAAAGGACGGCACTCAGCCGTCTAGTATATCGGCCAAAAAGTATGGGTCCGCTTTGTATCCAAAAACAACAGGTCCGTTTATCAAAAGAGGCAGAGGTAGAACAAAAAAAATAGTTGATTAATTAATTTTTTTTTTAATATTTTATTTTTTTTTCAATTTTTTAATTTATTTCTAAATTAATTTATAAATCAAGACGGTGTTGATAAATATTTTCAAATAATGCTAAATTAGACTGCTTTAAAAACAACAATTATTTAGATTTAGGTAGGAGCAGGCTCCATTAAAATTTAATTTTTTTTTAATTTACTGTACAATAATAAGTGCTTGCTTCATCAAACTTGAAGGTTAATTGATGAGATTTGGTGTATTAAATGCAAAAATTAAAAATAAGCGATCAAAATTTAAAGTGAAGATATTGGTATTTACTAAATATTAGAAAATAAAGTCTAAATAAAAATTTTATTTTACAACACATTAACTGAAAGGCTTAATTTTAAAAGAAATCAAATATCATTTTTATTTTTTTTATAAAAAAAGTTTTTATTAATTTATTAGTTTTAGAGATTTTCTTTCTCTATTCAATTTGAACAAATATAATGTGAGTACGGTTCAAAAAAATTTCTACCATAATTAAAAAAATTACTTATTTAATAAATAAAATGCAAATGAAATATTTAAACTTGATTGAAATTTCAAACTGTCACTCTACAGCCCTACTCCTCCAATACCCCAGGTACCAATGATATAATATTATTTTATTTAAACTTCCTCTTTATTTAATATTCAAAAAACTCTTTTAAAAGAAATAAATGAAAAAATTTGTTCTTTTAGTTTTTGTTGATACGCAAAAAAAAGTAAAAATAATTATTTTAAGGAGATGATAAGCAAATTTAAAAATGAATTTTTTTTTGATTTTAAAAGATACTCTAAAAATTGAAAATTACCTCTATTTTGATTTACAAAAATTCAAATCCAATTTTTTATTATTATTTTTTTAACAGTTGATCAAACCAAATTTTTTTTTTGAATATTTAATTCAATTATGCTTCTTAATATTTTAATTAATAAAGAAAGAATTGGAAAAAAATTTCAATTTTCAAACACAAATTTTGCAATTAAATAAAAATCATGAATTCTTGATATAAAAAATGTATTGTTTTATTAATAACATTTTAAAGCTAAACACAAAGAAAGCAAATAAAAAAATCTTTTTTAAAGCTTAAAATATTTTTGTGAAAAATATGAACATTTTTTATCTCAACAAAAAATTGGCTTAATAAATCAGTTTTCTAATGATTAATTTAAATAGGTGACCAAATTACAAAAATATTGCGGCATCCAATCTTCACCAGATAAATTTAGGAGCCCGCGACAAGCACTTTTATTAGTCTTCTAGGCCTTATATCCTCATCATTTACAGAATGATGCAAAAGTTTAGATTTTTTTTTTGCGTAAAAAAGGCAGTAAAAAAATTTTTTTTTTGTTGTCAAAAAAGTCAAAAAAAATTTAAAAGATAAAATTTGATTATTGATTTGATTTATTTGAAAAAAAAAAATTAATTTGAACTGGATTATACCAGAAAATCAAAAATTATTGTCCATGACCTTGAACTCTTGGAAAATAGGTAACAATTGTGATTATTTCAGTTTAAAAAAAATTCACCCCGCCAACGTCTCACTATTTTTTATGGAAAAAAAGAGAATAAAACCAAATTTATTTTTTTAGTTTTTCTTTTTCCAATTTTCTCAATAAAAATACATTTTTAATTTAATCTGAGCAATAGAAAAGTAAAATTTTGGTTCTAGCAAATGTCACGAATAATCAGCTAGCTTCTTGGAAACCGATATAAGTTATAAATTTTCTCATAGGTAAATTATATAAAAAAAAAATAGAAAAAGAATTCAATTTTTACTTTAACAAATCGAGTACAGTTGAAACAAAAAATTCTCTGATAAGAATGAGTCTTGAGCGATAGGCCTGATTCAGCCGAGTGCTCAAGACACACATGTGCTCACTTAAGCGAGCATATTTTTCTGCTTAGAATTTAAATTAGATAATTAGAGATTCCTACAACTAATTTAGAATAAATATCAGCTATGTTACATCCGAAGAAAAACATTTAAAACACTTGACTAGGGCTGCAATTGCGTCAATTGTTATCTATGTCCAGTGAACAAAAGAGAGCTATCAAATAGAAAACATAGGCAGAAAATATGAACGCACAGGACACTTCCTTTTTAGGTCTATAAAAAGAGTGCTTTTTTTTAAATAAAATTTGCATACCCTGTAGAGGCGCTATTAATAGCCCGAATGGCTTGAACTTTTTTCAAGTCGGTTCTAATATTAGCGCGGCAACTAAAGCTCAACTAGCTTAAACTTGAGTTGACTGTGTTGCCAAGATTGTTCTGTTTACTAACCTTTAAACCAATTTACCTGTAAAAACAAAAATTGCCTTGGTATTTTATTGATTTAAATAAATCAAACTCGTTGTGGTTTTAGTATTAAATTTTTGTTCTAGCAAAATTTTCTCACTTCTCTTTTTGACAATGGAGCAAAATTTTTCCAAAGTCAAATGGAATTTGTGGACCCGGCTAACCTTGGCCATTTCTCTCTACTAATTAAACAATATCCAAAGGCAATCGCAAATCTAGAATACTTATTATGCAATAATTATCATCCAATTCCGAGCTTATCTCTTTTTTTCGTGTCATTTTCAGTCAAGTCGTCTCAATTTGTATCCACCTAACCCAAATATATAAAGTTAGATCTTTTTCCATTTTAGATCAAGTTGAGAATCTGAATATTGCATGCTCACACAAAATGGTACGCAAGTCAAAAAAAGTGCCGGTAAAGACCGAAATCTACCAGACCGAGGACAGCAATGTCAAGTGCACAAAATTGCCGGAGTTTATCCGCGCCAAAAAGTACCTTGGTGCGCCCTTTTGTGTCTACTTTGAAAACCAGCCTCACCTGGAGAGTGTCAAGTGCACCATATCGGCCGGCAATTTCAAGAATCCCACTGCCGAGCTCAAGAACAACGAATGTTTGATCAAGAACGGCGTGGCCGAGTTCGACGACCTCAGATTCCTGGGCAAGTCGGGCCGAGGCACCAAATTCAATGTCTACATTCAGCTAGAGACTAATCCGCCTCGCATCATTACCTACCATAACGCCATCAAGGTAACTGTTGACGGACCCCGACCGCCACGGATTGGTAAAATTCAGTCATTAGCATCTAGTCTTAAATTTTACATTTATTCCATTTTAAAGTGAAGCCCAGAGTACAGGAGGCTCTTAGAAATAGCGAAGAACTAGCTTGCCTAAAAAGAAAGCTGCAAGTCAAAGAGTTTCAAGGGGACAAAAGCAAATTTTTTAACCAGTCACTAAAGAAAAGATTCATCCAGACTTATTTGATGGAGGAGGAAATGGGCTCTAATGGAGGCTCGTCGAACTCGAGTGAGGTGTCTTTCAACTCATCACCATCTCTGTCACCGAACCCTGTGTTCGTCGATCAAAAAAACCCTGTAAAAAGTTACTTTAGTTGTTGTTCGTCCATGGAGACACTCAGTCTCGACCAGGACAGTGCCTACATAAACCAGGAAGAGTATTTTCGCGATTTGATCAACAGATATTTGATCTTGTTTATGAATTTATACAAAATAAAAATATCCGATGAGTTGACTCAATATTTGATAAATTTAATTCTTTGCAAGACTAGTGGGTCGTTGTACGACAAGACCAATTGGCAACAATTAAATAATTTTGACAACAATGTTAATTTTTGTTCGTTTTTGAACGATGAACAGTTTTTAGTTAATTTCGAGGGGTTTTATCACAAGTTGGTCCAGGATTTTGGTAAAGTTGATCTTTCAAATGGTTGTTCAGAAATTTGATCTTTTAAAGGATTTATTTTTTTGTATATTTTAATTTTGAAAAACTGAATAAATTTTTCTATTTTTTTATTATTTTTTTCAATGGAGAACGAACACCAGTAGAAGCAATATTTTAGCATAAATGATTTAAAGTTCTAATAGTTTAAAATTTTGTTCTATTTCATGATTAAATTTCTAATGTAAAAGATTTTTTAAAATAAATTCATTTCTTGAGTCTGTGTTTTTTTATTTCCCAATTAAATTGGTTTTAAAGTCGATGTATAAACAGTTCGAATTGAATTATGTGATAATTTTGCTAAACGCACTCTAAGGTAATAAAATCCATGGAGACAGGCAAATTAGTTCATACTAAAAATAAGATTTTTTTGCTAGAAATTTTTTTGTTTCAATTAAAAGTAAAAAAGTTCAATATGGTTTTTAAAGGATTACGAAATTTCTAAATTTTGCAAAGTTTTATTATTTTATTTTGGGTTTAAAATAGATTTTTAAATAAAAGCTTATAAAAACTTTTCCTCAATTTTTTACTATTTTTTTCAGATGAATAGTTGTAGTGATGGGAGTTTTATTTTTGTTTAGTTTGCTAATTTTTGGTCAACTAATATTTAGTAAGATTATTTTTAGTTAACTAAACTAAAATTACTTACTAAAGTTAATTTTTTTAGAAAATTTTTACTAAATAATATTTATAACTAAAGCTTAAATTTTGAAGAAATTAGCATGATTTTTCTGTAGCAAGGACTGATAAAAATTAAAATATGAGTTAATTTTCAATAAATTTAGGCTCAACTAAATAACATCTGGTTTTGTTACCTATCTTATTTTAAAAATATTTCACACAAAAAATTCTGACTGTCTAAATAAAGGAATATTTATTTAAAATTTTAAATAAATTTTAGTTGACTTAAATATGTTTTTGTCGGCTAAACTAAATTAGTCAAGTTAAGACTCACAATTAAATAATTGCTCAATTTTACCTACCTTCAAACAAAATTAAATTAAATTTTTTTATTTGTAAATTTTAAGTTTCAAAAATTTGATAAAAATTTTTTAATCAATGCAATATGTGGCTGCTTTGATATGTTTACAAAAAATTTCATATAAAAAAATTTTCTTAATTAATTGTTTAGCAATTAAAAAGGATAAACAAAAAACTAAAGAAAATTATCAAAAAAATTTAGTTTGTCTTACTTTATTCTTGGTATTGTGAATTTCAAATACAGATTTAACAAAAATTCTTCATTTTTTGATAAATTAAAACTAAAGTTAATAAAAAATATTAGAAAAAATACTGCAACAACAAAGTGCAACATACTTTGTTGCACCTTTATTACCTAAAATAATTTTTCTCATGGCGGAAGAATATAGAGATGGATTCGAATAAAGATATATCGAATATCCAACTCCATTGTGTAATTGCTACCTAACAATTTCCTCTTTTTTTCCTGAACTCTCAGAAACCAAATTTTGAAAAAAAAAAAAAACATATGTTTTTATGTTCATGGTTGACGGTCTGCTCATCTAGACTCCTAGCTCGATTTGAGTTGATCGAAAGCGAAAACAAATAGAAAAAACATATTTTACACATAAAGGAAAAAAAATAAATAATAATTATTGAAATTAAAAATAAAATCAAGCTTTTTAAATTGTCTTTTTTAAGAGTCTTTTTTTCAAAGTAACTTTTTTGTCTCTCTATTTCAACATATCGTTTAAAACTTTCTTTTAATTTTTTTTTATTATTTATTATTATGTTATTTATTTTTGTTTTTATTTTTTATAACTATTTTAAATATTTAAATTCTGAAGGAGCATTAACTGGACAAATAAATAAATAAAAAAGTGATATGTTCAATCGTTTACTTTTACCACAAAAAAAATTGCACAAAGACTAACATTGATAAGGATCTCAATCAGCTTGCTTCTTGGCTCTAGCTAACAATCATATTTATTATGAACCAACCAACCGAGTGACCTTTCTTAAAAGATATAATTCATCTTTTAAATTCAAGTCTTGGACTAGATAGAATTTTCAAAAGCATGAAAAACAGCAAACATTACTGTGATACCTAAAAAGACATCCCTAATACAAGATTCATCTTATTTTAGGTCAATTAGTATGACAAACTGCCTTGGAAAACTGCTCGAACGAATGTTTATCTTAGGTTAGATAATTTTTCAGAACATTATTCTGGAATCTTGAAGTTTATGGTCAAAAATCAGATCGAATAGTATTTTGTTTATAACTTTTGAATGGTATTTGATTAAATCTCCCTGCAAAAAACATGCTAATTATTAGATGAGGCTTAGTAAAATGCACGTCATTAAAAAGTATTTAATTCAATTGCGCAATTTAATTGTAGAATTTTTGCAGAGGCTCAAGATGCACAAGGTCTGAAATTACATTAGCTTACATTAAAATACGTAACTTTTAGTAAAATCGTTCATAAAAATATACGGCCAAAAAAATGAGGTTTTTGGTGAGAAAAAGGTAAAATTAGCTTCTTTTCTAGAATATTTAATTAATTTTATTATGAAAAATTAAAAAAAAAATTCAACATTCCTTACCGTTTCTCACTTAATTTTACGTAAAATTACATGATTTTTGGTAAAATTTTGTAATGAAATTATTAATCATCGAATAATTTAAAAATGAAAAAAGTAATATTCAAACAATCTCAAAAAGACTTAAAATAAGATTTTTTTATTAATTACTGAATTTTTAATAAATATTTAAATATAGTCTCTATTCTATATGTTCTCTATTATGTTCATCAGTCGTTTTGATGAACCCAAAAACCAAAATTTTCAATTCAATTTCAATTAAAGTGCCCTTGCATCAAAGACCAATAAACACTTGATTTGATTAATTTATATAAAATTATATTTCAAATTTTGAAATATAAATTAATATAATTAATTTTAAAAAATAATCACATAAAAAAGTTAAAAATTAAAATATTAAAATTAAATTTTTAAAATTTATTATTTATTTACTCAAAATCAGTAAAAATTTAGTAAAATTTTTTTTTTGTTGAATTTAATTTTGTTTTTGATTTGGCTTCGGTAGAGACAAATTTGAACTTTAGATAAATATTCAACTAAATCATAAAAAATGTAATATTGCATATTTTCTTATTTAAAACTCGAATTTTGATAATACTTATTCAAAAAATTTCAGCTTATTTTAACAGATAATTTTAGGAAATTAATTTAGTTGAATATTGCCAAATTTTAAAGCTGTTAACATAGGAGGCTTCAACTAATTGATTTGGCAGCGAGTTCCATATGCTAGCGGTTCTGTTGAAAAAAAAGTTATCTCTATGTTGGAGCCTCGAAATTTCTTTGTGATATTTGAAGCAGTAACCTCTTCCTTGGTTTTTTCATGACATAAGAAATTGTTGCCTTTTTCAATTAATTCTATCCCATGCCTGAACTTGTACAATCGAATAAGATCACCTCTTTTTCTTCTTTCCACCAGATTTAGAATGGGCACCGCAAATTCTAAAAGAGGACGAATTAAAGTCAAAACAGAGATCTAAACAACTTACTATCAAAACGAGCGAATGATTTCCTGATGCGGCCTAACATTTGATTTGCTTTGTTTGTAGTTTCTATCTTTCCATTTCAGATTTGTATTGAAAATAACTACAAGATCTCTTTTGGTTTCTGACGTTGATAACTGCTTACCATTGATAAAATACGGAAAATCTTTGTTTTTATGACCATAATGCATGACAACACATTTTGATGTGTTGAGTCACTGACCCTCTTGTAATGCTGTTCTTTAGATATATTGTTATTCTTATAAAGATAATCTTCCATTTTGGTTCTTATTATGCTTTCCATAATTTTGCACGGAATTGAAGTATTGAAATGTCATGTTACATGATCTTTGAGAAAAAAACAAAAGTTAAAATCAATCTTGACCTTAAAATTAATGGTAAAAATTTAAATAATGAGGAAAAAGTCAAATTCTTAGGCATTACACTAGACTCAAAAGTTACATTTAGTCCTATGGTGGATGAATTAAAAAAACGCCGTAATTCAAGGCTTAATTTAATAAAATATATCTCATATAGGAAATAAGGTCTATAACCTAGGTAATCTTTACAAATCTTTGATAGGATCAATCTTGGATTATTCTTTTCCTTGTTTAAGGACGATTAAAATCGATACCACAAAATTTTAAATAAAATACCCCAAATTTTTTATTTTTTTCCCTAAATATTAAATAAATTCCCCAATTATTAAAATTTTACATAAAAAAATTAATCAACACTAAATTAAATAGACATCCAATATTTTTAACTTATTGACGCACTTTTTTAAAAATAGCACTTTTTATTAAAAAATGATAATTAGTTTAAGAAAAATTACCTAAATTTTCTAATAAAAATTTAGACATCTTCCGGTTTTTGTTTTTTCTAAAAATTAAGAAACACAAATTAAAATTACGTAAATTTACAATAGTAAAAAATCATAATTTACCAATTATTAATTATTAATTCAATTAGATTAATTTTTAATATTTACCCAAATTGTTGTAAAAACAAAAATATCCAAATAATTTAAGAGCTTTGGCGTCTTTTGAGTGAGTTAATTATAAAATTAAAATTTAATGGATTCTTTTTGATTTATTTTATAATTAAGATCTTTGTAAATTATAAAAAAATAAATTGGGAATGGGGAAAATAAAATCTAGGGAATGTAAAATCTAAACCTACTAAACCAAAAGGTTCAGTGTTAAATTATCTTCTTTTTCTCAATTTTATTTTCTTAATTTTTCAAAACTTACTTAATGAAGACTTTTCTAACTAACTAGATCTGTAAAAATACACCCATTTATTTTGCTTTATTTTGATTATTGTTCCATTCTTGTGTGTTATTTTTCAAAAGATAATGTTATCTTTTTCAAAACGAACACTCTCTTCCCACAACTTAGGTACTTTTTCTTAAACAAGTTATCTTTTTTTAGGAAAAAGTGCTAATTTATAAAAAAAAAAAGTGTCTATAAGTTAAAAATATTGGATTTCTAGATTTCTATTCAATTTAGTGTTAATTAATTTTTTTATGTAAAATTTTAATAATTGGGGAATTTATTAAATATCTAGGGAAAAAAATAAAAAGTTTGAGGTATTTTATTCAAATTTTTTGGTACTCGAACTAAATTTCTCCTTGTTTAAATTCATTCACAAAAGCTAACGTGAAAAAATACAAGTTATTCATAATTCAGCAGTTCGATCTATTTGAAGCTAAAATATGATACCCCCCTCCAATATTATGCAACAAGAGTCCTTCAATAAACTTAAACTACTAACAGTTTCAAATCGACTCTTTGAGTTGAGTGAGAGATATGTCAGGGCAGGATTGAGTCATTCTGTTCCACTGGTCGTCAAACTGGTGGAAGAATATAGAGAAGGTTTCGAATCAAGATATATCGAATATCCAACTCCATTGTGTAATTGCTACCTAACAATTTCTTCTTTTTTTCCTGAACTATAAAATATTTAAATATGTCTAACTTAAAAAAAAATACGCTGAATTTACCACCAATATCCTCATTTTTTAATTGTAATACGGTTTTTATGTTAAAGCAAAATCGTAGAGAGCAATAGAGATTTTAAAAGTTAATTTTGGTCAATTAAAAATAAACATAATCTTTACCGGGATATTTATTATCAATAACAAAAAAAATTTAAACAAAATAATATACAGATAAAATGAAGTTTAAATTATGCTTCTTTGTAGTTTTCTGACAATTTTTATTAGATCATTTGTAATAGGATAAAAGTTATATGTTTTTAAGCGAACTCTATCCTCATTAAAGAAATATTTGAATTCTTCATAAAAATTGCTCTTCAAATATTCTATTATTTTAGAAGTGTTTGATTTTTCAATTAATGTGTACATTAAGGACAGGTTTTTATAGAAAATAATTGTTTCTTTGGCGCTGAGAAGAATGCTGCTTTCTGTATTTACCAATTTTGATAGCACGCTCATTAACCGATTCAAATAGATTTGCTTGTAAGAAAAAAAATTTTTAATTTAAATTTTTAATTTTTGAAAAAAATTACCAATGAACTTGAATTCTCAATATTTTTGACAAAATTTTCTAGGGTTAGTTCAGTACAATTCCATGAGTTAAGTGACATGCAGTGGGCAAGCTCCCACAGCAGAATACTTGATACCATGGCCAAATTCAAAATTTGATCATCAAGCTTGACAAAAAGTTAATTTTTGATTTTTAAAATTATTTTTTTATCATCAAATCAAGTGAGAAATACTCAAATATTATGATAAATGATTGTCTTGATTACTTATTTGAAAATGCCGATAAAAATAAAGAATATAAAATTTTTTGATTTTAACATTTTTTAATAATATAATTTTTCCTTAAAACAAAAACATCTTTAAAGCTAGATTGTTTCATTTAAGTGTTTAGTAAAGCTTCAAATCTCTCCGATTTAAAATATGTCTAATTGTAAAATTGTAAAACACAGAATTTAGTAAATTTCCTGGTTGATCAGTAAATTTCTAAAATAATCAAACAAAAATTATGTTTTAAATTTTTTTCCAGGAAATTTGTAAAACTTTATTCATATTTAAAATCAGGAGTAAAAAATATATTCTAGAGGTCAATATTGGGGATTATGTTATTTTTCCTATACCCGAAGTGGATAAAGGCTTAACAGAAGCTCCTAATCTAATATGTCGTGTAATCGACATAGACTAAGACAAATCACTTTTTGAGTTAGCTTGTGAGGCAGGTGTTTTGAATGTCCTGTTTGCAAGAAATAGTTTTGATTTGGTCAAGGATTGGTCAACTGATTTAAAATTAAGATTGGATAAATCTTTGAGCGTAAGGCAAGCCGTTAACGAGATCTCGATTGGTGGTGGTCAAGGAATGGTCAAATGCAACTGCACTACCCAATGTTTAACGAATAGATGCAGTTGTAAAAAGGCTCAATTGTTATGCAACTCAAGATGTTATGGAGATAACAGTGCTTGTAAGAATAAATAAACAAAGAAAATTTTATAATTTACTAACTATTTTAGAAATTTACTAAAACCTTTTTTTTTACAGTAAATTACTAAAACAAATAAAAAAACAGTAAAAACGTAAAACAATATTTTTTTTATTTTATTTTAGAAATTTACTGGTCACTCAGTAATTTTACAAATTTACGTGTTTTAGAAATATACGTTAACATATACATTCTAAGTCCTTATTATCACTAAAACCTGAATCACTAAACAAATTTATTATTTTTTTATTCTTTTTCTGCTAAATTTTGATGCCTTATTGTAATTTTGTAAATTCAAAATTTAAATATAATATATAAAAATGAATTTTGGAATATTAAGTAACAAATAACAAGTTTAAAATATTACACAAAAAAGTCAGATGGCATAAAAAAAAAAAATGCCACAGATTTTTCTCTAAGTTATAAAAATTCAAAGAAAGCAATGTTACATTTAGCAGTTCAATTAAAAAAAATAAAGAAATATTTGCAATTAATGATTAGTTTGATGATGTTTCTATTCATTTTGTTTAATAAAATTAAATAAAACTCATGGAATAAATTTTTGTAGAAAAATACTTCATAGAAACATACTGATAGAATTATTTTTCTGAGAAATTATGATACAAACTTTAATAGAAAAAATTAAAGATTAAATAAATTTAAAATTGGTTTTAAGAACAAATTTAAAATGTATTAACGTTTTTTTTTACTCTTGAAATAAATTTTTTTCAATTAAAATTTTTATTTTCGCAGATTCCAGGAGATCTTAAATATTTTATAATTATAACGAACTAATTCATAATTATTTAAACAGCGATGACAGAAATCTTAACATTAAAATAAGATAAATTTCACTCTTTACTATCTATTTTAGCAACGTTGTAAATAGTCTGTCGAAACATATCAAACTTGCCTTTTTGCTGATGACCTCCGTATTTGGATAACTTGTAAAACAACCAGGCTAATGGAAGAAAATTTTCAACCAGAAATCGATGAATAATTGACTTTTGCAAAACATTAAAAATTGAAAAAAAAATTAGAATAAATCATAGACAAAAAAATCATCATCTTATAATTAATAATTCCTGTGTTAATTAAAATTCATTTTTATTTTTTGAATTTAGTGAAATAAATTGTTTCATTTTGTTTCATCATCAAAATTTAAAAAGCTCAATTTTTTCATTTTAATTAAATGAAAAAGAATTTTTTTTGTTATTATTTAGAAGGTTGTATGAAAATTCACAATGTCAAATTTCTTTTCAATTTTAAAATTAATTTTTCAATATTTTAAAGCAATTTAATGTCATCGCCGAGTTTTTCGATATTTTTGACAAATAAATAAATTATTAAAAATTTGTGGTATTCGATCTAAATTCGTTTTTTTATTTATAATAAATTCAAAATTAGAACCAAATTTAATTATTCAAAATTTTTTCACTTTTATTGTGTTTAATCCTTTATGTCAAATTCTAAATTTCAAATTTAGAATTGAAATGTAATTTACACAAAAAACTGAATAGAGAATTTTAATTTAATTTAGAGTCGATCCTTGCTTTAACAATCAATTAATTTTGTTTATATATAAAAAACTAATTTTCTGACTACCTTTTATCAATCAAAAAAAAATCGAAAATGAACGGAAATAATCAAGGAAAAAAAATAATAATAACATTAGAAACAAAATTAGAAATAATTAAGGAGTGCTGTTGCTTTTAGATAATTTTAGTGGACACAAGCTTGAACATTTTGAAAATATAAATATAAAATTTTTTCCTAGTAATTGTGCCTCTTTATCAAGGTGTCATTCATGCATTCAAAGTAAAATATCGTTCGGAAAAAGCAAGAGAAAAGCTTAACGCAATTGAATACGGCTCAACAATTCCAAAAATTGACGTTTTGGTCGAATTTACAAAATCAAAAAGGCATGGGATTGTATTAGCCCTGAAACAATAAGAAACTGTTTCCGAAAAGCTGGTTTTAATGGAAATTTTTTATTTATCGACGATAGCGACGAACAAGAAGATTCAAAGAATAGAGAATTATCAAGTTATTCAGCAAAGTTAAATTTGGATATGTTTGCGTACAGTATTGCTTTACACGAGGAACAACAGTAATTTTACGTAATTTCACGTAAAAAGTAAAAAGGACAAAAAATGTCCAATTTTTTGAAAAAATAGCTAAAATTTTTAAAATAATTTGATTTTTGATTTTTTTAATGAAAATTTAACTTTTTTTTACGTAATTTTACGTAAAATTTCATTTTTTAACCGTAAAAAACGATAAAAAAATGGCAAAAAAGTGTAAAAAAAGGCAAAAAAGTGTAAAAAAAGTAATTTCTTTAATTTTATTCGATTAGTCAGTTTAATTTAATGATTCGACCATTCGCCTTTTTTTCAATAACAATTGGAATAACCTTTTAAATTTGTTTAGCTAAATCTTTATAAGATTACTCAAATTAAGTTTATGGTTTGGAATGAATTAAAAGATTTCGTAAGAAAGAAAAACATAAAAAACACTGAAGAAGCTTACGAAGCTATTTTTGAATTCCATAAAACATTGACGCCAACTAAGTGCCAATCTTATATAAACCATTTGAAAAAAGTAAACTTAATTTGAGTAATCTTATAAAGATTTAGCTAAACAAATTTAAAAGGTTATTCCAATTGTTATTGAAAAAAAAGGAGAATGGTCGAATCATTAAATTAAACTGACTAATCGAATAAAATTAAAGAAATTACTTTTTTTACACTTTTTTACCATTTTTTTATCGTTTTTTACGGTAAAAAAATTTTACGTAAAATTACGTAAAAAAAAGTTAAATTTTCATTAAAAAAATCAAAAATCAAATTATTTTAAAAATTCTAGCTATTTTTTCAAAAAATTGGACATTTTTTGTCCTTTTTACTTTTACGTAAAATCACGTAATTCAACGTAATATTACGTAAAACTACGTTTGTAAAATTACATAATTTTACAGTATTTTACGTAAATTACGTAAAATTACTGTTGTTCCTCGTGTCAAAGCAAAACTGTATGTTAAAATAGATGAAGATTTTGGAATGTCAACTGATGAAGATATAATCAAACTGATGTCAACTGATGAAGATATAGTTAAAGGAACAAGTCAATATGAAAATGATGAAGAAGAAAATGATGGACTTTGCGAGCAATCAGAAGAGCCAACGATGAGTAACAAAGACGCTATTGTCATAATTAAAGAGCTTTGTAATTTTTTTTGAGAAAAAACGAAGATTGTGAAACTTTTGTAAATTCTTTATTAAATATGGAAACTTTTTTAGATGAAAAGGTTGAAAAAAACAAAAAACGATAACTGAATATTTTTCTAAATAACTTTAGATTTGTTTTTTCTATTTTCTATTTTTAAATTTTCATTTTTTTAAATAAAAATTTTTTAAATCCTTAAAAAAATTTTCCTTTCTTTTAACATGTAAATTTTGATTCAACGAAAGCACTTTTTTTGGAACCAAGTCATTCGTTAAATCAAGGATCGACTGTAATGCTAGGAGATAAAAAAAATCAAAATTGAACACTCGATTTAGAATTCAAATAAATTTATTATTTTACTGTACCTTTTGTTTTAGTTCAATTGACTCAAAATCTTTTTCACTAAGCTGAGCTGATTCTGGCTCACAAATCAATGACTTTATCAACCGGTTTATATTTTTGCATCTAAAAAAAAATTTTAAAACTAAAAGAATTTCTATTATCAAAATTTACTTTTCTTCGCATAAAATTAGATTTCTTTTTGCGTAGAATTCAGTCTCTTGGAACATTACAGCTAAAGTTTCAATAAAAGCAATACAAGCTCTAAAAAGCCGGAAATATTTTAAATACAAAAAAATTTATTAATTTACTCAAATTCTTTTATTCTTCGTTTGGCTGAATTTGGGCCGAGTTTCATACTGGCCACACTATTTGGAAGATAGCGATTCAGCTGATCCACACTGAAACAATATAGATCCGAATTCTTAAAAAGAAAAATTTAACTCAATTAATTTAATTTAAATTAATTTAACTCAAACAATTAAAAAATAAATAAAAGAAAAAATAAACTACATTCCAGAATATTTTTTTTATATATTTAAAGTCATATGTCAACTGAAGAAGATTGTCGTATAAATTGGCAATTTGCTCTAAGCTGTCTGCATTCCTGAATATTTGAGCTTTAAGTGATTTATACTTTTTGTCTATTTTACTAAAATAAAAATAAAAACAAGAAAATTTATTTATTTATTAAAAAACTTTTTGTCCTCAAAAAAGTTGCTCAAAATTTTGATTTGTTCATCGAATGTGTTGTGATAATTTAATGTATTTCTCTGTATATAAAATATTAAAAATAAATTTTAATAAATTTGAAAAAAATATACAATTTTTGAAAGAAAATGCGCTTGTTTAAGACTTTGATACACTTGACTCCTCGGATTTAAAATATAAATGTTCAAGCTCGCTGGTTTTTTGTCACAACTAAAATAAAAATTGTTTTAAAATTTTTTTTTATAATAAACATAATTTACTCTTTAATAAAATCAGATAAAATTTTATCATTTAGATTTTGAAGATTTCTGCACGCCTGATAATTAAGATATATAACCTTTTTTTCATTGCTTAACGAGGAAAAGTCCGGAATTGAATTTCCATCAAGTGACCTTGGTGTCAGAGGCAAATCTAAAGTAAAAAGGTCAAGATCTTTGTCCATCATGTTTTTAAATCCTTCGGTTCTGGATACCATTTGAGTTAAATTTTTGTATCGTTCCTCGATTTCACGATCCGAGTCCGATTCCTTAACTTTGACAGTTTCGCTAAATCGAACTGATTTATTAGTTCTGCTAGTCACCTCAGCATCATTCATTATATAGTTTGTCAATTCTCTATAAGTTGAAATCAAAGAAATGTCCTGGTCGTTGTCTTTTCTTGAATTGTAGCTTGATCTTGATGTGTTCAGTTCAGTCTCAAGCAATTTGTCATCTATTGATTTTGAGTATATCATGGATTTTTTAAGCTCAATTACTTTATTTTTTATTTTTTCCAGCTCTTTTTTGCGTTTTGGGTTCTTGTAGTAGTCAATAACAATGTGCAGAGAGTTTTCTCTATCGGCCCCAGTCAAAAATTTTGGAATATCATCTATCTAAAGAAAATAAATGATCAAAATCGGACTAAAATAAAAGAATTTAATTGAGTTTTTTTAATAAATTAATGACGCTTAATGTTTTTCAATGACAAATTTTATAAAACCTTTATTAATAATTATAGAGTAATTTCATTTCCGTCTCGTATGGCAAAAATGTTTGAAAAGCTTTTAGCTTATCAAGTCTCAATCTGCTTAGAGTCAAACCATCTTTTCTCTAATGCTCAGCATGGTTTTAGACCTGGACATTTATGTCAAATACCACTTCATGAATAGCTTAGCGATTTAAACTTAGACAAAAAACTAACTTTTGACTTTAATTAATTAATGACTTAGCTTTACAACAAATATTTTTTCATTTAATTTCTTAATGAGTCCTGTAAACATGTTCTAAAAGCTTAAAAAAGATGTGTACTCACTTCGTAATAGATTATTCCCTAAAAAAGTACTTAACTAAATTTTATAAGTTGACAAATTAATTAATTGTAAAGTAAGCTTTAAAAAAAAATCATACATTATGGTTTAATTTGTTCACATTTTCTATTTTTGTTACTCTAGAGCTAACAATTTTTAAAGCTGATTATATCTCATTTTTTGGACTTTTCTTTACGGGAAATTATAATTCTTTTTTAAATTCTTCCAAGTTCGAGAACTCTTCTTTTCAGAGTTGTTTTTAAGTCACAAGTCTTAAGTCAAGTCAAGTCAATGACTTTAAAATTTTTTTTTTTTAAAGTCACAACTTTGACTTATATTTTTGTGACTTATAAACAAGTCTGATTTGAACAAGAGATATTTGGGCTTTGGGGGCTCTCGTCAAAAAGTATAGTAGTACTGCTAAGTGCGAACCTTGCCTCAAAATTTTAATTTTTTAATTAAATTTACCTTGTTTTTGCTGAAAAATTGGCTTTTATTCTTAGACTTTAAAAAAAAAATTTTAAGTCATTACTTTGACTTAAATTTTTGTGACTTTGACTTAAAACTGTGACTTAAAAACAAGTCTGCTTCTTTTTCACAATGCTATTCTATTGATACAAATTGCGAGTATCTAGATTTGGTAATTTGGAGATTTGGATTTGGTAATTTGCAGGTCATATTTTTAGATAAAAAGTAAAATTGGGCAAACTCAAAAAATTTTTGAACGATAATTTACAAAAAATTGATTAAGGGCTCATTTTAATCGTTTTTTATTTTTCTTTAAAATAAATTATTAAATATATATATTTTCTTAGTAAAAATTAGAGTAAAAGTGTGCTTTAGAGGTAAAGGTGTTCAAGACGCTCGTTTTCTTTTGGTAAATCATTGAACAACTAGAATTTTAAATTTAAAAAATTTTTTAAGTCAATAAAATATGTGTACAAAATCTGGTGAAATTAGGTCGGTAAGAACCAATTTTTTTACTTGTCAATATTTTAAACATTCTTTTTTGAACATCCGTCATATTAAAGAATCCTGGTACAGTGTTTTTATAAAAAGTCCAGAATGGGCTAAATTACACAATTATACGTAATTTTACACTATTTTTAGTAGCTTTACGTAATCTTCAGTAAGGATATGTAATTTTGCGAAAAATTACGTAACTTTAAGTAAAATAGTTTCTAAATGCTTACAGCAAAAAAAATGAGATTTTTAGAAGGAAATATGTAAAATTGGCATCTTTTCCAAAATATATAATTAATTTTATTATGAAAAATTTTTAAAAATTTTCAATATTCCTTACCGTTTGTTACTTAATTTTACGTAAAATTACATAATTTTTTAAAAAATTTGGTAAAATTTTGTAATGAAAATATAATTTAAAAATGAAAAAAAATAATACTCAAACAATCTCAAAAAGTATTAAAATAAAAAAAATTTTAAGCGAAAAATCTTATTAATTACTGAATTTTTATAATTAATAGCTATTTAAAAAACAGTATGACTTTTTTTTCTACCGATCGCTCTGCGATTGTGATAAAGAATGATCAGTTTTAAATTATTTGACCAAACACCACCGTTTTTACTACAATATCCATTATCTTTATAAATATTGATGAAGAGCATGAAATTAGTAGTTAAGTTTCGTAAAAATCAAAACTTAAGTGCTATCTAAATTTCTAATTTTTGACTTGAAATTCGCAAACTCCTTTGAAATTCGCAAAGTCCTTTGAAACCCTATATTTAATATTTTTTTGGGGTGCCTAAAAAAAAAAAATTGTACCCAGGGATCTAAAAATAACTAACCCTTTAAAAAGTTGTAGTTCTTTCAGACCCAGGTATTCAATGATAGAATAAAAAAGATAAAACTTTCAAGAGAAAAAAAGGAAGTGGTAGACCTTCTAAAATAGCGACGAAACTAATAGTGGCCAAACTTAGAGCCTATTTCAATCATAAATCGGGTCGTTCTCGAAGAAAGATGGCTAGAAAGTTTAATTGCCACTATACCTATATCGGAAAGATTTAAAAAAAGTATACAAACATCAAAAAGTATAAAAAAACAAGAGACCTCATTTAAATGCTAACCAAGAGAAGGCAGCAAGGCCAAAATGTCGTCGAATGCTTTTAAAATACAACAGATTTGAATTTATAATTGATGATGAATCTTATTTCACTCTTGGTAATACCGCGCTGCCAGTGAATGATATTTTTTGCCGGAGAGTGTAAAGAACAAGTACGTTAAAAAATTTGAAGAAAATGGTCTGGTAATAAGCGAACCATATTTTTTACCTAGTGGTTAAGCGGTCAATCAACATGTCTACCTTGGAGAGTGTATTAAGAAACGACTTGAACCAATGATTAAAGAATATTATCAGGATGGCAATTATGTATTTTGGCCTGACTAAGCATCATTTCATTATGCCAAAATGGTACATATGTTAGATAAAAATATAAGGTATGTTGCTAAAGAAGTGAATCCAGCAAACGTACCAAAAGCACGACCAATTGAAGATTTTTGGGGGGATTTGAAAGCTAAAGTTTACGAGGGTGATTGGAAGGCAAAAAATCTTAGGCAACTCGAAAACAAAATTCGCGCTTTCCTGAGCAATATCGACCCAAAGTTTGTACAAGACCATGCCAAGAGTGTTCGCTCTTGGCTCGATATCATACGTCGTCATGGAGTTCAATACCTTAAGTGATATTATTTTTTCAAAATAGGAGGGTTGAGTTATAATTTAAAAAAAAAATTTAAAGCCTTAGTTAAATAAAAAATTTTTTATGATAAGATTAATTTTGTGCCATTTTTTATTCTACACCCGTTATAATAATTATAGTGATGCTCTTTCAGAATATATATAATTTTTAAAAAATATACTAATTCTATCATTGAATACCTGGATCTGAAAGAACTACAACTTTTTAAAAGGTTAATTATTTTTAGACTCCTGGGTACAAATTTTTTTTTAGGTCCCCCAAATAATATGAAATTTAGGGTTTCAAAGCACGTAGTTAACGAATTTCATTAAATTTGAAAATCATTTAAAGTAGATATAGATATAATTAAAAAAATGTTTTCATTAAAATTATTTTATTTTATTTAAATTAAAGGAAATGGATATTGTAGTAAAAAACGGTGTTGGTTGTTTTGATAAGGTTAAGGATTGTATTGTTAAATTTTTTCAACTAATTTTTTTTAAATGTATTAAATTTAAATTTGTATAATTGAAGTGTTAATCGGTCTTTATGGACAGGGGCACTAGCATGTTGATTAACCTTGAAACTTATTATTAAAAGAATATTTAATCTAATCTTTTTGTATTTTATTTTTAAAAAAATAAAATAAATGTGAGGCATTGTGAATTTTGGTACAAAAAACAACAATAAAATATGAAAAATGTCAAAGTTTTAGTTCTGACGGACTAAAACATGTTTTGTAAATTGTAGCAACTGATGCATCATTTGTACCACATTAATAACTAACGAAAAAAATCTCATCCTAGGCAAAAAATCAAAATTAAAAACACTTCTCTTTTATTTTATTTTACATGATTCCCTAAACTAGACCCAGATCCCATTTTTTTCCTTTTTATAATAAAACTAGCAATAAATTTTTCCAAAAAATGACTAAAAAATGCAAAAAAGAAATTATTTAGAAAAGATAAATTTAAAACCTATAGAGTTCACCAAAAAATACACAAAAACATAAACAGACATAAAACTCTCCTTACTTAGAAAAGGACATAATATTCATCTTACTAAAAAAAGGATACAAAAGGAAACAAAAGAATTTTTATTTTTAAAAATATGCTCATTGTCAACCCATGAAAATTCACAATGGTACAAAGGATGTATCAGTTTCTCCAATTTACAGAACATTTTTTTGGTTAGTCAGAACTTTGGCATTTTCAGAGTTGGTCAAAAGTCAAATTCAAATTTGACTTTGATTTTTAAAATATTTTTCTCAAATTAAAAGTTTATCTTTAATCAGTACTTGAAATTTTGATTTATTAAAAAATGAATAAATATATTTTAATTGTGATTTTTAAAATTGAAAAAAGTTTTGATATTTTTTTTTAAGTTTGCTTGATAATTAGAAGTGAATTATTCTTTATATGAGAAAAAACATAATTTCAGTTTTTAGTAATTATTTAATTTTATTAAAAAATATAGATTGTGAAACGTAAATTAATTCAAAAATAATATTTAAAGAGTCAAAGTAGACTTGGACTTGTAAAATTAAAAATTTAAAAAGTCGAAATCAACTTTAATTTTGACTTTAGCGGACTTTACAAAACAAAGTAATGTGTCTCTGAATATAAAATTATTGTTTTAAATTATACACTTAAGAAAAACTTTTGATTTAATTATCGACATAGCCTGCAATTTTTATCTTTAATAGTAAAAGAGATTTCCTGAGTAAAATTGTGGATTTAGAAAAACTTTATTTATTTCTTAATTTATGTCAAACTTAAAATTGGATGCAAAATTGAGAAAACAAAACAATAAAATTTTTCCTCAATTTTTGAATCATTTTTTTAGTAAATATTTAAATGAATTTATCTAAAAATTTTTGCAAAAAACTATAAAAATTTTTTATGAATAAATCAAAAACAAAAGAAATATATTTTATAAAAAACCAAAAAACTACTCACCGTTTTAAAGTCGATAACATCTTCAAACAGAACGAAATTGTCCAAATTGGTAGGCGGATTGTCAGTGATATAGAAGCGATCATCGCACACCAACAACAATTTAAACATGAACTTATTCAAAAAAACGTTCTTCTTATTTTCCTCGATGCAAGACTCTTGGTCATAGTATTCGACATTTTCAGCGCCCAGCTTTTGCGCCAAAAAACCTTCCAACCGAGTGTTTAGACGCTTTGTTGATTGGGCCCGACTTCTTAACGCCATTCACACTAATCAATGAAAAAACAAAATACCAATTTGAGCTGTATCACAGTAAGTATGATTCAAGGTAAATTCAGAGTCGCATTTTGTTTTAAAAGCTAAATTAATTGCCTAAAAATAAAACTAAACAATGTTGGTTATTATGTAAGACATTATTTTACTTGGTAGATTTTTTATCGAATTTTACATTAGTAGTCTCTATTGGCAACAAAATGATATTGATTTAAGTGAGCTTGTTTTCGCAAAGTCTGCACTGTGATTTTGGATTTTTTCTCCTCTTACGTAATCAATCAGCTCGATATCTTTGTTGTCTTTTAAAATTTTTAAATTGATAGCATATTTTCTGTTTCCGAGCTGAAAATTGATTTTAAATTAATCTATGGTTTTGTTTTTCGTGAATGCAAGCATGCAATCGAAACACATTGATTTCCCATGTTGAATTTTTTAGTATCCTAATATTCAGCCGAGAGCTAATCTAGTTAGGGATCTAAAAGAACATGTGATTATGAATTAATTATAGTCATATTTAGCACAATGGTTTTATTTTTTATTAAATTAATAAAAATTGAATTTTTTTTTAAGGTGCTCTAGTGGTTTTGACGGACGCAGCCATTCCCAGACTTGTGAAAGTCAATTCACAGACTTGGCTTAAGAGATTTGTTCCAAGTTAAGTCATTTAACCTGAATTTATTTAAAATGCTTTATTTAATATAATAAATTTATATTAAAATGAATTACTAAAGCCCGATCGTGTTTTTAAAAAACCCTTTTCATTTTTCATTTAAAATAATTAAAAAGATATGATATTTTTGTATTATAATTTTTATTTTAAGTCACTTATGAAATCAATATCAGCAAATATTTTCAGAAAAGAAATTTTTAAGGGATGGTTCTAAATTTCATATTTTTTGACTAATTTTGATAATTGTTGATTCAATTAACGCCAATTCTGGCGATGTATAAAATAAAGTTGATAATTAAACCAAAAAAGAGAAAAATAAATGAATTAATAAATGAATTTAACAAATAATAAACTATATGTTAAATAAAATTTATATATTGAAAAATTGTATACAAAACAAATTTAAATTTTGCATAATTTTCATTTTAATAAAAAAAAGGAAATTTAAAAATTAATTTAGAAGTTTTTTTTTTTTTGTATAAAAAAAATATACAAATTACAAATTACATATTATTTAAATAAGATTTTAAATTTTTTTCCTTCATCAAAACTACACCTACATTTCAATGGCAATAATTCTTTATCAATAGTAATTCAGTGATTATGACGGTAGCAAGCTTTTGGGTTTTCAACCAATCTTTCCCATAAGTCTCTAATCATGCAAAAACTGTTTGATTTGACTTGAGAAGATCTTGTAGTTTTGTTATCAAAACGCAGGTATTTCATTAGGAGTGAAAATCTATTTCCAGACATAAATCTGAAACAATAGGAACTCCATACTTCTTGGACCATAATGCTTTTATAGGTGTACCTTGAAAAACAACTCCTCTACTCCACAAAATTCCAATAAAAGAAATTATTTCTTATTTAGCAAAAGAGATATTACGATCAAGTGTTTGAACATAAATATTTGTGCATTCAAGTACTTTTTCTAATGTCGAGTTCAAATTCTGAATCATCTGATGCGTTTGAATCGACATTGTCATCCAGTAATGGGGGAGGTAGGTCCATGCAATGTGAAAGTCCGATTTCCATTTTTAGCCAGAATGTTCCATCAACTTTTCGAAATGTAAGTCAAATTCCAGTGATGATACAAACAACAATTCCAGCTATGCCAACTTCGGTAGAACAAGAAACTGCCGTAGTTAGAAGAAGAGGTCGACCAAAAGGTTCAAAAAACAAAAAAAACACAGTTTAATTAGTCATTTATTCTTAATAGAATCGATTTATTTATCTTTTAAATTTTTTTAGTCTTTTTATTGAATTTTATAAAAATAATGCCGCAGCATAACTTGAATTTTATCATTTTTTAAAACGAAAAAAATAAAAAATTAATTTTTTAATATTTTTATTTCTTAAACTAAGGCTTTCAGTGTTTGATGCGGACCTAAACGCGTGATTACGCTATTAGAGCATGCGCTCAAAGTTAACAACATTATGGCATGGGCGAGATGTACTTTGGTGCATGGTCCAAAGACGTGTTTTAAATTGTGGTGCAGCATAATCGAACGAGGGAATACGGCATTCTAATAAAAAGATGAATGTTCATAGATATTAGTATAAAAAATAATTAAGATGATAAATAAAATATTTTTTTCCTAGTAATTTTATCTTTTTGTCTAGTATAAATTTATATTTAGTTTTTAATATAAATAAATATACACAATCAAGGTAAAGCCATAACATAATCATGGGAGTAATTTTTTTTTGGTTTATTAAAAAATTAAAAAAGGCTCAGAGTAAAGAAAGTTAATATTTATGTTGTTCATAAGGAATAAAAAAGATATTTTAGTAAAAGAAAAAAAAATTAGATTAAAGAGAGAGACCCTTTTCAATCTACTGCTTTAGTTCATCGCAGTAAGCTATTATGGATAAATTTAAAAATGATTTCTACAATTTTATTTTTGCTTTTTTTTAACTTGTTTTTGACATCTTAATTAAAAAATAGATAAACATTGTAAATTAAAATTTTTTTTCAAGCAATCTGATATTATGCTTAATTAAATTTCTTAATGCATAGTAAAAAATGTTCATCCTTAGGAATGAAGAGAAATTTTAATCTTTAAAAAATTACTTAAAATACCCATAATTTCACGTATGCATCGGTTTTTATATTTTGTCTCTAGCCAAAATATTTAGCAATATTTGTCAAATGAGATTAAAATTGTTTCTGTTTTATCATTCAAATTTTCTCTTATTCATTCAAAAATTCTCGTTTTTAATTGATAATTATTTCAAAGAAATTATTTTATTTAGAAAATTTTATTAATGTAAAAAATAAAATCTACATTCAAAAGTTTTTAAAAATTTGTTCATTTTTTTGCAATTTTTTGATAAATTCCATCGGTTTGAAAATTCTTTAATAAAATGTAAGATAAAAAATTAAAAATTTCTTAATTTCAAAACTAACCTTGCTAATCATTTTCATCATCAGTTAAGTTACCCAATTGTTTGGCTTTCCATTCAGCTATACATTTGACAAGCAGTACCCCTTTGATCGATTCAGACAAATCTGCTCTATTCCAATAGTCGCACACACTTTTTCTTGCTCTTTTACCAATTCTAGCCCAAGGTCCGTTCACAAAGTCCGAGTTTATCGGAGGCCTCTGTTGGCTGTCATTTACCAGAAATCCAACTAAAATCATCCAAATAACAATTTTTTGAGCAAAATTCATTTTTTATCCTTTAAAATTTTCTCTTTTTTGACGGCTTTCAAATAAATTTTAATTTTAAAAACAATCTATTTATACGAAAATTTAATTAATTTAATTTTAAAATAATTGCTCTTAACTGGCTGACAAATTAAAAACAACGGAATAAATTTTGATAACAAAGATCATTGAATATGAAAAATTTTCACACGGCCCCTCATATTCATCTTCTTTTAGCTTAAATAAGTGCTGGTCTGTAACAAGCAGGTACATAACTAGAAGTTTTTTCCCCAGGTTCAAAGCTTAGTAATAAATCACATGTATTTGGCTTCATTTTTTTTAAATAGAATTTTTTTAGGCAAGTGTATTTTAAAGAAAATTTTCAAATTTTGTGATCATTTTTATTAATTTAAAAAAAGTGATTTTGGTCAAGCCTTGGAAGATCGGACAATCGCGACATAGTCCGTTCTTTTGCCATAGGTAATTGAAGTGAATGTTGGAATAATAGATTTGCATAAATAAACTAATAAAGAACAAAAAAAACCTAATCATGTTATAAATAGATTGATATTTTTGAATTTAATTTGATTCAAAATAAGTGTACAAATTTTGAAAATTAAATTTTCAAATTAATTTTTATTAATTGAGAGCTATTTTTAGGAAAAAGACGAATGGAATGTTGAATTTATGGATTAATAATTTTAATTAGTTGAAAAACAAGGGTTCTTTATCAAATAATAAATTGGCTCTAAAAAAATAAGGTGATTTTTTTCTAAATTTTTTTTAAAAATGCAAACTTATTTTCGTCTTATTCTTCATTAACACTTTTCTTGAATCAAACGCCCAACTTGATTTTTTGATATCTTAGAAATTAAATAATCATTTATTCATTATGCTATTATCATCATCATAATCAAATTCAGCCAATTTTGACATCGTTACATGCGCAAATGTTTTGATTTTTAAGCTTATTAGAAAGAAAATCAAAAAACTAAATCAAAATTGTCTTTTGCAAAATGATTGATTCACATTCAAGTAAATCAAATTAATTAAAAAATAACAAGCATTCAACCTCTTGGCTTTTTAAATTATCATTTTTTTAGGATAAAATTATTTTTTGAAAAATATATTGTGAAAAAAAACACTTACTATAGATACTTTTAATAATGACAATGGTCAAGTGTCATCCAGACTTGTTTATAAATCACAAGTCTTAAGTCAAGTCAATGACTTAAATTTTTTTTTTTTTAAGTCATAACTTTGACTTAAATTTTTGTGACTTAGACTTAAAAACAAGTCTGGTGTCATCGCATTACTTATGTTCTGTATGCTTGTGATGACTTGGTCATTTTGAGCCATTATAATTTTAATTTTTTGAAAACGTTTGAAGCAAAAGAACATTCTTATTTTATTTCTTTACCAAGTATTAATACTTCTGTGGGCACTTTTTATTTAGAATCATATTAAATAAAGTCAAACAAAATAAATAAGTGCTCGGCCTTAATTAGTTTTTGTGATAAAAAAATTAGTTAAAATCAAAATCTTAAAAAAATTAGCTACTCAAAAATATATAATACATTAGATTTTTCAAATTTTATTATTAGAAAAAAAGATAAGATTTAATTTTTTTTAAATTCTGGATGGGAGGTTCTCGAAAGAAATCAGTCTTTGCCATTTCAAAATTTTCAAAAATTTTCAAGTTTAAAATAAACCAAATTTTAAAAAGTACTTAATTCTTAATTTTTAATATCCAAGATTAACTTTTATTTTAAGCAATTTTTATTTTTAAAATAAAAAACTAGAAGACCTTGTGAGAACTTATTTAATCAAAATTCATCGAATTTAATCTATATGAAAATCCTAAAACAGATATACTTTTTAACTAAAGAGGACAAGAACATTTACAAAGTTTCAAATTTTAATTTTCAAATTTTATAATACGAATTTGATTCAACTCAAACATTATTTTTTTGAAATTTATATATGACAATGTCTCTTATTTAATTATGTATTGTTCGGATTGATCACAAGGTTAATAGATTTTTTTCTAGCAAAGGCACTCTTTGCTTCAGCAAGTCTATTCTTAATGTTTCTGTGTGTTCCCATCGCTGTACTGATGGTGCTCCCTAAGTTTGTGAATTCGCTTGCACACTCGTGTTGTGTATCATCGATGGTGATCGTGATATCCAATTTGGTGTTTATGCACACCACTTTCATTTTTCTTTTATCTTCTGTGTCAGAGCATAAAATCTTAATATGGCTCACAAGGTTTCTCTTTGTTCATCAAAAGCAGAATATCAAAGGCAAATATCTGGTCTTTGCATCATATAAATCATCTTAATCCTACTTGTTCTTCTCTTAGTATAACATCCAATTAATTCCTGTTTCTTTCCAGAATTAAGCTGCAAATATTAATCAAGATATTAATGAAATTATTAATCAAGATATTAGAGTTTTTATTTAAAAATGAAAATTGATAAAAAATATAATTTCTTCTTATGAGGATTTTTAAATTTTGAAATTATTTGTAATTAATCCATTTTTATATCAAAAAACAAATATTATCAAAAAATTAGTAGATGAAATAATAAGAAATGACAAAAAATTAAATCATTAAAAAATTGATTAAATTTTAGAATTAAATCATGATTTGTTCTGAAGAAATTAAACACAAAAGAATCTATAATAAAACAAATAAAAAATTAAAAATAGCTAATTTTTAAATAATATTGAATTTTTTGATATAAAAAATGGATAAATTACAATTAATTTCAAAATTTAAAAATTTAATTAAAAATTTCATAGCCATTTATGATATTAAAGATCTGAATTAAATCACCTCTCATGTGGCTTGTCTCAAAATTAGTTAAATGTAATTTATCAAGTATTCTGGATACTCAAATTTACATAGTGAAAAAATTGTTTTTGTAGTTCTTCTCTTTACTTTTACAATATCAGTAACATATTTCTCAAAATATGGAGACAATGAACATTATAGCTTTTACGAGTGTGAATAACTAAATATGTTTATTTCTTTTCTGCCCGTAAAACAATCAGACATTGTGAAATTTCATACAAAACTTCCAATACAAAAATAAAAAAATTTTCTAACTTTTGTTCTAAATGTCAAAAACTTGTTCTGTAAAAGAAATAAAATGAAACAACTGTTGATTCACCTTCTGTGGAAGTCTGCAAATTATATGCAAATTAATTACGTTTTATTTTTAACATTTTTAAATAGGGTGCAATTTTGCAGAATTCACACAGATTTTGCAGACTTCTGCGGAAGGTGAAACAACAGTTGTTTCATTTTATTTCTTTTACAGAAGAAGTTTTTGACATTTAGAACAAAAACTAGAAAATTTTTTTATTTTTGTATTGGAAGTTTTGTATTAGATTTCACAATAACAAACAATCATCAGCTTTCTTTTTAAAGATATTTTTGGTGTCTACTGAAATTATATTGGTTCTAATTATCTACCATTCTAATCGACAAAAAGTGCTCTTTGACTGATTCTAGTGATTTTGATACAACCTTAGGCAAATAGTTGATAAAAATTAAAAACAATAATTGACAGGACACTGAGCCTTTTGGCACATTCACCCGTTACCACTCTTTCCTACGTTGTGTCAAAAAATCTTTAATTTAATTAACAAACACATCAATTTGAGCCAAACTGACATTTAGGACTTTAATACTAGATTTTTGAATATTGGTAAAATGTTGGTCTCTCTCCAAAAACTTGGAACACTACCATGAAGAGTCTGTGGTGTCTTGACAAAGACAACACAAAAAGTCACCATCTGACTTGATCAGTTTCTTTTTTATTGTGACTGGCTAACGCGCATACGCAGATATGGTTGCAACCAAGCAGTTACATCTGCTATCTCAGTATTTACATTTTATTCGCATGCGTTAGTCAATCACAACATTAATTTAATTTTAAATCTGATTCGAATCACATTTTGTACACTTTTTCTATTTACACTGAATAAACAATTTTATTTACTTCGGCCTAATTTTTAATATTCTAATTTTAGAACGGCCGTTTTCATATTTTTAAATAAAGAATATCTTAACAATTAAAACCCTTTTATTTGTTAACTGATTTGTAAACGTGGAACTAGAGCATTTTAAATCTTCATAGCACTTTATATTTTTTTATATAATATTTATAATTCAAGGTTAACCAACAGGTTGTATTCTTGAATAATACCAAATTTCCCACAAAAATAAATTCCTAGAAGACAAATGCTTTTAATTTATCAAAAAATTTTATGACTTTTTCATAAATAAACTTGACTATTTAACTTGCACATCTTAAATGTACTAAACTTAAGTACCAATTTTTTTCTAGAATCGAGTGTCTAGAATTTGGAACAATCAAAATGTGTCAAATTTGCACCACAGCTAAAATAATTAATATAAAGTCAACTATAAAAAGGCTATGAAAAAGACTTGTTCTTTTTTGATAACAATAGAAGCTAATTCAATCAAATTAATTTAAATTCTTTGAAAAATTTATTGAGTCAAAAAATAAAATTTAGGACTTGAAATTTTTTAATTGTTTACATTTTATTAATAAAATTTATCATTTTGATATTTCCTTTGAAAAATAAAAGATTAAAAAAATTCTTTTTTTTTTAATTTCAGAACAAACCATGTTGACTACTATCATCATGATATGAACTATCCAAATGGTCGGCTTTCCATTCAGTCAAGCATTTGACAATCAATACTCGTTTGATTGATTCAGGCATATCACTTCTATTCCAATAGTCGCACACACTTGTTCCTGCTCTTTTACCAATTCTAGCCCAAGGTCCGTTCACAAAGTCCGAGTTTATCGGAGGCCTCTGCTTGCTGGCATTCACCAAACATCCAACTAAAATAATCAAACAAACAATCTTTAGAGCAAAATTCATTTTTTATCCTTTGAAATTTTCTCTTTGTTGACGGCTATCAAATAAATTTTAATTTTAAAAACAATCTATTTATACTAAAATTTAATAAATTTAATTTTAAAATAATTGCTCTTAACCGACTGACTAAATTAACAAGGGAATTATCAGCTTAATCATCGACAACATTAAAAATAAAAAAACAAAGCAATACAATTTATTTAATAAAAACAGTGATTAATAATTGGAAATTTTAAAATGAGCTAATCAAGTTTTTATTTAAATACAACATCTACCACATACTATTGATTCATAAACACACTCTCTGTTGAGTAGTCTCTTGATCTTTTCACTGACATTCTTTTCTCCAAAAACTCCAGTAATCGATCTTGAAAAAAAATTAAATAAATAAACTAAAATCAAAGATTTAGTATCATTTTTCTGATCATGGAGGATAAATTATCAAAAATTCTATACCAGATGCGTGGTCTCTTTTCACAACGCCTTTCTTAAAGCTTTTCAAATATTTATAATTTGGCAAGCGGCTGAATATGTCGCTTTTGCCGACCGGCATCTCGCCGATCTGGCTGCTTGGACTTGATTCAAACTTTTGCTTGCTTACCGCCTGAATCAGAGCCTGGTTCAATTTTTTAACACTGCTCAGATCGGTTTGATTGCGCATCGAGCTCAGCAACATTATCGGATACAAAAAACTCAGGAACATTTTGATATTTTCTATAATAAAAATCTTTAAGCTGCAAATATATCTTAATAAACACAGCAGCGGGTCTAGAGCTAATTAAGGTCCCATTGAGCTCAAGTATCCGGCAAGATTTTTTAATGAAGCTTTTAATCAAAAGTGGGTTCTTTTCTTTCCTACTTGTGATCAAAAACAAGTAATCTTACACAACAATAGGTCTGAGTCATCAGCATTGATATCCATTGATTCGGTGTTAAGATCTTGCGTTGCTCCGAAGCGTTTGCCTATTCGGTTCCAATGAGTCCCGTGTCTAGGCAAATTTTTGCTCAGTGCCATTGCGTTCAGGCTATTCAGACTGATTAAAATTGCAAAAATTTTGAGAAAATTTTGTTTTTTCATTTTTGAATCGGTTGAAAAGATTATTTGAATTTTTAAATTTGAAAAAAATATTTTTTTTTGAATTTATAAAAATTGCTTTATTTAAATATAAATAATTTGATGCAATCATGGGCTATCAGTTACTTGAAATTAGTAAAATAGGTAAACATGAATGATTTGTCATTAAAAATTGATGTCTAGTAATTGAATATGAAAAATTTGGCTTGAATTACTTCAGAGCGGATTAAACAAATAAAATTTTGTTAGTCATAGATTAGAAATTTGATTTAGAGATTAAAATTTAGATTTTTTGATGATAATTGGATGCGCTTTTAGTTTGGATTTTGTTACTGGCATCTAAATCATTTGCTTTGTCGTCAATCGAATAGAAAAATTTTAATATTTAAATCAATATCTAATTTATGTAGGAAAAAATATTAGAAGATTTTTTCAAGAAAATTTACAAAAAATTTTACAATTATTTTTATTAAAATTTAAAAAATTCAATTTAAATTTAACTAGACTTACTGATTTAACTGATAAAAAAAAAGTGAAAATTAATTTTGAACAAAAACTTGACAATTTTCAACTAATAAAATTCAATTTGATCTCTTTCTATTTTAATTTAAAAAAAATTTTCAGCAGCAGATATTTTAAATTTCTTTCGCTACCATGCCGAAGTTCACTGATTTATAAACCTCATTGTTTTTTTAATCCTCTTTTTTTTAAGTTTATTTTTTCAAAAATTTTCGAGAGAAAAACACAGTTAAGCAACTTTTTAGATTATTTTTAAATTTTAAGACTCCAAAAATTCCAAAGAATTTACAACTCGGAAATAAGATTTATCTATTTTTTAATCTCAAAATAGAAAAACGAGCATCTAAGAGAAAAACTGATTTAGAGAAAGATTTATTTAAAAAACTTCAATGGGAAGATGAGAACCAATGTGCTATTACTAACCTTTTTTGAATGAAGTTTGTGTATTGGCTCGAAATTGAGAATTTTGTGGTTATGGTTTCATTTGTTCTTTGGCAAAATACTTATGCTCCATCACGGTCATGGTAATCTTCTGCATTCATTTTGTCAAAATCAACTTCATGGATTATATTTAGTAGTAGTTGGATGACTGCGAGTTGCCGGATGACTCCAGCAAGAGAACCTGAGTCCTATGAGCAGCCTGTTCTCTGGTCGTCAATCCTCTTCTTGAAAGAATTGACACTCTGTGCGTCAATGACTGAATCGGGTAGCCTGTTCCACATTCGTGCTACGCTTTTGGAAAGCGTTACGCCTGATTAGACAGTCCTTAACTAGCTCTGGTCTGATGTGCCCTCAGTGCCCGCTTCTTGGTGGTCCAATTTGTAGAGAGGAGTGCCATTCAACAGCGTCCAGTCTTTCTGAATTTTGAACTTTTCTATCAAGTCACCCCTGGCTCTCCTCTCCTCCAGCGTTGTCAACTCTAGTTTAAGGCACCTGTCTTCGTATTTCATGTCGCTTTGGTGGCACGGCGCTGTACTTTTTCCAGTGTGTTGATCTCGCCGAGAAAGTGTGGTTTCCATGCTTGGATTGAATACTCGAGATGCGGTCTGACGTACAGGGTGTACATTTTTTTCCATATATGCGCATCTCTCGAGACCAGCGTCTTGCGAAGCACCCCGAGCATGGAGTTGGCTTTTGACGCGGATTTATCCACCTGAATCTTTGTGCCCAACGTGTTACTCACATGGACTCCCAGATCTTTCTCCATCTTAGTAACCTCAAGCTCGGGTGGTACCAATCTAGGATGTGGTATTTATTCCCTGGGTTATGCTTACCGATAAGCATGACCTTACATTTGGCGAGGTTCAGCTTCATCAGCCATTTGTCGCTGCTAAGGCTTCCAAGTTGCGTTGCAGCTGCTCACTACAGCCGCTCGTGAGTAAGCGCGCGATGATCGTGCAGTCATCCGCATATAGCTTACACGGAAAGCTTGTATGTTCTGGGAGGTTGTTTATGAAAACCACGAAGAGCGTTGGACCTATGACAGAGCCCTGAAGGACCGAGCTCGTATTTGATCATATTGAATTGTTTGCAAAGAACTGGCTTAGAAAATGAATGTCTCTTCGCCATCGTACTTTTGGATGCCTATTATTTTTTTATTTGTTTCATTTGAAATGGCAAATTCTTTGACAATGACATGGATAATACTAGAATCTATATAACTCATTTCATAAGTAATATCGTATAATTTAGAGCAGATTTTAGGAAATGTGATTGAATTCATTGGTCTTTTTCATTTAGTGGAAGGACAAGAACTTTGAAGTGACAAGTACCGATTACAAGATTTGGGTCTAAATAATCCAAAAAATGGGTAAAAATTCCAAGTTTTGAATTTTTTCTGAAAGTATAAAGCGGCATTGTGAATTTTCACATAAAACTTCCAATACAAAAATAAAAATTTTTCCAACTTTTTTTCTAACTTGTTCTGTAAATGAAACCAAGTGAAACAACTTTTGTTTCACCTACTGCGGAAGTCTGCAAAATCTTTGCCAACTAATTGCGTTTTATTTTTAATACTTTTAAATAGTGTGCAATTTGACAGAATTCGCACAGACTTTGCAGATTTCTGCAGTAGGTTAAAAAAAATTAACTTCTATATTTTGATATATTCGAAAAGATAAATAGGAATTTTAAAAATGACAGCCCCACCAGATAATAAAATCTTATTCAAAATTATACTTTATCCCAACGGTTGATGAAATAAAACAATGTTGTAGCACACGGTTAACTTAATAAATATTGTCAAGCAAAAAATGGGATCTAAACTATTACACACTTGGAAATCTTTATAAGTCTTTAATCGGATCTATAATTGATTTTTCTTTCCGTGCCTGAATTCATTATCAGAGACAAACATTAAACAAATCAAGTCTAAACTCAGCTGTTCGTCATATATTTAAACTAAAATTAGATACTCCTTCCAACATCATGTAACACTTAATATACTTAAAATCTTAATTTTGAGGAAGAAATTTTTTTATTTTATAAAAAGTACGTAGAAGTTATTCAAAAAAAAATGTTATATTTTGTAAGGTTCGCGCGTAGCAAAACTACCGCACTATCTGAACTTCGAAGAATCGACTTTAAATTATTAATCTGCATACTTGAAAACCTAGAAAAACAAGTTTTTTTGGGGGAGTAAAAAAAAAATTTTTTGACCCAAGCCCTTCAAAGTTTAAAAAAAAAAAAGTATCTTGTCTTCAAGCCCTAATATCTCATGTTCTAATATGCATATCCTGATACTATTGCATCAATTCTGATAGGGAATTATCTCTTCTACAAAATGGTGTACTGATTTGAGATACCATGCCCATAATTTACCAAGATCTTGGTCAAAAAATGGTAAAATTTTGGGTTTTTTCGGTATTTTTGTATCTCCTCCGCGGTTTACCCCAAAACCCATAATTTTTTTTGCAGATTCGAGAACTAGACAAAATTTTGAACAAATTGTTGGGACCACTTTTTTGATTTTTTGATTTTTAAGATTTTAAAATTGAGTCAAAAAAAGGGTGATTTTAAAAAAAAATTTATTATAATGTTAAATTATGAAAAAAATAAATGACAGTATTATTCTTTAATAGCAAAATTATATTTTTTTAATTAAAATTATTTTTTTAAAAAATATGAATCTTTTGGCATCTTATATCTCATTACTTCCAAATCAGAGAAAATCAAAAAACTTTGAAGAACAGATATTAGACTGCCAAACAAATAATCCTGAATTGTCGTTTCAAATTTTAATAAAACTTTTCACTTAGTATAAAATGCATTAGTAGTCGGTTTTGGTATTCTCTTTTTCCAAAACGATGACAATTTTAATCAAAAAGTAATTGCATATGCAAGTTATCACATATCCTTCAGAGGGATAATGTAGTTATAGTTAATACCCCGGAGTCATCTCGCTCATCAAGAAGGAGGCCTCCCACGCGAGGTAGACCAAGAGGAGGCGGACAGCCCCGATCCACCTGGTCCAAGAGCCGAACGCGATTTTTAGTGATCTAGTAACCAAAAATTTGATAAAAACCCATAGAAGTAAAGAAGTAAAAGGTCCCCTCCCAGGTTCTGTGGAACCTTTTTTTTAGTAAAGAAGTGCTGACCGGTGGCTTGACCACGAGTCAGTCATTTTTATTAAGAAATTAAAAATAAAGTTCGAAAGCTGCCGAATTAACCTGCTATTGAACTAGAATGTTTAGCAATAGATTGAGCTTGCGAACAATTAAGACTATATCTCTACGGGAGAAGATTTAAAATCGTATCAATTAAAGCATTAAAATTTCAATTCAAGTCAAAATACTTTTTTCGAAATTTCAAGTCAGATCAAATGACTTGACTTTGAAAAGACTTTAAAATGAATTTTTTTTCTGAATTTTGCGAAAGTCTGATTCCAAGTTGTCTTATCTTAGTCATTTTTATTCATAATAAATTTTATTCATAATTTTCATCATAATAAATTTTTTTAAATAAATAAAAGTTCCAGAAATTCAAAACTTAAGTGCTATCTGAATTTCTAATTTTTGACTTGAAATTAGTAGAATAAAACCATAAATTTGTTCAGAATTTGTCTAGTTGTTTTTAAAAAAATGGTCTCAAGTGATCCCTGGGACTACATAGGATTCAAGTGAAAAAAAGCATAATTTTGGCTATTTTTCAAAAAATAAAATTGACTAACCCTTTTTATTGTAATAAAAAATTTACACCAGATTGTAGAAAATTTTATGCTCTTTCTGAATATACATAATTTTAAAAAATATTTTAATTTTAACATTGAATACCTGGATCTGAATGAACTACAACTTTTTGAAGGGTTAGTTAATTTTAGACCCCTGGGTACAAATTTTTTTTTTAGGGGATCCCAAAAAAATTTGAAAAATAGGGTTTCAAAGGACTTAGTTTACGAATTTCAAGTCAAAAATTAGAAATTCAGATAGCACTTAAGTTTTGAATTTCTGGAACTGAACAAAATTCAAAAATAATTTTTGAATCAACAGATCTTTTCAAAAATATTCCAAAGTAAAATCAAAATTTACACAGATAAATTGTATTATTTCTTTACTTTTGAGGTACTTTTTTTACCTTCCACACTTTAGCCAATATTTACAATTACTAATTTCAAAATTCCGAATAAGTTTTGAAACTTTTTATATTTAAATTTCCAGTCATTAAGTAATGCGTTTTTTTGAAATTGTTTGAAGTAAAGCACTCGATTATGGAAAATTTTGATACCAATTTTTTATATTTAATTTTTACCAATTTGATAAGTCATTTACTCAATAAGTCAATTTGATATGTAATTTAATTTATTTAATTTATTTATTTATTAATATTAAATTAACCTCCTTTAAGGAGAAGTAAAAGTAAAATTTGTTTTTAGAAAAATATAAAAAATATTACATAAAAAAAAACAAAAAAACGACAAAAATAATAAAAAATTCATTTCAGTTCAGAAAAAAAGATTAGGAGAGAAATTATTGCGTTTGACATGGATTTTAATCATATTTTAATAACTCCTTCAAAAGTTGTCTATAATGTTTGAGTCTTAAATTGTTTAGACACAGCCAGAGTGAGTTATGTAAGCAAAAAAGTGTTTTAATAATGCAAGTATGCTGAAATGATATTCAAGTATACTTAAAAAAATATTAGGTATACTGGAAACATTTTGAAATATGCTTAAATTACTACAGCCTATTTTTCTAGATTATTTTTATGAAATTTTGTGATTTACTTTTAGTTAATTATATTAAGTTTTTTTTCGTATTTTAATAAAATTTCCAAGAAGCATGAAAAAAGTGCCATGTTTCAAATTAATTTTTAAAAAATAAATGAGAGTTACTTTTGCAATCTTATTACATTGAAATTAAAAAGATCATAAGAAACATAGAATTTTTTGTTTTTTAAAGTAAGAACCTTTAAATTATATTTTTTTTCTACAAAAGTAAGAAAAAACTATATCTAAAAAGATAAAAATTATATCTTTTTTATAAATTATCAAAATATTCTTAATACATTTTAGTATCTTAAAAAAATATGTTTTATGTTTAGATTAATATTATATATGTTCAAGTAAAGAAGTAAAAATTTTACCGTACTGTTTCTCTTTTAAAGAAGTTTGCCGAGACACTTAGGGAATTTTTCAAATTAAAAACGCATTCGCCTTCCTAAATCACTTAAATGAGCTTGAAATAAAAATTAAAAGCAATTTAATTTGTTTATTCTTTCGAATATTTTTCTTTTATGTCAGTAATTAGAAAAACAAATAATAAATCCAGATCAATATTTTTGAGAATGAAGCGGTATTTCCACCCAAATTTTCGATATGAAAAAAAATTTTATAATTCTCTTTTTTCACTTTTAGAGAATAAAATTAAAAGTCTAAATAAGAAATTAATCAATTTTTTAACTTTATTGTTTATGTAATTATATATTTATATATTTATTTATAGCTTTCATATTTTTCAGTTAAATGATTTCATTTTTATATAAAAATTTTCAGAGAATTTAAAGATTGAAAAAAAAATTATATTTATTGAATTTTTGCAGGAAATAGAGTGCAAACAACAGGCTCATCATTGTCAGCATTGACTTGAAATTGGACAAATAATGAGATGGATGGGTATTCTGGCAAAACGACTAAACTCAGTGCTTCTTGTACGACGGTGTTAGCGGCTACTGGACATTGCACTCCATTTTTACAAGCATCCGCCTGAGGAAGCGGAAAAGGAACTTTTACACCCGCTATAATTCCATATACAAGATTTTTCAGTGAATTTAATTGACGAGCTTTGCTAGAAAATAGAATTTAATTTTTTTAATTTTTTTAATTTATACTTGTAGTGAATTTTAAATTTAAGGTAACGTTTTGATTTTTGTGAAATGTGCACGGAAGAGCTGAGCAATTTGTCAAATCTAAAGTCACATCGGTCACTCCACTCGATCCACAGTCTTTGAAAGGTATCGGATCAGCGGAAGCTATAGAAATGAACAGAAAAATGCCAGCTAGTTTGAGAATCATTGTAGAAACGTTTTAAAATTTAAATTTAAAAAATTCCTATATTTATAGAATTTTTATTTGTTTCTTTGAGAAATAAATTTTGTTGAATTTTTTTTCAAAAAGTGGTTCGATCAGCGTCTTATCAAGAAAAACAAAATTTAAATATAATCGAATTCAAATTTTGATCGTTTAAGATTGTGTTTTTTTTTCTATTTTTGTTTTATTCATGTGACATAAAACAAATTTGTTCTTAAGATTTTATTTAAAATCATTATCTATTAAACCACTTAAGAAATATTAAAATTAAATCTTTCAAATAGTGTTTAGAATCAACAATTTGCACCTTTTTAAAAATTCGAATTTATATAATTTGGACCAAAATGAAAAGTCAAAATTAAGAATTTTATTTAAAATTTTTATTTGAATATGTTGAAATTTATTTGAGAATTTTTTATCAAAAATTTTTTAAAAAATAACATTTTAATTCAATTTGTCCTGAATTCACAGCCAAGAGAAAGTCCTTGAAATGTTATTTCAAAATTGCTCAACTTTTTAAACTGTAAATTAGGGTTTAAAAAAAATTATCAATCGAAAGCCTTATTTTTTTTAAATAAATTTTTATTTATTTATTAAAAGTTTAAGTCCCATGGACAAAATAGAAAAGATGTAAAATAAAAGAAAAAAAAAATTAAAAAAAAAGTTCTTAAAATAATTTTCTAAATTTCTAAATTTTAATCGTAAGACTATTATTATTTATCATTTATTTGATTTAAGCCAGGCAGGCAGAATTACATAAAAGAAAATAGTATTATACTATATAAAAAAATTAAAAATGATTTTACATATATGAACACTAGGTATAAAAGTCTACTCTCAAGAGATCATTTAGAATTTTATAAAAGTAAAGATAGTCTAAGTTAAGTTCCATATTTAACTTTATCTGTAAGCAAACAAATTTGACCTAATCAACCAAGCCACGATTTTTGTCAGTAAAAATATGATCAATGATTTCTATCGAAGTATTAGTACTATATTCCATTACATCTGTGTGCATTTTCTTTTCTAGGTTTCTGAGCTGCTTGCAGTACGATGTATTCTTTTGTTCGAAAATATTTTATGATTCAAAAGTTTTCTAAATAAAAAATAAAGACTGTCGGCGGTTCGACTGTGTTTCCTAAAACTCGACTGCTTGCCAATAACTAAAGCATTATGTTCTAAAGAACTATTTAACCTAAGATAGATAATGCGTTTGAAAATTTTTTATCTTTGATAGCCCCTTGTCATATCCTGGCTTTCAAAGATACTAAAATAAAAAGTGTTAAATCTGATCAAATTAAATTACTTCCCAATTTTATTTTAAAATATAAAAATTCGAATTTAACCACTTAAAACTTTTAATATTTAGTTCAGAAAAGTCAATTCAAAAAAGAATTATCGAATATTCTTTTATTTTTTATTTTTATGAAAGAATTTATTAGAATTAATCAAACGATTCTTATAAGAATCACATTTATATCTATTAAGATTTTTGTTTTTCATAGCCTTATTCTCTTCTTCACTTGCATTTTTTAAATTTCTTTCATCATTTAAATCTGTCCCATTTTACAGATTTTAAGAAACAGATTAAAAGACCGATTCAATATACTGTTTTAAGGTTACTGGACTTAGTAAAAAAAAGTACCTCAAATTGATACATGAGGAAGATAATTTTAAATTCTTAATTTCGATAGTTGAAAGAATGGGAGAAAAAAACCAAAAAAAAAAATGATATACTGAATGAAATGATGAAATTCGAATAACCCTCCGAATTTTGCAATAAGGAAAAATATTAAAATTTTTTTAAATCAACAGCAAAATTGTCTAAATCTAAATAACTTTTCAATTCTTTAAACAGAAATAATTCAATCCAAACAATTTGGACATGTAGTAGTAGGAGAAGTAGTAGTATTTGGATGACTGCGAGTTGCCGGATGACTCCAGCAAGAGAGTCTGAGTTCTATGAGCAGCCTGTTCTCTGGTCGTCAATTCTCTTCTTGAAAGAATTGACACTCTGTGCGTCAATGACTGAATGGGGTAGCTTGTTCCACATTCGTGCTACGCTGTTGGAAAGCGTTACCCCTTGATTAGACAGTCCTTCACTAGCTCTGGTCTAATGTTCCTTCAGTGCCCGATTCTTGGTGGTCCAATTTGTAGAGAGGAGTGCCATTCAACAGTGTCCAGTCTTTCTGAATTTTGAACTTTTCTATCAAGTCACCCCTGGCTCTCCTCTCCTCCAGCGTTGTCAACTCTAGTTTAAGGCACCTGCCTTCGTATTTCATGTCGCGGAGTTGTGTTGGAACTTTGGTGGCACGGCGCTGTACTTTTTCCAGTGTGTTGATCTCGCCGAGAAGGTGTAGTCTCCATGCTTGGATTGAATACTCGAGATGCGGTCTGACGTACGTGGTGTATATTTTTTCATGATATTAAGCTTTTCAAAAGGTACGGGATAATTATTTAACCAAAAAAAATTTGATTTCTATTTTTATTGCTTTAATTAAATTTTAATTAAAAAAAACATAATTGCTGTATTTCCATAAAATTTATGATTGTTGGTAAGTCCATATTTTAATTGAAGTATCAGCTGAACCACTTACCAAATCACCATTTTGAAGAACTGCAAGTGTCATTACATTATTTGTATGACCACTTAATGTCATTTTTTCAGTTCCATCAATTGAGTTCCAAATTTTTATTGTTTTGTCAGCTGATCCACTAGCTAAATCACCATTTTGAAGAACTGCAAGAGAATAAATAAGATCCGAGTGACCATTCAAAGTCATTTTTTCAGTTCCGTCAACTGTATTCCATATTTTAATTGTATTATCTCCTGAACCACTAGCTAAATCACCATTTTGAAGAACAACAAGAGAATTTACGCCACCTGTATGACCATGTAATGAAATTTTTTCAGTTCCATCGATTGGATTCCATATTTTAATTGAAGCATCAACTGAACTACTTACCAAATCACCATTTTGAAGAACTGCAAGTGAATTAACAGCATTGCCATGACCATTCAAAGTCATTTTTTCAGTTCCATCAACTGTATTCCATATTTTAATTGAATTATCACCTGAACCACTAGCTAAATAACCATTTTGAAGAACAACAAGTGAATTAACAGCACCTGTATGACCACTTAGTGTGATTTTTTCAGTTCCATCAATTGAATTCCATATTTTAATCTTTGAATCAAGTGATCCACTAGCCAAATCACCATTTTGAAGGACTGCAAGTGAAAAAATATAACTTGTGTGAGCGTTCAATGATTTTATTACAGTATCATTTATTGAATTCCATAATTTGATGCTATTGTCATCTGCTCCACTAGCAAAATCACCATTTTGAAAAGCTACAATTGACCTTATCCAGAGACAGCAAACATGGCCATGTAAAGTCGTTTTGACTAAAAATATTTGATTATTTTATCAGTTTGTTCAATTATTTAAAAATAAATTTACTTGTTAGATTTGAATATATTTTTGTGCATTTTACTTTTTTTTCTAGAACAAAAGAATTTGTTGAATTTTGTTTGTTTTCACTTGTTATGCAACCTCTAAAAATAGTACAAGTACCATTTTTTTGCATGGCAGTATTGCAATCGTTTATTTTGGAGCATTCAGATGCACACAAAAATTGATTTTGTGTTTCAAACTTTATTGCTTCTTTTAGATTTTCAGCAGTTTCAAGTTCTTCTTTTCCATCAAACCTATCAAAATAACTTTGGATTATCTCACCTTGTAAACTGAATATCATCAAAAATATTATCTTAAAAATTCTTAAAATCATGACTTTACAATCAGAGAAGAACTACCTTTTTTTTTTTTAATTTTTTTTAAGTTTGATTTTTTTTTCAAATTGTATTAAAGCTTTTTATATCATTATTTTCAATCGATCAATTTATTATTTATCTATTATTTATAATTTGTATAAATAAATATCATTATTTATCCGCCAGTTTTTGAGAATTATAAAAAAAAATTACATTTATTTTAAAAAAATCAAAAAAAAAAGAAACCAAATAAGAAACTAATTTTCAAAATTAATTTTGGTTTTCGAAATCTTTTTCAGATTTTCTTAATTTTATTTAGACCAAAATTTCTGGGACAAAAATAAATCGAAAAATTTTGAAAAGTCTCATTTTTAAACCTTATTGAACAAATATTAGTAAACAAATAGCAAAAAAATAGAGTTATTAACGTAGGCAGTTTGAATCAGTTATTTTGCTTTCGTCATAAAAAAAACATTTTTGGCCTCTAGATGGTTTAAAGTAAACTTAAATGGATGCTTGATGACTTCATACAAAGCAGAAGAAGTTCCGTAGGGATCTGTAATTAGTCGACTTGTCGTATTCCCTTGTTCGATATTGCAGCCTCATAAATTAAAAAAAATTTGGTGCTTGCAACAAATGTCATATTGCCCATGCTAAAACATTTCTAACTTACACCACATTCTCTAAAGATGTGTTTAAAGCCTTAAAATCAAGTTTTTAGGTTTAATGCGGAAATAAAGCTCGAGATTTTTTCCAAAAATGAAAAATAAAATAATCATTTGTCCAATTTTTCTTTGAATTCAATTTTTAAGGTATTGTGAAATTCAAATACAAATTTAACAAAAATTCTTCCTTTTTTGATGAATTAAAATTAATAAAATATATTTAAAAAATACTGCAACAAAGTGTAACATACTTTGTTGCACAAAAATGCAACATATCAAGACAAGATTTGATCAAACTTATCGAAGAAATCAAAAGTAATTACAAAATTCGTTTATTTGGTAATTATAAAGCGACAAATTTTTGTTCAAAATATAAAAAAGTATTGTGTGGATTTTGTACAATTGTCGCGCTCACTACTACGCGATCAATTGTCAATTAAAACAATTTAAATGTTTTGCTTGACTTTGTCAAAATAGGTATGACACAATAAAAGTAGAGAGTATTTGTAAAAAATGCGATAGACCGTTGGTGTTTTTTTTTAAAGTCAAAGAAGAGACTAAAATTTAATAATTTATCTTTTTTTTTCAATAATTTCAATAAATTTAAACATAAGATATATGATTTATCCTTTATTTTTTATAACGAGTCATTCTGACTCGTTTTGGTGCGTTTAGTAGTATCTACTTGTTTTTGCATAAAGAAATTATTTTTTTTTTAATCAATTTAATTAATTTTAAAAAAATTTCTTATTTTAATGCTGAAAAAAAATTTATGCTAAATTAAAAAAAAATTGACTTGATTTTTAGGGGCCAAAAATCAAAAAAGGGTCATTTTGACTTGTTGGTGTCTCTAGTGTTAAAATCTTGTGTTGACGTTTTGTTTTTTTTTTTTTTAAAAAGGAAAAAATATTTTATGTAAAAAGGTGTAACTGTTGCACTTTTTTGCAGTATTTTTTTTTAAATATTTTATTTTATTTAATTTTAATTTTTCAAAATAGGAAGAATTTTTGTTTTGTTTGTATTTGAATTTCACAATACCTGACTTCATTGCCTTCTAAAATAATTTCCAAAATTGTAAATTGGTTAACCAATTGTTGGCTAACCGAAATTAGCTAACCACAAAACCAAGCAAAACCAACATCACTAGAATATAGGGTGTAATATTTCAAAATTTATTGTTATCTTTTAAATCTGAAGTTTATATTTCAGATTGGTTTTGTTCTAATATTTTATTTTTATCACTAATTTATTCTCCCTTAACAGTCAACTAATTGTCAACAGTTGGATCTTTTGAAAATGCTTTTAATAAAATTTTTTTAACTTTGGAGAAATTAGGAGGATTTATTGGTAATAAGTAAGAAAATTCAAGATTTGAATCAATTTTTTTTTATCAACTTATTTAAGTCTTTAATTCTTTCCTAATGCTTCAGAATTCAAAAAAGCTCATTTTTTTTATTGATCAGTTCAGTATTTACAGTGGTGAATATCAACTTTGTAAATTTTTGACTTGAGGCTTAGCATGAGCATGGAATGAACATGAGGCTGAGAATGAGGTTGAGGTTGAAGAGCTGCATGATTAATGAATTAAATTTAAAAGAAGATTAGTACGAAACAATTTTTTTTTAATTAACAATAATAATTTTTTTTTGTATTTTATAAAAATGAGTTTCTCTGTAGGCTCTATAATGTTTTTAATTTCTTTGAATTTCAAAAATTGAAAAAAATTTGTCCATAATTTATTAAATACTTTTTTATTTTAAGATTCTTCCGTTACTGTTATTTAAAGAACTAATGGGCCGAAATTTTAATACGTTTAATCCAAGAGATTAATTATTTAATTAAACTTAAATAGCATATAACAAATAAATTACAAAACGATAAATAAAATTTTTTAAGCGTATTTTTAATATAACGCTAGTTCTGATATTAATTCTTTTTTGAGAGTAAAATTTTAAACTTTAAATGCAATTAAAAAGAAAAATCAAGTTTCACAATCAGAGTTAAATTTTTTAATTTATTTCAGATTTAATTATCTTAATTAAAGTGATCATGTAAGATTGTGATTTGTTTCGTATAAAATTAAAATCAAACAGAATTTAAAAAATTTTAAATTAGGAGCACACTTTAATTGAGAAACATTTTTCGATAAAAATTGAACCCCAAATTATTATTTTATAATCAATTTTTGATTAACTTTGGAAAAATACTCTAAACAGATACCTGGAGTTAGTATTAGTAGTAGTAGTAGTAGTAATTAGAACTGCATTATAGAATTATTCTATACTAACGCCGAGCGACGTTTAGCTCCAGTGGAGGTTTAGGTTTGGGTTGGACCTAACCCTAACCCCTCTGACAAGTCCTACGTTAAGAAGCCTAAGTGTCTCCCTATCTAAACATGCAAATGAGTTTCTAATTTGGCCTAGAATTCTGTTCGCTTTAGCTGCTAATGCTGCTGTGCATTGTTTGTTCCACTTAAGATCATTCGACACCAACACACCAAGATTCTTCTATTCAGTCGTTTCTTTTAATATAACTTCACTATTCGTATTCTACAGCGTGTAGGCCAGTTTCTCTCTATTCTTCCCAATGTAAAAGCGAATATGTTTTTTTTCTGATTTAAAGAATTTATTATTCAATAGAATTATGATTTTTAAATAATGAAAAAACTTCATCGTGACCGATTTTTCTGAGCCTTGCTTTGACCCCCGTCATAAGGGATTTCACAAAATTTAAGTCAAATTCCTTCAACTTTAATTTAATGCGGTTAATCAGCTGTTGCAACCCCAAAAATTTTCGATTGGGCGCGCTTGAGGGACATTTGGCGGGTTGATATCTTTGGTCACATAATTTACATTTTCGTTCATCCATGTTGTGCTTACCACAGAATAGTGAGCAGACGCTAAGTCAGGGCAAAAAACGTAGTCAAGGTCTTCATGATACTCATGTTTAAATGGGACCAGTCGTTTATTCAAGCATTCGTCGATATAGATGCTCGAATTGATGGCAACCGACTTTGATAATCGAAAAAGAGGCTTAGACATACCTCGATCAGATATGGCTATCCAAACAAGCACCTTCTTTGGAAACTTCTCTTTTCCAGCAAACCGAACACTGTTCGAACTAGTAGACTTGTCATTTGTGTAATATCCAGCATTTCCCGGCGTGTTGTCGCCCGCCAAAGTAAAGTACTTTTCGTCGTCCAAAATAAGCGAACATGTTGAACGATATAGCATGTTTGAAAGTTTTTTACTCAATTTCTTGGCTTTCTCATGCTGTACGGCGCTATATTTTGGTGTTTTTCCACGTTTACGATATGAAATATCCATTTTTGTTAACTGCCGGCCAACTGTTGTCTGGTGGACATTAAATTTTCTTGCTAGACGCCTTTGACTCACTCCAGTTCGGTTATTGGTCAATCTCTTCAGTTTTGTCTTCCTTGCAGCTGTCCAGGTAGTTGGACGACCCTTTCTCTTATTGTCCTTGATCGGATCTCCAATTTGAATACGGTTGATCGTATTATATATAGTGCTTCGATCGATTCCTTGCTTAGTAAAGTGCGCCACAATGTCGGATTTTGCCATTTGTGAAATAATATTTTTGACTGTTTTTCGAAGAGCCTCTCGTTCAGACACAGAAAGTCCCATTTTAAAAATTTTTTTTTGCAATATTATAGCTAATTTTTAGTAGTTTATAAATAAATATATATATGATCCCCTGATCATTTGCATGATCGGGTAAGTTAACTTAACTTTTGTCCATTTACTTATGCATCACCCGTTACAAGGATAAAATTTTTTCATTTTTGAAATATCTCCGCAAGTCTTAAAGTCTATTAATTAAAAAATCAAAATAATTTGGTTTAAGCTAAAGGAATCACTGAGAAAAAGCGAATAAAAATGAGTAGAGGCAATTGAGGCTATTTTTTAATTTGCAAATTAACTTAAGCCTATTAATCATTATATTTTGAAGTAAAAAAAATTTATTTAATCTAGGAAAATTCAAAAATTTACATGGTAAAAATTGAATTCTAACTTGTATTTCCGTAAAAATTAAATAAATATTTTTTCTGGAAATATATAAAAAACAAAAATTTTTAGAAAATACTAAAAATTAGGTTTTTTTTTATTACTAATAAAAAAATTAATATAAAGTGTCAAATAAAATTTAATGAATTCGCAACAAATTAAATAAAATGAAACAAATATATTTAAAAATAAAAACAAAAATTTACTAAAAAATGTCTTTTTAGAAGAAATACCAAATAATTTAGAAACAGAAAGAAAGCCTGTAGAAACAGAGTCTATTTCCCAGAAAAAAAGCTAGAGGAAAAGGCAATATCTATTTGTCGGTTTGTAGTTTTCGAACTTTAGATTTGACTCAATAGCATCTTGCCAACCTTTGCAAGGTAATTCTTAGACATGCAACTATGCAAAAAAGAATCATAAATGGGATATTATTTGGTAAGTAAAATGCGAAATTAGACTCAAAATAGTTCCAAACAACCATTATAACGATTCGGTATTAGTAATGAGATTCATGACCATTCAAGTTGGGATCAGCGAATTACACATTACGCCATTAAACAACCAGCAATGAGTAAAATTTTTTTTTCAAATTGATGTTTACTTTCATTTATTATTTTTAATATTTTTTACTTAAGATAGAGAATATTGTGTCACCACACACTCAAATCCTGATGAGCAAACAACTTGAAAAACACACATTTTATTGTGTGTCGTTGAGTTAAAAAAAATATTTTAAAATTTTCAAAAATGACATCATAATTCTAGAATTACTTTTATCTGACCCATCATTTACTTTGGCCTTACCAAATTTATCAGTTGAACAATCAGCAGTTGAATTATTACTTGTTTTAAACTAAACTTATATGAGGAATTGATTCCAAAAACAGATTTTAAATAGTCTTTCGATTTACAAATAAAATTTTGTAATTTTTATCTAAATTTATTTTTATTTATTTTTATCTTAACAACACACAATAAAATGTGTGTTTTTCAAGTAGTGTGCTCATCAGGATTTGAATGTGTGTTGGTCAGACTCGAGTGTGAGGTGGTTAGGTACACCCGATATAACAATATTGGACATGTTGGAACAACAGAAATTTACTGTCCAAGGTAATGGGCTGATTCTGAATCAAAAGTCAATGATCACCTGTGACAAAAAAATACGATTAAATTATAGGAAGAAAGAAAACGCGCTAGGGTCAGGTGATCTGTAAAAAAAGTTTTTACTGAATATTAATTATTTTAAAAAATTACAAATTTTATTTTTTTTATGTTTGCATCAATTTATACAATTTTGATCTTATTTTATTATATTTAATGTAATTAAATAAATAATTATCCCTAAGATCAGTATTTTTGTTTATTTTTTGCATTAAAATTACCTAGGTAAGGTTCGCGCGTAACAAAACTACAGTGCTATCTGAATTTTAAAATCTGACTTTAAATCTGCATATTTTAAAACATGGAAAAAAATGTTTTTTAGGTGTGGTCAAAAAATAATTTTTTTAATATTCAGAATTCATTGTCAAATTAGTCAAATGTTTTTTTTTTAGTTTACTTGATAAATTTTTATTAAAAAATGAGCTATCTTATTATTATTTCGATTAATTCTGACTATTTACACAGTAAAAGATTATGACTTTTTTAAAAATTAGTTTCAAAATCATTTTATTAAATTTTTTTTGTCTTTATATTCTAAAAATAAAAAAAGAAGTGCCAAATTTGATTCGGCTTCTGATTCTACAAAAAAAAATTGGGTCCGTGGTAAAAAAAAATTTTGACTAAAGCTAAAAAGCAATTTTTTCCAGGTTTTAAAGTATGCAGATTAATATTTTAAGTAAAATTTTAGAAATTAAAATATTGAACCTTAATAATTATCTGCCTTAAATTGTACTTCGTGAAATTATTATCTCCTAAACAATAAAATTTTATCAATTAGGCCATTTCTTTTTGTTATTAAAAATTTGAAAATTATTTTTCTAAAGACGAAAAATTATAGGTTAACTTAAATGCCAGCTAAATTTCAAAAAATTGAAAAAATAATAAAATTTTATTTTTTTTCAAAAATTTAAAAAAAATTATATGCATTTTTGCCAACTATTTCTACTCTGTTAGCCTTGTTCAATTTCAAGCTAATTTTCAAAAAACTTTAAAAAAGATATGAGACCGATTTACGAACTAATTATAAAAAAAAATCGAGGTGTTTTTTTAAAATAAGTTTATTGAAATTTATATATGCAGACTTTCACAAGTAAAAAAAAAACTATCTAAGTACGCATGCAAGTTAATATAATGCGCATTGAAAATTTCAATTTTTATGTGCATTGCAATTAAGTGTTTATTAAAAAATTTTAAATTTTCTAAAATTTTTACAATTTTTTGCTTTTACGGTCTATGTAATTAGAAAGTCGTTTAGAATGAACGAGTCGACGAACAAAGCATGCTGCGGCTTTTTCGTAGACACCCTTAACCGAGTGACCAACTCGAAAAATATTCTCAAACTAAAGTCTTGCTTCAATACGAGCCAAAACGAGCTAGTCGAACAAGGCTTTGTCATCAACGACGACTTAAGTCAGTCCGATGTGGACAATTTTTTAACCTACTGCAATTCTTGGCAACAAAAGTATTTTTTTTTCAATTTTTAATTTTTTTTAAATTCAATAAAATTTCAAAAAATTTTTTATTTTTTATTTCTAAACTTTTAAAGGCAGTGTGTTTGTATATTCACCAAAGACGATTTGATCGAAAAGTTCCACCACTTTTTGCACCAAATTATATCCATGTCAGTAATAGCCATTAAAAATTTGTGCAGTCCTACGACCGAAAGTGACAAATCGAGTCCACAAGTGCTCAAAAGCTCGGTGGACTTTAAAGAAAAGCTGCTGTGCGCCCTCGTCAAAGTGTTCTCGCTGAACATGCCTCTTTATTTGACGTACAAACACTTGCTGTTCAACAACCACGGCCGATACTCGCGCTTGCCCGATTGCTCTTGCTCCAATCTGAGTCAAGACTCGCTCAACTTGATACAAATTTATTGTATCACTAGTCAAGCTTCGTCGCCCGCTAACAAATCTCTAAATCAAGTACTTGTTCAACAAATTTTAATGAAATTTTTAAGTAAAAATTTTTATTTTTTTCAGGATCTTGACAATTTACCAGTGGAGTTTTTACGAAACATATGCCATTTTGTCGACTTGTATGGTCTTGTATCAATTAAAGAGTGCTTTAATAGCCAACAGTCTAACAATTTACCTCTAAGTTTAGTTCATCTTTTATTCAATTTAATTGTAAATGTAAGCTAACAATTTTTTTTTATTGTTTAATTGATTTATTGGTGTTAAAAATTTGTTAAATTAATTTTAACCAAAAATACAAATTAATTTTTTTAATAATTAAAAAAAAATTAAAAAATTTTTAAGGGTTCTTTAAGTACTTTTTTTGTTGTTGTAATTATAGTTTGTCAAATCCACTGATTCATTAGGTTTCTTACAAATTAATCAATGTTCTTTAGATATTCCTTAAACTTTTAAATGCTTTCACAATTTCTGCTCATCACAAAATTTCTGCTTCGAAAAATATTTAAATTAACTTTTAAATGCTTTACACAATTTCTGCTCATCACAAAATTTCTTTATTTTTCATGTTTAATTTTTATCAATTATTTGAAAAAAATTAAATCGAGATAAGTAAAATTGAAAAAATTTAATTTGTTTTCGCTTTGTTTTTTTAATCCTTTAAATATGAATTAAAATTTTTTTTTCATATAAAACTTTTGTCGAAAAAAAAATGCAGCAGTGAAGCTTGGAGCAAAAAAATAAAGCAAAGCAAAATATTTAAAAAATTAAAAAAAAAAATTGATAATTTTGAAAATCTTCAGCATAAAAATCAAAAAAAAAGCTTTATTAATTAAGAAAAAAAGTCAAAAAAACTTAACAATTGTATTGTTTCTATTAATATTCGATCTATCCTTCTAAATATAAGGATTTATTTATTTTATTTGCTTCTGTTTACGCTTAACAAATTTTGTTTAAAAATGTTAAACGTTTATTTTTTGAATCAAAGCTAATAATTGAAATAAAACTAGTTTTTAATTTAATTAAATATATTTCGCATCAGTTTTTGCTCCAAACTTCACAACCACAAAAAAATCAAAGTTTTGTCATCAATAAATTTATTTAAAAAAACGAAAACATTTTCATAAAAATCAACAGTTAAAATTTTTTTAAAGAATTTTAACTTTTTCCACGAATTGATGAGTATAAGGCCAAATTTAAAGAACAAAGTCAAAAAACCATTTATGCTCGAAAAGCTCTTTTAATAAAGCACTGTTATTAAAATTAAGACTTTTATAAAATATTTAAAAAATTTTCACTTTTGATTTTTTTGCACAAGATTAATTATTAGAAAATTTATTTCAAGTCCAATCAATTGGAAAATTTATTTTTATTCCTTTCCCTCTAGTGTTTAAAGCCTAATCAAAAAATTTATGTAATTTTAATATAAATTTTTCCAGGATAACTTTTGATAAAATATTCGATTTTTAAAATATTATTCTTCTAATGTAAATTTTGTGTTTTATTTATCCACAAAATTTTTCGCGATTGTTTAGAAAAAATAAAGCGGATAATTGTTAAATGGGTGGGATGATTAGTAAAAAATATTTTTTTCAATTTTTTAAATTATTGAAATTTTCATAAACCCAGAAAAATATCAAAATTATTTTTTTTAACTGAAAGGCTTATTAAAAATATAGGTAATTTCATAATGCGCTTTTTATTTTTTAATTACTGAAATTAAATATTAATCGAAAAATATAGTGAAATAAATCATTGTCAATATCATCTTTTAAGTCGGTTTCTTCAAAAAGTATCAACACTGAATGGATAAAATTTTGAAATCTTCATCATTAAAATATAAGAAATTATATTCGATAGCTTTATTTATCTAAGCCTGAGGGTTCTAAACTAATTGAAATAGAAAAAAATTTGGGCTGTAGCCGAGTCTTAGTTAAAGGACTAATGGCAATTTAAAAACTGGAACCATGGGGCATTGTGCAAGGATTAAGGTTATCATATATCAAAATTACTGTATTTACTCAAATAGAAGTTATCAAAAAGAATTAATATTTTTCTATTTTTTAAGTTATTTTTTTTATGAATTTTATAACATTTAAAAGGGAAAAATAATAACTTAAAAAAGAGAAAAATATTAAAAAATAACAAACAAAATAAAAAAATTACAAAATTTTTACAAGTCTAAACAACTTCATGGGTCATTATGTTAATATTTTTTAAATTCTGTATAATTATTTTAAAATTTATATAACTGTTTTGATATTAAATTGAGGCAATCTTAAAGAAATTAATCTTTGAGAGTGGGAAGCAAAAAAAATTTTTTTTACCTAAAAAATGCATTTGAAAGATTACTGGGTGTGATTACACGTATTTTCTTTTAAAAAAATTTACTTTTTTTTAAATTAATTTAAATAGCGACACTCGTGGGCTTTTAGCTTTATCTTTTCAATTTTTTAACAATTCATCAAATCTGACAATCATGACCTTTATTGATAAAGAATAAATAAGAATAAAATATTTTATCAAAATTCTAATAAAATCAAAAGTGGCCTTCATCAGGATCTAAGATCTGAAAATAATTGAGACTAATTTTTAATTTTATTAAAATACAATAAAACTAATTAATTTTTATAAACAAAAAAAACGAAAATTAAGGAAAATTTTTTTCAACATAGTATACAAGCATTTTTTTAAAACACAAAACTTAGTTTTTTGTACACAATAATTATATTTTTAATTTAAAATAGAATTTAAAAGCCTAGAAAAATATTTATTAACTCATTAATTACACAGATTATAAATAAGTAAATACTTTTTTGCCCAATTGGCGTTTACTTAAATTAATGAATAATAAAAATACCTATTTAATCAATTTAATAAACTAGCCACACTAAAATACATTTCCTCGGCCATTTGAAACCTACAGAGTGATACGCTGACAAAAAAAGTTCTCATTAAAAACCTCTTTTAAATTTGTGGGGCTCAGATTCCTGAATAAATGAACTAAAATTAACTTGATGATATATTTTTTTTGCGAGGGCGTAAATTTGATTCAGTTTTGATCATTATTTAATTAAAAAATGCCAAAATATTTATTAAAAATTTTATTATAGAAAAATATAAAATTTAATAAAAATTTAGAAAATTAAATTTTATTTTATTAAAAAAAAGATCCGCGTTTGGTTAAATCCGACATTTGTAGATCAGCAAATTTTATCCATTAGACCATTGGCCATAAAATACATGTGCAGCTTGTGCGACCAGGACTTGCGTTTGGCGGGCACCCGGAACACAATCGATCTAATGTACGAATCATTTAAACTACCGAGTTTAAATTCGTACATTAATCAAACAAGTGAATCAAGTCAAAGCTCGTCATCTAGCGACCATACAAGTCAAGATAATTGTACATTTGAGTTCAAAATTGACTTGGACGGTCTTACACTCGCCAACAAGTACTTAACATCCAGCACTTTGACCATTCGGTTGTGTGGCGTTGCCCAAATGAGCCTTCAAATAAATGCCTGGAGTGAATTTAATTCTTTAAATGCGGCCAATTTACGCAGCAACACAGCCAAAAATGAACTCGCCGACTGGTTTGTGCAGAATAATATTATTGAGTATTTGTACGGACCTAATCTACACCATGAAGTAAATAATTTTATTTAGTTTTTAACAAATTTTTTTTTTTATTTAAATTTTTCATGAATTAAATTTTTTTTAGTTGATAAAAAGAAGTCAGGATATTGTTAACTTTTTGGCGTTTACCAACCGTTTGACAGAAAAACATCTGGATGTCATCTGGGCATCAGCTCAGGTAAGTTTCCTTATTTTTTTCAGCATTGTCAAATAAAAGTCAATCTTAAGTAACTAGAATTTTTTTTAAATGTTTTAAATTTTTGAATTCGGTACAAAAACAAAATGATAAAAGGCTTAAATAATTATTTTTGGAAGAAAACTTATTGCACACGATGAGTAGCAGTATGATTCATTTATTGAGCCAATTTGGTAAAAAAAATTCAAAATTTTTTATCCTTTTGTTCTTTTCTGTTACACTGAATTTCACATTATATTCTAGTAAATTAATTTAATTTGGAAAACTAATTGTGATTGTGATTGTGATTATTACTTTTTTTTAATTATCATATTATTGCAATTTTCAAATTTGAATTTAAAAAGAAAACAATAAAAATTTTATTTTAAAAATATTGTTAATTAGACATTTTTTATTTGAATATTTTATAGCAATCCACCATATTTTTCATAAAGTGAAAAATATATTTTTTAAAAAAGAAGAGATAAATATTGATTTAGAAGTTTTTTTTTTCTTTTTGCCTCGTTAAAACTATTGATATTTCTAATATCCTGTGTAATTGAGAATCAAGATAATTAATTTTTTTTAGTTGTCTCTTGGTTTGCTGTACTCACGTTTTTCAGGTTGATAAATTTGTATTTTGTTTTCGATTCTTGATAATTAGATAAATTGCTTAAGATCTTATTTTAAATAGTTTTTGCACAACTAAAACTGGCATACATTTTAAGCAATTAATAATATTTAATTTTTTTTTAAAAAAAAATTAATCAACAAAAGGGGTTGTGAAGTTCGTTTCAATTCGATCTTTTCAATTCAGAAAAATTTAAATAACTTTTTTACTAAAATAGATAATTTAGTTCTGTAAAATGCTTAATGTTTAAGCAACTTTGCTTAATCCGAAAACATATGTCTGCAAAAACTCTGCAATGCAATTGCACAGTTGATTAAAATACTTTTTAATGGCGTGCAAAATGCAGAAAATTGCAGAGTACTTTGCAGACTTATTCTACTGCAATAAGCAAATTTGCTCATAGTTGAGCATTTTATAGAACTAAATTATCTATTTTAGTAAAAAAGTTATTCAAGTTTTTCTGAATTGAAAAGATCGAATTGAAACGAACTTCACAACCCCTCAACAAAATTTCATAAGATTAATCTTTAAAAAAAATGTTTAATAATTCAAATTTTAATTTATAAAATATTAAAATTCAAATTTAATTTTTGAATTTCAAAAAATGTGAAAAATTTTCACTGTTAAAAAAAAAGCTTAACATTTTCAATTTGTTCTTTGGCATGTTTTGTTATTTTAGAAATGCTGAAAAAGAAATTATCTACCCTAGGGTGGTCATTATTCTTAACAATGGCTCATAAATTTATACTTTGTAATTTTTTGTGTAATTCAGGAATTTAAATATTTTAAAAATAATTCAATCTTTATATTTAAAAGGATAGATAGAATATTGATAGAAACATTCCTAAATGTTAAGTTTTTATGACCTTTTTTCTTAAATTATAGAACTTTATTTTGTTTTTTATGCTAAAAGTTTTCAAATTTTTTCAAAATTATTAATTTATTTTTTAATTTGAAAGAAAATATTTTGCTTAGTTTTAATTTTTTTGCTCCAAACTTCACCGACGCTTAATTTTTATTTTTATTTTATTAAATCTTCCTTAAAGATTTTTGTTTCCGTTTTTAATTGAAAAATTAAAGTATCATGTTTAAATAAATCAATTCAATATATTGATTTGATTTCCAATAGAAGCGTTTATAGAGAAATATTTTTTTATGCTACATTATTATTTTAGAGAATTTCATCAAATTTGAGATAAAAGGTAATTAAATTTAAATAAAAAAAATCTTGTATGGATTCTGTTCTTCTTTACTTCTTTAATCCTAGTTCTTTTTATCAATAGTTACATCAACAAAATATTAAGCTAGTATGTATTGTTTATTTTAGAGGAACAAACAGAAAAAAAATTGTCTAAAAGACTTTCTTTTGAAACAAGCTTAAATTTATAAATCAAATTATAAATCATTATTCATTTTTAAATTTTTTGTGAAGAACGAGCAAGTCGTGATGAGCCTTTTAAGTATTGAGTCTGTGCCTATAAAAAAGGGAAGATATCTTCAAAATATTTTTGCTTAGAATCAAAATTAATAAACGTTAAATAAATAAATAAATAAAACATTTTTATTTTTTTATTAGAGTATTTTAAGAATTATAAATTTAAAAGGCCCCTTGAAATCGATTACACCAATTTTTAATAAAAAATCACATAATAAAATATTTGACAAAAAATTTATTTAAAAAAAAAGCAAATTTTTATTTTTTTTTCACACAAAATATTTTTTAAAAATTTTAAATTAAATAACAAAAATAATTCTTTAATTAGCAGCAGTTGTAGAAGTATTAGTGTGACTGCATGGATTTTATTCACAAGCTGCAACGTGTTAAAGTACAGCTAAATCTTTAAGGGTACTCGTACTTTGAATTGAAAAAATAATTATAATCAAAAAAATTAACACTTTCCACATTTATTTGAACAAACCGAGTATCTTCGCTTCATCGCTGTGAAACTTCTACGGTAACTAAATACGCATAAATCCAGGAACATGCCAGATCTTAAATTGCTATTTTTAGTTATTTTGTTGTCCATATATTTATTGCTTATATTTAGATAAAAAATATTTCAAAACAAAATTAAAACAACATAAAAATTATTATTGTTTATTTATTTGTTATTTGTGCCGAGCAAAAGCTCCTTTAGATTTAAAAAAAATCAAGAAAAAAAAAAAAAATAAAAATGTAAAGAAAAAATAAGATAAAAGTAAGATAAGTTGACAAATTGTAAGTAATGACAGGTGCAAAATGTTTAAGTATTGAATAGTTCAGGAAGAAAAGAAGATATACTTAGATAGCAATTAAACAATGGAGTCGGGTATTCCACATATCTTGATTCAAAACCCCCTTTATGTTCATCAACCAGCTTGGCAACCAGTGGAACAGAATGACGCAGTCCTCCCGCCACATCTAATCTTTCATTCAATTCAAAAAGTCGATTCGAAACAGCTAAGAGTTTAAGTTTATTAAGGGTCTCATGATGCACAATTGTGAGTTTCATATTTTAGTTTAGGTATAAAAAGAACTGCTGATTTTTATAAGACTTGAATTTTTTTAAATGTTTGTCTCTGAAAATGAATTCTGACACGGAAAAGAGTAATCAATTATGGATCCGATTAAAGATTTATATAGGTTTCCTAGAGTGTAATAGTTAAGACCCCATTTTTGTTTGACAATATTTTTATTAAGTTTAACCGTGAACTACAACGCTGTTTTATATCATCAACCATTGGGGTAAGGGTTAATTTCGAATAAAATTTTATACCTAAGAACTTGATTTCCTTTTAACTCTCAATTTTATTTTCATTTATCCATAAGTTTAAGTCAATATTTTCCTTATTATATTTAGTGAAGATAATGAAGCAAGACTTTTCAACAGATATTTTCATTTTCCACTTGAAGAGCCATTTTTCTAATTCATCTAAGTATTTGTTTATCTTATTTTATAGATTTCCTTTTTTCTTAAAAATGTAGAATGTGACTTAGTAGTCAGCAAAAAGAAGAGAGTGTTCACTATTTGTTTTATTTCTTTTAGGTATATCATTGATAAAAAAACTAAAAAGTAATGGACTAATTACTGAGCCTTGAGGAACACCTACAGTAATATGGTATTCATCACTAATACGACCATTTACATTTACTTTAAATGATCTTGGGTCTAAGAATGAATTAATCCAATGTATTAGGTAAGGGTTTTATTAGTTAATAAATAAGACCATCATGTCAAACTCTATCAAACGATTTAGAGATATCAAAATAAGGAAATTAACTTTTTCTTCCTTCTAAATGATTCTCCAATTTTTTGAATAAGGAAGAAAAGATTATCAGCGGTTCGTCGATTTTTTCTAAAACCTGATTGTTCCTGAACTAGTAATGAGTTTTGTTCTAAATAACTATATAATCTTGAATAGACTATACGTTCTAACAGTTTTCCTAGACAGCTTGTCATACTGATTGGTCGGTAGGTAGCTGGGTCTTGTGTTAAAATTGACTTTTTAGGTATCATTGTAATGTTTGCAGATTTACATGCATTCGGGAATTTACTTTCTATTAGAATTAAGCTAAAGAGATAAATAATGTCTTTAGAATATTTTGAGGTAAATTCTTTAACATAAGGTTATGAATTTGGTCAGGTCTCGAAGCTGCTTCCTCTTTTAACCTTTTAAGCGCTGAGGTAATCTCTTTATTACTAACAGGCTCGTCAAATTTGCGTTGATATTTTTATTAAAAAATTCAAGATTATAATCAATTATTTCTCTATCCATTTGGAGATTAATTAGATCATTGTTCGGACCTAATTTTTTTTTTTTTTAAATTCACCAAAAAAGGTAGCTTTTTCTTTATAAGTTCTAAGTTAATTATTATTTACAAAAAAATTAACTTTAATGATCAGTTTTAAAAGATTATTAAATTTCTCATTTGAATTTATTAAGTAGCTAAATTTTTAATTCAAAAAAATTAAAAATTTTAAACATAAATTGGATTTGTTTTGAAATTTAATTGAGAAATTCAAATAAAGAATAAATTAAATAATTGTTGAAAAATTCATTTGGTTGTAATTGAGTTGTTTAGCAATAGCTATTAGAGAAGTAATTGATTATTTTCTATAGAATCAAAAAATTACTTAATACTTAACGAAACTCATGCTTCTGCATCTTACCGCAATAACTAAAGAAATTAGTCCATATATAGTTATTTATCCCTTTTTAAATATTTTTATTTATTTTATTTTTTTTCTATCTTATCTAACTTTATTTTTTTTATTTTTTTTTATACATTTTTATTCTGAAGGAGCATTAGCTCGGTATAGATAAACAAATATATAAATTTATAAATAAAAACATAATAGTCAGAAAAAAAAGCAGACTCCAAAATTGTTATATTTTCAAAGAAACAAATTTAAAAGTAATATCATAATCTAAAGAAACTGGAAAAGAAAAAATTTGTTTTGTCGATTTAAAAATTTAAATAAGCTTAATATTCAATTTTTCTATCTAAATTAAATTAATATTTTGTTTTAAATTTTTAAATCAGTATAATTATTTGTTCAAATTTGAATTAGAAATTTTTTTTTTGTTCGAACAAACTTTCAATCATCCTAAAATTTAACATTTTATTTACCAATATCATTTAATTCTAATTTAAAAATATTTAAATACTAAATTAAATTCAATATTCGATTTTGAACGCTAGTAGAACTTCACCATCTTGAAGTGTTTCGCTAGTATTGTTTTCAAAAATACTTGCTTTAGATAATTTTATTTTAATTTTTTTATTATACCGAGCCAAAGCTCTTTCAGGATAAAATATAAAATAAAAATATGTTTATCATTTCATTTTGATACCGCTTTTTTCATCTAGGAAAATAAAGAAATTTTACGTAAATTTTCAACTTTCAAATAAATTGTTAAAATGTTTAAATATTTAAAGCCCAAAAAAGAACAATTTTTTGCAATTATTTTTGAAAAAATTTGACTTTTTCCCTTGATTTTTAAATATTTCGAAATCATGTTTTAGAAAAGCTAAATAAACAAGATAAAGTTTATTTAAAAAAATCACTTTTGTACTATTAAAAAAATTGTTAATTTGTTAATTTAAATTTTAAATTGTAAATTTAAATTTTTAAAATTAACTATTTTTTAAATTGTTAATTTTTTTTATAACTTTTTATGTTTCTTTTCTTCGTCGAAAACTTCAGTAAGAAATAATTTATTTTTTTTTTCGTATAATAATTTATTAAATTGTTAATAATAATAAAAAAAAAATTCTTTCAAAAATTACATAAATGCATATTCGCTAAAAAATAATAATTACGAACATTTTAAGTAAGAAATAAAAATTCTATTTTCATATTTAACGTAAAACTCAGTAAAATAATGTAAAATTTTATTAAAAAAAGGAAAAAAGTCAAAAAAATTGCAAAAAATCATTTTTTTTGGGCTCTCAATATTTAACCATATTTACGTAAATTTACCTAAAAAAGGCGATTCTAATTTAGGCAATAAATTTTGATCTGAAAAAAGATGATTATTTGATGCTGCTAAAATTAAAAAAATTAAATCTAAAAAAAATTAATTTAAAGTTAAAATACTGTTCAAAATCAGTGATGGAAACATTGATCTCTTTGATAAAACATTTGGACATGAACTCTGTCAAATACCTATCCAAATTGATATCCGAATTAGACTTGGACAAACAGACCGATCAAACTCTGTTCCTGTCCGCCCTGCTAACCAAAACTCAATGGTCTCTAATGCTTGAATTTGACGATCCGAGAAAAGTGCTCAACAAATCCGGCTCCGATACGTCACAGAACTCGGCCGCCAATTTGAGCACAAAAGAGCTCACATCTGCCACATCGAGTAGTTGTGATCAGGATGATGATAAAGCTAGTGGCAAACGATTGAGACAACGAAGACAAACTGTAAATAGCCTTGTAAATAATGTTGATGAAAATGACGAGAGTGAAGATGAGGACTATGAAGAAAGTGAAGAGGAAGAGGAGTCAGAGGAGTCAGATGAGAGTGAACATGAATCGGAGGACACAGAAGACTTGGACATTGAGGTAGAGAGAGTGAGCTCTAGTTTTAGGCTTAATCAGAGAAATGAGAATTGTGAGAGCAGTCAGGATGACTTGAATGAAGAGCTGATCAGGGTTAATCAAATCAACGAGATGAACAAGTTTCAACAAGAGAATGGATCAAAGGACACCCATGAAGGATTGGAGAGTCATTCTTCCAATGTGTCAAACGCTTCGTCGGCAAAGAATTTCAATGATGTCGATAAGGAGTCAGAAGAGGAAGAAACAGCAGGAGAGGAAAGCGACTCGGGTCAGATTTTGAACCGGCCTTACATAAGTCCATTTATAGAAAACTTATTTACTAGCAGATCTCGATTACCAAACTCTATTAGCAACCAAGGTATTTAGAATATTTTTTTGTTTTAGATTAAGGGTTCTCTTACTTAAAATAAAAAAATAATTAAATCTTGATCAGTTTTGATTTGAAATGTAAATAATAAAAATAATTAAAATCTATTATTTAATGTTATTTGTTAAGTTTTGAAGTCACATTGAAAATAAAATTTTTTTTTTTGCTTTAAAGGATTTAATTTAAGAGTCAATTAGAAGAGAAAAAATTCAAAATTTATTTTTGGCAAATTTATACATAATTAAAACACAATTGAATAAATTTTTTTTGAATAAAAGAATAAAATTTAATGAGAAAATGTTCGACTTAGTCGACTTGAAGTTGGATTTTTGTAAATTTGATTCGGCTCACAGCACTAATATTTTTTTAATAATAAATTTTTTTAATAAAATTTATAATTTGTTTAAGTGGAGAAATAAAATTATTCTAGTTTGAATGAATGAGTAAAAGAAAATTAAATATTAAATTTACTCAACCTTTTGAGTAAATTTAATTTTTAATAAAATTAACTCAACCTTTTGTTTGTTTTAATCCTAAAATTTTATCTGAAAATTCAATTTGCCTAATTTTGCGTAAATTTTCGTAATTTTACTTCTTTTTTCATTAAAAGGACAAAAAAAAGTCTCTTTTTAGCGCTTTTCTTTAAATTTTGTTGATTATATTTTAAGCTTTATTCTATAAAAAAATTACGTTAGCAGACTTTTTAACAGTAAAAAATTAGGCAAAAAAGTAAAATTTTTTTAGTTTTTAAATTGTCTAAGCCAATTGCAGCTATGTGCTTTGAATCATTATCTTGGTGAATTTTAAAATTCTTTATAAAATTCTTTATTTATAATTTATGTAAATTTACGAAAATTTAATTAAATTAAAAATAATAAAATATAGAAAAAAATTAAAATAGATAAATTGAAATAAGCGAGTGACAGCTTCATTGAAATAAGGAAGTCAAGCTTATTTTAAGCCCCGTGATGCATGATGTTGGAAGGAGTATCATATTTTAATTTGAAGATAGATCTGACTGCTGTATTCTGAATTGTTTGAATATTATTCTCTGAAAAAAAATTCAAGCAAGGAAAACAACAGTTTAGTTTAGAATCAAATTTAAGGTTTCGTGAAGTTCAGCACAAAAGAACGAAAAAATGACAAAAAATTGAATAATTTTTTTCTAAAAGTTTAAAATTACTTCTTGTGAATGCATCATTGTGCAACAACACTTATAGTTGCATCAACTGTCAAAGTGTGTTATTGATAAGCAAAACTTCTTCAAAATACATTACGCTCGAATATATTGAAATACAATTTCTTCTAAATATGCAGACTTTGATAGTTGATTCTATAATAATTGACTATGTTGCAGTAATGCTTTCTTTTACCGCTTTTCGAGTTCACTTTTTCAAACAATTATGATCTACACTGGAACTACCTAAAGCGGTAAAAAATTCATATGGCCGTGATCATGACTGGTGAATTTATTTTATTTATTTATTTAATTCAAATTAACTTCCATTAGGAGAAGTAAAATTAAAAGTAAAAAAATTTTGTTTATAAAAAAAAAGTAGAAAAATGGTTACATATATTGAAAGTAAATTGCTCTGGACCAGAAAAGGTGAATTGATTTAATTTGGTTTAATTAATTCATTAAGAAGGATTTTGAATTTTTGAATCTTAAGTTATCCAAACAAAACTCAATAGAGTCAAAGATACCGTCACGAATGTAAAAGTCACGCTTAAGATCCAATTTCAGCTTACCAGTACTATTTAATAGTGATTCAAGATTTTTTCCTGTGAACTCTATCAAGCGCTTGAGATCATTTCCAAAGGAAAGGGGAGAACTGTTGAGGATATTAGAACATATATACCGAAATATATTTGAAGCTAAGGCGTTGAACCTAATAGAGCTAATAAAGGACATCTTAGAAAAAAATAGAGTTGGTCAATTTTAAAGAGTTTTAAAACCTTTAGGATTCTAGACCTATTGTCAATGACGTCAGTAAAAACCAGTATGGCAATTTTTTTAAATTAACTTTCAATTGTTTTCAATGGTAAAAAATCGAAAAAAAAAATTTGGGCTGAATTATACTGGCTATTCTTCATGTCGACTACTTTTGGATACAATAAAATATATTCTTGGCTCCTTTAGACTTTTATGTACTTTATGTACTTTATGCCATATACAACAATGTTAATTATTTACTTCTATCTAATCTTGTATTATCCTTTTTACAATATATTCTTGGCTCCTTTAGACTTTTATGTACTTTATGTACTTTATGCCATATACAACAATGTTAATTATTTACTTCTATCTAATCTTGTATTACCCTTTTTACAATATATTCTTGGCTCCTTTAGACTTTTATGTACTTTATGTACTTTATGCCATATACAACAATGTTATACATATACTTCTTTGTTATCTTGTATAATCCTTTTTACAATATATTCTTGGCTCCTTTAGACTTTTATGTACTTTATGTACTTTATGCCATATACAACAATGTTATACATTTACTTCTTTGTTATCTTGTATAATCCTTTTTACAATATATTCTTGGCTACTTTAGACTTTTATGTACTTTATGTACTTTATGCCATATACAACAATGTTAATTATTTACTTCTATCTAATCTTGTATTACCCTTTTTACAATATATTCTTGGCTCCTTTAGACTTTTATGTACTTTATGTACTTTATGCCATATACAACAATGTTAATTATTTACTTCTATGTAATCTTGTATTACCCTTTTTACAATATATTCTTGGCTCCTTTAGACTTTTATGTACTTTATGTACTTTATGCCATATACAACAATGTTAATTATTTACTTCTATCTAATCTTGTATTACCCTTTTTACAATATATTCTTGGCTACTATATTCTTGTTAAGTCCTTATCTAATATGCTATAAAAAATCCCTTTCTTTTACCTAACCCGATCCCTAAACTCTATTATGTTAATATTTTGTTAAAAGAAAGCTATCTATTAAATTAACCCTAATTAGACAAAGCGAAATACGTCTGGCGACGTATTTCGCTTAGTCAAACTATGGTTAATTTAATGGTTAGCTTTATTTAACATGGATTTACTTAAAATCAATTTATCTAAAGCATGACAAATTATTAAATTTAAAGTGGTCTAATTAAGTTAACCTTTTCTTAGCAAAATAAATTAATAAAAGTTTTGATATGGGCCTAGATATAATTTTATTCAATAAATGTCCTTAAAGTATTCATAAAGGAATCTTGTTTTTAATATTAAATGCATGAAAAAGTACATAAAGTACATAAAAGTATTGGTCTGGTAATAGATATATATTTTATTCAATAAATGTCCTTAAAGTATTCATAAAGGAATCTTGTTTTTAATATTAAATGCATGAAAAAGTACATAAAGTACATAAAAGTATTGGTCTGGTAATAGATATATATTTTATTCAATAAATGTCCTTAAAGTATTCATAAAGGAATCTTGTTTTTAATATTAAATGCATGAAAAAGTACATAAAGTACATAAAAGTATTGGTCTGGTAATAGATATATATTTTATTTGTTATTGTAATATAATTTGATTTATACATTGAAAAAAAATACATGAAATTCATAAAGGAAACATGATAGATGAAGTAATATAGAGAAGCAAACTGGGTTTAAATGACGTCATTGACAATAGATGGGATTCTAGACATGTGACAATTAGATCTTAAGTCAAGCATATGTCTAATGGCTACAACTTACTTTCGTAGTAAAAATAATTAAATTCGTAGCAAAAAATATAAAAATAATAGCAAAAATTTATTAGTAAAAGTAGTAAAATAAATTTATCATTTGTAAAAAAATAGTAAATTATTATATCAAATATTTATTTTGAAAAAATTCACTTTTTATTTGGCTCAAGATTGAGATCTAAGCCAGGAAATTCACATAATTTCAACCTGTATGCAACACCAATTACATGTTTACAAATCAAGTTTTTATCCCAATCCTAGTCTGGACATGAGCAGACGCCTGATTACCATTCTTCTTGATTGAATCTCACAAATTGATGTAGATGAAGATTCGGTATCGCTCATTTTTAGTTTTTAAATTTCAAAATTTTTGTACATTATATACATTAATAAGTGATAATTGAGTAGTTATCAATCAAAAATTAAATTAATTTAATTTACTATTAACAACCTTTTTTTTTACTATTTTTTTATTTAATTTCCCACGTGTAATATTTTCTACGATTTTTTATTAAATTTGCTACCAGTTATAGTTCACGGTTAAACTTAATAAAAATATTGTCAAACAAAAATGGGGTCTTAACTATTACACTCTAGGAAACCTATATAAATCTTTAATCGTATCTATTATTGATTAATCTTTTCCGTGTCAGAATTCATTTTCAGAGACAAACATTAAAAAAATTCAAATCTTACAAAACTCATCAGTTCGTTTTATACTTAAACTAAAATATGATACTCCTTCCAATATTGTGCATCATGAGGCCCTTAATAAACTTAAACTCTTAACTGTCTCGAATCGACTTTTTGTAATGAGCGAAAGATATGTAGCGGGAGGACTGCGTCATTCTGTTCCATTGGTTGTCAAGCTGGTTGATGAATATAAAGCGGGTTTTGAATCAAGATATGTCGAATACCCGACTCCATTGTGTAATTGCTATCTAAGTATATCTTCTTTCTTTCCTGAATTGTTCAATAATTAAAAATTTTACACATGTCATTACTTACAATTTGTCTATTTTAACTGTCTTTTATTTTATATTTTAACTTACTTTAATTTTATCTTATATTTTCTTTAAATTTTATTTTATTATAGTTTTATTGATTTATTTTATTTTTATTTTTTAATTTTTTTTAATCTGAAGGAGCTTTAGCTCGGCACAGATAATACAAATAAATAAATAAATAAGTTTAATTACTCAATGTTCAAATCAAGACCTGGAACTTGACACAAACCGAGATTGTAAGCAACTTCAATAACATGTTTGCAAATCAAATGTTTGTCCTGGTCATGATTTGTTAATAATTTTAAAATATAATTTAGGCCGAGCCATGGTCGGGGTTTGTTAATTAATTGAAAAACTTATTTTAAAAATTTGTGTTTGCTACCAATAATTAGCTACAAATATAATTAATAATAATAATGAGAGAGGTAACAAAAAAACATAAAAAAAGGAGGAAATAAAGGAATTAATATTCCAATCTTATTCAATTATCATTTTTATTTTTTTTTTTACTTTATTTTATTTTATTTTTCATTTTTCTTACTTTAATTTCATCGCCAATATTGGCGTTTATTTTTGAAATAAATAATAATAATAATAATAATAATAATAATAATAATAATAATAATAATAATAATAATAATAATAATAATAATAATAATAATAATAATAATAATAATAATAATAATAATAATAATAATAATAATAATAATAATAATAATAAAATAGATAAAATTCACATAAATTGTTAAAAACAATCAGAATTTTTTTTTCAAATAAAAATGTTAAAAACACATTCATTGTTTAATCTTTTTCGAACCATTTTCCTGCTTTTCTTTTTCTTGAACTTGGCTTATTTGCAAATTTTTTACCAGTTAGATAGGATATCGTACCTTCATTACATGTCCATCAATAGTGTCGTTGCATAATTGGCAATTGTTTTTGTTACTCTTCGAGTTAACTGTTTTTGGGTATCAGTAGTTTAATTTTGCTATATAAACTCATTCAATTTTTTTTTCATTCATTTTTAATTAAACTTAAAAATATTTTATTTTTTTTCTCTTTTTTTTTTCAAGTCAAGTAAAAGTCAATTTTTTTGAAAATTAACAAAACTTTATGTGAAATTTACCAGTTTTCAAAAATAAAAATCCTACTTTATCTTATGTGTTTTTTTTTTTTAGATTCTCGTTTTTTATGTTTTTTTCTACCTCACTCAATAATAGTAATAATAATAATAATAAGGGCTACAGCAGACTAAGTGCGGAGCAAAGTTTTAAGTAGCCTTGCTATGGTAGCTGACTGATCTAACATATACTTGAATACAAAGTAGAAAAATTTATATTTAATCTACAAAAAAAAATAAAATAATTTTTAGTTACTACAAATTAATTTAATTTAATTTGCTCCTTTTATTTTTTACTGGTAGTTTAAATGAAATTTGCTACTGCGTTAAAAAGTAGCCGTATTAGTGTTGGGAATTTTTCAAAACGAGTCGACTTGAGTCGACTCGACTAGGATTTTTTTTAGTCGACTGAAGTCGAATTTTTTTTTTTTTAAGTCGACTCCAGTCGACTCGGAAATAAATTAAGTCGACTCGAGTCGACTGTTTTTTTTTAAAGTCGACTCCAGTCGACTCAGAAATAAATTAAGTCGACTCGAGTCGACTCGTTTTTTTTTTTAGTCGACTACAGTCGACCCGGAATTAAATCAAAGTCGACTCGAGTCGACTCTAAAATTATATTGCTGCTAGTTATCAATTAAAAAAATTATTTTTAACATTTTCTAAACATAATTCAAGTAATGAATATTTATTATTTGAATTCACTGACATTTCCAAAAAAAAACTGACAAAAAAAATTATATAGTAGACGAGTTAGTTAAGACGTGGATTAATTTTTCTTCTAATCAAAGTGTCCTGGTTCTGCAAGCCATTTTAAAATCTGGACACAAAGCTGCAAATATTTTAATCAAATATTCATTTTCTACAATTCGTATTGGTGAGCCACTTGTTATTATAAACATTAAGAATAAAAAGAGAATGTGAGATCGACTGGATTTGTTTTGTACTTCTTCCTGGGCTTGAATTTTGTGTTTGCTTAACAAATGATTTTTCATGTTAAAAGTTGATGAATAATGAAGGTATTTTTTTCCACACCCATCAACTTGACAAATTGTGTATTCGCCATCATCACTTTTGTAACGCTTGAAATACTTCCATACACCAGAGAACATACGTTTATTTTTTAGCTCGTCTGAGTCCTCTTCTTCTTGGTTTGTTTCCTCGTCATCGTTACTCGATCTTCTATCAAAATTTTCCACAGATTCATCACATTTTTTGTCGAATTGAAAGTCTATAATTCTAGATTTTTTTTCTGCATCCTGTATCAAAAGTTAACTTTCATCTTGTTCTAATTCTGGAAAATCAATTGATTCAGGTTAAAAGGACATTTTTTCAAACATCTTACGTCTAACATTTGACAAAACTTCATCATCACTATCAATAATTTCCGTTGTAGAAATGTTAACACCAGTTGAACCCACAGAAGAATTATCAAATTTTGAAATTTTTGGATTACCTTCATCAAAATAAACAGAAATTTCTTTCCTTTTAGAAGAGAAAGATGAGCTTGAACATGGGGTTTCACTTGACATATTTTTTTAATAGTAAGTTTTTTTTTTAAGATGCAAAATTAAAGAAACAGACGCTTTAAATAAGCAATTTATTAAGCTGAAATTGAAAAGTAAAACCTCGATTCATGATTTCTCAATTTCACGTTTTTTTAATCACTATTTTAAAGCATGTCTAGTGTTATTTTATAGTTAAGGAGCTTTAAACTAAAATTTAGAATTGAAAAATTAAGCTTTTCTAGCTCAAATTTAGACTTTTAGTATCAATAATCAGTAAAAAAAATTTAATTGAAATACAATTTGTTATTTTTTATTTTCAATATTTTTTTAATTATCAATTATTTCGACAAGTGGCTCACCAATACGAATTGTAGAAAATGAATATTTGATTAAAATATTTGCAGCTTTGTGTCCAGATTTTAAAATAGCTTGCAGAACCAGGACACTTTGATTAGAAGAAAAATTAATCCACGTCTTAACTAACTCGTCTACTATATAATTTTTTTTGTCAGTTTTTTTTTGGAAATGTCAGTGAATTCAAATAATAAATATTCATTACTTGAATTATGTTTAGAAAATGTTAAAAATAATTTTTTTAATTGATAACTAGCAGCAATATAATTTTAGAGTCGACTCGAGTCGACTTTGATTTAATTCCGGGTCGACTGTAGTCGACTAAAAAAAAAAACGAGTCGACTCGAGTCGACTTAATTTATTTCTGAGTCGACTGGAGTCGACTTTAAAAAAAAACAGTCGACTCGAGTCGACTTAATTTATTTCCGAGTCGACTGGAGTCGACTTAAAAAAAAAAAAATTCGACTTCAGTCGACTAAAAAAAATCCTAGTCGACTTTAGTCGACTTAGTCGACTCCCAACACTAAGCCGTATATTTAGTATTTCAAAATATTGATTAATATTTAATTTTTACTCCAGACTTAAATTAATATAATTTTTCCTAGTTAAAAATTAATAACGTTTAGTCATTTGTTGATAAATAATTGATAAAAAATTATTTTTTTTTAAATCTAAAACCTGATCATGAACTTTAATTTGCCAATGAACTGCTGAATTTTGAATTGTTCAAAAACTAGAAAACTACACAGACTAAAAAATTGTCTCTTCTTGGTTTCCTTATGTTTTGGCCAGTTTGGATTTTGACAGGCCTACAAATCAAAGACTTTTAAATTTTCTTTTTGTTTTTGAAGATGCGAATACTAGTGAGTCGAATCGGCTAAATCTGAGCGATTTGAGTGAGCCGGGCAACACGTTTTTGTGGGATCTACTGATGAGCCAAAGCAGTGAAGTGAAAGAAACCCATTTAAAGATAGTAAAAGAAGCGGAAAAACAATTCCAAATAATAATTTGTCTTCCGACCACGGACAGACGCATCAAGTTCAAATTCATCGAGTCATGCATCAAAAATATTCACAACGCGGACACATGTCCCATCGCCTTGCGACTCCTCACCAAAATATTCAGCTCATTTCAGCAATACACGGCCAACACGTTCAACTTTTTGTCCGAATTCAAAAACGCCAAAAAACTCCAGCCGTCCAAGCCAGTCACCGACATGCACACATCTCTATTCACCGCGCATCAGTCCACTCACCCGGCCAACGAAATCCACAAGGCAGTCGCCTTGGCCGACTTCAAGTTCAATTTGATCAGCGAGTTTTTCATCAGTCTTGGCAATTTAGACCAGTCCAAAGAGCAGCACACGCAAATCCAAGTGCGCCTTCAATTTTTGTCCTTTATCTACTCGACAATCGGCTCTGTGGCCGCCTTTGACCTGAGCGTTCAAAATGTCAACGATTTGTGGTCGTGTTTGGCCAAGTTCGAGCACAGCTCACAAATAAAGGACGACTTATTCAACTGGTTCCTCAATCAGGCCAAAAACAAAGACCAACACGCTATCAGCGTGGACAATTTCAAATTGATATTTGTGCACAAGATGCCAGTGCTCGAGCCGAACAGTTTTAGTCTGTCGGCTCTGCATCTTTATCAGGAATTGTTCAAAATATACAAATCGAGCAGTGGGGAGAACGAGGAGCAGGCGAAACAAATGGAACAGTCGGCCATTGATTACATACTCAAACTGGCGTTTAAATCAACGCTCAATGAGGTGAGCTTGTCGGCAATTCAGTTTTTGAATTCGCACCATTGCAACAACGAGGGCGAGTTTGTGCAAAAGTGTCTTGAGTATTTGAAAAAGAGCCGACACAGGCTCCAAAGTGGTGACTGTGTCGAAACGAGTCTGGTCGAGATTCAGCGAGGTTTGTTACTGTTGAAAAATCACCTCGATTTGAGTCAGCGCAAAAACTCGTATCGCATTCGTTTGCTGCAAATAAAAGAGCCCGGCTACTTGAACCACTCGAAGTGTTTGATTGACTACAGCAAATGGGACGGACTGATCCACTTTGAGTGCCACGTGAACTCGACTAGGTTTAACTTTGAGCTGGTCATGACTCTGAGTGACTGTGTGGGAGACTTGAAAGCGGTGGTGCGCGAAATCTTGCTCAATTGCATCAAAAGCGGAAAAGAGATGGGAAGCGACATAGTCGAGAACAGTGACTGCGACAAGCTGGTCTTTAATTCCAACAATTTGAATGATGTTGACCTGTGCAAACAAGCCTATTCCAATCTAGTCCAAGGTATGAATTTTTTTAGATTACTAGCGATCCCATGTCATTGTCAAAGGATGTCTTAGCAGTTAGGAATTTAGTCCCTTTGTAACGTAAATTTTTATACTTTAATTTTTAGCTTTTTTAGGAAAAGAAAAATTACTAATTAAGTCGAGGTTAAGACTAAACGTTGTTGATAAGTGTTCTCCAAAGAACTTTACTTTTTTTAGATCCCTTTTATTTTAGATCAAAGTTGAAATTAATCTATAATTTTTTCTTGTTCTAAATTTTTTTTTTCCGAAAATGTCTGCTTGATGGAAAATTTTTTCCATCTTATTGACAAAGTTTGGCATATTATTATTATTATTAATTTATTATTTAAGCCTCATAGGCAAGTATAAAAAAAAAATACAAAAAGAAAAAGAGAATTAAAGTAAAAAATAAATTATTTACAATTTCATTTAAAGTTAATTTTTAAAAAATTGTTCACTTGTTCATATAAGTAAAAATACTCAATATATAAAATCATATATTTTTTAATAATTCCAAAAATAAACTTAATCGAGTCAACCAATCCTTCATTTTTACATTTGAATAAATCATCAACCAACAACAGTGATATATTGGCACCATAATCAACACAATCGATAAAAATCTTTTTCTCAATGTAGACCAACTGCTTACAGAATGATGTATTTTGCTTATCAAACTTTTTATAGTAGTTCTAGAGATACAACAGGACCTCTTTACAAATACTATCATTCATTATTTGTTTTAAGAAGTAAATTTTGTGCTTCATATAGAGTTTTTTGATACTCTCAATTTTGAGTGCCTGATTTAAGGGACTGCTTCTTCGAAACTTTTTAATTCCAATACCTCTTTTAATTAGCATGTTTTGTCTGACATCTAACTCGTTCAGTTGCTTCTCACCAATGTATAAATTATCCAAAGGGTATCTAAAAATTGATTGAGCAAATTGGTTAAAAAAGAACCCAATCAACTCTGGATTCATTAATTTGGGCTTGCACCCCAGACCTATAAGTGAATAAAAGCTTCTTTCAACTTTTTTACACTTTTCTTCAATAAACTTGGATACAAATTCTCGATTACCTACAGGTAAGCCCAAATAGATCATATTTGAGATGATTGGGATTTCATATCCATTAAGCATGAATTTAGTTTGTAGTTGATATTTCCTTTTTGTTAGAATCATGCAAATCGACTTTGATGCGTTGAACTCTATTTTCCAAGAGCGAGCATAAGTCTCACATTCACTTAATAATAACTCAAAGTTTGGCATATGTCTGAGTCCGTAATGTTTCATAGCATAAAATATTTCATAGCAGACAAGAAAAAATTCATAGAAAAAGCATTTTGTTTCATAGCTAATTTTTTATTTTCATAGCACAAAAAATCATTGCATTTAAAATTTGATTGCTAAAAAAATATTACAATTAGAATTTGATAACACAAATAGTGTCGAATCTTGGCACAATGCTTTTACAACTAATGAAAAAAAACATCTAAATATCAATGCTCTGGTAGAAAAGATGAGACTTGAGCAACCAAATACCGAAAATAATTATGCGCGAATTAGAAGTGGACATTTATTTGATAGAGATGTTGATCAAATAAAAACCGACAAGCGTATATTCAATGTTGTATCTAATTATTCAAAAGTCGATTGCTTGGAATATTTAAAGAATATTAGTTTAAACACAATTAACTAATTTTTTGTTTTTTAATTAATCTTAATTGACATGTATCTCATTTTCATATGAACTATATTTGAATAAATAAATTTTTTTGTGCTATGTTATATATGCTATGAATTTTAATGCTATGATAATATACCTGAATGCTATGAAAGAAAATAAAGTGCTATGAAAAAAATAATGCTATGAATTAATACATGATATGAAATAAGCCAGTCCCATATGTCTTATAGGTGATCACTCGATCACATATTTTTCTCAAGTCCAAAAAATTGAAAAATTTAAATTAAGTTTTTTTAATATTCAATTTCAAGGCTAATCAACAGGCTTGTGCCCTTGTCATAAAGACTTATTAACACTTCATTTATTTAAATTTTATAAAAAGTTGATTTCTTTAAAAAAATAAAATAAAATAGCAGTTTTGACTAATTAGAAAAATTAAACATTGAAAAATTTAAATCAAATCTTTTAAATTTTTTAACAAAATCTATAAAAATTAAATTTATATTATTGTAAATAGAAAGCTTGAATGTAGTGAATTTCAGCATTGATCTCTTGATTACAAAGCTATTTATCAATTTTGAGTAAAAAAATCCAAAAGTTTTTTCTCCATTATTAGATTTTGCCATTGGTTCTATTAAATTTTCGCTATTCCTTAAATTATATTTTAAATTTCTTGAGTCATTTTTGGATAATTTGCTTTTTAAATTTTCTGGCGAGTTATGATAGTATAGTGTCTTAAAAGAAAATGATAATATTCTGTCTAGTATTCTATGCTGGAATGCATATAAGACATATTTTTACATCTTATTGACAAAGTTTGGCATATGTCTTATATGTGATCACTCGATCACATATTTTTCTCAAGTCCAAAAAATTGAAAAATTTAAATTAAGTTTTTTTAATATCGAAATTATTAGATACATAAATTTTAGTGATTTGACCAGTCGCTATTTTTCTCAATTTCAATTTCAATTACCTAATTTGTCAAAGTTTAGAATATTAAAGAGGCAAAAACTTTAACTTAAATTTCAACCTTTTTACGGAAATAATTTCAGAATATTTGTCACCATTTGGTGCAATTAAATTCGGTATCGAATTTAATTCATAAAAAGAAAATTAAAAATGAAATGTTGAAATAGCTGAAGAAAAAAAATTTTTTAATAATAAATAAATTTCAATTTTTTTTAGTCTTTTTCTAGTTTGATTTCGGTCTAAATTCAATACATCAATATTTACTCTTAACATTACTCTTTCAATTAGGGTTTCAGGAAGCATGTTCATTGATCGCTTATCATAAGCTAGACCACAAATGCTGAAAAATCTTTCTATGTAAGCATTTGATGCTGGTAACGAAAATTACGTGTATTTCGGGTACGGGTACGTGTACTGGTAAAAACCGAAAACCTAACCCGAAAAGGTCTTTTTTTCGGGTCGGCTTGTATGACTGCTACACATGAAACTGTATCTTTGCACTTAATTTTTTTTAAATTCCTTAAAACCTTTTTCAGTAAAAAATTTTGAGCATAATCATAAGAATTCATAAACTTCAATTTGTCTACAATTTTTTTATTTAATACATTTTCAATATTTAATTCAAAAAATTCATTAAATAATTAATTAATCTTTTAATTTTTGATTAAAGGGAATAAAATTTTATATTAACTGATAAATTAAAACCATATCATATTTTTTTAAATGATTTTTTTTTGATTGAAATTTTTTGGTGTTAGCTTTTTTGAAACTCGAAAATCGTTTAAATCATTTCATCATTTTCAATTTGTTTGTCCATTAAATATTTGTTCATCCCATACCAGACCATTTCGGACGGAGATTAAATACACATAAAAAAGATTAAAAACATTAATAATGTGAGTAACACATAAAAGTGAAATGTTTTACTCAAAAAGAGAAAATAAACAAATAAAATTTTTATTTCTTTTTAAAAGAGCCTAAAAATTTACATCTTTATTTACTGCTATTTATTATCTTCTTCATAAATATTTATTTAAAGGTAATGGAAAATGTTGTAAAAAACGGTGGTGGTTGGTCAAATAATTTAAAACTGATCTTTCTTAATCACAATCACAGAGCGATCGGTAGAAAAAAAAAGTCATACTATTTTTAAATATTTATCAATTAAAAAAATTTAGTAATTAACAAAATTTTTCACTTTAAATTTTTTTATTTTAAGTCGTTTTGAGACTGTTTGAATTTTACTCTTTTTTATTTTTAAATTATGCGCTGATTCATATTTTCATCACAAAATTTTGTAAAAATTTTACAAAAAATTTTGAAATTTTACGTAAAAATAAGTAAGAAACGATAAGAAATGTTGAAATTTTTTTAAATTTTTCAAAATAAAAATTAATTTTATATTTGGAAAAAGAAGCCAATTTTATATTTTTCTTACCAAAATCTTCATTTTTTTGTCCGTAAGCATTCTAGTACGATTTTACTAAAAGTTACGTATTTTAATGTAAGCTTGCGTAATTTTTTGTAAAATTACATATCCTTACCGACTAATTTTCATGTAAGATTACGAAAGCTTACTAAAAATAATGTAAAATTACGTAATTTAGCCCAGTATGCACCTTTTATAAAAGCACGTATTAAAATTAATGTGTAAATTCTCAACAAAAGTCCTTTTTTGTTTATTTTTTATTTTTTATCAATTGAATTAACCTCCTTTTAAAGACGTTAATTCACAAATTTTTAAAAAAATACCACAATCTTTTAAATTTATAAAATACAATTATAATACACTAAATTAAAAATCACTTTTTATTTATAATAGACAATTTTTTATGATAAAGATGAAAAAATATACTAAAAAAATCAAATTTTTTTGATTCTTTATTTTTTTCTTCTTATAAAAATTTAATAAATTATTTTCTTCCTCTTTTTATGAACTATGAATAAGTCCATTAATTTTATTTAATCTATGAACTTTCTGATTTATGGCTCAGTCTTGAAATGTTCATAAATTTTTTTTTGGTTTTCCTTTTTTCGATTAGATTAAATTGGAAAAGCCTAACCAAAAAATTCAAAATTTCACTTGTTATTTTGAAAAAGTGGTAGTTCAATGGTCAAATACAAAATAATGAACTTGTTCGAAAAATTTTTAATAAAAAAAAAAAATTAATTTTTTCTAATATTTTTGTTCCTCTTAATCAAAAAAATTTTCAATTATAAGTAAAAAGTCATTTTTAATTTAGTAAAGATTAAATAAAATTAATGGACTTATTCAAAAAAAGGAGTAGAATATAATTTTCTCTTATAAAATTATTTCTAAAATTTTTATAAAAAAATAAATAAAGAATCAAAAAAATCTAATTTTTTGAGTATTTTTTTTTCATTTTAATCAAAAAAATTGTCAATTCTAAATAAAAAATCATTTTAAATTTAGAATATTAAAATTTTATTTTATAAATATAGTTTATTTAGTAAATATTTTCATAGGATAAAATTTTATTTTTCAAATTTTTAGGTGAAAAAAAAAATTATTAAAAAATAATATTTAAAATATTTTTTTAAATAAAGATTTTTTTACAAATTTTTTAAAGATGAAAAAGAACAAAATTAATTTTTAAATATAAAAAATTAATTAAATTTTAATAATAAATATTCTTTTTAAAATATTTGTGGTGTTTTATTCAATGAGCCCTTGTTAAAACTCATTTGAAAATTTTTAAATTTTTTCCGATAATTTTCAGGTAATCAAAATACAGAAATGTTCAAACTAATTCATACACTCATCGAAAAAGAGGATGCACTGTACATAAAACTTTTTTCAAGCGGCCAAGAGTTGACCACCGAGTCCAAGCTGCTGAGCGAACTGGGCCTCAAAGACTACCAGACAATCCACGTGAGCCTTTTTTCCAAATCTTTCCTCAACCAAACAAACAACCTGCCCAGCCGACTAGAACCCCAAACACTGCCCATTGTGATCCTGTCGCGCGAAGAAAACTTCAAAGCGCTGTTCAAGCTGCTCAACCTGCTGACCCGAATGGGGGGCCACGACCTAGAGCCGATGGTGAAAAAAAAAATCTGCCACCTGAGCCAAAAATGCTGGAAAATAATCAACATGCTGCCCTCCAGTGCCACGCTGCTCGCCTCAATCAAACAATCAAAAGACTTTAATCTGTCCGAGCTGCACCAAGAGCTGCTCGATCGGACCGGTTCGCTCAGGACCGAACCGTTCGATCTCGCCAAATCGATCACCTTCGACAGACCATACCAACTACTCTACTACATCCAGCTAATTGAAGTCACCTTCGCCCATGCCGATCCCACACACCAAGACAAAAAAATGACCACATGCACAAAGTACATCTACAAACTAGCCCTGCTGCTGGCCAACTATTTGTCCGACAAAAACTACATCGAGCCATCAAGCATGCTCAAGTTCGATGTTAAGCTCGACTGCATGAACATTTTGTTCAATTTGTTGAACCGATGCTTGATCGAGGCGGCCGCCACCGCTGATCCAGACAACCACGAGCAAACACCAAAAAAAAGACTAAAAAAAAATTTCCACCTGTTGGACAAGCTAAACTATCGGCCTAGTCAAATACGTGCAGACCTATTTTCCTGCATACTCCAGCCTGATACTTTTTTGTTCATTGATTTCATACTAAATGTTCAGTGTCTAAGCTCTGTGAGTCAATCGGACTCGAGTCTAAATGTGCTCAATCAATCAATGAAACTGCTGGTGGACTCGTTGACCAGTGAACATTTGGAGCCGAGGCTCAGAAGTGGTCTGATCGATGGCACAATGCGTCAAAACCGTCTCGACTGGTTCAAGACGCTTCTGATCTGCTCAAAATGGGACGTTTATCGCAAAGACGCATCTACATGGATACACAGACTGTGTGTCATTGACGACCTCATCCTGGCTGTGTTTCTGCCCGAGCTCATCGAGCTCATGAATTTGACCAGCCAGTGCAAGCCCTCGAGTGATGCAATGGCCTGCAAGGAATACTTTGACTTGGTCGCTGGTCTCCTCTCGGCCGACACCAAACTGGTTAACTCTAGCAAGTTAATGCACTTCATAGCCAGCAGTCTGGAGTCACGTGACACATACGAAATTTTGAACGCCAACAATCCAGCGTTCGTAGAAGACAATTTTTTGGTCGGCATGCTAATACTAGGATGCGCAGTGCTCAAAAACCGTCTGCTCGAGCACGACTTGGATCAAAGTCTGGCCGAAAAAATGATCGACTATTTGTTCGCCACCCGGGACGACATGTACCCAAGAGTGGTCTTGCCCAAGTTTAGATCAGTGCGCTCCAGGGAGCTAGGCTTCGATTTTCTGCTCGAGCTGTGCAAGCACAGAGCCCAAAATTACACTCTGGTGGCCGACAGACTGATGAGCCTGCACGACGTCAATCCAATGGTGCTGTGGGACTACTGGCCCAGAGATGACGTGCGCTCCATTTGCGGCTACTTAGGCCTGGTCAATTTGGGCGCCACTTGCTACATGGCCACTTCATTGCAGCACTTGTTCATGATCAACGAAGCCAGACGACTCATACTCGAATCAAAAATGAGCGAGTCAGAGGCCGGACAATATGACAAAATTTTGGTCGAGGTCAAAAAAATATTCGCCTTTTTGCAAGAGTCCGAGCGCAAGTCCTACACGCCAAGGGATTTGTGCAAAGTGTACACCATGGACCAGCAAGCGTTGAACACTGGCGAGCAAAAAGACATGCAGGAGTTTTTCACAGATTTGATCTCAAAGTTGGAAGAGACCTCGGACCCAGAGATGAAAAGCGAAATAAAAAAGCTGTTCGGTGGAGTGATCACCAATGTGGTCATTTCGCTGGACTGTCCGCATGTGAGCTCTAGTCTGGAGGAGTTCTACACAGTGAGGTGCCAAGTGGCCGGCATGAAAGACTTGTACGAGTCGTTGAATGAAATAACTGTCAAGGATACTCTGGAAGGCGATAATATGTACACTTGTTCGACTTGTTCTAAAAAAGTGAGGGCTGAGAAACGAGCTTGCTTTAGTCAATTGCCCGAGGTACTGTGTCTGAACACCATGAGGTACACTTTTAATATGGTCACCATGCTCAAGGAAAAAGTAAGTTCGGAATTTTTTTTAAGTTTTTTAAATTTTTAATAGGATCTAAAATTTTTCGGCATTGTGAAATTTCATACAAAACTTTCAATACAAAAATAAAAAAATTCTATAACTTTTGTTCTGAATGTCAAAAACTTGTTCTGTAAATGAAACAAAGTGAAACAACTGTTGTTTCACCTTCCGCGGAAGTCTGCAAAATCTGTGTGAATTCTGCAAAATCTGTGTGAATTCTGCAAAATCTGTGTGAATTCTGCAAAATTGCACCCTATTTAAAAATGTTAAAAATAAAACGTAATTAATTTGCATATAATTTGCAGACTTCCACAGAAGGTGAATCAACAGTTGTTTCACTTTGTTTCATTTACAGAACAAGTTTTTGACATTTAGAACAAAAGTTAGAAAATTTTTTTATTTTTGTATTGGAAGTTTTGTATGAAATTTCACAATGCCAAATTTTTCTTTATTAAATTTTAATTTACAAAATAATTACTTCTTTAAAAAAAAAAAAATTGATTTTTAGGATTGATAAATTATTTAAATTCTTGAACATATTTTAAACACTCTTTAAATACTTTATTATTTTTTTTTCAGACCAGGGCAATGTGGAATTTTAGGACAAAAATCGTAGTAATTTTTTTTTCCAATTGTTCAAAAATGCTTCTAAAAAAGGCATCTTGAAGTTGATGATCAATTCAAAATATCATTTCAATTCAAAAAGTCTATCTTAAGATATTAAAAAAATCTTTGATTTAATTAAAATAATTTTAATGTTACATGATTAACATGTTATGTAGATTTAAAAAACAAAAAAATTTTGAAAAAATATTTTCTCAATCCTTTGTTAAATCGATTTTTATATTTAAATGTATTACCTGATTTTTGGTTAAGTTTATTTGAATTTTTTATTGCAAAAGTATTTGCATATAATATTCAAAATTGAATATAAAAATTAAATTCAAATAATAAATTCCAAATAAGTAATAAAATGAAAATAAACTTGACAAAAAATCACAAAAATAAATTAAAAATCGATTTTAACAATGAATTGAGAAAACATTTTTTCAAAATTTTTTTGTTTTTTAAATCTACATACCATGTTAATCATGTTACATTAAAATTATTTTAATTAAATCAAAGAATTTTTTTTGATATCTTAAGATAAACCTTTTGAATTGAAATGATATTTTGAATTGATCATCAACTTCAAGATGCCCTAAAAAAGTACAATGTTTTAAATTTTGTACAAACGCATCCTAATTCTATTCTAAGTTTCTCACAATAAAAAAGTCTGCTATTTATTGTGAGGAACTAGCTTAATAACCAGACATGTGGGTATTAAGAATCCACACAGCGGATGATTTTTCGAAATTAAGTTTTAAGGATGAAGATTAAAAAAACATATAAAATGTGAAACCAAAAAAACAAAACATAAACAAAAATTTTGAATTTTGACTTTATAAAACAGTGAATAAAAACATAAACTTGAAAATTTTGATTCAATTCTGTAACTAAAACATTAATCTTAAACTAAAATCAAATTTAAAATCGTGACTAAAACATAAAATATATTTCTAAGTTTCAAAAAAGAGAAAAAAACGTAAATTTTTTTTATTTTAAAATGAGAAGGAAAATTCAATGGTTATTCATGATTAAAGTCAACTCAGAAGTTGAACTTGAATTTTTTTAAGTCAGTTTCCTAAAGCCACTTCTGGGCAGGTACATGCTATGAATTAGAATAATTAGAAATTGTAAATTGAAAAATTTTTTATATGTTTTCTTGGATAATTAGGGTTAAAAATTTATAAAAATGTACATGTTTTATTCACATTATTAAAATATTTACTCAAACAGTAAAATTAAATAAATGTTTCATTGACAGAATTGAAAATTTTTGTTAAAGTTTTGACTCACTTTTTTTAAAAGTCAATTTTAGTTTATGCTTGAGTCACGTTTTAAATGTTTTTTTTTAACATTTTATGTGTTTTTTAATTCTCATCCAAGTTTTAACTCTTGAGGTTTTGATAGATTAATTAAAATAATAGTATACGCGTAATTGATGTCTTTTTTTTGTTTTATTCAATTCTTGTAAAAAGCCTCGCTAGACTTTTACTTAAATGTTGGAAATTTAATAAAAACAAGTCGTTTAATTGTAAATGTTTTATTTGAATCCGAAGTTATTACAAAAAAGTAGTGGTTTATACAGTAGCTGGAACATGTGCTTCAGCTGCAGTTAATTCATGATTAAATAATAAGTAGAGACTTGTCAAGACTTGGGTCTTAAAAAAACAACGCTGTTGTTTTTATTAAAAGTGCTGTTTTTTTAAGAGTTGAAAATTAATTAATTAATAATTGAATTAAATCAAGATTTTGTGTATTGTTCGCTGAATTTTATTTTTATAGCTATGAAAATTTTTATAATAATAGAATGAAATAAATAAAAAAAAAATTCTATCTATTTTTTTAATTAAAACAAAGTTATTTCAATAAAAATAGAAAAAAGAATAATTTGTATCTAATTTCGTTTAGATACAATACAAATTTGACGGACAAAATTAAAAAATTTCATATTATATTTTTTTAACCAGCTTAATTAATTAAAAATATCTATAAACAAATAAATTTTTTTTAAATGATTTAATATCTTCCTTTTGATGTTAGTTTCTGAGAATGAATTTAAGAAGAATAATCCAAGATTGATCCTATCAAGAATTTGTAAATATTACCTTTTTTTTTGGTTTTAGACTTTATATTTTTTTTAATGGTTTATTTAATATTTAAAAAATATAGCTTTGAGTAATAAAACTCCTTTCGCTATTGGTATTTAAAATTTAAAAAAAAAGTGTCCATAGAAAAGTTATATTTAATTAATTAGATTAATTAGAATTTGAAAGAGAAATTAGAAATGTTACAGAAAAACTATTGTCCATTGGAAGAGCTCATTCGAGACTTTACAAAGTAAGGTTTTAAGATCAGAACTTCTTGAGCTTTCAACAAAAACATCAATATAATCCTGTATGAGTGAAATAATGAGTGTGTTTTTATATATTAATATTAATATTGTGTTTTTATATTTTTATATATTTTATAAACTTTTTTTATTTTCTATTTCAGAGATATTTTATTATATTAAGCCTTGAATTACAGCGCTTTTTTATTTCATCCACCGGTAGCCAGACAAATCCGACAAAGTCATTTCGGACAAGTCCATTACGATAAGTCACTTACGAAAATTTTCGTGAATTAGATGAGTTTTTAATAAAATAGAGGGAAGCTTATTAGAATAAATTTGATTGAAAAAGCAGTGTCAAGCAATTATTCGCCTATTAATTGACGTTGTAAATTTTTTAATAAATGATGCTTTAATGTTTGAGTGATAATATTTTAGTAAATTCCTGGCCAATTTGATAAAAAATATTAATTCTTTTTTAATAAAAAATTATTGAAAGGAAAAAAATTTAAAAAGGAATTTTTTTATAGGGAAAAATTGTAGAAGGTACTTTTTTAAAAACCCTGGAATTCGATTACACAAATTTTTAATAAAATACAAGCATTTTTAATTTCCAAATCATAATTTTACTTTAAAAAAAAAGCGCAAATTTAGAAAAAAACTTTTTTAATTTGTAATTCACATTAGAAATGTTTTAAAAAAATAATAAAAAAAACAATCTATTTAATTTTTTTTTGAAGTTTTAATCAGGGTTAGGTCTGATTAATTAATTTTTTTCACATCTAATCGGACATTATCTTCTTTTTTATCATTTTACTGTCACTTTGTTATTTGTTTAAAAGTCCCAAATTAAACTCCAATTCCGGACTTTTAAATTTTTTTAAGTTCAAGTCCGGACTTGGAGTTGGGATTAAAAAAGAATTATATCTAAATTCTACAAAAATTAAACAAAACACTTCATTAATATTTTATTTGGCAAATTTCCTTATTGAAAAATCTTCCCATGATGACATTTCGCTACCAATCTTGAACTAAGCTTTTCAAAAAGAGTGTCTCATAGTGCATACTCGACAGTAAAAGAGCACTTTAGAAATCCCTAACTATGTCCATAAGAAAATGCCTCGAAATGCATTATGTGAATATACAATTTATTTTCTCTAGAATTTTATCATTTGCCAAGTCATCTAACAAAATGACACATTTTGTAAACTGATAAATTTTTTTTTATAAATTAGAACAATATTTCGATAATTAAGAATATAATGGTATGTATTTTGATGAAAAATGTGATTTCTTCAATCTGGTTTCTAATCATGATCTCAATAATTCTTGGTTATCAACAATTCGGTTCATAAAGTGACAAAGAATAAACAAAAGTTTTTAAAAAAGCTAAATAAAAAATTAAGTTTTTAAAAATTTAATTAAATATTGGAAAAACTAGCATCAAACTTGGTTTCAATTCAATATTTTAAATTAATTAAGTAATTTTATATTCATCTAGTAAAATCAGTAATTTTACTTAATGAATTAACACACGTCAAAAAAATTATTATTTATTTGTTTTAATTTGTGGCGAGCTAAAGCTCCATAAGAATAAAAAAAAATTTTTAAATCAAGAAAATAAAATAAATTAAAAATGTAAAGAAAAAATAAGATAAAAGTAAAATAAGTTAAAATATAATATAAAGACAATTCGAATAGACAAATTGCAAAATGTTTAAGTATTGAATAGTTCAGGAAGGAAAGAAGAAATAGTTAGATAGCAATTAAACAATGGAGTCGGGTATTCGACATATCTTGATTCAAAACCCGCTTTATATTAATCAACCAGCTTGGCAAACAATGGAACAGAATGACGCAGTTCTCCCGCCCAAATCTTTCACTCAATTCAAAAAGTCGATTCGAAACAGCTAAGAGTTTGAGTTTATTATGGGTCTCATGATGCACAATTGTGAGTTTCATATTTTAGTTTAGGTATAAAAAGAACTGCTGATTTTTATAAGACTTGAATTTTTTTAAATGTTTGTCTCTGAAAATGAATTCTGACACGGAAAAGAGAAATCAATTATAGATCCGATTAAAGATTTATATAGGGTACCTAGTGTGTAATAGTTTAGATCCCATTTTTTGTTTGACAATATTTTTTTAAGTTTAACCTTGAACTACAACTCTGTTTTATTTCATCAACCATTGGGGTAAAGGTTAATTTTGAATCAAATTTTATAAATTTCAATTTACTTTCAATTCTATTTTCAAATATCTTTAAGTTTAAGTCAATATCTTTCTAATTATATTTAGTGAAGACAATGAAGCAAGACTTTTCGACAGATATTTTCATCTTCCATTTGAAGAGCCATTTTTCTAATTCGTCTAAGTATTTGTTTACCTTATTTTCTAGATTTCCTTTTTTCTTAAAAATGTAGAATGTGACTTAGTCGTCATCAAAAAGAAGAGAGTGTTCACTTTTTGTTTTATTTCTTTTAGGTATATCATTGATAAAAATACTAAAAAGTAATGGACTAATTACTGAGTCTTGAGGAACACCTGCAGTTATATGGTATTCATCACTAATACGACCATTTAAATTTACTTTAAATGATCTTGGGTCTAAGAATGAATTAATCCAATGTTTTAAGTAAGGGTTTTATTAGTTTATAAATAAGACCATCATGTCAAACTCTATCAAACGATTTAGAGATATCAAAATAAGGAAATTAACTTTTTCTTCTTTCTAAATGATTCTCCAATTTTTTGAATAAGGAAGAAAAGATTATCAGCGGTTCGTTGATTTTTTCTAAAACCTGATTGTTCCTGAATTAGTAATGAGTTTTGTTCTAAATAACTATATAATCTTGAATAGACTATACGTTCTAAAAGTTTTCCTAGACAGCTTGTCATACTGATTGGTCGGTAGGTAGCTGGGTCTTGTGTTAAAATTGACTTTTTAGGTATCATTGTAATGTTAGCAGATTTCCATGCATTCGGGAATTTACTTTCTCTTAGACTTAAGCTAAAGAGATAAATAATGTCTTCTTGAATATTTTGAGGTAAATTTTTTAACATAAGGTTATGAATTTGGTCAGGTCCCGAAGCTACCTCCTCTTTTAACCTTTTAAGCGTTGGGGTAATCGTTTTAATGCTAAAAGACTCGTTAAATTTGCATTGATTTTTTTTTAAATATAGAATATTAATTAATTAATTAAAATGTTTTTTTTAATTGAATAAAAATTCTAGCTTAATTTAAACAAGGAAAATTTTTTCTTCCTACTAAATCAATATTAAAAATCAATATTTGTAAAATATTAATATTAATCAATATTTGAAATTTAAATTTGAACCAGATTTGAAACTTTTTCAATTGTTTAATAAAACTCTCAAAAAAAATTCTATCAATTTAAATTTCTTTATTTAATTATGAACCTACCACACTACCTCATTCACTGGATAAAGTCTTTATTGAAACTCCAGGAAATTCAAAATGGTCATATTACTGAAGAATTTACAATAACAGCAGGTGTGCCTTAAGGCTGAGTTATTCGTCAATTATTATTCAGCATATTTATTAACGATATTCCTAAAAGAAATAAAACAAATAATGAATAATCCCTCATTTTTGCTGACGACCTTGTCACTTTTTTATGTATAAGAAACAGGGTAATTTAGAAAATAAGATCTTAAAATACTGAGGAGAATTAGAACAGTATCATATATTCAACATATTGTTTTTAATTTTCTGTTTATTACTTAGACTTATTTTTTAATATTTATATTTTTTTTTTTATCTTATCTAATTTCATTTTTATTTTTTTATATATATTTATATTATGAATGAGCACTAGCTCGATACAGATAAACAAATAAATAAAATAGAACAGTGACTTTGCAAAGGAAAAATAAAAATATCAGTTGAAAAGTCTTGTTCGATGGTCTTCTCGAAACATAACAAAGACTAGTGTTGGTAATCGATTATCAATAATCGATTTATTATTCGACTTACTTTTAATCGATTATTTTTATTTTAGTCGAATATTAATTAGACTAATCTTTTTTAGTTAAATATTAAATAGACTAATTTATATCGAAATGAATAGTTATTATGTTAATAGTTATAATTACATAGTTAAATAGTTAATTTTATTAGCAGAGAATTTAATTAGTAGAGATATTCTTTTTTTATCAATATAGTCTTTTAATATATTTTAAAAAATTGACTGAATTTACAATTAAACGATTTATTTGAAATTATTTAATTTCTTATTATTTAAAAAAAATTTAAAACGATTTAAAATAAATATACCAAATTATAAATAAATATTCTATAAATTTTCTGATGCTACCATCATTTTGTTAATATTCGACTAAAGTAAATTAGTCGATTTAATAATCAACTAGAATAAATAAGTCGATTTTCGAATTTTCTCAATTGATTGGAGTCGATTACCAACACTAATCTAAACTTAAGAATCTATGGAAATAAAATCATTAAAATCAAAAAGAGACAATGTTTCTTGGTATAAAAGTCGATTCTAAATTAAATTTTAATTCAATGATAGATGAAATTAAAGAACGTTGTAACTCAAGGTCCAATTTAATAAAGATTTTGTCGAATTAAAAAATGGGGCCTAAAATAATCCAATTCCATTGTGTAATTGCTACCTTACTATTTCATTTTTTTCCTGAGCCATCAAATATTTAAAAATATTTAACTCTCGTTTTAAATAAATCTAATTTTAATCTTCTTCAATCTTATCCTATTTTATTTTTTGTATATTTTTACTTATTTTTTTTTAATTTTTATTTTATCTTATTTAACTTTATTTTTATCATTTTTATTATTTTTTTATTCTGAGGAAGCATTAGCTCTAGTGTTGGGAACCGTACAAGCGGTCATTGATGCGGCCAAAAAATTTTGAGGTAAAGTTATTTGATCTGACTTGAATTTTTAAAAGAGTTGTTCAAAAGTCATTAAGTCAAGGTCAAGTGAATTTTATTTTTCTAAAAAAAGCCTTTTGAGATTTTAGATTAAACTTTTCAGAAGTAATTCAGATTAAGTCATTTCCAAGACTTTAAAATAAAAATGGCCGCCTTTATAACAAGATGGAACGGCAAAAGTCTTTTCAAAGTAAAAGTAAATTCAACATTCCATTCTGTTCACTTGTTTTTTACCAAATTTACGCAATTTTTTAAATTAATGTAAAATTGTGTAAATTTGCGTAAAATTACGTAAATTAATTTTAAATACGTAAATTTAAAATTTATTTACAAATTTATTTTAAATACGTACGTAAATTTTTAACTTTTTTTAGGATAATCTAGAAAAAAGTCCAATTTTTTATTAAAAAATATTTTTAAATTTTATTAAAAAAATTTTACACAATGTTCTGGGGTTAAATTTTTTTGAAAAGATCGAATTGACTCAACAGCTTCTTCAATGGTTTTTATATTTCTTTTCCTAACTCCATATCATCTCTATAGGGTTTAAATCAGGCGATTTTGAAGGAGACTTAACCTGAGAAAATAAAAAAAAGAAATAAAAAAAAGGTTTGGTTTTACCCAAAGCATCCCGTTTCTCTCTAAAAACTTTTTGCATAAAGTAGATGTATGTTTTGGGCCATTGTCTTGATGATGTTTAAAATTAAAATCATATTTCCAAACCCTAAATGGGTTAGGGTTATGTAGCTCCTTGAACTGAAATTCCTCCCCAAATATTTAATTTAGCTTCAAATTTTGAAGAACATGGTAATGATTTTGGATACTTCGTTGGATATCTAACATGATACAATGGCCTATCAAAAACTCTAATTGTTGTCTCATCTACAAAAATGAATCTTGAAAAATCGGTTTTTTTGTTTTTAAGACACCAAACAAGTCTCTCCAGTTTACGTGAGTCTGTTAAATTAGGCGATTTTCGCAAACGACGGTATTTTAAACCTTGAATTTATTAAAATAAATTTTATTAATTTTTTTTAAAAAAATTTAAGATACCTAATTTAAAACGATGTTTTCGAATATTACTACTAATTTTCACTCCTAACTTTTTTTCAATTTTAAAAGCTAATTCGACAGAAGATACACATCCGAAATTTTCCAAAGATTTTTTCTTGATAAAAAAAAAAGAAATAATAAACGATTTTTTTTATTTTACCTAAATGAAATTAATAACATTTTTATCCATCAAAGTGTTTCTTTCTCTTTTTACCATTTTTTAATGGTCCTTTTAATAAACTAAAAGAAAAGTTTAAATTCAGACGACAATATTGGAAATAAAAATTGCTCAAGAGGATTCTGTTTTAAAAAAATCAATTTGATTTCATTAATTTATTTTTTTTTAAATGGACTTCATGAGCAAAGAAAATTAAAAGGCTCCTGTAGCACAAGAATTTTTTTGATTAAAAATTTGATTTCTTAGACAACCAATAAATAAAATCAAATTTCAATCAAAATAAAAAAATTGGACTTTTTTCTAGATTATCCTAAAAAAAGTAAAAAATTTACACAATTTTACATAATTACGTAATAATTAAACAATAATTAATTAATAATTTTACATTTAATTTTACATTTAATTTTAGATTTAATTTTGCATTTAATTTTACATTTAATTTTACATTTAATTTTACACTAACTTTACGTAATTTTTCGTACAATTACCATTTTATACATTTGTCAATTTACGTAAATTTTGGTAAAAAGAGGTGAACAGAACGGGACTGTAATTTCGAAAAAAAATTCATTTGACTTTATGACTTTTGAACAACTCTGAGAAAAACAGATAAATAAATAATAATTTTTGTATTAATTGATAGTTCACCATTGTTGTGACATTTTAATATATTCCCTGATCCAAATAGTTCCTAATCAGTCCCTTTTTTTTTTTTCAAAAAACTGTCCAATTTAATTGATAAATCTTTAAAAAAAATTAAAAAAAATTCTTCAAAAAAAATCATTTAAAAAATCATTAAAAAAATTATTAAAAAAATCTTTAAAAAAATCTCTAAAAAAATTTATTAAAAGTTGGTTAAAAAAATCTGATTTCACTAAACACCCTTTGTTAAGGTGAACACATACTTTTCGTTTCCGCTGGAGCTGAACATGAGCGGCTACATGGAGCAAAACTTGATAGAGAGCGGTCCCAAAATAGCGAGTGAAAGCGGGGACGCGTTTGTGTACGACCTGATCGGCGTGACAGTGCACACGGGCACAGCCGACGGCGGCCACTACTACAGCTTCATCCAGGAGATGGGCCCGGCAGCGGCCAAGTGGTTCTTTTTCAACGACGCCGAGGTCAAGCAATTCGACGTGGACAGCCAGCTGGCGGCCGAGTGCTTCGGCGGCGAGACCACCAGCAAGACCTACGACTGCCACAGCGACAAGTACACCGACTTGTCCTTCGAAAAGACCAACTCGGCCTACATGCTCTTCTACAAAAAGCGCGACGGCGGCGGCGGCGGCGCACAGCATCCCGCGGCCCGCTGCAACGACCGCAGCCTCCTCTGCCAGATCTGGCACGACAACCTCAAGTTCATCACCGACCGTCTCCTGTTCGAGACCGCCTACTTCAACTTTGTCCATGAGCTGTGTCAACTGCCGCTGCTGACGCCGTCGCTGACGCTGCGCGGCGCCCAGCTCGCCATCACCTTCTTCCTCCAGACGTTCGTTCACTCGCGCGAAAAACACCACATCCTCCAATGGATCGATCTGCTCAACAAGCTCTTTGCCCACAAGCACACTTGCCACTGGCTGCTCGAGCGGCTCGCCTCCCACACCCAATGGCTGCGCAAGCTTCTGACCAAGTGTCCGCAGGTGTCCATACGCTGCGCCTTTCAAAAATTTCTGCTCGGCATCGCGCAACGCGCCGACCCGACCGTGGTGCACACATTTTTGTCTGCATGTGTGAGTTTGCTGGACGAGAGGGCCCAGTCCATCCGCCACATGTCCGAATACTTTGTGTTTTTGACCGAGTACAGCCGCCTGGGCGAGCAGCACAGCCAGGCCCTGCTCGGGCTGGACGTGGTGAAGCGTGTGTGCGCGTTCTATGTGCGCAATCGGCGCCGGGACGCGGCCAGCCCGGCCCAGCACGCCGACTCCGACCACTCGGACTTTTCCGTCGACAACTTGGACTCGGAGTCCGAGTGCGAGCAGGACATAGTGGCGCTGAGCGATCACCGCTCCAAGCCCAAGGTGTTCGACAAGATGCTGCTGCTGCTGGTCGAGCTCAGCGAGAGCCACCTCGCCTATCTGCACAGAAACTACCAGCTCAAGCGAGTCGAAGGGGCCTTCAAAGTTCCCTTGTCCTTTTTCTACAAGAGCATACTGGACGGCCTGAGTCTGGCGGCCGTCAAGCAGCTGCTCGTCAATGTGACCCGGCTGCGCGCCCACCTCGGCTGCCAGTTCAAGCCGGCCGTTTTTGTGCGCAAGTTTGTCGACATGTGCGTGAAGTCGATCGGCCTGCTGGCCAAAAAGAGCTCCGAGCCGGACAAGTACATGAACTTTTTTAACGCGATGGGCTGTCTGCTGAGTCTGGAGGCGGAGCGAGTGTGCCCGGACGAGATCGAGTGCGCTCTGTGCGAGAACGAGTCGCTCAGGCCGGACTACTGCGAGATGGTGACACAAAAATTGTCCGATTTGCTCGGCTCGGCGCCCTACTACACACTAAGGTGGCTGGCGGGCGTGGGCAACGCGCGCCTCGAGCTCTGGCTGCTCGACAACATGTCCGCGTGGGTCAAGCGGCTGCTCATGGACGCCAAGCAGACCCAGGTGCGCTTCTCGGCGGCCGTGCTGCTCGCCAACCTGGTGCCCGACCGCGACTTCCGCCACCAGTTCACCTCCAACCGCAACATGCTCGCGCCGTACCACGCCGAGCCCGGCCAGCTCACCGAGTCGTTCACGCGCGCCCTCAACGCAATCCTGCGCCATCTCCTCTCTCTAATGAACATGCCGCTCGCGCCCTCCCTCTCCCAGCCCCTCCACTCCGCCAACCTCATCCAGTACTTCACTCTGCTCATCTATCTGCTCGTCACCAACGAACAAAAGCGCCTCGTCCTCCACAACGACGCCCTACAGCTCTTCTGGGACAACGTTTTTTTCAAACACATGGCCAACAGTCACGTGACCACTAATCTTAACAAACAAGTGATGATTCATTTTGTGTACCATTGTTTGAACGGGTGCGTCCAAGTGCTCGACTATGTGACGGAGAGCGCGGACGGCAAGTTTGAGCAGAGCATGGCCCGCGAGCTCCCGCTCTGCACCGTCATAGTCGACCACGAGGACGCCGAGCTGGTCAGCTACAACAAACAGTGTTTGCAGCCGTTCTACGGCGCCATTCGTCTTCTGTGCGAGCACTCGCCGGTCTACTTGCGTCACATGTGCGAGCACTCCAATCTCCAGTGGGCCTTCAAGCATGTGCTGCCGTATTCGATGCACTACGGGACGGCGTGTGTCGAGCTGGTCAAGCTGGCGGAGCTGGTGTGCGGCGAGAGCGGCCAGATCAAGGAGAGCGTGTGCGCCCAATTTTTGATGAGCGCGGCGGTCGAGCCCAAGCACAGCTTCCAGTCGATTGTGTGGGTGGTGAAGGCAGTGATGCGCACAAACGATGACGTCACACTGGTGCTGAGCAGGCGCGGCCTGTCCACGCTCAGCGTGTGTCTCTTCCAGCTGGTGGCGGCGTACAGCAGCAGCAGTTGGGCGGAGGGCCCCGACCTGGCCGACTGTCTGCTCTTGCTCAAGAGGCTAGTGGAGAGTGTGCGCGCGCATCTGGAGGCCAAGACCGAAGGCGTGCAGCAAATAGTGGCCACTTGGAAGGAGAAGTTCGAGCTGATCAAGCGGCTTGTGGTGTTGACCAGTTTTTGGGTGGCGGGGAGCACGCGCGCCACCGCCCTCGAGCTCTTGCGTGCCGTGCTCGAAGTGAGCCCGGTGGAGCTGGCCGCCAACACCGTCGCCATTCTCAAACAGGCCTATGCCGGCCTCAGCTATTACCAAAGCTGCCACTCGTACCAGAAGGGCTCCATACTCAGCGCCAAGTCCACAGTGAGCTCGCTGCACAAGTGTTTCATGGGCAATCAGAGCGTCAATCAGGCCGTGAGTTTGATGGGCCCGTATTTTCCGGTGCCGGCCAATTGTGCGCTCGGCGCCAAGAAGCTAAAGCCAGCGTTCAACTTGTATCTTCCACTCACTCTGGTCAATCACTGTCACTACGACGGCTCCGTCTACATGCTGTCCAAAATAGCGGGTCATGTGACTGAGTACGAGAAGAGTGTGCGCGACTCCTTTCTGCCCCTGTTCAACTTCTACCACTTTCTATTCAAACGCTTGTTCGATCAGCTCTCTGGCCTCAACGAGCCCAACACCAAAAATCTCACCGACCTAGTCTTAATTGTGAGCACACAGTCCATGTATTTCGACATTCATTTCATTGGCTATTTGAGCGAGAGAGCGGACTGTCTGGCCGAACACATCGCCAACTCAATTCACTTGAACCACTTTGTGCGCGTTCTAATCACCGACTACCGTCACTTGGTGTCGCGTGACGAGTACGCCGCTTTTGTGGCCGGCTTCGTGGGCCGCTTTGTGCGCAATTTACTGCCGCGCCATCAGCTCAAAAGCGACTCCTTTTCCCACCTGCTCAGCCAGACCATCAAGAACACGATCCGCCTGAGCCTGTCGACCATCAACGAAACGCGCTTCTACTTTGAGTTTAGCGCGGACAAAGTGGACGACAGTGCGCTCAATTTGGACATGAAGCTGTCGGCCATGCTAGGCAGCATCAAGTGCGTGCGCATGGTGACCAGGGCAGTGTCCGGACGCAGAGTGGACAAGCAGTTTGTGAAATTTGTGAAGCAGCTGAAGGACTTTTTTGTGTCCTATTGGGAGCATGTGGGCAAGCAGAGCGAAGAAATGGGCAGGTACTTGGACGACGAGGGACACAGGAGCAAAAAGGCGAAGCTGGAGGAGGCGGAGGCCGGCGACTTGCGCGCTCGCCTCGAATCCAAGCGAAAGTGTGTGGGCGCTGTGCTCGAAGCGCTCAAGGAGAACATCGATTTGATGAATGGTTTGATGCAGGGTGTGCAGGCCATGGACGACGAGTCGACCGACGAGACCACTGACAACGAGACCAGCTCGTCCAGCTCGTCCAGCCAGGAGCAAGAAGCAAGCACTGAGTCCGGCAGCAACTGTGAACAAGAGAACGCGACCGAACACCAACAAACAAATGCATGATTTTTCTCACACACACACACGTCCAGTCAATTTTATACATTAATTTCTTCATTATTCTCTTTACTTTTTAATTTAATATTTTTAATTTAATAAAATAATCAAAAAATTATTTTGTGAAATTATTTGCAAAAAAAGAAGAAGAAAAAGAAATTTTTTTTCCAAGGAATTGTCGCCTTGATCAATGTGCTCTTTTACAGCGAATAAAAAAAATTTACGTAAAATTACATCAGATTACGTAAAAAACTATAATTGACAATAAAAATGCTTACGGCCAAAGTAACCTCAAAATCTTGCTGAAAAAATCAAATTTTTGATTTTTTTGTTTTTTTCAAATCAAAAGATGAAAAATATTCTTACAAATTTTAATTTTTGATTTTTTTTAATCTTTTTAACGTTACGTTATGTCTCAAAAATTTTGAATCAATGGAAAATATCAAAAACTCTTGGAACATTGTTAATAGACGAAGCGAGAAAATAAATAATTATCAAACTCAATCAATTAACCATGTGTAAACAGTTTTCAATAATATCGATTGATTCTAAATTTTTGAGACAAAAAAAAAATCAAAAATTTGATTTCTTTCAGCGAGATTTTGAGGTATTTTTGGCCGTAAGCATTTTTATTGTCAATTACAATTTTTTCGTAGACTGATGTAATTTTACGTAATCTTATATAAAATTTACTTACCATCCTGAGTTTACGTAAGTTTATGAAATCTTACGTAATCTTACGTAAAATTGCGGAAAAAGACGTAATTTTACCCATTCTCCTGTTTTCCTAAAAGCACTGTATTCCAGTTTTATCAATTATTGGTTCCTTGCTGAAAATATTTTTTGATTTTTCTAATTTCAAGTGGTAAGCTCAAAAGAAAGACTAAGATTCATCTAGATTGCCCTGAAGATTACCTCTAAGCATTCAAACATAATTAGAAGTCACAAGTCTAAAGTCAAGTAAATGACTTAAAATTTTTTTACCTTAAGACTTAAATAATTTTTTAGTGAAAAATTAAATTCAAATTGAATTTTTTACCGTTCTTGATAGTTATTGTGGCGGTCACATGAATTTTTTACCGTTCTTGATAGTTATTGTGGCGGTCACATGAATTTTTTACCGTTCTTGGTAGTTTTTTGTGGCGGTCACATGAATTTTTTACCGTTCTTGGTATTTCTTTGGATTCAATTTTGGATTTTTGCTGTTTTTTTTTGAAAATAAAATTTTTGGAATTTTTGTCAGAATTAAATCAGTTTTTTGCCAAGATATTTACTTTTTTTAAAAACTAAATTTTTTTATTATTTTAAAGACCTGACCTCCAGCTAACCACCATTATCTTGAAGAGAATTTTACGAGCTTTCCTAAAATGTGTCTAGTTTTTGTATTAAATTGTTTGTCAGGTTTTAATGAAATAATAAAATATAGTTTTCACAAAAAGTAAAAATTATGGCAAAAAACTGATTTAATTTTGACAAACAATTCCAAACTTAACCACAAATTAAATCTTTTCGCTCTTTTTTTCACATTTCTAAACACCGAATAAAAGATTTTTGCATTTCAAAACTACGTCATTATCTGAATTTGACTTTTTCGATCACAAATTTTTATTCTGCATTTATGGAAACCCAACAAGACCAATTTTTTAGGCGGGTTAAAAAAACATTTTTTTGGCTACCCCCTTCAAAGATTAGCACCAAAATTATTAGGTCTAAAAATCTCATAAATTTGTTTACATATTTAATTATTTTTAAACAGATTCTTAAAGCGCTATTTCTAAGCCACAGAATGGTGTATTCATTTGGTATAAAACAAAGTTTGACCATTAAAATTGACTTTTTGTAGTTTTTTAACTTCTTTTATATCTCATCCTTGGTTTACCCCCTAACCCCAATTTTTTTTTCCAGAATCAGAAACCAGACAAAATTCTGAACAAATTTTTGAGCTTTTTTTTTTTTTTTTGACTTTTAAGTCGATAAATTTTGACCAAAATGTTACCATTTTTTATAAATAAAATTGAAATTTTTAATTTAAACAAATTTATAAAAAAAGGTCACGTAAACAAGTCATTATTTCTCTATTTCGATTTAAAATTTGATTTATTTGATGTATGGTCATTTAAAATAAGCTCGATAAGATTAGCAATAAGTTTAATATTAGCATTTGTAGTACAAAAGAACTGAGAAAAATGATTAAAAATCTTTTAACTTTTATTTCAAAGTTGGTTAATTAATTTGTAGGTATTAAAAATTAATTTTTAGTTTCTTTGAGTAAATTTTTAAAATTTAATTTCTTTGAGAGAATATTTAAGTTTAAACTTGAATATTAAACTCGGGCTTTCTAGTGTTTATGAGCAAGACAATTCCAAGACTTTTAAAATGTTTCGCTCACTCGCTCCAGTTAGTTTTTAAAAATAGTTTGAAAAACTGACAAAAAGTTTATCAAATAAATTTCTTAAAAAATTCATTAAGATTATTTTTAAAAATAAAATTCAACTTTGAATTTAACTTTTGCAGATTTTTAAGTTAATTTTTGACTTAAGAACAACTCTGGCTATTTTGCCTCTAAAAAATGTACCACGCTCGATTATATTGAAAATTCAATTGAATGAGAGTAGCCATTGTCAAAAGAATTTAAATTTAACAAATTTTTTGTAATTTAATTTTCTTTTCAATCTCAATATTTTTTTGATGAAATATTTACTGCTTACCGAACAGGTGACCAGTTGTTTGATAGTTTAATTAAAAAATTTTTTTGAATATTTTCTTATAGAAAAAATAGCAAATTAAATTACATTAAAAAATCAGTTTTAATTAAATGAGATAGTAGGAACATTTTTTTAATTATCAAATAGATTTACCATGTAAGCTACAATTGATTATTTTGAATTTTCATTCTATTTTTTGAAACAAAATAAAAAAATTGAAAAAAATTTTTTAGAATTTTTAGATTAAAAAAAAATTAAAAAATGTCTGATATTTTGTCACTAGTCGAAAAATTTCATTACCTAAACACCGATAGCGCGGATTTGAACTGTCCAAAAAAATTGGACACCCTTAAAAAAGTAACAAAAATTTAAAGAAAAATGCATAAATTTAATTAATTTTAAAGCTAAATGACACTCTGAAACAAATCAAGACCGTAACCCAACCAGAAGCTGACACTACTGCCCAATTTTTGTTAAATGAGCTTCATCGCACTTCAAGCAAGGACGTGATTAGAAAATTAATAATCCGTTCTTTGAACACTTTGACCGCCTCAAATCAAATTGATCTGACCAAAGTTAGAGAAGCTCTAGAAAATTTTTTCCAAAATGCCAACACATCAATCGGGCAGAAACTTTTCATTCTGAATATTTATCTGGACAATTTGCACCAATTTGGCCTCGATTGCATTGACAAAAGTAAAGATGAAATTTTGCATTTTCTATCATCTACCTGCGCACAGCAAATTAATGAACTCAAAACTTCCACTGCCCCCATTGCTATTTCAAAACTAGTGCAAAATCTTCAACTTCTATTCAAAACAATGATAATTTATTTACAAAAATGCTACCACTTGATCTCGCACCAAAAAGAACAAGTGTCGACCATTTACACTTCTGTCACGGATCTACTGGAATTGAAGTCAATATTTAATCTAGAGCTGGGCTATGCGGCATGTATGGTGCAAGTGCTGCTGAAAAACTATGAGTCAAAGTCGATCAGGGTTGTAATTGAACAAGCGATTAAAAAGGAGATTTTAATTGAGGATTTGTGCTTCTTACAGGCCGTTTTGACCATGCTGAAGGCAGAGCAAATTTTGGCCGAAAATTTGCTCGAATTGTTTGAGAAAATTTTAGTCCATGTGTTGAACGCTTCGAGCGATTCGACTGATGTCGGCTATTCCATAGCTGTGTCCAGGACGGTCAATTTTTGGCTAACAAAACTAATGGATCTGATTGTACTAAAGCATTCCTCAATTGAGCAGATTTTTTGCACAGACAGCCTTTGGTTTACCAAGTTGCTGAATTTTGTTTGGTCTCATTTTGACCATAGTATTGATGTGATCCGAAATACAGCTCTAAACAATTACAGGATTATACTTCAAGCAGTTAAAATTGTTCAAAAAGGTAAAAAAAATATTTTATTTTTTTTGTGATTATTTTTATTTAAAAAAAATGTAAGATATAACAGGTGTTATATCTTTTTAATTAGTTGCATTTTTAAAGCGCTACCGTATTTCCTCAATTAAAAGAAAGTTCGGTCATCAAAGGGTTTCTTTTATTCGAAAATTTTTCACTACGGAAATTAACTCAAATTGAAGAAATGTATACATTTTTTTCTTCTTTTAGAAACAAGAAAATGCATTTTTTACATGATAAATGACTAGTAAATTATTTTGTAATTGAGAAACATTTTTTTCACATAACAACTCGAATAAAGGGAAATTTTTAACTCAAATACTATTTATTTATTTGTTTATCTGTACCGAGCTAATTCTCTTTCAGAATACTAGCAATTTTCTTTTATTTGTGGTTACTTCCATTTGATGAAATACGGTAACTTTATTGCTTAAAAAAAAAGAGAATGATTAATTATTATTTATTTCAAAAAGGTTAGGGAAAGATACGAAAGCCACAGCTTTCTCACAGCCCAAAAGAAAGCTGTGAAAAATTGAAAGCTTTTACTTCTAATTGTTCTGAATTTTTGGCAATGTGAAATTTTAGTACAAAAATTTCAGTATAAAGTTTATACATTTTTTCTAATTGTGCAAAAATGGTTCTGTAAAAAGTAAAATATTGTACAAATTTGTACAAAAGAATTCCAAGCTCTGCAAAAACTTTGCAATTAATTGCATAGTTTAATCAAATATTTTTTGATGGTGTGCATTTTACAGAAAATTGCAGAGTTTTTGCAGAGCTTGGAATTCGTTTGTACAAATTTGTACAATATTTTACTTTTTACAGAACCATTTTTGCACAATTGAAAAAAAATTATAAACTTTTTACGTTTTGTACTGTAATTATTGTGCTAAAATTTCACATTGCCGAATTTTTTTCATTTGGTAGGAACAAAATTAAGCACCATTCTTCGAACGAATAAATTCTATTAATTTATTTTATTAATTAATAAAAAGTTGAAATAAAATGTAAAATAGAATTAAAATAATAAATTAATAGAAATAATTGGGTTAAATTTTGCCTCTTATATAAACGGGCCTTATTTTCTTCACCACAAATTCTTAAATAAATAAAGTGTGTTAAACAGTGACACGAAAGCTTTTTTTTTAATAATTAAAGCAGAGTTGTTTTTAAGTCACAAGTCTTAAGTTAAGTCAATAACCTAAAATTTTTTTTTTAAATGAAATAAATTTCTAAACATAGTTTTTTCATATTTCATATATTTTTATTCATATATAAATTTAATTATATATTAAACAAACAAAGTAATGTAATTAATAAATGTAATAAATAGTATTTTATTCTCTATTCATTTAATAAATCCATATTTGATACCAATAAAGTAGTTGCTTCCAAATTCCTGTCTGTTAATCTTGACCTATGTGGTCTGTTAATGTAACCAGATTTAGAAAAAAGTCTTTCAACTGGTCCTGATGAAGCAGGTATTGATAAAAATTTTTGTGCAAGTTATAACTTTGACTTTAACTTAAAACTGTGACTTATAAACAAGTCTGAATTAAAGGTGCACTGAAATTATTATCCAGAAAATTAAAGAAAGACAAAAGAGTGAACAAATTTTAAAAATAAAAAAAAATTTTTTTATTTAAATAATTTTTCAAGATCAAGCTGATTCATTTTTTGTGAGTGAAATTGAAAAATCATTCAAAATAAATTGGCAAAGTAATTCAAAGCTGAATGCCCTGATCCTTCTGGTCGAGAACGGCTGCAACATTGAAACAATAAGCAAATTGAACAAAGACCTACCTGCTGATCTGATCGATTCAATCACAGAACGATCTTCGGCTTGTCTTGTTGCCGATTTGTATTCAAAATTGTTCAAAGCATTCAGAGAAAATAGCTGTGATCTAGACCACTGGGCTTCGCAATGGTGGAAACCGGTATTTAATTGTCTGGAATCAGATAACAAAATCCGTAAATCGTACATTTATGAATATTTGCTGCCGCGAGTCATGAAGCTGTATCCAGACGGAATTCATTTTTGTCAAAAGCTTTCAAAAAATTTTTCCACCATCATCTCTTGTACCAAAGTGACGCGAACCCTTGGTCATCTTAACAAGAACAGTAATGGCAAGAATCTATTCGGAAATTTGGATGCAGCAGTTTTAGAGAAAGCTTTGGTCCATAACGATCAACAAGTGGACAATCAATAAATTTTTTTTTCATTTAATTTTTTTATGTTTTTGTTCTAGACCAGATTGGATTCGTTGGCTTTGCTGTGCGAAAATCCAAAAACAACTGAGCCTATTCAAGAAATTGAGTTTGAGCTGATCAAAAAGTTCCTCTACTTTAATTCAGATGTTCAATCGGCCTCTTATCGGCAAACAGTGAACACTTCCATGAAAAGATTATTTTTTAGATTTAAAGATAGCTGGCTGAGTGTGTGCAGACTTGATCTAAGGTCGAAAAATAATTCTGCTCAGTCAAATGGCCAATTTCCAAAGCTCAATGAGTTGTACAAAGGCTTCATTCAATGGCTATTTGATTTTATTTTTGATTCGATTCACTTGGACTCTACTTTTGCCAAACGAAACCAAAATTTACTTTTGCTCAGCCTTTTTATTGAAATAATTGGCACTCGGCTTACTGATGCAAATAACAATCAATCAGGTAGGGTTTATCTATTTTTATTTTTTTTTATTACTGATAAACATTTATTTATAATTTTTTTTTTTTGTAATTTACAGTAATTTTTTTGATTAAATTTATTTATTGGCTTAGAGATTTGTTTTGATTTTCAAAGAATATTTGACAGAAAACGACTTCTTACTCTGATCGAGTGCTTATGGGACACCTATACAATTAATAAAAACTTGGTCTTGGACCTATTGATCAAAATTGAAAGCCAAATATTTGACCAATATGTAAAAAAAAAAAATTTTTCTTCTTTAATTAAACTTTATGCTTGTAGGGCTTCTCTATGGAAGATTACTTTAGAATAGCTATTCGCTTATTGTCGAGCAGAAAGCCCATTGATTCAATGACTTCAGTCTATCTAATGCTCTTTGTTCAAAGTAAAACAAATGTATCCTCAATTGACACATTGAGCAGAATTTCACCCAAAACATGCTACTCGAGAACAGTAAATATGTTTTTGGCACAATCAGTTCTTGGCGAGTTTAAGATTCATTGTAAAACTGCCAGTCAAAATTTGCTTCTAGCCGCACTTCAAAAACCAGTTTATGGACCTCTTGCAGCAATTCGAAATCTTTTGACACAATCTATTAAAGAGTAAGTTGTAATGTTAAAATAAAAAAATTTTTAAATTTTTTAAAATTGTTGTTTAAATCGGCATAGGATTAATTATAATAGATAAAAAGACAAAACACTATAAAAAATATTTTTTACTAGATAAAGAAATTATTTGATAGACAAAAAAATGAAAAAAACTGTATAAAATAAATGACTACTTATTTTTTTCTTCTTTTATTGCGCGACTCATGAACATGTTCAGCATCAATTTAATTATTAATTGAAGCACCTCTTTTGTTTGATTGAGTGGTTTGAACATCGTTGACATTTTTCTTTGGTCTACCACCACCACGTTTGGGTTCCATGTCTTCTGGTATTTCTTTTCTTTTTTTACACCAATCTACAAGTTCTTTTAATTCTGCTTGAGCGGGGCCATATTGTTTTTTTTTCCAATAAGCTTTTGCGTTTTTTAATTGCCTTTTCGTGATCATAGGCAAGCTAAGACGTCTGATTTCATTCAAAATCTGTTTGTTCCTCTTAACACCCATTTGAAGAAACTCATAAATTTTATCACTTGTTTCTTTTGGAAACGAAGTGCTAGCTTCTTTATTTGTTTCTTCGTGCTGATGTTCATCATTTGATAGAGACACACTGACATTTCTGATCTTTTAAGGGCATCCTTTTAAGCAGGTGTAGAATCTTTTTTCGCCCTCTTGAGTTTTTCGCGTATCTAGCATTTTAATTTTTTTCTCTATGAATGTGTCTTTTTATTAGTGTTGGATGCGGTCTAAGCAATCCGGTCCAAATCGCGGACGGTTTTTGGCGGCTATCTGGCCGGTCTCTCAGGCGGTCTAAATTTTTGGCCGCCAAAAAATACGGCCAGCTTAATACGGGCGGCCACAAATACGGCCAACTATTTGACGGACGGTCATTTGGCCGGTCTCTCAGGCGGTCTAAATTTTTTGCTTGTAAGACTATAACATAACCATTTCAGCTATTAGAGCTATATTTATTTGATGTAATAACACAAGATTAAGATAAAATGAAAAAAATATTTTTAAAACTAATCCTAAATAATAAAATATTTTTTTTCAATAATTTAATTTATTATAAAACGATAAAATTGTAAATGACCGTCCGTCAAATAGTTGGCCGTATTTGTGGCCGTCCGTATTATTTTGGCCGTATTTTTTGGCGGCCAAAAATTTAGACCGCCTGAGAGACCGGCCAAATGACCGTCCGTCAAATAGTTGGCCGGGTTTGGCGGATACGGTTGCGGCCAATAAGAAATTTTACCGGTTAACTGTCCGTGTGTACGGATACCAACACTACTTTTTATCTAGGTGTTACCAGTCAAATCTTAAAAGAAGATATCTCTATTTTGCTTTTTTTTTTAATTCAAAATTTTTTAATTATTAAAATTTAAAAGGCATAGTGAATTTTGGATATAAAAATAAAAACTTTTATGACTTATTTCCAAAAAAAGTAATGAAAAATGAATAAACTGATACGCTAAATGTGTTAATTAAATTCAGCTTCTCCCACTCTGCAATGTAGCTTTCATACTTTGTAATGTTGGTGCATTTTTTATTATTTTTGGAGAAGCTGAATTTAGGTGATACATTGAATGTATTAGCTGCTGCAATTTAAAAATTTTTAGAACCTATTTTGGGCTTTTAAAAAAAAAGTTATTTAGTTCGAAAACTTTCTTCTCTTTTTTTCCAAAAATTTATTTTTTTATTTAAGGATTCTAATTTAATAATTGAGCTCTATTAAAAAATGTAAAATTTTATAAAAAAATTAAAGATTTGAAATTAAAAGTAAAGCTTCGGCGGGATATATTTTTTTAAGATTTTAATTATTATTTTTTAAATTTCTATATTATTTTTATTTTTTTCACACATTTAAAAAAATTTAGTATTTTATTTTAGGTTAAAAAATCCATCATAGCATTTGCATTATTTTAAAATTTTTTTTTTAAGAATTTTTTTTTGTTTAATTTTAATCTATTAAAAAAAGAAATATTTTCGTTCAAGTTGCTTAATTTGTGCTGAATTTCACAACACAAATTTTTTGAAGCTCATTTTTGTTCATCATTATAAAAGTCATTGGACAAGATGCCTTTTTTGACCTCGGTTGAAACTTGATTCTCATTGAATTGCTTTCTCTTAGCACCAGTAACTAGCCTTTATGGGTTACCTATTAACGGTTTGACCTAATCGAAATTTTGAATTACCTGTATTCGTTTAATATTAGTTTTTGAGTTAGGAAAGTGAAAAGAATAATCTAAAATTAATACACTTAAAGAACTATTAAAGTTCACACTAAAATAAAATTTAAATTTAATAAAAAAATTAAATAACTTTGGGAAATATTATATAGTTTTCTGAAAAAATAAAAAAAATCAATATAAAAATATTAAATTATTAAAAAAAAATGAACAGAATTTTCATTTAATTTTCATGAAGTTTTTCTATTAATTAACTTGTATAACTTATTTAAAAAATATCAAATCAAATTTGTATTATTATTAGTAGTAGTAGTATTTGCAGTCTACATATTTCTATCTACACTAACTGCTGCGTAAGATAAGTATCTTTTTGGTAATTTTACTAAATTTTACCGTAAAACTAAAAAGGTCAAAAATTTCTTCAGCTATGTTAATTTTGGTAAAATATCAAAAAAAATTAATTTTTTAAAATTCATAAGTAGATATAAAAAAATAAGTAAATTTACCTTAAATAACGTAAAATTCGTTTTTTATGGTAAAAAAAGTAATCAAAAAAGTTATTTTCAATTTTATTTAAAATTTTTTTTATTTTTATTAAGAAAAATGGATTATGTTTAAGTGTTTCATTGTTTTAACCAAAAAAAAACGTAAAAATTTAAAAAAACTTCCATTCAATCAAACATATCGCTTTGATGTAATAAATAATTAAAAAAATATTAAAAATATGAGAAAAAATAATAATAATCACAAATATGAAATTAGGGCTGATTGTGGTGAGTGACGCAAATCGGTTTCTAGTCTGAGAATATTGGCCAAATTTAAGGGAACGAGGGGAAAAATGTGTCTTCCAATCAGAGGTAGGGAATCGCAAATTTGACTCAAGTCTTACATGACTCAGAGTCAGACTCGAGTCATTTTCTAGTGACTTGAGTCGAGTCTTTTTTTTTTCAAAAAATTGACTCTGACTCAAACTGAATTTGACTGACTCAGACTCGAGTCGAGTCATTTATAAAAAAAATGACTCTAAATTTAAGATTTTCAAATTGGGTTTTAGTTTATGATGATGAAAACAGTTTTACTGAACAAAATTTTGAATATAATGAATTTAATTTAATTTATTTTTTAGCGATTTAATGTTAAAAAATTTTTTTGAATTTTAGCGGCAGTGTCGGCTTATTAATAGAGAGAAAGGTAATTCTTATATTGAGCCGCTAGTTTGGTGGAAAGAAAATGAAAAACTTTTCCCAACACTTGCTAAGCTTGCTAAAAAAAACTTTAGGGATTCCGGCATCGAGTGGTTCAATTGAGAGATTTTTTAGCAAGACTGGTTACATATTGCGTCAACACAGACGTCAAATGACAAATGTATTAGCCGAAAGTTTATTTTTTTTGAAAGAAAATGATGATTCATTTAAAAAATTGTATAATTTAAATTAGTTTTTTTTTTAACTTCTAATTGAAAAAAAAAACTCAATAATTAATAAAAAATCTTTTTTGTTTTTGACTTTAAGACTTGAAATGACTTAGACTTTGACTCATAAGTCATGACTCAGATTCGGACTAGTAAGTCACCGCAAAAAAATGGACTGACTCAGACTCGAGTCGAGTCACTAAAACTTTTAGTGACTCGAATCAAAAGATTCTAACTCCGACTCAGTCATCACGAATTTGCTGAGTCCCTATCTCTGCTTCCAATTGTCTAATTCTAAAGCTGAATTTTTTTAGCACTGTCAGACTTAAAGTATCTTTAGAATTTTCTATTCTATTCGAATAATTCATCAAAATTATGCCAGCCATGTTCTTTTGTCCAAAACTCTGCACTGAGCCTTTGTAGAACTGAATGTCTTGGTGCAAATATTTGACAATTCGTATTCTCAGTTTGACTCAATAGTAAATCAATGTCTATTCTCTTGTTTTTTAAAAATTTAAGATTTATAATAAATAATTTTATAATTAATTATTTAATTTATAATATTTTTGATGAAAAAAAGGGTTGAGAATGAAGCCCAATGTATTAAATCTTTATTTGAATTTCAGAGAAAATTAACACCAGAAAAATGTGACTCTTATATTAATCATTTAAAAAAAAGAAATTTGAGCAATATTAATAATCAATATTAAGTGCTTTCCATTAAGTTATTAAGATTTTTATTGTAAAAGATTAGTCGAATCATTAAAGATTCATTTACTTTTTTCATTATTAAATAAAATTGAAAATTAATTTTTTTTACCGTAAAAAAAAAAATTACGTAGATTTACGTAAATATTATAAATATTCAAATATTAAATTAATTTTTTCCGAACTTTTTATTTTTTGCGAAAATTAATTTTTTTTCAATTTTCTAAAACCTGACTCCCATTTTTCTCGAAAAAATTTTCACATTTTCTATATGATTTAATTGACTTGTTTTATCTATAACAAAAATCTATTTTTCTTCTAGATAAATTCAAATGGCCGATGCCTAATTTTTGATCTTATTCTATCAACATAAATAAAAATAAAAAAATTAATTTTTTTAAAATTTAAAATATCTATTTAATTTTTGTCCAGGATAAAGGAGAGTGAATTTTTGTCCGAATGGAAAGCATTGATTGCAGAGCTTATTGAATTGTGTTTCAGTGTGTCAAAAGTGGTCAGTCCCATAGTGAACTCAAAATCACCGGAGGGAATTTTTCCAACCGAATTGGTGACCATGCAACCAGACACAGTCAATTCAGACCAATTGAAAAATGTGACTCCACAAATGCTGCTTGTGTGCTGCTGGCGATCAATGAAAGAAATATCTTTGTTCTTTGGCGATTTGGTTCGCTTGTTGCCCATCGAGCACGAAACTCTCAAAGAGCACTCTTACCTTCTGTCATCGGCTCAAGTTAACCAAATTGGTGACTACTTTGTCCAGCATTTGTTCGAGACCCGGCATAGAGGCGCATTCGAATTGGCTTATATTGGTTTTACAAGCATGTGCGAAACTTTTTGGAAATGCCGTAATGGTTTGTATTGCGATCAAACTCTAAAGTGGGCTGACTATGTGCTGAACTTGATTCAGACCGAGGAGTCCAAAATGAAGCTTTGTTCAACAAGACGAGGCGGTGGTCTGCCTTATTTTGTCCAAGCAATAGTCAGCACAGAGCTGGTTGAAAATGGACGAAAAACATTGTCCAAATGCATGAGTGTGCTGTTGAAGTTGGTCGAAGCCAAAATGAACGATGCAGACGAGGAAAACTTTAGCCAAGTGTTGGCAATGTACATTCTCAGCGCTTTGTTCAAAGATACTCGCTTGGGCGAGGATGTTCTGCAGTATGCTGAAGCGGCTTTGATTGCAGCCATCAATGGATTTGATTCAGTGTTTTGGAATGTGCGCAATGCATCAACTCTTTTGTTCAGTTCGTTGATTAATCGCATATTTGGTGTCAACAGGTCAAAGGAGGAAATATCAAAAAAAAACAGGTAGGAATTTTATTTTTTTATTTTTATTAGACAATTAGACAAATTGTGTTAGTAGTTATTTCACTTCTAAAATAAAAAAACACTTTAATTGCATGTCAAAAATCGAATGTATCAATAGATAAATAATTTATAGAAGTATTAGTAAAATAAAAAATTTTAAATACAGTGCTTTAAGAAAAAGTGCAGAATGGACTAAATTACGAAATTTTACATTTTTTTTAGTAAGCTTACGTAATCTCACGTGAATATCAGTCGGTAAGGATATGTAATTTTATGAAATATTACGGAGGCTTACATTAAAATACGTAACTTTTAGTAAAATCGTTCTAGAATGCTTACGGCCAAAAAATTAGGATTTTAGTAATAACAATATAAAATTGGCTTCTTTTGCAAAATTTTTAATTAATTTTATTACTCAATTTTTAGTAAAATTGGTAAAATTTTGTAACGCACATATAAATCATCGATCAATTAAAAAGAAAAGATCAGTTTTAGATTAATAAAATAATTATGTAATTTCACGTAAAATTAAGTAAGAAAAAGTAAGGAATGTTAAAATTTTTTTTAATTTTTCATAATAAAATTAATTAAATATTTTGGAAAAGAAGCCAATTTTATATTATTCTGACCAAAATCCTAATTTTTTTGGCCGTCAGCATTCTAGAACGATTTTACTAAAAGTTACGTATTTTAATGTAAGCTTACGTAATTTTTCGTAAAATTACATATTTTATTTTTTTTTTTTTAATTTTTTCGTATTTATAAATAAAATTTTGACAAAATTTGAAATTAATAAAATTTAATTGATCACAACTGGTTGGATCTATTTTAAAGTTATTATTTAAAGGAATTATTTGAGTAAAGTGTACATTGTTTAGAATTATATAAATTGTCAAAATAAATTTTTGAGCTGTATCACGTTAAATGCGATGTTGTGTAGTAAATAATATTTGATAGATTGTAAAAACATTAAACTTAAAGCTATCGCATTAAACTCTGTACCAAACACACCAAAAGTAGCTGCATTCATAAATTTTGATTAAAACTTGTCTAAATATTTAAAGCTATCAGCCAATTTCTAAAATAAGATAAATAATTTTATGTTCCAAAATTATATATGTCACTGTCAGGTTATAAAATGTGTCATTTTGTAAAATGACTTGGCAAATGATAAAATTCCAGAGAAAATAAATTGAATATTCACATAAGGCAGTCCGAGTGCTTTCTTTTGGGTATAGTTAAGGATTTATAAAGTGCTCTTTTAGTATGAGATGCTCTTTTCGAAAGCTGAGTTCAAGTTTGGCTTGAAATGTAATAAGAAGATTTTTCAATAAGAAAATTTGATAAATTAAATTATTAGCGAAGCGTTTTGTTTAATTTTTGTAGAATTTAAAACTAATTTTTTTAAAATGAAAACAAATCTTTTTGTGGAAAAAATTTAAACTGTGCTAATTAAATTTTGGTAAAAACAGTAAAAATTATTTATTTTAACATTTTTCTTGCCTGGTCAAAGAAAAAAGGAAAATTTTATTATTTGCCAAGTCGTTTTGCAAAATGACGCATTTTCCAAATTGACAGTGACATCTTTATCATATTCAACTTAGTGTCTCTTGATAAATAAATTATTTTTCCAATTTAATTGTTTAATTTAAAATTCATAGATAAATAATAAAATATAGTAGATAAAAAAATTAGAAAACGTGTGTTTTCACATAAGTTATTTGTAAATAAATTAAAAATTAAATTCCTAAGATACGTTTGCGTTTTTGTCAATTTTACTTTACTTTCTTGCATCGCATTATGATGAGCATGGTTTGTTGAACAATTAGGACATTTCCAAAATTTATTAATTGGTTTGTAACATCTATTGACATATTTTTAACTTAATTTAAAATTAGATTATTAGAACAAATTTTACATGATTTAAAATTATTCAATAAATGTTGTTCTTTTGTCCAAAACTCTTTGCACTGAGCTTTTAAGAACTGAATGTCTTGGTGTAAATATTTGAAAATTCGTATTCTCAGTTTGACTCAATTGTAAATCAATGTCTATTCTGTTGTTGTAATTTTAGGCTTTCACTAAAAATTTCTTGGTCGTTGTAAAGTCCGCTTCTTTATCTTGCAAAATTCATTGATCAATTTCATTCAAAAAAATCATCCACCTTTTACCAAATAGAAATTAAATTTTTTTATCTTAGTTTTTCTGAAGCTAATTTATCAAACAAAATAAATTAGTTATTCCAGAGCTTTTAAAATAAACAATTCAGACAACAAAAAATTAAATCAATAGTTTTTCTACAATAGCTAGAGAATATACAATAAAAATATACTCGATGATCAAAAAATAATCAAAATAAATATCTAATTAATGTTTAGAAAATCAATTGAATCGAATGCTTATCTGATTTTAAATTGTCGTATAAAAAGACTGAAAAAAAATCTAAAATCATTCAAAAACATTCAATCCATCAATAATTAAAAAGACTATCATTAAAACAAAAATAAAATGTGCTCTCCATGTGGTTCATCATTTAACTTTTCTTTAGCCGCCCCACTTCCATTGTCTCTACCAGAACCATTCCCTCTACCTCTACCAATTAGCACTTGTGGTTCACCATGTTCAGCTCCACTACCATTGCCACTTCCTTTACCAATTAGCACTTGTGGTTCACCATGTTCAGCTCCACTACCATTGCCACTTCCTTTACCAATTAGCACTTGTGGTTCACCATGTTCAGCTCCACTTCCATTGCCACTTCCTTTACCAATTAGCACTTGTGGTTCACCATGTTCAGCTCCACTACCATTGCCACTTCCTTTACCAATTAACACTTGTGGTTCACCATGTTCAGCTCCACTACCATTGCCACTTCCTTTACCAATTAACACTTGTGGTTCACCATGTTCAGCTCCACTTCCATTGCCTCTACCTCTACCAATTAACACTTGTGGTTCATCGTGTGGTTCTTCATTCGGTACCTGGTTCTAAGAAACAAAAATTCAAAATACTTTAAACAATGTAAAACTAGAATTTATGTTCTAGGCAAAATTATTATTTAATTGATATCTAATTTTATTTTATTACAATTTTTAATTTTTAAGAGATAAAGTTTACTTTAGATACATTTTATTTTAATTTGAATTTTTTATTCCTTCAAAAATTTCGTTTGACTATCAAAAATGCTAAAGAATTTTCTGAGAATAAGGTGATACGGAAAATGATATATGTGAATACTTTGAATGAAAAAAAATTAAAAGCTTTTTTCAAATAATTAATAAATCATTTATTTTTGTGATATTTTGGTTTTATAACCTCAAAAATAAATTATTAAATTGAATTTTCCAGTTAATCGGATGAAGTCAAAACTATTTTCAGCACTAACAGCTTAATCGTAATCAACCGCATTTAAAATACTGTTAATTTTACTGTATTAAATTTGATATTTTTTAATTTTTTTTAATTTACTTATTAATATACTTAAATTCTTTTTTTATTACTTATTTAACTTCACCTAAAATAAATTTTAGCGAATAAAACGATTTTGCTCCCATAAAAATACTTTTAATATATAAAAGACTTTTTCAATAAAAAAAAAATTTAAATGTAAAGATACTTTTTTATTCTAAAAAAAATTGAAATATCTCAAAATTACTTCTTAACTCCAAAATACTCGATGCCTTTATTTATCTTTTAGGTTTCTATCTTTATCTTGCTATTTCTTGAGTGTTTAGACTGTTTATTCTTTCATCAAAATTCCTATCGGATTCACTTACCAAATCAAGCATTTCAAAATTTAGTGAAAATATTATATCATAATTTTGGAAATGATTCGGCGGTGTAATGTATCTTGGCAGACTTGTTTTAAAGTCACAGTTTTAAGTATAAGTCACAAAAATATAAGTCAAAGTTATGACTTAAAAAAAATAAAAATCATTGACTTGACTTGACTTAAAAACAACTCTGTATCATAGCATTTTTTTTTCATAAAAAATATAAAACAATTAATAAAAAGTAGAGGAGGAAATAAATTTCACTGTAAATTTTTTTTAAAAATGACGAAAATAATAAAATTTCCCTTTTTGCTTTAATAAGGTATTTTAAAAATTCAAGTAAATTCCCAAGTCTTGACATGCCTCTGCATATTATTTAATCTTGGGTCAACTGCAACTGGAGCACACGTTCTATTTAGCTACTACATAAGCCATATAAATCATTTAATTTATCAATAAAAAACGCTTTACTCATCAATTTTAATTTTAATAAATTAATTTGTGCTTTGTAAAAAAAATGCTATGAAGCGTTACATGCTATGAAAAGATCCAGTTTCAATAATTCTCATGTCAGGAAAGGTTTTTATATGAAAAGAATTTTTTAAAAATCAAAAAAAGTTGCCTATTTAAGAAAAGTTATTTTAAATGCATGTATCATTTTTATAAAGAAAATATATTAGAATGATTAAAAAAAAATTAGTTACAAAAACAATTTCGAGCCTTTATACATTATTTATATATCTAATAAAATAAAATATTTAAGAATTTTAAAAATAAAGCATTTAATTGGAAAAAATTAATTTTTTTAAAGAAAAGATTACTGTTTTCTGAAAAAAACTCAAAAATTGATAAAAATTAAGCTTTTGAATTTTAAATTTATTAGTTAAATTGTTTGAGTTTTAAATCGATTCGATATTTATAAAAGTTTAATGTAAAAAATTTAAAATTTTAGTCGCATTAAAAATTAGGATTTAATTTTTATTTAAAAAAAATAAAAACCATTTTTTTACCTGTCCTAAATGTGAATTTCAAGTTTTTTTTTAATTCAAAATCGAAAGCTGATTATAACTAAAGTTTTTGGTTTCAATCTTCTTTTTTATCTTTGCATTAAACCCAAAAACCCAAATATGGCATCTTAGAACATTAGCGTCTCATTAACATGGTACTTGAGTTAATTTCTTTTTGGATTGGGACTTTGTTGATTCATCAAAAACAAAGATTGGGACTCGTTTTTAATAAAATTAAAAAAAATCGATCAAAATAATTTTGGGTGAATTAAAAAAATTAAAAAAAAATAAAAAATTTTTTAAAATAAATAGATAAAATCGTTTCTAAGAAAATTTCCCCAATGTCAAAAAAGTTAATTTCTATCTATTTAAGCATGCCGGGACGAATGTTCTTCATAAAGTTTCCTCAATTGTATCAATTTTTCCACAATGTAATAACCAATTCAATTGACACACTAGAGTAAGAAATTAATTACGATTTATGATATTAGATTACTTTAAAATAATTTAGAACCAATTTAAATGCAAAACTATATTTAATCGTTCTGATACTTGGCCACCTGTACACTTTGAGTGACGAGAGTTCTGACCCAGAAGCCCTTCTACACAACTACATTCCACTGCTTCTCCACTGTTCCAAATCACCAGTCATGAAAACAAGAGTGTACATTGCCAAATCAGTGTCATCAATTGTCAACTTGCATCGATACCCGAGCTTACTTAACCAAATATTCGATGACCATTTTGAAAAAATTCGACCCCAAGACAATAACAAAATTAATGGACTTTTAGAGGTGCTCAGTTCTCTAATTGACAAAAACAATATTTTTAAATTTATTAAAATTGATGATGTTTTTCAAAGATTTATTCCAATTATTCAATTTAAACAGTAAAATTAAAAAACTTTTAAATTTTTTTAAAATTTTTATTTTAATTAGTTGTCCTGTAAACTATGCCGCCTTATTAAATGTTATGTCAAAAATATTTTATCAATGTGAAGGCGAACTAGTGGGTGATAAACTTGGGAGATTGACAGGAATTATGGAACATTTGGAACAACAATCAATTGAGTCACTGTCTATAAATTTAGGCGATTCACATAATTTTGTCTTACCTGGAACCCACGATTTATTGATGGCAATTGGAGAGTCATTTTGTATTCGGGCCTCTACTGATTCGGACTCTAAAGCTTATTTTTCAGGTCTAATAGACTCATTGGTTGACAATTCAATGAATTTAGAAAGAGGAGTAGTAAAATTTTTTAAAAATTGGAATTATTTGGGAAAAGAGAATCGGCTTGATGCAATAATGGAGAAAATAAGTCAATTTTTTAGATCAAGTCTTAAGCAAGCTGTGATTAAAAGCCAACAAATCGACAATATTTGGAATTTAAAAACAGTTACTTTAAATTTTTTTACTTTATATTTTTAATTTAAAATTTTTAAAGTCGTGTGAATTGATGAGCTTTTATGTTGAAAATAAAAAGAGCAATTTGTTGTTTGATAATCATGCAGAATTAGTCGAATTTTGGTCTAAACTCATTCAAACAACTTCTATCCAAACCGAGTAATCTTTTTTAATTTAAGTCATTTTTAATAAGAGTAAAATTTAAGTCAAATTCAATTATGAAATTTGATTCAATTTTGATATTCAAATTATAAATTAATTTTCAATTTTTGCTCAAATTTAAAATATATCTAAAAATGGAAGTTTAAATTATTAATAGAAATATTCATGGATTTTAAGCAATACATTAAACCATTTTTTTAGGGCATCTTGAAGTTGATGATCAATTCAAATTATCATTTCAATTCCAATAGTTTATCATTAGATATTAAAATCAATATTTGAATTAACTTAAATAATTTTAATGTAACATGCTTAATATGCTATGTAGATTTAAAAATAAAATAAATTTTTCATTTCAAAAATATTTGTATTAAAGATCAATCTTTTCATTTTATTACTTATTTGGAATTTAATATTTGAAATCCATTATTAAATTTAATTTTGAATTTTGAATGCTAGATACAAATACTTTTGAAATAAAAAATTTCAAAATAAACTCTACATAAAATCAGTTAATAAATTTAAATTTAAAAACCGATTTTATCAATGGATTGAGAAAATATTTTTTTTTTAATTTTTTATTTTTGAAATCTACATAACATGTAAAGCATGGACATTAAAATTATTTAGATAAATTTAAAGATTAATTTCAATATCTAAAGATCAACTCTTTGAAATGAAATGATATTTAGAATTGATCATCAATTTCAAGCTGCCTTTTATAGTTAAAAAACAAATATTTCATTGGAAACTGTGCTATGTAGTTAATTTTTTTTTTCAATGCAAGACTTCAATGAGATGATCAATTATAAAAATACAAACACAATTAAAATAAATTTAAGTTCAAAGACTGAAAAATTCAAAAAAAGTTTTTTAAATATTATCTAAATTTAAATTTACAATTAATTTTCAACCAAATTTGAATATCAAACTTAAATTTTATTTAAAATTTAAATTATTTATTTGAATTTTCTTTGAATATCCCATATTTGATTTCAAAACTTAAATTGGCCTTAAAAAATTTACTAAATTAAACTTTTTTGACTTTGACTTAATCTTCTGACATCAAAACAAGACTTTAGTTAATGCACAAAGCAATTTTATAGTTCTCATTTTTTTATTCCAAAAAAGTCATTAATTTACGTAAAACTCAGTAACAAATTTAAAAATTAATTTATGAAATTGAAAAAAATCTATTTTATTTGAAACAATCAATAAAAAATCTTTTGTGTTTAGTCTGTCTTAAATGTTTTATCATTTTTACCAATATCTTTGAATAGATCAACATTTTTTCCAATTCTTTTGGTTTCAAATAAAAACAATTTTTTTTTTCCTTTGACTACATCGAGCAGGCACCAAAGTTGTACAGGCATTGTGATTAAAAGTTCTCTACATTTAGCATCAAATTATTTAGCTTTTTTTTTAGCCTAATTTTATTTAATTTAAAAAAAATTTATTTGGTTTAGATTTAAATTTAAATAATTCAGAATTCATTTTAATTTGCACAACATCATTAATTACTATTTAATAAATTTTAATTTATTTAATAAATAAAAGATCAGAGACAAGAATTGCATTACTATTGCTTATTTCTGGCTTGTTTGAACAAGTTAACTCATTGCCTTCAGATAGCACAGACATAGACCGGCTTGTTGATTTACTCAACTCATTTATGGAACGAGACGATGAAGCGTTTATTGTGGCAAATTTTTTGCAGCAAAATAAGAGGTACATTTTTTCATCAAAATGCAAACTTGGACTCAAGTGCACCTTTTTCTGGGAACTGTTATTTCAATTGCTGATCGAAAATAACAATGACAGCAGTCAAATATGCTCAGATATTGTTTCGAGTTTGACTGATGGTGTCAATTCAAAATATGAACCAATCTCAATGATTTCACATGGTCTAGATCTGTGTATCAAAAATATAAGCAGTACTTATGAGGGCTTTAAGTTTTTGCTGGACCAGTATGATTATGTAAGCGAGTGCGAACCACGAAACAATGATAATGAGGTATTAGAATAAAATTGAAAAAAAAATTCTCAATTTATTTAAATTTTTTTAAAGGAAGAATTAGAAATTGTTTTTGATAAAGGTGTAGATGCGGTCAATAGCAGTTTTCTTCATTATTTGCTTGAATTGGTTAAACGAATTGAAAATATCATCGAGAATAATGATGGTGGAATATTTTCAATTTTATTAAAAGATAAAATAGAGACTATTTCAAACCGACTTGATGTCGAAATGGAATTTAGTCTAAAATATTTAAAAACAAATCGAATGAATTATAATGAATTTAGATTCTCTAAGTTGGCTGCACATCTCATGTTTTTGACCAAATTGTCCAAATATCACCAAGAATCGGACCAATATCGAAAAGTAATGCAAAAAGTTGAAGAAAACCGGCTAAATTTTAATTGTTTTGTTCAGTCTTATATTTTTTAAGATGAATAAAAATATTTAAAATTTTTAAACTTTTCATCATTTACCAAAAAATATAAAAAAGCTTAGAATCTAAAAAAAAATTACTTAATACAACAGACTTTTTTTTGTTAATTATAGATCATTGAGTCCAATCATTATAAGTAACTAGTTTAATTAACCGACTTAAAAGAAGCTGTCACCTTTAATTAAACTTCACAGAGAACCTGAAAATACAGAAAAAAAATTTAAATTAAATTGTGACGTAATAATCCCAACTTGTCAATTTGAATTACAATTCTAGATCTAATTTATGCTGTTTTACTCCATTTTACATCAGTGGTTTACAGTGCTTTGTCGGTTTCTTTACTTGTTCGAGTTAAAATTGAACTCGATTAGTCGTGTCATTTTTAAGTCATCTTACTCTGGAATGAATTGGCCATAAACTCTAAAAAAATTAATTTTTTGAAATTTTAAAAAAGTTAGATTTGTTTTTTTTAATTTTTTTGTTGCCAGCTAAAAATAAATAATTCAGTGGTGTACTTAGACAATACTCGGATGTGTTCAGTAGCAATCTTGGAAATTTGGATTATTTTAAATTAGGTTGGATGTGGATCAAACAGTTAGACCAACTAATTTAAAGAATCTACGCATCCCGTTTTATCTTTATGAGAAACTGAAGGAAATTTTGGAAAAGGGAATTAATGATGGACTATTTGAAAAAGCAAAAATAAAATATTAACCAATATTTTTAAATTTTGCAATGCAAAATTTAATTTACTTTTTAAATATATTTTAGTATAAATAAATATTATAATAGCATTAGATTTAGATTTTGTGGTTAAAGTATTAAAATAAAGATTTATTAAAAAACCAATCAGAAAAAAAGGATTATTTTTATTTAAAATATTAAAAATTTAATATTTAATTTAAAAAAGAAATATAAAAAGCTAATTTCAGTGCTTAGTTTTGATCATGGGATAATGATCATGAACTTCAAGTTTCCATTTAATTCAAGATTTGTTTTTTAAATCCTTTCTCAAAATTGGCACAAAAATTTTAATTTAATTTTAAATAAGAAAAAACATTTTTTTTTATTAAGTGAAAAAATTATTAAAAGAACATTTTGTAAATTTTTTAAAGAAATATTAAATTAAAAAAATATTTTCTTAAGGAAAAATAGAAAAAGGGTATAACATAATCATCGGGATTTAAATATAAAAAACAGTTTAAAAGAAAAATTATTCAATTAAAATAACTCCATGTTTTTATTGTGTTATCAGCTGAACCACTTGCCAAGTCACCATTTTGAAGAACTGCAAGTGTCATTACATTATTTTTGTGACAGTTCAAAGTCATTTTTTCAGTTCCATCAAGAAAATTCCATATTTTAATAGTATCATCGTATGATCCACTAGCCAAATCACCATTTTGAAGAACTACTAGCGACTCGACATAATATGTATGGCCACTTAAAGTCATTTTTAAAGTTCCATCAGTTGGATTCCATATTTTAATAGTATTATCCCATGATCCACTAGCCAAATCACCATTTTTAAGTACTGAAAGTGACGAAATATAATTTAAATGACCATTTAATGTCATTTTTAAAGTTCCATCAGTTGGATTCCATATTTTAATAGTATTATCCCATGATCCACTAGCCAAATCACCATTTTGAAGAACTACTAGCGACTCGACATAATATGTATGGCTACTTAAAGTCATTTTTAAAGTTCCATCAGTTGGATTCCATATTTTAATAGTATTATCCCATGATCCACTAGCCAAATCACCATTTTCAAGTACTGAAAGTGACGAAATATAATTTAAATGACCATTTAATGTCATTTTTATAGTTCCATCAACTAAATTCCATATTTTAATTTTTGCATTAACTGAGCCACTTACCAAATCACCGTTTTTTAGAACTGCAAGAGACAAAACATGGTCTTGATCGCTGATAAAAGTCATTTTTAAAGTTCCATCAATTGGATTCCATATTTTAATAGTACTATCCCAAGATCCACTAGCCAAATCACCGTTTTGAAGAACTACAAGCGATCTTACCCAACTTGTGTGACTTTTTAAAGTCAATCTGACTAAAAATATATATTTATTTTTATTTTGTTTTTTGATTCTTTTAAAATGGTATTTACTTGTTACTCTTTTTTCAAGAACAATTGAATTTATTCTATTTTTTCTAATTTCACTTGTAATGCAGCTTTTAAAGATAGTACAAACATTTTCTTTTAACATTACTGTAGTGCAATCGCTTATTTTCAAGCATTCATTTACACATAAAAATTGATTTTTGGTTTCAAACCTTATTGATTCTTTTAGATTTTCAACCGTTTCAAGTACTTCTTCTCCATCAAATCTAGCAAATTTTTGTCCAATTTTCTTTCCTTTTAATCCGAATATCATTAAAAAAAATATTTTTATGATTATTAAAATCATCTCCAATCAAGACCAAAATAAAATAAAATCAGAAAAAATTAGTTTTTATTTTCAAAATTCACTATTAATTAACTTCGTCTGCGAGGATGTCAATTAAATTCACTTCCATTTGTACATACTTTTTTTATTTACCATTTTATCAATTAAATTTTTTAGTTATATTGAAAAATAACTCTCTTAAAAAGTTTCAATTTTTCAATTTTTATCCTTTATGATGAAGGTTTTTGTTTGCCTTTCATTTCTTTTATTAAAGAATATAAATAAAGTTCATATCCTTTCATTTTATTTGTCGTTTTAATTTATGTTATTAAATTAGTTTATTATAAAAGGAAATTTGATTATTCTATATTTCTATCTTAAATAAAAAATTAAGTTTATTCTATCAGAATCATGCATAGTATTAATTCTTTTTTTTTATTCAGTATCAAATATAAAATGTTCTAAATAAAAACTTATTCAAAAATAAAAGAATCGAGCTACGTAAAATCACAAAACACTTAAAAAATAGCAAGCTGAAAATATAATAAATTAAAGGATACAAAAAAAAAAGTTTTTTAGACACAGACTTTCTTCCATATTTGGTCACTTGCTCCTGCTGCTTTACATTCTCACAATTTTTGCTTCCAGGCTTCCTTCCCCTCTTTGAAATACGTTGCTCTTCTCCTTCTCTGTCACTCGCCATTTGTACCAAATCGATTTTAGTTTCGCCATTCTCTTCCTCAATCACTTCACCTTCGCTAATAATTTTTTTTTTTTTTTTAATTCTATTTTTGTTTAATAAAATATTTTAGAACCAAAAAATTTTTTTTATTTTTTTTCCATTCATTTATAATGGAAACCTCTATATAACGAACACGTTTTTTTGGAACGGAGCGATTCGTTATAACGAGGTTCGATTGTACCACTTTTTCTTGATCCGGTAAAATACCCATAGCAGAAATTTTGTGGCCTTAAAATTTTGAATAATTAAAAAGACTATCATTAAAACAAAAATAAAATGTGCTCTCCATGTGGTTCATCATTTAACTTTTCTTTAGCCGCCCCACATTCTCTACCTCTACCAATTAACACTTGTGGTTCACCTTGTTCAGCTCCACTTCCATTGCCACTTCCTTTACCAATCAGCACTTGTGGTTCACCATGTTCAGCTCCACTTCCATTGCCACTTCCTTTACCAATTAGCACTTGTGGTTCACCATGTTCAGCTCCACTTCCATTGCCTCTACCTCTACCAATTAGCACTTGTGGTTCACCATGTTCAGCTCCACTTCCATTGCCACTTCCATTGCCACTTCCTTTACCAATTAGCACTTGTGGTTCACCATGTTCAGCTCCACTTCCATTGCCTCTACCTCTACCAATTAGCACTTGTGGTTCACCATGTTCAGCTCCACTTCCATTGCCACTTCCTTTACCAATTAGCACTTGTGGTTCACCATGTTCAGCTCCACTTCCATTGCCTCTACCTCTACCAATTAGCACTTGTGGTTCATCGTGTGGTTCTTCATTCGGTACCTGGTTCTAAGAAACAAAAATTCAAAATACTATAAACAATGTAAAACTAGAATTTATTTTCTAGGCAAAATTATTATTTAATTGATATCTAATTTTATTTTATTACAATTTTTAATTTTTAAGAGATAAAGTTTACTTTAGATACATTTTATTTTAATTTAAATGTTTTATTCCTTCAAAATTTTCGTTTGACGCTCAAAAATACTAAAGAATAATTTGACAATGAATTCTGAGAGTAATTTAATACTCAAATAGGTATATGTGAATACTTTGAATAAAAAAAAATAAAAAACTTTTTTCAAATAATTAATAAATTATTTATTTGTTCTTGTCATATTTTGGTTTTATAACCTCAAAGATAAAAATAAAAAATTGAATTTTCCGGTTAATTGAATAAAACCAAGACGATTCTTTAAACTAATTATTTTTTCTTAATTAATCTCATTAAAAATATTGTTAAATGTACTTATTTTTTAAATTTTATAAATTATTATTATATTTAATTACCATTTATATATTTCAAAAAAATAAAATGTTTTAAATTTTTAATTGCTTATTTTTCCTATTTCCTAGTATCGTTTCTATAAGTGGACTTATCAAGTGGATAGATCAAAAATACCTAATTTTAAACTGGATTCAATGAATTCACGATAGACGCGTTGAAATGATCATCCCGATAGAATAAAAAGTTATATAATATCATCTTTACATCACCCTCAGATGTTTATTGAATAAATATTATTATTATTATTGCGAGGAACGAGCGATCGCGACGAGCTTTATAAGCTGTGTGTGGGCGTGTCACTGAAAAAGCCATAGCGGGGCAATAAAAAATTCGATGTTCGCGAAAATGGGTATTTGTATATGTAATCAAAAATAGAAGCCTCATTGTGCTAAAAAATTATAAATTAGTACTTGACAATACAGTCAATTTATTTGTCTTAAGTCAACTTTTTCTAAAAAAGGCGTGTTTAACTTAAATAACGTCTCGTTACTCGCATATAAAGCTCTGCTTCCCTATCTTTAATATAATGTCCGAAATTCACAATTTTCTGAGTCTTGTATATTTATTGCAAAGTTTTGCAGAATCAGTTTATTGGCGGTAAAGTGTATGTCTCAGTTGCTCCAATTTAAAGAACATGTTTTGTTCTTACAGAACTTAAGTTTTGGCATTTTTTATACAGTGTTTTTATAAAAGAATCAGAATGAGCTAAATTAAGTAAGGAGGGCGCAGTATCTCCATAGAAACTTGGCCTAAAATTTTGAAAACTAAGACAAACCATTTAAACATATAAATGACGGCTCATTTTAAAGCATCTTTTTTATCCTTTTTCCGAGAATACATTTTTTTTGAAATTTTTTGGAATGTCCACTTCATTATGCATTCGTATATAAACATATGTGACCTATTAAATTCTTTGAAACAAATTTTAAAACTGAAAAATAAATTTTAAATTTAAATAAAATTAAAAGTATATTATTCTTATTTAAAAATATTTGTAAAAATGCCTCTTGATAAATTGAAAGAACGTTTTTGCCCCCTTCCTGAAGGCTGTAGAAGAAGGGGAGATATAATTGGAAAAAATAAGTTAAGAGAAATAAAAACTGCCGAGCTAGCGGATGAACTGTCTAGTTTTTTCAAACAATAAATCAAGATTGGAGATATAATCTGTATGAAACATTATATGATTTATTATGAGAGAAACAAAACCCAAAGCACAATTGAAGCGGAAGGTTCGAATGAAAATAATGAATTGGCGGCAGGCTCAACTATTGAATATGAAGAAGAAGTTCAACCAACAACATCGGCTACCATCAATCAATATAATGAAGATTATTTTGATGAAAGCACATTTGATCGTAGTGAAACGATTATGCCGAGTCAGCAAGATGAGAGTGAAAGTTCGAACGAGAACTCAGTATTAAGGTTATAAAACCAAAATATGACAAGAACAAATAAATAATTTATTAATTATTTGAAAAAAGTTTTTTATTTTTTTTTATTCAAAGTATTCACATATACCTATTTGAGTATTAAATTACTCTCAGAATTCATTGTCAAATTATTCTTTAGTATTTTTGAGCGTCAAACGAAAATTTTGAAGGAATAAAAAATTCAAATTAAAATAAAATGTATCTAAAGTAAACTTTATCTCTTAAAAATTAAAAATTGTAATAAAAAAAATTAGATATCAATTAAATATTAATTTTGCCTAGAACATAAATTCTAGTTTTACATTGTTTATAGTATTTTGAATTTTTGTTTCTTAGAACCAGGTACCGAATGAAGAACCACACGATGAACCACAAGTGCTAATTGGTAAAGGAAGTGGCAATGGAAGTGGAGCTGGAGCTGAGCATGGTGAACCACAAGTGCTAATTGGTAGAGGTAATGGTAATGGAAGTGGAGCTGAGCATGGTGAACCACAAGTGCTAATTGGTAGAGGTAATGGTAATGGAAGTGGAGCTGAGCATGGTGAACCACAAGTGCTAATTGGTAGAGGTAATGGTAATGGAAGTGGAGCTGAGCATGGTGAACCACAAGTGCTAATTGGTAAAGGAAGTGGAAATAGAAGTGGAGCTGGAGCTGAACATGGTGAACCACAAGTGCTAATTGGTAGAGGTAGAGCAAATGGTTCTGGTAGAGACAATGGAAGTGGGGCGGCTAAAGAAAAGTTAAATGATGAACCACATGGAGAGCACATTTTATTTTTGTTTTAATGATAGTCTTTTTAATTATTGATGGATTGAATGTTTTTGGATGATTTTAGATTTTTTTTCAGTCTTTTTATACGACTATTTAAATTCAGATAAGCATTCGATTCAATTGATTTTCTAAACATTAATTAGATATTTATTTTGATTATTTTTTGATCATCGAGTATATTTTTATTGTATATTTTCTAGCTATTGTAGAAAAAATATTGATTAAATTTTTTTTTTGTCTGAATTGTTTATTTTAAAAGCTCTGAAATAACTAATTTATTTTGTTAGATAAATTAGCTTCAGGAAAACTTAGATAAAAAAATTTAATTTCTTTTTGGTAAAAGGTGGATGATTTTTATGAATGAAATTGATCAATGATTTTTTTTAAATTCTATTTTTTTTAATTTAATTATCTTATTTAACTAATTATTTAACCTTATTATATCAAATTAATAATTAATTTTTATTGCTTAGAACATGGGAAATAATCTAAGCACACCTGATGATACCTATGCTCGGTGTCCTCGGCCTTAATTTATTTTTTTGATAAAAAATTAGTAAAATTCAAAAAATTTGAATAATTAGCTACTCAAAACTATAGTATTCATTAGATTTTTCAAATTTTATTATTAAAAAAAAGACAAAATTTACCCTTTTTAAAATGCTGGATGGCAGATTATCGAAAAGAATCAGGCTTAACCATGACCAAATTTTCAAAAATTTTTAACTTTAAGATTTATTTATTTGTAATACTGTACCGAGCTATAGCTCCTTCAGATTAAAAAAAAAAAAAGTTAAATAAGATAAAATAAATTAAAAAAAATAAGTAGAAGTGTAGTTAAAATAAAATAAAATAGTTTAAAATAAAGGAAAATTAAAATTAAAATTAGATAAATAAAATTTAGAATTTAAATTATAAACTCGACACATTCATTATTAAATCAATGGCTTATAAAATATTTATAACTAATGTGAAATAATTCGCTACAACGAATGGAAAATTGAAGCCCATTTTAATACATTACAACGCTAATTGTCACTTTCTATAACGAATACATACTTCATAGCACATTCGTAATAGTTTAACGAATGTGAACAAAAAATTATTTTTTATTTATCAATTAAATTTTTATCTGGAAAAGTAAAAAAATAATGACAATAGAAAGGGAACTAACAAAGGCCGTGTTGTTTCATATATATTAACAAAAAACCTTCCAGTTTATAATAGGTTCAATTCAAACGAATCTATGAATGCAAAGATATTCGATGAATGGTTAATCAAAATCAACAATCAATTCTAGCCGGAAAATCGTAAAATACTACTTTTCGTCGACAATTTTAGCGGTCACAAACAACAAGAACTTTCTAATGTTAAAATAGAATTCTTTGCATCAAACAAGACTAATCGATGTTTTGGATGCAATTTGTAAATTAAAATCAGCTTGGGACAGCGTAGAATTGTCTATTGAAAAGGAGAATTCATAAAATCATCTAATTGCAATGTTTTTGAATTTATTGACAATAATCAGTAAGAGTTTGATAAACTTGGTTCAATAAAGACAAACAAAATTGTGAATTTTGACAAATATGACTTTCGACATTCTGATGATATTCTTATTTTGTGAATTAAAAATTAAAAAAAAATTCTCCCGCTCAATTTTTTTCCCCCATTGTTTTTCATGGTAAATTCAATATAACAAATCTCATATAACAAATGACATTTTTTAAGTGTTCTGATTTCCTTTTTATTTTTTATTCCGATACTGCTTCTTATTTTCTGTCAGCTGCTTTAATCTGACAATTTAACCATTAATAATTTACCTTTCATGTCCAGTTTGATCACTCTCTTCGATCTCAGTCAATTTGTCTTTCTCTTATCTTAGTAATTTTTCGAATACTTTCTCGACCTCAGTTAGAGGGCGTTGATAAACACTCTATTTCTCATAAATTTAATGAAGTCCCCAAGCTGTCACCAGAACATTTTTTCTATCTCGAGCGCTATGAAGTTCTACTAAAATTGGTGGTATTCTTTTTTTACCCTTCGATCAATTCTTTAAACGAGTAATTTTTAAATATAAATAGAACAAAATTTAGTTATGACGTAAGCTGGATCTTATAATTATTTAATTATCTAAAATGTAAAATATACGAAAAAAACATTTTTTTTAATTTTATTAAGTAAACAAACTATTAAAATAATATTTGTTTATTTTTTGTAAGGTAACACTCAAGAAAAATAATTAAACTAAAAGAAAACCGAAAAAGGACATGATAAAATCTTAAATAATTAGGATTTAAATACTGAATATAATTATTAAAAAATTAATCAATCAAATAGCTCCATATTTTAATTGTCTTATCCCTTGATCCACTAGCCAAATCACTATTTTGAAGAACCACAAGTGAGAACACAGAACCAGAGTGACAATTCAGACTCATTTTTTGTGTACCATCAACTAAATTCCAAATTTTAATTGTTTTATCATCTGATGCACTTACTAAATCTTCGTTTTTAAGAACTAAAAATGATCTAATCCAGCCTGAATGACCATTCAATGTCATTTTTTGTGTTCCATCAGCTAAATTCCACATTTTAATTGTTTTATCATCTGATCCACTTACTAAATCTTCGTTTTTAAGAACTAAAAATGATCTAATCCAGCCTGAATGACCATTCAATGTCATTTTTTGTGTTCCATCAACTAAATTCCAAATTTTAATTGTTTTATCATCTGATCCACTTACGTAATCTTCGTTTTTAAGAACTAAAAATGATCTAATCCAGCCTGAATGACCATTCAATGTCATTTTTTGTGTTCCATCAACTAAATTCCAAATTTTAATTGTTTTATCATCTGATCCACTTACGTAATCTTCGTTTTTAAGAACTAAAAATGATCTAACCCAATCTGAATGACCATTTAATGTCATTCTTTCTGTTCCATTTATTAGATTCCATATTTTTATTTCCTTATCAGCTGATCCACTTGCCAAATCACCGTTTTGAAGAACTGCAAGTGAATAAACAGTGCTTGAATGACAATTTAATGTCATTCTTTATGTTCCATTTATTAGATTCCATATTTTTATTTCCTTATCAGCTGATCCACTTGCCAAATCACCGTTTTGAAGAACTGCAAGTGAATAAACAGTGCTTGAATGACCATTTAATGTCATTCTTTCTGTTCCATTTATTAGATTCCATATTTTTATTTCCTTATCAGCTGATCCACTTGCCAAATCACCGTTTTGAAGAACTGCAAGTGACCAAATGCAATTTGAATGACCATTTAAAGTTACTTTTTTAGTTCCATCGATTGGATTCCATATTTTAATTGTTTGAAGAACTGCAAGTGACCAAATGCAATTTGAATGACCATTTAAAGTTACTTTTTTAGTTCCATCGATTGGATTCCATATTTTAATTGTTGTATCAGCTGATCCACTTGCCAAATCGCCATTTTGAAGAATTGCAAGAGAATAAACATCACCCGAATGACCATATAGTGTCATTTTATCTTTAAATTCTTTTTATTATCTAAATAATATTACTATTTAATACTTACTTTTTACTCTTTTTTGAAAAACAATTGAATTCATTCTATTTTTTCTAATTTCACTTGTAATGCAGCTTTTAAAGATAGTACAAACATTTTCTTTAAACATTATTGTATTTCAATCGTTTCTTTTCAAGCTTTCGGATAAACATAATAATTGATTTTTAGTTTCAAACTTTATTGAATCTTTTGTGTTTACATCGGTTTCAAGGACTTCTTTACTATCAAATCTGTCAAATTTTAGTCCAATTTTCTCACCTTGTAATCCGAAACTTGCTAACAAAAATAATTTAGCAATTCTTAAAATCATGTCGGAAAAAAAAAACAAAAAATTAAAGTTTTTATTTTTCTAAATTCACTTTTATTTAAAAACCTTATTTAAATATCGTCTACGAGGATATCATTTAAATATTTTTTCCTACATATTTAATATATTTTATTTACTATTCTACTATTTTTAATTTGAAAAAATTTTTTTTTCTTACTTCAAATAAAGCCCGTATTTTTTAAAATTACTTTCTTAAAATTCCATTTAACTTAGTTTTTCCTTTATAATGGACAGAATATGTTGATTCGTATCCTTTTTTAAATGAAATTAATTTAATCACATCATTTAATAATTTCATAATCTTTCGTTTTATTAGGAAACGATCAAATTAAATTGGCAAAAAGGTTTGATTCATGAACAAAAAAGTATAAAATTTTAATTAATAAAGCAAAGAAAGTCAATTGAAGCTAGTCTCGAATAATAAAAAAAAAATTAAGCATAAAAAGCACAATATTATTAAAAATTAAAGCCGATTTTGCCTAAGCTGGTCTATTGGGTCATTTTTACTTTAATATCTGGAGGAAAGTGAGGCTTATATGCTTTATTTATTTCTACACCCTTTATTTATGCGTTCAACACACTCCTCAAATTAAATCTCAAAATCAGAAACGCCATTTTTAATAAATAATTGTCAGAATAATTCTATTAAAATAGACAGGTAAAATCAAAAAAAGCCAACTTAAAAAATAGCCTGTTCATAATAGTAAAGTTTTTGGAAAAAAGCTTTTTATTTTGAAGAAAAATAAATTTTATTTTGTAATTAATTAATTAATCAATTTTTAATATTTTAGCTAAATCATTGAAGAATTCATTTAATTTCGATTTCTAATAATGCTTTATCAATCATATTTATTGAATTAAAGTTTTAAATTTTTTTCGCTTCTCTATTTTAAAATACCTTTTTTTACTTTCGTTTTATTTAATTTTTATCCAACTTTTATTTAATTTTTATTTATATTTTTAAACTTTATTTTAATTTTTTTCATAAATTTATATTCTAAAGGGGCATTAGGGTTATATGTCTAAAACAAACTCCTATTAAAATTGCAAAAAAAAGCAAAACACCGGGTGAAAATAAGCAAAATTTTTATAAAAATCATCAATAAACATAAAATTTTATCGGAAAAAGGGGTGAATTTGTATTGGATAAGTATTTTAAACTTTTTCTTATATTTGATTTACAATTAGAAGATAATTTTAGAGGTGTAATAAACATTTAACAAAATTTCAAATAAAAAACTCAAATTTACTTTAGAAAGTGATTCAGATATTAGAAATCTAATCATATTTTCAGATTCCTTAAGATCGATAACCTATGGCAATTATGTTTTTTAGAAAAATATAGAAAAATGACAAAAAAATCAGGCGGTATTGTCGCAGAGCCTTAAAAGTTGTTTTTTATTTTATTTAAAAAAAAACTACTTTTTCTAGAAGATATTTTTATGCTCTATTCAAAAATATAATCAGCTATTGGGTGTATCTGGAAAGTTATGGGTGTTTTTGGATACTTTGTGTTGTTTTTTTTTAGGTGATGAAAATTTTTTTAATATGAAAATCTATATTTTTGACATAACCAAAAAATTCTTGGCCCTTTTAGTGATTAACATTAATAAAAAATAATTTTATCTTAAAGACTCCCTTAAAGCAAGCCGATCTTTATAGCAATAATCTTCCAATTAAAAAATTATTTTATGAATCATTTGGTAAATAAACAATTTTGTTATGAAATTCAAATATTTTTACCCATCAAACAGGACTCTTGACTAGATTAAGATTTGGTTTATTTTTCAGACATAATATTTTTTATTTAAAAGTAATTTCAATCTTATTGGCTTTAAATTAACGAATAAAAAAATGGAAAAAAATAATGATTTATTGAATTTTTTTAAGCTGAAAAAAGATTTTTATTACAGTCTAAATGGAATTTGTGAAACAATTAAATACTGTTAAGAAAACTTAAAAGAAAGAAACACTTAATTAAAATTACTTTTTAAAGTTCACTTTTAATTGTAAAATATCCTGAAGTATTGAAAGATATTACCCTAGATCCAGTCAGTTTGAATTGGTTTCCTCTCAGAGTAGATTTGAGAATTACAGCCAATTTTACATTTAAGAAATTCTGGAAATGGGTGCAGCACATCTTTCGCCTATAACAGCGACTTGTCTAACCTTAAGACTAGTGTAGTATTAAAAAATTGTTTTTCAGGTAAATCTAAGGCAGAGTCGGCATAACATTTTTAAATATCTTTTTAATTGATTAATTCAAAAATTACGCCAGATTCGGTGATTACAAGAAAAACTTAAATATAAAAATATAAAATTGCTTAAAAAAAATATTTTATAATAATATTTTTAAAAAATATTTAAGAAATTTTTTTATCTTGAATTCAAGTGCATGCTTTAAAATAATTGAAAAAAAAATTTTAATTTATATAAATTACAATAGTGTAGTGTAGTGCTTATTAAAATGTGCTAAATAATTTATTAAATTAAAACAATTAAAGACAAACAATTAAACTCAATATCAATTAATTCTTGGACTTAAATCTCAAATGAGTTATTCAGATTTTGATTAGTTTGATTATTTCATTTTAAGAAATATTCTATATTAGTGCTTAAGTATTACTTTAAAATACTTGAAGCAGTGTTCTCTTAAATTTTTATTGACCAAACAAATTTGCTGCCAATTTCAATCTTGTCAAAATTGTTCATAAAAATCTGATTTAAATCACCCTTTTGGCTCCTTTCAACCAACGCTGTTATTCCAGGCAATTTGAGACATTCTATCGTAATATTGATTTAATACAGATAATTAATTTCAAGATATTTAAATAATTTAAAATGATTTATGTAATAAAGAAATATAATCTTTGATTTGACTTTAGATACAAAAAACTTTAATTCAAATTAAAATTCACTTCTTTTAATCGATTATATAGAGAAATAATGACTCCTAAATCGATACTTTATTTTATAAAAATTAATTAAAATTAGAAATTTAATTTTTTTTTTTATTTCAATTTTTTTATAAAAAATTCGCACTTTTTGGTCAAAATTAATCATATAAATAATATGTTAAAATAAAGATAAATTTTTTACTTTAATTCATTAATTGAATTAGAAATGGTTTCTATTCCTTTAATAGAAAAATTAGGTGATTTTTAAATCTAAGGATCACTTAATTAGCTTATATCAATGAATAATTAGCTTATGTCCCCTTTAACGATTAAGAACCATATAAGAAATTTCTTTTTAAAGTCAATCCAGTCAAAAATGATATTACCTGGTCAGTATGAATAAATTGCTTAAATAAAATTTTCTTTGCTAAAGTTTTTGTTTAAAGAAATTATGCAATTTAAATTTAATCTAAAAAATTTAAAATTCAACAACATTTCTTTTTAAAAAATAACGCAAAAAAAATTAAAATTTTTTTTTTCAAATTGTTGAAATCTATATTTTATTAAATCTAGTTTATTTTTATAAAATATTAAGATCCCGCGTGGTCTAGTGGTTAGGATTTGACGCTCTCACCGTCAAGGCCCGGGTTCAATTCCCGGCACGGGAAAATATTTTTTATTTTCCCAAAATAAAACGAAAATTTTCAATCAGCTTGAATCAAATCTAAATCAAGCTTTATTTTGAAAAACTTTCAAAATTCTTTTTAAAAACAAATTTAAAAAAAATGTTTTTTCTTTCAAGACATCAAATTTTCCAATGCAATTTTGCGTATATACAATATTAATAGAATTAAAAATTAAAATTTTCTTGATTAAATTTATTTATTTTAAAAATGATTCACGAACTTTTAATGTGTCTCTTAGGCAATGCAGGTGGAATTTATCAATTTTTGGTCGAGAACAACAAGACTAGAATAAAGGTAATTTAATTTATTTTTCTAAAGAAAATTTTCTTAATAAATTCAGCTAGTGGAAAATTTGGAGTTCATCCATCCTGCTGAAGTTGAAATATGCAATAAACTAGCCGAACTCGGCAATTTTTACAAACAAATCTATGACTTCCACGAAAATTATTCATTCGGAAAACCTTTCGAAAACAAACCCCTAAAAAGTAAAATAAAAATTTTCAAAATCTAAATTTTTTAATTTTTATTTTAATAGCCGGATATTATTTATTTGCCTTTTGCAATGGGCTAAATTTAGTGGTTCTTGAGCCTTATCGATTAAAGATAAGCGCGCTAGAAATGGACCTTCTCAAAGACCATCATCACAACGTAACATTCTTGCAGTCTCATCTGGAGCATGTAAAATAGACTATCTTTATTTCTTTACTTTTTTTTAATTTAAAATATTTAGCACTACACTTTGTTTACCTACATTTGTTCTTTAATTGATGAAATCACCTCTAAAAATCTGCACGGATGTCAGATAGTTGATCTAGTTTACAAATACTCAATTTCGGGGGACAGAATAATCAAAGAAACATTCGAAAAGTAAACAAAATTTTGAAAAAATATTTATTTTAATTTTTAAAATAAAAATTAGGATATTGACTGTGAGCCATGAAGTTTTGTTTAAACAATTAAGAGATTGGTTGATTTTCGGAAATTTAAATGATAAATATGAAGAATTTTTTATTTATTTGGATCGAAAAAATTTGGAATCAGCGGAGACCTCAAGTGATAAAAATAGTCAAAATACTTTTGATTGCGCTTCGACTTTAAACGAAGCCGAGGAGATGATTTTGGGCAACAAATTTTCGTCCAAATTTTCCCAGTTTTCCTTAAACAGTGCTCAGCTGCCATCTTACATTTCGTTGAAGATTGCTAACAAAATTCTGTTCACTGGTGAATTGCTGCAGCTTTTCAAGTCCAAGTCAAGTGATGAAATCTATTCTGACGAGAAAAATAGCACTCAGTTCTGTCAAAATTTATCTGTTAATAAAATTCAGTTGATAAAAGAAAAAAATAAATGTAAAAAAAGTTTATTATTTACAAAATTTTTTCTTAATTTTAAATTTTAAGCTTTAAATGAAGAATCGAATATTATGATCACAAAAATGGAGATTTTTTCCAAAAAAATCTGGTCAATATCGCAGAGTCAATTTTCGATAATTGTTTTTGAATCGTTTATTAACGAAATTAGGGACTATATCTCTGAAGTATGAAAAAGAAAATTTTTTTTTGAATTTTATTTAGAACAAAATTGAAGGAAGTTTGGTCAATTATTGTGGGAAAATACAATCTTTTAGGTGAATTTCATAAATTAAAAGATATGTTTTTAATGGGTCGTGGCGAATTGTTTGCTACGTTTTTGGACACCGCCAAAGATTTATTAAATAAACCAATTGATCAAAATTTTGAATATAGTAATATTTTTTTCTAATTTATTAAGATGAATTTTATTTTTACTTTTTTTATTTTAAGACATTAATTACTATTTTCAAAAATCTCTATCCAGAATGCTGCTAGATGAAGAAGATTGGCCCACAAAATTCAAAGTTATCAGTTTTGAACCAAGTAATTTTAATTTAGCTTCATTTTTCTATTTTAATAGAAATGCAGAAAAATTTTACACTCTAAATAATGAAGAAATTAATTTTTTATTATAAAATATTGTAGAAGTAGAGGGATCAATTTGACTCTAAAATTTGAGCAAATTTTATGAAGATTCAACAAAAATAGGGCAAAATACTAAAAATTAAAAATTAAAATTTTACGTAAATAGTCGTTATTTATTTCCTTTTTATATGGCTAATTTTATTAAAAATAATTTATGTCAAAATTTTTTGAACAAACTCAATTTTTAATTTTTTTTCTTAAAGAATAATGCTAAAAAATCTTATGTCGAAGTTCTACGCAAAATTTGAAAAAAGTAAATTTTGGTAAAAATTTTTTAAATTAACCAATAAATTTTGCTGAAAATATTGCAGAATTCTTTTTTTAAAGATTTTGGCAAAAATTTTTTCTTCTAAAATTAACGAAAGATAATGTATAATTTTGTTGAATCTTCATGTCAAATCACAACTGTGGGAAAAAATTTTTATTCCCAAAAATTTAATGTAAAAAATAGAAAATTAAATCATTATGTCTCTCATATCAAAATTGCATTATATAAAAATTGAACTTTCTACTTAGTACTTTAAATAAAATCGATTTAAATTTAGTCTCTTTTTAATAATTACTAACCCTAATTACTTTTAAATAAAAAATATCATGTCTGAAAAATAAGCCAAATCTTAATTTAGTCATGAGTCCTGTTAGTTACTCTTATTTAATGGGTAAAAGTATTTGAATTTCATAACAAAATTGTTTATTTACCAAATGATTCATAGCATAATTTTTTAATTGTTAGATTTTATTTATTCATTCAATTAACGCCTTAAAGTCGATATTAAAAAGAAAAAAAAAGAAAAAAAATTAATAAAATTGTTAAAGTTATGAAAAAAAAAAAAAAGAAGTTTTATGGCTATTATAATTTTAATTTTAACTTAAATGCTTATGTATTATGTGTTTTTTCCTTTTAATTTAGTTGATTATTATTCTCGTTTATTAATAAAAATCGGCTTGCTTTTAGGGAGTCTTTAAGATAAAATTATTTTTTATAAATGTTATGTTATTAATGTAATAGAGAAGCATCAAGCATTTTTTCATATTTTTTTTAAATCAAAAATATTTAAAAAAAAAATTAAAGTTGCTTTACTGAGCAAAAATTTTTTAAAGAAAAAGATAAAATCTACATAATTCAAAAAAAGATTTATTTATTTGAAAAAATAAATTTAAGGTAATGGTAAACATAATTTTTGATCAGTTTAAGCCGACATGGCTGTCCAATTGAACAAGAAATTACAAAAAGAAAAATAATTACTAAAAGGATATATGTCTATTGAATAATAAATAAAGGCTGGCTGAAAGCAAGGACTAAGTTTCCGTTACAACCTGCCATGGCTCTACCTAAATAATTTTTTAAATAATAGAAAAAAAATAAAAAAAGTATTAAAAGCATACATATTAGATAGCATTACATGGTGTATACCTAGCGGCGCAACCAAATGAGGGTGGAAGGGACCGGAGAACAAAATAGAATTATGTAGAAATTTAAAAATATTTAAAAAAAAAGGATTCAAATTTGACAATTTTTCAAAAACTAAAATAATTAGTGATGAAATCAAATATGCACATTCGAACCGATATTCGAATAAGTAGCATTTCGAATGAAAATTAGGTTTGAATTTATTTTTAAATATAAATAATTTTAAATAATATACTAAAATATACTGAAAATTAATTTATTTTAATTGAAAATTTAATCCTTAAAAATATTAAAAACTGAATATAACAAATATTCGATTTAATTTTTGAAAATAAAAATAAATCAAATATTAATTCGAACTTATCTTTTATTCAAGATTTTATTCGAATCTACTACTTTTTTAATAGTCTTTTCAATTTTTGTATTTATTCAAGTTTGAATTTGTGTCCAAAAAACTAATTTGATTTCATCACTAAAAATAATTGATTCAGATAAAAAAGCCTTTGAAAATATGAATACATTTTTTATTTTTTCACAAATTTTTTTTTGTTTTTCATTTAGCTTATTTTTCATTTAGTTTTAATTTAAAATTTTGAAGTAGAAAAATCGTCTATATGTTTTCTTGCACTGTTCTCGAGCGAATAGAGTTTGCTGAAATAATAAATAACTTTTCATAAAATTTATTTACGCATCAAAAATTCCGGTTCAATCTTTTAAGGATAACCTTAAGTTAATAAAAATGGTCGTATTTGTTTACTTCCCTTTTTTGATTACGATTCTTTCGAGGTCATTTTCGAAGCAATTTGTTCACTCTTTCCTTGGTCATCCTCTTCCTTTTTTGCTCCCAAAAATGTCTTGAAAAAAGAACTCTTAAGATTTACCGATCTTAACTTTACCTGTAAATATGTCCAGCATACCGGATTCAAGAAAATATTGAACCATTACACTATTCAAGTTCATAAAACTAGGCATACTTTCTTCAGGATTCACTTTTTATTTTAATTTTTTTTTTATTTTCCTCTTTTTGAAAATGTGTATTGTAATTTGGCCTAACCTATGTATTTTGTAAAAATTTTTTATTTAACCAAATTATAATGAGAAAATTCGAAATTCGTGCACCAAAATTGCTCCAAGATTTTGACTCACCCATATAGACCGACCGGTTAACCGGGTTAGGTGCAATTTGGTTAATAGGGTTAATCTAATTGTCCAATTTTTTAGTAGAATTAGATCGAAAACTCACCCGTTTAGTCTAAATTGATCCCCAAAAATAACCCAATTGCCCCGTACATTTTTCTGTTATTTTCAACTTAGATTTTTTTTTCAACACTGATAAAAATCAATTTTTGTCAAAAAATTTCTTAAGATCATTATAAATTCAACCATAAATTAAAATATTTTGACAACAATTCGAATAATTTTTAATTAAATAATACAATGAAAAAAAATCTACAAAAAATAATTTCTGAAAAAAACACTTTTATAAATTTATTCGACAATTTTTGGGCAAAAGAGCTAAATTCACAGGCAAACGGGTAAATTCGGTCAAAAGGATTATTGTTCGAGAAAACTGTCTGAATTTTTGGAATAAAGAGGTGAAACCCTATTTACCCCTTAACCCCAGATATTCACCCGATTAAAGATTACCAGCTTAGTTATTGACAGATGCTAAGATTTTTTTTATTTGGATCTTTAACTAAAAATAAGTTTCCAATCTAATTATGGTGGTTGAAATCAAACATTTTCGGGGTTTTTTTGAGCTTAAAATTCACCCTGGAGATGATAAGCAAATATCAAACAAAAACAAGCATTTTATTCTACGGGTCCTAAATTATATAATTATTCAAAAGAGTTTAATAACATATGATGTTAATAAGGAAAAAAAAAGCACTTTTCAAAAGTTGTTCCCCGGTTTACACACTAAATAATTTCCCCATGTTACAATATCTAAAATTTTTAAATTTTAACCTTCCCATTTAAAAGCTAATTATTAAATAAAAAAATTAAATAATTTTTAGTTAATTCAAAAAAAACTGAGTCTACCGGTTGGAATAGAATCGGCCTAAGCTATAGAGTTGAATGGCCCTTTCATACTTTATTGACTTCTAAAGTTCTTAAAAAGTAATTTTGTTTTCAATTTTTTCCCGTTTTTTTTTAATTTTCTTAAGATATAACGAGACTTTTAATTATCTATTGATGATTCGTCGTGTTCAAATTGAATTAAATCAGTGTTTTAAATTTCAAATGCGCTTGGGAAACAAACCAAATAGCATAAATCCCAAAATTTGGATCACCAGAAATCACATGTCATTTTTAATAGACAATCTTCAATTTTACCTTCAAGTAATTTATGATGATACATTATTACCAAACTTATTTTGTGCTTAAGGCTGATGTTCTGGAAACACAATTCGAAGAGCTTGCAAACAAAATTAAGAATAGCAAGGATTTTGAGCAAATTCGGTACGCTCATGACACATTCTTGACCAAAATTCAGGCCCAATCTTTCATTCTGAATAATCTAGTAATTTTATTAAAATTAAATTAAAAAATTTTGTCGGCTAAATTTTTTAAAGGTCTCTAGTTGTTTAAATGACATTATGGAGTCTTGTCTAAGCTTTTGTTCTATCCTAACTAGTGTTGAGGACAAATTGATAATTAAAGAATTTCCCAATGAAAAAATTGAAAACATCATAAAAGTTCTTTTTTTATTTTATTTTTTTAAAAGGCTCTGTGAAGTTGATTTTAATCTATTCATTTCTGAAAAGTGAAATTTGAAAAGTTTAAATTACTGAAAATTGTGACCAATTTACAATTAACGTATTCCCTCGTTAGATTATGCTACAATACAACAAATTAAAAAAGCTTTAGCATGGGTGAGATGTACTTTGGTGTATGGTTCAAAAAGCTGGTAGCTTAGTTTATTGTGCAGTATAATCGAATGAGGGAATACGGAAATCGATTTTAATTTTTTAGTTTTTTAATCAATAGTTTTAGGCTTTTCCAGAGTCCTGAATAACTTTAGCCTTTATTTAACACTAGAAAGACCAATTTTTTTTATACCATTAAAGCCCGGTCGGGTCAATTGACCCGACAATGTTTTTTATCAATTATTGAGGCAAAAATAATCAGATTTAATTAATTTTTTTTTGCTTTTAGTCAAATTGTTTCAAAAATTGTAAAAATGAATAAATATTTAAATTTATTTAAATATAAAAATTATTATTAATTTTTTAGTCCAATTCGATATTTTAAATTAAAAATTGCAAAAAAGTCAAAAAATTAGAATTTTAATCATAAAAATGATAAAAAAATATATAATTTTTGAAATTTAATTTTCACTATTCCCAGAGCTCTTTTTGCAAACATATTTCGGGGCTTCAATACAGGTTCCACAGACTGGTAATTTACAATTATGACAACTGAATGTTTATTTGTTTTCATTAGAAAGCCTAATTTGGTTTTTTTTTTTTGGTCATTTTTTTAGGAGGTGTAGATTTTGGTGTTGCATTCAGAATAGCCGAAATCTTCATCTAAATCGCTATCAAATAAGACCTCATCACCATCCGCTCCAGAAAAACTTGACTCATTCGCAGCATCAGAATCTTCCTCGTTTATGTTTCTGAGAGTCGCCAGAGCGGCTAAATCAGTCGTTTTTGTATTTTAAATAAATAAAATCTAGAATAATCAAAAATTATGCAATCTTAAATGCTTATTTTTTTTATTTCAATTTAATCGCTTGCAAAATAGCTTGAATATATAATAAAAACTACGTCGGGTCAATTGACAAATGTATAATTTTATAATTTAAAAAGTTAGAATAAATTAAAAAATTATTTTTAAATAATAAATGAAATTTCTTTTGAAAACAAATCCGGGCTTTTTTTAATTGTTCCAAAATCTTTCTTGGTTCAATTTTTATTGAGGTTTAAAATCTTAAATCGGGTCAAATGACCCGCCGGGCTTTCTAGTGTTAAACCCTCAGTTATGATCCAGTCTAAAATAATTAAGCAAAATACGAAAAAAATTATTGATCTAAAAAATCTGGAATATTTTAAATTTTCATGGAAATAAAATTGATTTTAAATTTATATTTTGATTAAAGTGCTTTTAAAAAGTCAGTAAATCATTTTTATTTAAAAAATTATCTTAATTTAGATTCAAATCAATTCAACTTCGAAAAGAACAATAATAATATATTAAATTTTATTAAAGGTATTTCAGCTTCAATCTAGTACACTGTATCAGACATTTCGAAGTTTGGAAAAAAGACAATTCGGTTCTCATTTAGAGCAATTATTAACTCGTATTAATTTTAATAATTATATGGCTGAGCACAATGGACTTTTATAATTTTTACTTTAAAAATTTGTAAATCAATTAAATAAAATTAGCGATTTTTTTTTGATTTTTTCATAATAAAAATATATTCAAATTAACTATTTCTTTTAAATATTTTTTTATTAATTAATATCCTTTTTGCAGTTAGCAATAAGGTATGCTTTAGTAATTAAAGTGATTTTTACTGGACTATAAAAATAAAATTTATTTTAAAGTAGTTTAAAACTGTTCGAAATTTTTTAAAACCAGATTTGTATAAAAATTATAATTCTAAAATCAAAAAAACTAATGTCATAATTTTTTCATGATAACTTGAAAATTCAAGTCATATGAATTTTTTTACGTTTATTTATGTAAAATTTTAACAAAAATATTATTTTCTATTATGTAGGTGTGTTTATTTCTTCAGTCTAAAAGTTTATCATATTTTTTAATCTATTAAATTAAAAAAAAACAAAGTTTTGACCAATTTAAGAATTTATTTTCAAATTAAAAAAAAATAATGAACTTAAGTTTATTATTGAAATATAATAAATTTTTTAAAAATCTGATGAAACTTTCTTAAAATATTAACTATTAACGTCGGTCATGTCATTTTCTTTTTTCCAGAAAAAGCATGTGCATGAACTCAATTCACATGAGTCGACCATCATTTATAAATATTTTATTGAATAGCTCAAACTAGTGTATTGATCGAATAAACAAGCTTATTGGTATGGAACTCTTATTCGATTTGATCTTTGATAATTCTTCGGGCTTCGGTTTGATATTTCTTGTTTAAGTTCGATTTCAATTTCAAATTTTTCAGGCTCCTCCAAATTACAATTAAAATAAAAGGTTTAACGATATCAATTTTTACCTCTAAAACTCAACATTTATTTTTATCTTGTATTTTATTTAATTACTTTGATAAATTAATCATAGTTTGTCAAATAAATAATTTTTTATTCATATTTGTAATTTATTGATCATTTTTTTAATTTTTGCATTTTTGTTTGTACACGGTTTTATTGAATCGTTAGGCTGAAAATAAGGACTTGGATCCATTTTGAGATGCCTAGTTTTTTTTCCTAAAACTATTAGATAAAATCATGTGACTAAATTCGTTTTTTAAATAAAATAATAACAATTAAAAATTACATTTTTTTTAAAAAATGGATACTTTTTGGTCAAAATTTATGGGCTTAAAAATCAAAAAAAAAAAGTGAGCTCAAGCGTTTTTTCAGAATTTTTTCTAGTTTCAGAATCTGCATAAAAAAGTAGGGTTCAGGGGGTAATCCACGGACTAGATCCAAAAATACTGAAAAAACCTTAAAAATTTCTCTTTTTTGATCCATTATCTTGGTCATAAAAAAATTAAAACCGCAAGACAAATTCACCATTTTGTAGTTGAGACTGTTAGCTTTCAGAATATATGTAAATAATTGGAAATATTAATATCAGATCATGAGATATTTTGATCCAAAAACAGGCAACTCTTGGGCTAATACCTAATCTTTGAGAGGGGTAGTAAAAAAAAATTTCCCCTAAAAAGTTGAATTTCCTAGGTTTTCATATATGCAGATTACGAATTTGAGGTCGAAATACTCAAATTTAGACAGTGCTGTAGTTTTTACCGGTGGGAACCTTAAAAGTATTAAAATTTGAATAAAATATTTGAAAATTTAGTTTTTTGTACTCTTGTAGCGTTGGTGTAATCAAAATAACTATTCTCTGGTGCCGGGTTTGGTGGATGGGAATATCGTAATCTTGCAAGTTAAAAGAGTTGAGTTGACTGGTGAAAATCTGGCACTCTTTAAGCATCCGATTTGAATTGAAATTCAATTTTTTTTTTATGAATTCTTTTTTAATTTAAATATTTTTCCAATTATTTTTTGATTTATTTTTATTTTCAAAAATCAAATCGAATATTTATTATATTCAGTTTTTGATATTTTCAAATTTTAATTTGAATATTTTAAAGATTCAATTTTTAATTTGATTGATACATTTAATTAATGACTTTTTTGGTATATTTGTATTCTTAGCTAAAAATTTTAAGCTGCATCGTCATTAGGGTCACAAGTTATTTTTAGATAAAAAGCAAAAATTCAATTATTTTAAGTAATATCAAGAAAAAATTTTATTTATAAATTTTAAAATAAAAATCAAATTTTTCAATTCCTAAATTGGATAATCTCGAAAAAGAATTTTTTTTTGGTATTATACTTCTTCATTACCAGGCTGAAAAGAAGGATTTAAATGAATTTTTTTAATAAAAAATTAAATTGAGTATAATATTTATTTATTATTAATAGTACAAATATAAAAATTTATAAGTCAATTTTTTTTTCAATTCTAATTCTTACTTTTTCTTTTGTGCGCATATTTTTTCTGCATTGCAACGAGTACACTCGTTCATAGATACTAAATATTTAAAAAATTTAAAATAAAAAACATAAATAGATAGAAAAACAATTACACGTTAGCAATAAATCAAGTTTTTTATTAATGTCAAACGGAACAGTGGAACAAAAAACGTCCAATCATTCAGATGTCAGTCTATCTGATTTAAAGGTATCAAACTTTGCGAGTTTAAACTCGTTTCTAATTGACGAGCTCGAAGTCAATCTGAGCATAAACCTGAGCGATGATCTCAAAAACATCATCAAAACATACCTCTCCGAGTACGAGTCTTTAAATCAGCGCAAACTTGAGGAAAAAGACTCGGTCATTTCTCAGCTAAAGCAAAGCCTGCTTGACCTTACAGAAAAGCGGTTCCGAGCCTCGATCCAGAACGGCTCGAGCTCTTTACCTTACGAGAACATCGAATTTTTGATCAACGAAAAAGAGGCCAAAATTAACCAGCTCCTGGATCAGTTGAGCGAAAACGAGCGCGACATAAACAAATTAAAGCAGACTATCAACTCTCAGGATGACGTCATCTTATCTCTCAATAACAACATTTATGTAAGTACTTATTTTCTAATAGCAAGGCTACTCTCATTTTTATTTGTGGTCCAATGACACAAAAATTCAATCAAGTGAGCAAATTTTAAAAAAAAAGTCAAAACATGTCAGTTTTTTGATAAAGTATATACCAAAATTAAAAAATAAAAAAAATTGAAAATTTTAAAATTTTATTTATTGATGAAAAAAAAATTTTCATTTTTTATGCTCAAATGGAAAAATTATAAACTAAAATACAAATTGGTGGTAGAGATAAAGACAAACTTTAGTTAATGATTTGAAAAATTTATCTCCTTCAAATTAAAAAATTTTAAATTAAAAAAAAAATTTAATATTTTCAATCAATTTTTTCTTTTAATTGTTATTATTATTACAATTAGTGTTGGGATCCGTACAAGCGGACACTTAACCGGCAATTTTTTTTAGAAACCGTGACCGTGTCCGCATTGACCGGTCAACTTTTTAGCGAGCGGTCAAAATTTTCGACCATATAAAAATACGGTCAGGGCAAAACGGCCGGTCAAAAATTACATTAAAAAAAAGACATTAAATTTAAAAACATTTTTTTTCAAAAAGGTGCTCATTATGTATTAGTCTTTTTTATTATAAAAAAAAAAAATGTTTTTAATTTTAATGACTTTTTTTTGTTTTTTTATCAAAATAAATATTACAAAAAAAATATTGTTTTTTTTAATATAATTTTTGACAGTCTGTTTTGGCCTGACTGTATTTTTATACGGTCCAAATTTTAACCGCCCAGCTAACCGGCCAAATGACCGCAAAAAACCGTCCGTGAAATGGACCGATTTGATCTGATCGCATCCAACACTAATTACAATGCTGATTTGATAAAATTTACTAAATTTTACGTTATTTTCCGTAATTTGATAATTTTTTTATCACAAATAAACAAAAAATTTGAGTTCAGAAAAAATTCTTAAGGTAATTTGAATTGTAATTGAAAATTTTGGTGAATTGTCTAATCATTAATTTTTTAATTATTTTTTTTAAAGCTTAATTTTAATTTAACTCAAAATAATTCTTTTTGTTATAAAAATCAGAATTCTAATAATTTAAAATAATCTAACCATGTTTTTTTTTATTTTCTGTGTTTGTTTGTAATAAAAATATTTAACCTAATAATAATAATAAAAGCAAGCTTGCGGCGGCCTACTAGGAGGTCGCCTTTGATAGCACATTGCGCTATACAAGGAAAATTACAGAAATAGAAGAACTTATATGTTTTTAGAGTCAATAGACATTATTTATCGTACAAAAGTAAGTAAAAGTAAGAGGGAAATTAGAAGGAAATGAGAGGAGTACACAACAGAAGTTGTTTGTAAAATTAAAAATGTTTTGTGGTAAAAACCTGGTGGCCGGTCATGAAGGATCGTAGCGTTTCTTGAATTGATGTGACCGCAGCAGCTAATTTAACAAATAACTATTTTTTTTGAAAAATCATCAAATTGTTGAGACTCAAAGCTTGAGACTACAAACTCCTCATTTCTCTTAGTCCTTATTCCTTTTCTTCTTTAACGCATGTTTTCTATTCCTTTTCTAAAACACATGTTCTCTTCTATAAATATCTTGTTTCTCCCAATAACAAGGGGGATTCCAATAAACTATTAGCTTAATTTTACATCTGTTCCATCTTAGTGTTCCCACCCTAAAGTCACTTCCAAGTTGAGACTTTACAAAATTCTAAATAAAAAATCGAATTTCTTTTAACATTATTTTTTAAGAAAAAATATTTGCAAAATTAAAATTTTTCAAGAAATTGTAGCACTTTTTTTACGTAATATTTCGTAATTTGACAAAATTTTACCATTTCATTTACGATTTTACGGTAATTTACGTGAATTATCGTAAATTTTGGCAAAATCGTTGTATCAAATCACCACTGTTTAATTTTTTATTCAATAAATAACTAAGCAATAAATTAAAATAAGACAAATAGATAAAAATTATTATATTATATTTTAATATTGAAATTTATTTTGGTAATCATTTTTACTTTATTCCTCTTGACATTTTTTCCCTTTTTAATTTTTTTATTATCACTTTTATCATTTTTCTTTTCTCGGAGTCGAATATTACGTTTAGGATTAAAAAAAAATCAAAAAACTTCAGAAATTAAGTGAAATTTTATTGAAAAAATAACAAGTTTTTTTAAATTTTTTATAAAAAAAATTACGAGTTAGATGACAAAATTTTTTATTTATTAGCTAATATATTTTAAAATTGAGTTTCAGTTCAAATTTAGAACTAAGTTAGTAGTCTTTTTTAACAAAAATCTCACGAAGTGTTAATTTTGGAATACAAAAGTTAGCAGTTAGCAGTTTGAATTTTCTTTTTTTTGTTGAACTTTTCCCGAAATTTCGTATTTTTAAATTTTTTGAAAATTAAAAAACAATTTATATTTAAAATAATTTTAAATTATAAAAAATAAATCTGTAATTGTAAGAATTTTAGTATTTTGCTAGTAATTGAGCGTAGCAACCTTCTAGTTGTTCCACTTGAACCATCATTTATTTCCAAAATTTTCTGTCAAATATTGAGCTTCAATTTTATTCAAGTTTTAGATTTTTTGTAGACATAATAAATTAAAATAAATTAATATCACCTATTAATAAATAAATTAAATTTTATCTTATTTTTATTTTTGCAAAAATCTCAAGTAAAAAATTATAATTTTAATTCTAGTCACAATCTTTCTGATTTAATGGGTAAAAAAAAATCTCAGAAAAAATTAATTTAACCATTTTTGCCAACTATGAGTAGTCTTGAAAGCCTGAAATCTACTTAAAGATAATAAAATGTTTTTTTATGATTAGGAGTTGAAGAACAGCAACCAAACAGTGCTGAAAGCTAAGCAAGAATCTTTTAAATTAATGAATGAAGACTTGAATAGTAAACAGAAGTTAATTGAGGAGCAAAGCGAAACAATTCGAGAGTTGAATGAAAAAACGAAAAGATTGGAAGACGAATTGAAAAAAGCGCATACTGACTTGGAAAAGAGACTAAATGAGAAACAGACAGACCTGCAAATTAAGATAGCTCAGTTTGAAGCAAATTTGCATGAAGGAAAAATTTACTTTGAGGATGTACTAGCTGAGAAAAGCAAAGAAATAAATAGATTGAAGTCAAAATTGGAAAGCTTGGGACAAAGTGGAGACGATGAGATTCAAAATGGCGAAGAATTGAACAGGTCTAATATTAACAAGTTCGATTCGGATAATATCAAAAATATCAAAGCGCTCTACGAACATCAAATTGATATTTTGAAGGTTAAAATTGAAATGCTGGAAAAGACTTGTACCAATTATCAACAGGGTATGTACTGTTCTTAATTTTTTTTCTATTTTGAAGTTAAAATGTAAATCATGTAAAAAAAATTTGAGGGTCGATATTCATCTATTTTTTTTAAGATAAATGTATGGCTGATTTAAGTTAAAAATTTTTTTTTTCAAATTTTCTTAGAAAAAATTAACAAATCTTGTTATAAATGAGAAATTATATTTTTATTATTATCATAATAATAATATTATCATTGTATTTAATAGTCACAATCTTGTTGATTTAATTTTATCAGAGAGAGAGGTTGATCACTTGAACATTAACATTATGTGTGATAATGTGATAATACAATGTGTGAAAATTCAGTAATTTAAATTTTTAATTAGAAAAAATAAAAAATGGCCAATTTTAAAATAATAAAAACAAATAATTAATAAATCATTGTTGAATCAAAATTTTAGCTTGAATTAAAAAAACGTTTTAATTTTCAGAACTTAAGAAAAAATTGATAAATTAAAGATTAGTAAACTAATTTTAAATTTTATCTAATAATCTGTTATATTCTGTAATAAAAATAAGAATCTAAAATACAAAATGCATCCAACTAAAAAAAAATTTAAAGGTTTCCTAGAGTTTTAAAATTTATCTCTAATTTTTTGAAAAAATTTTTATTAAATTTTACCTTGAATTACAACGTTCTTTTATTTCATCCATCATTGAATTAAAATTAAATTTAGAATCAAAATTTATACCAAGAAACTTGGTCTGTTATGTTATAAAATATATCCAGTTAACATTGTTTTTCATTAAATAAAATCGCCTCAGAGTAACAAATTTTTAATGAAAAACAATGTAAACTGGGTATATTATTTAATTGAAATAAATTCATTAAAAAATTTTACATAAAAACAAGATCTAATCTCCTCTATATTCTCTTGACTTGAATCCAATTGAAATGACATGGAGCGGGATGAAATATATATAAAGGAAAAAGAGGGTCTAGAATGAAGCTCAAGCTATTTTTGAATTTCACAAGAAGTTAACACCAGAAAAGTATCAGTCTAATATTAATCATTCAAAAAAATAATTTGAAAAATATTTAAAAAACTAATTTTAAAAGCTTTCCATTATGTTATTAAAATTTTTACTGAAAAAGATGGAGATTGGTCGAATCATTAAAGAATTATTTAAACGTTAAAAATATTTATTAAAAATTAAAAATAATTTATTGCAGAATATTTAATAAAATTGAAAATAACTTTTTTTTTTGCTTTTTTTAATAAAATTAACTTTTTCATTTCATCTACTTGTAAATTAAAAAATTAATATTTCATCTTATTTTACCAAAATTTACACATAATTGAAGAAATTTTGGCCCTTTTTAGTTTTACGGTAAAATTAGTAATTTTGCGTAAATTTACTTGAAAAATTCCACTGATCATATCCAGAACAAAGTATAAAAATATTCGCGTCCCTTCAATGTCTACAGTTTTTTTTTCTTTTAAATTTTGCTTCACAATCTTTTCTTTCTAAAGGAATTAAAGAAATGAATAAAAACTTTGGCATCCAACAGCTGAGCGATGAGGTAAACTCGATCCAAACATTCAAAGACTTGATGCAAGACCTTCAAAAAACCAATGTTAATCTAGAAACAGAAAAGATAGATCTTCAAGTAAACAATTCAAAGCTTCAATCGCAGCTAGACCAGACCAGAATCGAAAAAGAAAACTTGAACAAAAAATTTCACACAGCAGACCAGCTAAACCAGCGTCTGAGCCAAGAAAAACATGACCTGGACACTCATTACCGGTCCCTGCTAAACTCCAAGGAATCGGAATTGGCTGAAATCAACCAAAAATTTCACCATCTAAACATCGAATACGACCAGCTTAGCCAAGACAACTCACGCTTGGTACAAATTAGCCTTGATTACGAACAGCTGAAAACAACTAATCAAGAACTGACTGATCACTATGAACAACTGTGTCACCAGGCTACCGATATTGTCAACGGCAATCAAATGCTCAATGAACAGGTAGAATCAAGCCATGTCCAAATTGAACAACTGCGATCTCAGGTGAATGATCTTCAACTTGAGGTTGATCACTTGTCCAACTGCAATTCAGAGCTAAACACCCAAAAGGTCAACTATGAACTTAAGGTCGAAGATCTCGAGATCAAGATGCAGGAAATTCAGCCAGAGCTGGACGAGCTGGAGGCTCTAAGGCGCCTCAATCTCGACATCAACTCGTTGAATGAACAGCTAAAAGACCTAAGGCTTGAACTGGAAGACAAAAATGAGCTCATTGAACAATTGAACCAGGCAAAGGAATTTTTGGCCGAGAACAATTGTAAACTGTTGACCAACAATATTAAAATTCAACTTTTTGTTGAGTCATTGGGACTGGACCAGTCTGAAATAGAGAATAGTCAACGGGTCAAAGAATATGACGATTTGATGGACAAAGTGTCAAAGTATGAAAGTGAAATTTTGGGTCTGAGAATACAGCTGGAAGAAATCAGGCTTCCGGATAAGACTGGTTTGGATCAAGAGAGTCAATTTGATAGTTTGACCGAGGAAATGGATCAATTAAGAGATAGGCTAGCTTCTAATGAGAAATTGACTCTTAAATTAAAGGCCAAATTGAAGCAAATGTTGAAAAACTCGGCAAAGTGTCAGGAAAATGAGGCTCAGACCGAGAATGGTGAATATGTGCAGTTTTTGATGGATTTTGGCGCCAAAATGGCTCAGGAAAAAATAGAAAAAGATGTGGAAGATAGTTTGAATGCGCTGAAATGTGATGTGCAGCGTTTGCTTTTGTCCAAAGAGCTTAAATCAGACAAATCTTTGAACACGTCTCAGGATTTCGACTACAGGGACCAAATATTTAGTTTAGAGGCTCAATTGAACCAGAAAATGAATCAAATGGTAGAATTAACGACCAGATGCGAACACCAACAAGAAATAATTGATTCAATGGACATTTCGGTGGTTGCTGAACTCAAAAATAGAATAGAATTGATGCAGAATGAATTGAGAATAAAAGATGAACAAATTGATGCTTTGTCTGACTGGGGTGCCAGTGTTCCCCAAAAGTCTCAAGCAAATACAGACAAAATTGATCAAATTGAAGAATTAAAGAAGCAAAAAGAATTGGTTGGTTTTGATTTGGTAAAAAATAAACAAGAATTTGATCAAGAAATTAAGAATGCTAGCAGTTTAAAAGAAAAGCTTGAATCAAGGATTAAGGAGCTAGAAGACCAAGTAAGAATAAAAGATGAACAAATTGATGCATTGTCTGACTGGGGAAGCAGTTTTGTTAATAAATCTGAAGACCAAAAAGATGATAATTCCCAAATTGAGTCTCTTGAAGCCAAAATAAATGGTTTGAATGAAGAAATTGATGTTTTGACAAAAGAAAAGGAAGTTGCTGTTTCTGATTTGGCAAAAAATAAAGAAGAATTTAATAAAGAAATAAGTAATCTATATAATCATAGAGAAAAACAATTGTTGATGATTGAAGAGTTAGAATCAAAGATTAGACAGCTAGAAAATGATGTAAAGATAAAGGATGAACAAATAGATGCTTTATCCGACTGGGGTTCGAGTGTACCTGACAAACCAGAGACCGAAAAAAGCAATAGTTACCAAATTGAGTCTCTTGAAGCCAAAATAAATGGTCTTAATGAAGAAATTGATGTTTTGAAAAAGGATAAAGAAGCGGTTTTGTTGGATCTGGAAAAAAATAAAGAAACATTCGATCAGGAAATAAAAAATTTAAATAATTTAAAAGAAAAACAGTTGTTTATGATCGGAGAGCTTGAATTGAAGATTAAAGAGTTAGAAAATGAAGTAAAGATAAAGGATGAACAAATTGATGCTTTGTCCGACTGGAATTCGAGTGCGCCTGCAAAACCTGAGAATGAAAAGGATAATAAAGAAACAAGTTCCCGAATTGAGTGTCTAGAGGCCAAAATAAATGTTCTGAACCAGGAAAATGATGCTTTGAAAAAAGAAAAAGAAGCTGTTTTGTCAAATTTGGAAATAAATAAAGAAGAATTTTATAAAGAAATTGAAAATCTAACCAAAAATAAAGATAAATGTATGGAAGACTTAGAATTAAAGATTGAGCAGCTAGAAAATGATGTAAAGATAAAGGATGAACAAATAGATGCTTTATCCGACTGGGGTTCGAGTGTACCTGACAAACCAGAGACCGAAAAAAGCAATAGTTACCAAATTGAGTCTCTTGAAGCCAAAATAAATGGTCTGAATGAAGAAATTGATGTTTTGAAAAAGGATAAAGAAGCGGTTTTGTTGGATCTGGAAAAAAATAAAGAAGAATTTTATAAAGAAATTGAAAATCTAACCAAAAATAAAGATAAATATATGGAAGACTTAGAATTAAAGATTGAACAGCTAGAAAATGAAGTAAAGATAAAGGATGAACAAAAAGATGCTTTGTCCGACTGGGGTTCGAGTGTACCAGACAAACCAGAGACCGAAAAAAGCAGTAGTTCCCAAATTGAGTCTTTTGAAGCCAAAATAAATGGTCTGAATGAAGAAATTGATGTTTTGAAAAAGGATAAAGAAGCGGTTTTGTTGGATCTGGAAAAAAATAAAGAAACATTCGATCAGGAAATAAAAAATTTAAATAATTTAAAAGAAAAACAGTTGTTTATGATCGGAGAGCTTGAATTGAAGATTAAAGAGTTAGAAAATGAAGTAAAGATAAAGGATGAACAACTTGAAGCTGTGTCCGATTGGGCACAAGGCTCCCAAAACAAATCAGAAAACGAAGACCAAGTCGAAGGTCTTAAGCACCAAGTTTTGGACCTACAAGTTGACTTGAAAGCCAAACAAGAACTAATCGAGTCTCTAGAAATACAGTTGAAAAATGTTGATCAGGAATTAGAAGCGGTCAAGTGTAACAACAAATATTTGGAAAACGAATTGGTTCAGAGTCAAGCATCCAAACAAGAGACTAGATTGGAAAATGTTCAACTACTGGGCAATAGCACATCCAGTGACGAAACAATCGAGCTTAAGGCTCACGTCAATCAAATAATGATTGAACTTTCAATCAAAAATGATCAGTTGGTCAGTTTGGAAAGCTTTTTAAATGAGCAAAAAATCGAAAGTCAAAAAATGATTGAAAAATTGACTTTTGAAAGCGAAAGTTGGAAGAAAAAGTACGAATCAATGCGCTTGAAAGCTTTGGCTTTAAGGGACAAGTGCAAAAAGTTCGAGCTGGGCCAGTGTTTGGATGACGGACGAGCCTCGCCATCAAACAGCTCCAAATCTAGCATGGACAGTTCTAGCTTGGCCGAGCATCTTTTCCACAATCTTCAGGCCGAATACAAAGAATTCAAAAGAACCCACGAAGACCAAATCAACGAATTAAACTCTCTGTTGATCAGTGCTCAAACTCACCTTGATCAATACAAACAAGACTACAATGAAGAAAAGATAAACCATGTTCATCAAATGTACACTGATCAGCTCAAGCAATACGAGCTTAATTTTGAGTCAATTCAAAGTCAAAATGATCATTTTAAGCTTGAGCTTAACCAATTGACCGACAAGTATTCTCACATTGAAAAACAAAATCTAAAGCTTAAGGCCAAATTGAAGCAAGTGCTGGCCAAGAGCAAAGAAGACCATTTGGAAAGTCAAAAAATGTCCTCTGATACAATGCAAATACAGGCGGGATTAGATGAGGCTTTGGAAAAAAAAATTGTGCTCCAAGTGGTGCACGCCGAGAGCCAGACTAATCCATTGGAGTTGTTCAGCACACAATGCCAAACCGAAGACCAGGAACTTGAGTGTCTTAAACTACAAAATGAACAATATAAGTGTTTGATTGAAGACTTGGAAAAAAATCAATTTGGCACTGAGACAAAAGCCGAGCTCGATGAGCTTAGGGAAAAAGTCAAAGTTGTCCAGGATCAAAATCTGAAGCTCAAAGCCAAGCTAAAGCAAGTCATGGGCCAAAATCAAAAAGTGGCCAAAATCGACTCTGAGTGTCAGACTGAATTGGAAAACTTGGTGCAAAAAGAGTGCGAGATGGAGAATTTGTTAAAAAAAATTTCCTATCTGGAAGAATTGGTGGGACAGAAGGAAAAAATGAACCAGGACATGAGAAGCGAGATAAGTGGCCTCAAGGAATGGATTGAAAAGCAGCGTAGTGACTATGAAAATCAGATTAGTTGTTTGAATGCTGAGTTGGTTGGCAAAGAGACGAGTTTGGTGCAAATAAAAGAGGAGTTGTGTGGTCTGAGGTCTCAGTCGGAGATTTCGATGGTGTCTGCATTGCCAAGTTCATTGATGAGTGAAAGTGTGGTGCTGGACGAAACAGCGAGCAGTGCTTCGTCAAATTTAGAGAATCAACTCAAGTTTTGTCATGAAAAATGCGAAAAAGTTGTTGCCAAGCTAGGTTTGCTAAGGAAACAAAATGAAAGCCTTAATTCCAAGATTAAGACTATTAAGTCTATGATTGTTTCGTGAATAGTTTCGGCTTTTAAATATAAAAAATAAAGTTTTAGTTTTTATTTAAATTTAAATTATTTTGGTCGTGTATTTTTATGCGTTAGTCTTGTCCAAATTACTTTAAATTGGTTTCGTCAATTTAAAACATTTATTAGTTTTAATAAAAAAAATTAAAATTAAGAAAATTATTTAATAAAAGCAAGAAATTTGATCATTTTTTTCATATTTTTTTCAAAAGTGACATTGTATCAAAATAAAAAGTAAATATAAAAATCAGTGAATAATTTAGTTTGAATTCTTTTTTATATAAAAAATCACTGTTGTTTTAGTCTATTAGGGTCAAAATGGAAATAAAATCGATTTTTATTATCTTAGAATTTTTATTTTTTCTTGAATTACTGTGTTGAAGATGTCATGAATTTTGATTCTAAAAAAGTCTTGATTTCGTTAAAACTTTTTTTAAAATAAAAATCGTCGAAAATTTAATTGAAGAAAAAATTAACAATGGACTGAAAACTGAATGTAAGATACTTTAAATAAAAAATAAAATTAAATAAAAGACGTCTTTATTTTTTAAAAATAAATCTTAAAAAAATAGCTATCAAAAGAACTTTAATGATTAAATGAGAAAATTCTTTTTGTTATGTGAAGTTTAGGAAAAAAGAAAAAAAATTATATTTTTTTAAATGAAATTAAATTTCTATGATTAACTGGAGTGTTTAAATTGAGGAAGTTGTTTGATTTTTTATGGTCTTAGAAAAATTGTCCGAATGAAGAAGCTTGACCTGGAAAAGATCCAAAAGATCCAAAAGAAGAAAGACCAAAGCTTGATGAATCAGCGCATGGATTTGGACAAGATGGAACAGGCACTGGCTGAGGAACAGGAACGGGACATGGTTGTTGAACAGGAACAGGAACTGGTCGCGGAACTGGACACGGTCTAGGAACAGGGACTGGATACGGTTGTGGAACAGGACATGGAACTGGAACTGGTGTTGGCACAGGCACTCGAACAGGTACTGGTACTTGAACTGGAACAGGCACAGGACGCTGAACTCTTACTCGTACAGGAACTGGAACTGGAGTTGGTACTGGGAATGGCTGTGGTACAGGAACTGGATGAGGAACTGGTACTCGTACTGGTACTGCAACTGGAAATGGTACTTGAACCGGCACTGGCACAGGTACTGGCCTTGGTACTGGAACTCTTACGGGAACTGGCACAGGATGTGGAACTGGATATGGCTGAGGTACTGGTGTTGGTTGAGGAACTGGAACTGGCCTTGGAACAGGTACTCTTACTGGAATTGGTACAGGTGTTGGAACTGGGATTGGTTGAGGAACAGGAACTGGTCGTGGAACTGGAAATGGACGTGGAACCTTTTTTATGAAAATATTAAAAAAAGCGATTCAAAAAAATAAAACGAAAGAAAAAATAAAAAATACAGGAACATGAATCGGCACTGGAACAGGTCTTGGTACAGGTACCGGTTGAGGAACGGGAATTTGACAAGGAGGTTGCTGATACGGAGCTGGACAAGGCATTGGTGGAGGTAAAAGTGGTGGACATGGAGCTGGGCAAGGCATTGGTGGAGGCAAAAGTGGTGGACATGGAGCTGGGCAAGGCATTGGTGGAGGTAAAAGTGGTGGACATGGAGCTGGGCAAGGCATTGGTGGAGGTAAAAGTGGTGGACATGGATCGCTGCAAGGAGCTGATGGACATGGCAGTGGAGCTTGTGATAAGCATGGGTCAGAGAAATGAGCTTGTGGTAAGCCTGGTTCTGAGAAACCTGTTGTTCCGAATGAATTAAATTCTAATTTTTGAAAACAGAATTAATTTAAGTTTAAATTTTATTTCATTTTTGTCAGTTACCTGAACCAAAACCAAACATTTTTACTTAAATAATTAATATTTTTATTATTAAAATTAATTGATTAAAATATTATTTGTGTTTAAAATAAAAATAATTCCCTCTTATATATCTCCATCCTATTTATGCTTGATAAATTTCATCCATCATCATACAAGCGAGGTTTGCATCTTTAATTTTTTAAGTTTATAATTCTAGATATATTTTTATAATTGTTGTGTTTAAAATATTTCTTTGTTTATTTTAAACACAAATAATTTTTTTAAAAAATATTATATTGGTACCAATTCATAAGGTTAATAAAGCCAAGCTTTGCAAAAATGCGCAAATTTACGAAATATTCTATCTTTTTTTGTATATTTTCATTTTTCATCTGAAAAATCTTAACAAATAGACATAAGAAATGTGATCAGGATCTTAAATTATTCCAATATTTTATTATTTTTATCAAATAATTGTCAAATAGTCAAAAATTATTCGATTACTTTCCAGCTGAAGCACTTAAAATCTAAGAAATTATAATAGCCAACTAAGCAGCTAAAAAAATTAGTTGATTAAAAATAAATTCATTTTTTATTTTGAAAATTATTTGAATAATTGATTTCTTAATTGTTTTTTAAATTTTTGTTCTAACTGATATAATTTATTTATTAATTGATGATGTTTTTTTAACTTGAATTTTTTAAATACAACAAATGACATTTAACTAAATTTTGTGATAACAATTTTGCTTTAAATGACAAACATCAAATTGACTTTTATTTCAAGTGAAGAATAGAAACAATCAATTGACGATTTTATAATTTTTTAATTGACGTTCAATCACAATAAATCACTATTTTGTAATTCATTTACCTTATTCACTCTATGTGGAGCATAGGATCATTACTTTTGATGTCCACTAAATTCGATCTTTCGCCTTTACCCTTGCTTCTCCTCATGCCATTTCTATTTCGGCAAGCTCTTTCGTGAATGTTGACCTCAATTTTACTGCTGGTCGTCCTACTTTTCGTGAATCTTGACACCATTGAAGAGCTATTTTAGATATCTATGTTTCTTTCATTCTAAGTACATGCCCAAACCATTGTAGTCTTTTATTTTTTATGCATTGACTTTATGGCTTTGAATTGTGTATAATTGTGTATAGTTCAACTTTCGAGACTGTCTCAGGTCAGTTTATCCTGAGAATTATGCGATTGAAACTGAAAGACCGGCCACTAAACGGTCCGAAAAGAAAATTTTAGTAAAATTTTCAACTGATTATTTCAAATTCAAGAATTTACAGTTGACCATGCTTTTTAAGTCCATTATTCATTTTATTGAATATTAATTACGTTCTATTTTTGTTTGTTGTTTAATTATTGAATTAATTTGAATTTGGGTTTTGTAATTTAAACATTTCGGATTGCAAGGACATATGATTCGCTATTGTTTTCTCCTAACTGGACTTGAGTTATTTTTTCGGTATTATTCATTTTCTTTCTATCTCACTATTTTTTATATCTTTTTTACTAAATATTTTGGAAATAAATGAAATGACTCAATTAATCTTTACTATAATTTTTTTAATGAACCAAAATATTATACTGACAATAATAAACCCTACAATCTTAAAAAATATTCTCTGTTTCTGTATTGTGACTTAATCAAAGAAATCAGTTATTTTTTCCATTGTATATTTCTTAACACTTTCTAAGTGTGATGCAATTTTTACTTCTGAATCGCTTTTAAAATAATCTTTAATTTCCGAGTTCCTTTCTCTGTCGCTTTAATTTAAAAATAAATTTATACGACTAAATTCTAAACTATCTAGTTCTCAAATTTCGTTATTTATTTATATTCTGTTTTTCTAGTAAGTTATATCAGAACTTTTTCTATTAATCTTAATTTAATGTTTTTATCTAATAAATTACTTGTCCAGTACGTTCGGTCATCACAACAGATTAATTTTGACTCTTTCCGAATAATACCAGATAGTGTTAGATGCCCTTTCAACTCAATCACGTTTATGTGGAATTTAACTTTAGAGTATTTAAAACAATCGGCATTTTTCTCGATTGTAATTGTTTGAATTACAGTACACGCTTTCGAGCAGAGGTAGGGAATCGCAAATTTGACTCAAGTCTTACATGACTCAGAGTCAGACTCGAGTCATTTTCTAGTGACTTGAGTAGAGTCTTTTTTTTTTCAAAAAATTGACTCTGACTCAAGTCCGAGTTAAACTGAATTTGACTGACTCAGACTCGAGTCGAGTCATTTATAAAAAAAATGACTCTAAATTTAAGATTTTCAAATTGGGTTTTAGTTTATGATGATGAAAACAGTTTTACTGAACAAAATTTTGAATATAATGAATTTAATTTAATTTATTTTTTAACGATTTAATGTTAAAAAATTTTTTTGAATTCCAGCGGCAGTGTCGGCTTATTAATAGAGAGAAAGGTAATTCTTATATTGAGCCGCTAGTTTGGTGGAAAGAAAATGAAAAACTTTTCCCAACACTTGCTAAGCTTGCTAAAAAAATTTTAGGGATTCCGGCATCGAGTGGTTCAATTGAGAGATTTTTTAGCAAGACTGGTTACATATTGCGTCAACACAGACGTCAAATGACAAATGTATTAGCCGAAAGTTTATTTTTTTTGAAAGAAAATGATGATTCATTTAAAAAATTGTATAATTTAAATTAGTTTTTTTTTAACTTCTAATTGAAAAAAAGAACTCAATAATTAATAAAAAATCTTTTTTGTTTTTGACTTTAAGACTTGAAATGACTTAGACTTTGACTCATAAGTCATGACTCAGACTCGGACTAGTAAGTCACCGCAAAAAAATGGACTGACTCAGACTCGAGTCGAGTCACTAAAAATCAAAAGATTCTGACTCCGACTCAGTCATCACGAATTTGCTGAGTCCCTATCTCTGCTTTCGAGTAAGTTTTTATGTCATGATCTGTCTTTTTTATAATGTCAAAATTATCTTAGACCAGTGACAAATGAATATTGGTTCTTCATTCGTAGTGGTTATCGTAAAAGTATCAATAGTGCATACCTCAAGTTTTTTAGCGTCCATCGCAAAGATTTTTTTCATTGAGTTAACTGACAATTTGAAATATTCGAATTCCTCTAAGTTGAGCTTTATCGCTTGCCTTATCTAAAGGCCACTCCTCTTCGAATATATTTTCGTCTTGACTTCCCTCTGTATTAAGAATGCCTTCTGGACAATCGTCATCATTCATTTCGGAATCTAAGATTATCGTTTCGCTTGGGAATGTAATTGACTTTTGATTTGGAACGACTCCATCACCGGTTTAGTTGAATCAATCTAAACCTAAACCCAGAACTTTATAAAGCAAATGTATTCGCTTATATTTATCTATATTTTCTTGGTAATCTTATCAATCTTTAGAATAGAGTTGTCTGTAATTTTTACTTCATGTTTGTCGGAATGGTCTCAATTACATGTTTGTCGATAATTTTGTTTGAAATTATCGAGACCAACAACTCGATATTCGGTCGACTGTTTTTAGACCCCTGGGTACAAATTTTTTTTTTATACCCCCTCAAAAAAAAAATCAAATTTAGGGTTTTAAAGGTCGTAGATTACGAATATGAAGTCAAAAATTAGAAATTTAGCTAGCACGGAAGTTTTGAATTTCCTGCACTTTACATTATTTTTCAAAAGTATAAAAATTTTATTTTTGTTAACAAAAGAATTGTTTTTAAGTTTATATTAGACGGGAAAATAAAAAAAGCGTCTTTTTTTGAATTTTTTTTGTTATTAATCCAAAAACATAAAACCCAAAAAAAATACAAAAAGAAATAAGGGTAACAATTTATTTAAAATAAAAACGATTTAAAAGTTAGAACTCTTTTTGGCATAGATTCAATCAATTTTGTACGTACTCAGTCAGAATCTGTTACCACTCTTTTTGTTAAATCTCTTAGATGCTCAATAGAGGTTTCCTTAGTGTTAACCATTTTGGCATCCATGTATGACCATAAGTCCTCGATTGAGTTGAGATCTGGTGAACCAGCACATTATGACAGAACCTCTATGTTCTGTTCTTTTAGTCGCTTACTGAGTGAGCATTATGTGTCGTAGCACCATCTTGTTGAAAAATCCAAGGATCATTTGGCTCAATAGAATTTCAACAGATGGTATAAGATTGTTTTCCAAGGTTTTGATGTAGACAAATTGATTGATTCGTCCATTATAAATGTTCCATATACCAGTGCCTTTGTAAGAAATGCATCCCCAGTTACCGCCGTCTTGTAACTTTGGTAAACAGAACTTCGGATGAAACTTTTGATTTTTAAACCTTTTTACTAATACTGTTGACTTACGAATAACCTCCAAATTGAAATTGTCGCTGAAAATAACTCTGAACCAATTAACCGTCCAAATAAGTCAGTATTTACACCACTTATATCTTTTTTAATATTAAGAATTAATCTAAAAGGTGTTCAAAAATTTTTCTAAGTATTTAATCTTTTGGATTATCCGAATTTCTAAACTTTTGAATCGACTTATGTTTTTTTTCTATTGCATTAATTTATCGTCAATTTCAATAAATTATCAATTTAAGATAAATAAAATAAGTATACAGGTTCTAATTAAATAAAATTAAGACAACGTGTAGGAAAATTAAAACAATTTTTTATTTATGTTTTTTGAATAATTATTTTGCATCAAAAAAACTTAAATTTGTCATTTTATAAACAAATTTTTATCAAGAGGTATGAGCAATGTAAAAGCCATTTAAAAAATAAACATAAAAATAAATAAAAGAGGTCTTTATTTTTTAAAAATAAATCTTAAAAAAATAGCTATCAAAAGAACTTTAATGATTAAATGAGAAAATTCTTTTTGTTATGTGAAGTTTAGGAAAAAGGAAAAAAAATTATATTTTTTTAAATGAAATTAAATTTCTATGATTAACTGGAGTGTTTAAATTGAGGAAGTTGTTTGATTTTTTATGGTCTTAGAAAAATTGTCCGAATGAAGAAGCTTGACCTGGAAAAGATCCAAAAGATCCAAAAGAAGAAAGACCAAAGCTTGATGAATCAGCGCATGGATTTGGACAAGATGGAACAGGCACTGGCTGAGGAACAGGAACGGGACATGGTTGTTGAACAGGAACAGGAACTGGTCGCGGAACTGGACACGGTCTAGGAACAGGGACTGGATACGGTTGTGGAACAGGACATGGAACTGGAACTGGTGTTGGCACAAGCACTCGAACAGGTACTGGTACTTGAACTGGAACAGGCACAGGACGCTGAACTCTTACTCGTACAGGAACTGGAACTGGAGTTGGTACTGGGAATGGCTGTGGCACAGGAACTGGATGAGGAACTGGAACTCGTACTGGTACTGCAACTGGATATGGTACTTGAACCGGCACTGGCACAGGTACTGGCCTTGGTACTGGAACTCTTACGGGAACTGGCACAGGATGTGGAACTGGATATGGCTGAGGCACTGGTGTTGGTTGAGGAACTGGAACTGGCCTTGGAACAGGTACTCTTACTGGAATTGGTACAGGTGTTGGAACTGGGATTGGTTGAGGAACAGGAACTGGTCGTGGAACTGGAAATGGACGTGGAACCTTTTTTATGAAAATATTAAAAAAAGCATTTCATAAAAATAAAACGAAAGAAAAAATAAAAAATACAGGAACATGAATCGGCACTGGAACAGGTCTTGGTACTGGTACTGGTTGAGGAACCGGAATTTGACAAGGAGGTTGCGGATACGGAGCTGGACAAGGCATTGGTGGAGGTAAAAGTGGTGGACATGGAGCTGGGCAAGGCATTGATTGAGGTAAAAGTGGTGGACATGGAGCTGGGCAAGGCATTGATTGAGGTAAAAGTGGTGGACATGGAGCTGGGCAAGGCATTGATTGAGGTAAAAGTGGTGGACATGGAGCTGGGCAAGGCATTGATTGAGGTAAAAGTGGTGGACATGGAGCTGGGCAAGGCATTGGTGGAGGTAAAAGTGGTGGACATTGAGCTGGGCAAGGCATTGGTGGAGGTAAAAGTGGTGGACATGGAGCTGGGCAAGGCATTGGTGCAGGTAAAAGTGGTGGACATGGATCGCTGCAAGGAGCTGATGGACATGGCAGTGGAGCTTGTGATAAGCATGGGTCAGAGAAATGAGCTTGTGGTAAGCATGGATCTGAGAAACCTGTTGTTCCGAATGAATTAAATTCTAATTTTTGAAAACAGAATTAATTTAAGTTTAAATTTTATTTCATTTTTGTCAGTTACCTGAACCAAAACCAAACATTTTTAATTCCTTCAATTCAATTTTTAATAATTATTTTTTATTGATTTAACTTAATTTGTTATCAATTTAATTTTGTTTGCATTTATTTATATTATTCGAATTTAATGCTTTACTTATCAAGTATACTTTAAGTTTAATACTTTTGTCCTGGAATTTTTGTTTAGTTACAATTTTCAAATACCTATCAAAATTTAAATTCCTATTTTCTTCATTGTTGGTCTTGTTTACAAAATATCTTACTGCTTGCTTTCCGAAGTCTTAACTCCTCATCAAAGAATTTAAATTAATAAAAATTTATTATTTATTTTCTCTAGTATTCAGAATATTTAATAATTAAATAATGAATAACATATTACAAACTATGAATAAAAAATCAAAGATATAAACTTGTTAATGATATTTTCAAAAAATTTTTTTAAGTATTTTATTTTTATTACCGTTGGAGTAAGATTAAAAAATTTGAATCAAATGAAAATAGATATAGTCGGAATGTGAAAATCAATCAGAAAAATCCTTATACTGAGTCTGATGTTTAATTCAGTTAGTAATGAAATAGGAATAAAATAATTATAGTAAAAAGAAATCAAGATCAGAGTAGTTTAAAAATCACAAGTCCCAATTTAAGTCCAAGTTTAAAAAAAAAATTCTTTTTTAAATTTTAATCTAATGATAGAAGCATTTAAAGAACTTTGTAAAACAATGGTAAATCTGATAAAGATTTAGTAAAACAAAAAATTTGGTCTAAATTTTAAAACTTTAGTTAACCTTTATTAATAACTGGTTGGATCCATTTCAGATTATATTTTCCTACGTCTTAACTCATTCTCAGAAACTTATATTAAAAGAATATAGTTAATCCTAAATTCAGCAGTTCGGTCTATTTAAAACTTAAATATAAAGTCCCTCTAAAATTTAAAATCACGAGGCCTTCACTAATAAACTTAAATTACTAAGGTTCGCGCGTAACAAAACGACAGCACTATCTTAATCGACAATTTTCGATAGCTTATTCGTAATCTACGTATATGAAAACCAAGGGGAAAAAAATAAGATTTTTGACTAGAAGGTCTTGAAGTTTGATAGTTTTTGAAAACAGTGGTTTAGGTTTTTGGAAGTTTTTCAAGTTAATGAAAATTAAATTTTAATGATTTTTTTTAGAAATTGAACTATATTTTGACTTTTTTTATGGATTATTTAAGCTTAAATAAAAAAACTGAAACCTGAGATTTGTTCAGAATTTTGTCTAGTTTTATAATTTAAATAAAAAATTTAGGGTCTTGGGTCAAATCTCCGACGAGAATCAAAAAAACTGGAAAAAAGCACAAAAAAATGTGTTTTTTTGGTTTAAAGTGCAACTTAATTCCACTTAAAATACTTGAAAAATATATAATTTAATAGAAAATTTTGCGCTCTTTAAAAATATATATAGATATAGTAACTTTTGAATGAAAACTCATCTCAAAAATTTTAAAAACTATCAAACTTCAAGACCCTTAAGTCAAAAATCTTTCCCCCCCCCCCCTCTAAAGAAACAAGTTTTCCTAGGTTTTCATATACGTAGATTACGAATATGCTATCGAAAACATTCAGCAAGAAAAATACATCTTTTTGTGCTCAATTGAATGTTCTAGAAAATCGATTGTATATTAACTGCCTTGACTATCAGCCAAAAATGGTTAAAATTTTGATAGAATTTAGCTTTAAAAGCTTAAATACTAGTTTAGTAGATTCAATTAGATTTGTCATAAACAAAATTAACCACAGAGTCAATGAAGAGATTAATATCTTTTTTTGGTACAGCTTACTTAATGGTCTTCTAAGAGTAGCCTTTGCTCAAATTTAACTTATATATTATTTTTATTACAATTTTTGATATGAATATTTTTTTAACTTTTTTTAATCATGTCAATGTGACTTTAAATTAATAAATAATAATAATAATAAAAAGAAAATTAAAAACGATATGTTGAAATAGCTAGAGGCTAGACATGTTTAAATATTTGATAGTTCATGAAAAAAAGAAGAAATTGTTAGGTAGCAATTATATAATGGAGTTGGATTTATTCGATATATCTTGATTCGAAACCTTCTCTTTATTCTACCACCAGTCTGACGACCAGTGGAACAGAATGACTCAATCCTGCTCTGAAGTATCTCTCACTCAACTCAAAGAGTCGATTTAAAACTGTTAGTAGTTTAAGTTTATTGAAGGCCTCTTGGTGCATAATATTTGAGGCGGGATCATATTTCAGCTTCAAAATAGATCAAACTGCTGAATTTTGAATAACTTGTATTTTTTTGACGTTAGTTTCTGAGAATGAATTTAAACAAGGAAAAGAATAATCCTAGATTGATCCTATCAAAGATTTGTAAAGATTACCTAGTAAGTGGAAAATTTCCTATCAATAAACTAAGGAATCAAAATAAATTAAAATATATGCAAGCATGAAGTTGGTTATGATATTAGATTAAAAGAAGTCAATCTTCCATTGATAGCTAAATCTGTTCCGATCGAAAAAAAAAGAAAGTCAGAGAATCCCACATTAGCAAACTAATTTTTTATTAAAAAACTTTTGAAAAATTTAGTTTAATAAAAATTATACATTAATCTGATTTATTGGTTCTAAGCGACTAATTGCATACAAAAAAGTTAATTTGATAATGTTAGTCATATTTTAAATTCTCCTTTAAAAAATCTTCAAAATTAGTCCATTCGTTCGTGAGCAATTTAACATGATCAAAATGGGGCAATGATATTTGTTCATTAATTACGTACTCAAAAGTCTGAAATGCTTCCTTTGTCATAAATGCTTTTATTTCCTCTATAGATAATGGTTGAAATTTAATTTTTTTCTTGCTTGATATTTTCTCCACAATTTTTGCCATTTTTTCTCCATTCAAAATTTCAGGTCCGTAAATTTCATAAGATTTTTGGTTATGTTGTAGAATATCTGTTGACGCTAGACATGCTGCTGCACTTTTTCCTATATCTTTTGTTGACACGTAAAAAGCTGCATAATCAGGAAGCTTTAAAACTCCAGTTTCAATACTTTTTTGAACGGCAGGTAAAATATTGTCCATAAAAAATCCAGGTCTCAAAATTGTCCATTTAAGTTTTCTTTCTTCTCCCAGTTTTCTTAAAAGATTTTCAGATGGTATGTCTCTTGAGGCCAATAGACTCATTTTTTCAGGATAATGGACCGTAAATGAAGTAACAATTATGATGTACTTGACATTATTTTGGACAGCTGCATTTATCATGGCAATAGTAAGATCTGAATCATTTTTCATCCCACGTGCCCGGTCCATTGGCGTAACAATCAATGCATAGTCAGAAAGATAAAAGGCTTTTGATAAAGTTTCAGTCTTAGTTGCATCGCAGCCTGTAACGATTTCTATTTCTGGATAATTTTTAGCAAAGATGGTGGACTTTTCTTGGGACCTAAACACAGCCCGAATGCGAACATTATTTGAATATTTTGTGTATAGTTCATGTAAACAGGCCGAGCCTGTATTACTGCTGGCGGTCATAATTGATACCAAAGGCTTTTGAGACATTCTAAAATAAATTTGAATTTTTGAAAAATTAAAAAGATTTAAGTGCCTTTTCCTTTAGTATTAAATTATAAAATACATAAAGAACAACAGAAGTTGATTTGATAATTCAGAAAATTGTTAATTCCAGGCTTGAACAAACATTTGAATAACTTGAAAAAAAATAATTAAAAGCTTTCAATACCTTTTTCCTATAGTATAATATTTGTCAAGATTTATTGGAAGTATTAGCCCTAAAATTTTCATTAAAAAAATTATGCTTGATATTTTAAATTCTTAGGATATCTAAAAAAAATAAAATGTTACTTCGTTTTAAAAGATCTCTTAATTTATTTGAAAGATTTTTGAGTATGTCTTGTTTTCTAACAGCTAATATTTATACAGGCTTATTTCGACAAATCTTATTTCATAAAATATTATTTTGCCAAAAGAAAAAAGTTAAGTGTGTTTATATTTTGACAAGCTTATTTTCAAAAACAACTTTTTAGACAACAATTAATTATTATTTAATAGGCATTGAGAAATTTCATACAAAACTTCCAATACAAAAATAAAAAAATTCTCTAACTTTTTTTTCTAAATGTCAAAAACTTGTTCTGTAAATGAAACAAAGTGAAACAATTTTTGTTTCACCTACTGAGGAAGTCTGCAAAATCTGTGCAAATTATTTGCAAAATAATTTTTAATACTTTTAAATGAGGTGCAATTTTGCAGAATTCACACAGATTTTGCAGACTTCCGCGGAAGGTGAAACAACAGTTTTTTCACTTTGTTTCATTTATAGAACAAGTTTTTGACATTTAGAACAAAAGTTATAAAATTTTTTTATTTTTGTATTGGAAGTTTTGTATGAAATTTCACAATGTCTATTTAATAATGATAATTTATTTTTATTTGTGTTCAGCTAAAGATCCTTCATCAAAAAAGAAAAATTAAAAATAAAGTTAAATACGATAAAATAAAATATGAATAAAACTTTTTCTGTTTCAAAAAAAAAACTTTTTCTGAAACCATGTTGACCTGAAAAAAAAATCTTGTTGGTTTCAAAATATTTTAATATTTGAGATGCTAGTTCCCGTTCAAAGATTTTTGATATTGGTGGTAGAACACTGATACCTCTATATTATTTTATTATAGATATAATCGGAAAAACGATAAAAATCAACGCACAAGAAATCATAATCGAAGATGTCCAAATGACTTCAGATATTTTCAAATATTTTCACGTTAAAGTTCTATGGTCTTAAACCGAATTTTGACAAAAATTTGATAGAAAGACTTCTTGTTTCCGAGGGTGTACAGCATCATGAGATTGATAAAATTTACGACGAGTACTTGAACGATATCGACTTAGGTCACATTATCACTGGAATAATTAGAACGAAAATTAGATTTGATGCTGCTATAAACATAAAGTATAAAGGCACTATTGCCAAGTTACCAAAAAGCATGTATTTAAAAGATTATCCAGTTTCCTTGAGAGGGTCGGTGAACCCCATTGCGGCTCCTGCCAAAGTACTTAGAATAAAATAGCTGATTGCAAAGTCAAAGACCTTAAATGCACATCCTGCAAAAAACGGGTCTATATCGCATATGATTGTAACTTAGCCAAACGTATTGCTAAATATAATGACATCATGTTCTTAACGGCGTGGACACTAATGATGATCAAGTTAAACACCAGCACCATTCCTCAAAATACAATGTAAACCTCAATACCAACTTAAACGAATGGCCATCTCAAGTCCCTTATCTTTTTAGCTTTCCAGCGATGAATACTCCTTTACAATCGCAATTTGCTCGTCCGCCTAATCCATTAACAAGTTTCCTGAGAACTCCCATCCGCCGCAGTCATTTTTTAATGATAAACACAAATCCGCCAAGGCAAGTGGAGACAGTGAGAAAACACCAAAAACGACTCGAATGAACGTATTTGCTTGATTATGATCCAAGTGTTAACTTCAAGATTTTTCTTTTTTACACCTAGTAAAACACTTTTTTTGGACTCCAAAATACTTAATTCCGAATTTTATAGCAAATGTTAGTACTTTTAGCCGAAAAAATTTTTTGTCGTAAGCAAACTAATATACCTTAAGTTTATCATTAAATTAAAAACGATCATTATTAGACATTCATTATTCTCGACTTATTTTTAAGTTGAATTTTTTTTTTTAAATTATTTATTTATTTCAAAAATTACGCATGTTTCGGCGATGTTAACAATTAAAAAGATTTTAATATAATGTTATTAACCTTTATTTTATGATTTTATTCGGATCTGTTAGGATCTGGTGGTTCGTTGTTATAACACAAAGAGAAATAATAAAGATTTAAATCAAATAATAACTTTATTAATAAGTGACCGCTTCTAGCCTAAACAAATAATAAAGGAAATAACAAAAATAATAAGTGCTAAATTATATCTTCTTCATATTTTCTAGTACCAACAAAAAGAGAGAGAGCTGTGTGTCTAATATTTTACACAGAGTTAAATACAAGTGACTTGCTAAATGCATGAGATCAAAGTATTGCACTGTTAAACTAAAGAAAAATGTTTGCTAGAGTCTGTGTTGTAGTTATTGAGAGAACTACAACATACCTCCCTTGCCAAAGAAATTTACAAAATAAAATAAAAAATAAAATAAAATCAAACGAAAATCTCTGGCGTGGGCCGTCCCTATTTGCTCATAGGCTCATTCATTTCCAATATTTCTTAGGCCCTTCACCGTGTCCTCAAGCTGACCGATGGTCTTCCTTGTCTTTTCGAGTTCATCTTCGGCGTCTTGTCTCTTCTATTAATCATCAAGCAGAGGCCGCTCAATATGGGCAATAATTCGCTTTTGTCACTCTAATGTTTGATTTGTGACTTATAGATATTTTGCCTTCTCACTGTCGTACCAAATCGGTTTGTTGTATTCGTCTACGAGAGTCTTCGTCGACCACTGTGCCACTCCCGACTCGATATCGTTTACTTTCGCCAGGAGCCTTCCGCCTTCGAATGTGAGAGTGTTGAGAAACCCCACAGTTTCCTCATGACGATCGGTTCGCTCCATCCGACAGAACGTAATTTACGCCGTTCCATCGTATGTTTTACACATTTCTAGGACTTTAAGGTTGTCGACAAGTCCCAGCTGTTGGTCCAAATTCTGTCGGATGATTTCTTTGTTGACGAACATATGTAGTGCGTCGGCATTTTTTCGTCTGTCTCCACTAAGCACGGTAAAGTTGTAAATGTATATATCGAAAACTGCGTTGTTTTTAGCTGTTTGATTATTGATATTTTATTTATTTTTCTTTTTTAATTTAATTGTATAGACAGTAATAAGTTTAATTATATATATATAGTCGGTCTGGTGGTTTTGACTGACGACTTGATCTCCTAAGCGTTTCCACTTTTCTTTGACTTCGTTTTGTTCTCTTCTTGGCCTTAATGGCTGTTGAGTCGACGACTGACTCATCATCGCATCCAGACGAATTGCTACTAGGATCATGAACACTTTAATGACTTGGCTCGTGGATTGACCGTCTTCTGAATCATTCTTCTTTGTCTCCTCTTGATTTTTAAGATTTTTTCACCTTGGATTTTCCAAATTCTTGGTGTATTTTCTTTTCTGTACTTCTTCAGGTTTGGTACTTCCTCATTTTACACAGTGTTAAATACTAGTGACTTGCTAAATGCATGAGATCAAAGTATTGCACTGTTAAACTATAGACAAAAGTTGGCTAGAGTCGGTGTTGTAGTTATTGAGAGAACTACAACAATAAGTTTTAGACAAAAGAATTTGTAAAGTTTTTTTAGAGTTGAGCAGAGTATAAACATTAGATTTTGAAAAACTAAATTTACATATTTTACATAATTTGTATAAAAAATTTAAAATTCAGTATTTTTAGTAAATAAATAAAGTTTAAAAATTAAACATTAATGGTTGAGAATTATTTAATCATACAAATTTTTAATATTTCAAAATTAAAAATCAAAAATTATCCGTATATCCCAATGAAAACGATCATGCAATCAACATATCACCGAAAGAAATGACTCTCTTGTTAATTGGTTCAAAAACGGAAGCTTCACCTGGTTTTGATCGTATTTAAAATAAAGTGCCCAAAAATCTACCATTCAACTCCTTAAAATCCATTCATGTTATTTTTAAACGTAATGTATCCTCTCTCCAACTTGGATCCAGTACTACTAACTTCATCAATTTGTTTTCATTTCTTCTTCCTTTTCTTCTTCCTTTTCTCTTCCTTTTCTCTTCCATACCTCTTTCTCTCTTGGAAAAAGAAAAATTAAAGAAAAAATAAATAATTCTAATTTATAATCTTTAAATTTTGATGAAACTATTCGATCCAACAGGCTAATTAAAATCGAATCTTTAATTTCATCAATTTATTTTATTAGATTTTATTTGCCTGTTTTAGCGAATAGTTTCATCATATATTCGAGATTTAATAATTAGCATAATTTATTATTTTTCTTTATTTTTTCTTATTTAAAGAGAGGAAGAGCAAAGGAAGAGAAAAGTGAAGATGAAGTTAGTTTTAAAACGTCCTGTACATATCACACTCTAAAATATACAATCAATAGTAGATGGCTTAAAACGCAATGAATTAACCGAGGAAATATGTTTCGACTTTGAAAACGCTTTTGGCAAAATATCTCACGGTGGCATATTAAAAAAATTAAAGATCCAAATATGCAGCCAATGTTTATGAATTGGATTAAAAAATTTCTAAATGACCACTCATTTAAAATTTAGCTGAATATATCAATATTTTTATTAATTGATAATTGGGAAGACCAACATTTAAAAAGAGCTAAGACAAGAGCAGGAAATTTTTTAAAAAATGAGAAAAACGAGTCTTTAAACGCAGACTTAAATTGACCACAAGATGATCGCCGCCAATAGAGCAATTTTAAATTTAAAAGCCAAAATTTTAAATCTTAATGAAAAAAAATCTAATCAAATTAGTTAAAATATTTATTTAGTTTTCAGAATAAATTGCAGTATCCGCTCTCTCAATTAAGAAACACGGCTAATAAAAAACCAATTTAACTATGCATCTAATAGCATCTTTTCTTTTTTAATATTAAAATTGTTGTTAATATTAAAATTTAATATTAAATTTTTAATAGTGAATAGAAGAGAAAATAAATTACAATTAAAAATACTTTGATATTGAACAAAGACTATGGAGAGCAAGCTATTTGATTTTCACTAAACAAAGCAATCAATAATAAAAAAAGGAATTTAAATTTTATAGGTATTTGAAAAATTGTAACTAAACAAAAATTCTTAAAGAAAATTTTCTAACCTTAACATGATAACTAAAGCATTAAATTTGAATAGTATAAATAATGCCAATATGGTAAAATTGATAAAAAATAAATAAATACAAATATTAGAAGAAAAAATTAAAAATGTTCGGTTTTGGCTCAGGTAAATGTCGAAATTAAAAAAATTAAAAAAACAAATTTACAAATACATTTAATTTTTTTACAAAATTAGAATTTAATTCATTCGGAACAACAGGTTTCTCAGATCCATGCTTATCACAAGCTCCTTTCTCTGACCCATGCTTATCACAAGCTCAACTGCCATGTCCATCATCTCCTTGCAGCGATCCATGTCCTCCACTTTTACCTCCACCAATGCCTTGCCCAGCTCCATGTCCACCACTTTTACCTCCACCAATGCCTTGCCCAGCTCCATGTCCACCACTTTTACCTCCACCAATGCCTTGCCCAGCTCCATGTCCACCACTTTTACCTCCACCAATGCCTTGCCCTGCTCCATGTCCACCACTTTTACCTCCACCAATGCCTTGTCCAGCTCCGTATCCGCAACCTCCTTGTCAAATTCCGGTTCCTCAACCAGTACCAGTACCAAGACCTGTTCCAGTGCCGATTCATGTTCCTGTATTTTCTATTTCGTTTTATTTTTATGAAACGCTTTTTTTAATATTTTCATAAAAAAGGTTCCACGTCCATTCCCAGTTCCACGACCAGTTCCGGTTCCTCAACCAATCCCAGTTCCAACACCTGTACCAATTCCAGTAAGAGTACCTGTTCCAAGGCCAGTTCCAGTTCCTCAACCAACACCAGTACCTCAGCCATATCCAGTTCCACATCCTGTGCCAGTTCCCGTAAGAGTTCCAGTGCCAAGGCCAGTACCTGTGCCAGTGCCGGTTCAAGTACCATGTCCAGTTGCAGTACCAGTCCGAGTACCAGTTCCTCATCCAGTGCCTGTGCCACAGCCATTTCCAGTACCAACTCCAGTTCCAGTTCCTGTACGAGTAAGAGTTCAGCGTCCTGTGCCTGTTCCAGTTCAAGTACCAGTACCTGTTCGAGTGCCTGTGCCAACACCAGTTCCAGTTCCATGTCCTGTTCCACAACCGTATCCAGTCCCTGTTCCTAGACCGTGTCCAGTTCCGCGACCAGTTCCTGTTCCTGTTCAACAACCATGTCCCGTTCCTGTTCCTCAGCCAGTGCCTGTGCCATCTTGTCCAAATCCATGCGCTGATTCATCAAGCTTTGGTCTTTCTTCTTTTGGATCTTTTGGATCTTTTCCAGGTCAAGCTTCTTCATTCGGACAATTTTTCTAAGACCATAAAAAATCAAACAACTTCCTCAATTTAAACACTCCAGTTAATCATAGAAATTTAATTTCATTTAAAAAAATATAATTTTTTTTCTTTTTTCCTAAACTTCATATAACAAAAAGAATTTTCTCATTTAATCATTAAAGTTCTTTTGATAGCTATTTTTTTAAGATTTATTTTTAAAAAATAAAGACGTCTTTTATTTATTTTTATTTTTTATTTTAAGTATTATACATTCAGTTTTCAGTCCATTTTAAATTTTTCCTTCAATTAAATTTTCAACGATTTTTATTTTAAAAAAAGTTTTAACGAAATCAAGACTTTTTTAGAATCAAAATTCATAACATCTTCAACACAGTAATTCAAGAAAAAATAAAAATTCTAAGACAGTAAAAATCGATTTTATTTCCATTTTGACCCTTATAGACCAGAACAACAGTGATTTTTTTTATAAAAAAGAATTCAAACTAAATTATTCACTGATTTTTATATTTCCTTTTTATTTTGATACAATGTCACTTTTGAAAAAATTATAAAAAAAATGATCAAATTTCTTGCTTTTATTAAATAATTTTCTTAATTTTCTTAGGCTTTCATTTTGTATAAAATTGTAATTATTATTTATTTTTATGTTTATTTTTTAAATGGCTTTCAGATTGATAAAAATTTGATCAAAAAATGACAAATTTAAGTTTTTTGATGCCAAATAAATATTCAAGGAAAAATTTAATTTCGATTGTTTTAATTTTATTTCAGGTTTTTTCTCATTCAGCGTGCTGCGTTTATTTCAAATTGTAAACTGACAAATGATTTTATCCTAGGGGTTAATAGGAAGGCGCTCATTTTCTTTTCCAGGACCTTTTTAAACGACGGTCTCGACCTGACATAGAGGTTACTGCATCAAGTTGATCTTCTATACCGCAATTTTTACCCAGTTGAAATCGCTTTCCCTTATTTTTATTGGACATGGAGCTGGGCAAGGCATTGGTGGAGGTAAAAGTGGTGGACATGGAGCTGGGCAAGGCATTGGTGGAGGTAAAAGTGGTGGGCATGGAGCAGGACAATGCATTGGTGTAGGTAAAAGTGGTGGACATGGAGCTTGGCAAGGAGCTGATGAACATGGCAGTGAAGTTTGTGTTAAGCATGGATCAGAGAAAGGAGCTTGTGGTAAGCATGGATCTGAGAAACCTGTTGTTCCGAATGAATTAAATTCTAATTTTGTAAAAATATTAAATGTATTTGTAAATTTGTTTTTTTAATTTTTTTAATTTCGACATTTACCTGAGCCAAAACCGAACATTTTTAATTTTTTCTTCTAATATTTGTATTTATTTATTTTTTATCAATTTTACCATATTGGCATTTATTTATACTATTTTTTGTCTATAGACTCAGTTTTTTTTGAAAACTCGGAATTCATTAACCGAATTACACCGAATTTTCCGACTGACCCTCTTAGCAAAAAGCGTTAATGAGGTTAGGGTTATCTCAGAATGGACTTAGTAAAAAATACTTAAATTTAATTTTTGTTTTGTATTGATAGCTAAGACTTTCAATAACATGCTTATCTTAGCTATTGGGTATCTTGGTTTCTTGTGAAAATTTAATTTAGTGCATTAACCCATTTAGGCATTTAGAATTTTGTAATTTTTCGGACCTTTTACAAAAACATAAATTTTGACCACATTGATAAGGCCCTATGAAAAAAGTAATGGTATTTTCGGAATCCTCGATATTTTTTCTACCCATAATGCTGCTTTTTAGACAAAATTTTTATTTTTTATTCTTTATTTTGCCGTAAAATTCAAAAATTCACCCCATGCACACATTTAATAATTGCCCTATCTTACTATAATAGAAAAGTAAAAAACTCTTTTTTAGACGCCGCACAAACAAAAATATTTTTTAAACAATTTTTAGATTTATATTTTGGAAACCTAATTTTAAATCAAGATATGAAATCTCAAATATTTTCAAAAATTTTATCGGAATTCTGATTTTAAATTTAGTACTCATTAAAAAATTTTCATTAGTAAACAAGATTATACTATGTTTTACTTAAAACCGCAGAACGGGTGATATTACAGTATTTTACGTAATTTTACATCAAAAATGGAAGATTATCTAAAATTAGATCAAATGAAGGATATATTTAAATGTTAGCTTACAATTTCTTTGCAACTTGAAACTTTGCATTCTATTTAATTACGTAAAATGATGTAATATTCAGAGTTTTTCAAAAGTCATAAAGTTAAAGTCAAGTCTCTGACTTGACTTTCAAAAGACTTTAAAAATACTTTTTTTTTTACTTTTGCACAAGTCTGGTAATATTACCCGTTTTGTGGTTTAAAGTAAAATTCTGTAGATGAAACTCAGTTTTTAACTTAGCGTTAAATTGCTAGTCGCGAATGCTAGCCAATTGTGATAATAAAATTTTTCTTTTCTATGATAACATATCTGATTTTCAATTTCCTTAGGATATCAGAAATATTGCCTTTTCGAAGATCATTTTCTACTGGGGTGAAGTTTTAGATTAAATAATTAATAAAATGAATTAGTTACCAAGTTAACTTATATTTTAAATTCATCTAATTCAGTTTTTACTAAAATAAAAAAATTACTTGTAAAAATAAAAAAAGCTGCCTTTTGTCCTTTTTGAAAATTATCAAAAGACAGAAAGTTATAAAGAACAATCAACAGAATGTTATTACTAACTTAATCAAATCTTCAATAGCAATAATCTTTTGATTGAAAGAATTAACTCGGAAGTGATTTTAACTAATAATAAAAGTATTCATAATAAATCATATAAAAATACTCTTCCAATTGATTAATCAAAAAAATTCACTGGCTCTTTTAGGTATTTTTACAAATACCATGTTAGATCAGTTAAAATTTTAAATTGCTGATTGATTTTTTTAATTCATTCTTTTAAATAAACTTTTAATTTTAAAAGTTTTAATCACGTTTTTATTTCTTAACATCTCTAATTTATTATAAGCCTTAAATCTTGTTCGAAATTGTGTAACACAATTCTTAGTAAACAATTAAAATTGTTTGTTTTTATTTATCTGAAATTTTTCCAAAAGAGTTCCTCAAGGAACAGTAATTTGTCCTCTTCTGTTCAGTATTTTATTAATGATTCATCAAAACGGAACAAAAAAAATAATGACTTTTTTCTTCTTTTTGCAGACGATCTGGTTACATTTTTTATTTTTAATAAGAAGGGCAACCTCGAAGACAAGATCAATAAATACCTCAAAGAATTAGAAGAATGGCTTTACAGATGGAAGATGAAAATTTCAGCTGAAAAGTTTTGTTATATGAAATTTTCAAAATATACAAGAGGAAAAAATTACCTCTAAATTCATGGTAATAAACACGATAATCAGAAGGAAATAAAATTTCTTGGCGTTAAGTTTGACTCCGGTTTAATCTATACTTCAATGGTGGATGAAATAAAAAACTTTTTAGTACAACTAAAAATAAAAATTCTTTAAAATAAAAAATGAGGTCTTAATTCTAAAAAACTCGGTAACTTCTTTAAGTCCATAATTGGGTCTATTCTAGACCTTGCCTAAATTATTTTGTTGAAACAAACATTAAAAGATTACAAGTAATTCAGAACTCAGCTGTCCGATCCATTCTAAAACTTAAATTTGATAATCCCTCTAACATTTTGTACCACGAGGCCTTTAACAAATTAAAACTTCTAACAGTCTCGAATCGACTTTTTGAGTTGAGTGAGAGATATATTAGGGCTAGACTAAGCATTCTGTCCCATTGGTAATCAGACTGGTAAATGAATACCGAGAAGGTTTCAACGTTTCATCGAATACCTTTCGCCTTTGTTTAATTGCTATCTTGTAATTTCTTCTTTTGTTCTTTAACTTTCCACTTAAATCTTTAAATTACTTCATGTACCTTTAGTTATTTTAACTTTCCTTTTTATTTAATTTTTTTTAATTTAAAACTTAAATCAAAAAACTTTTAATTTAATTTTACTTTTCCATTTTTTTTATCTGAAGGAGCTAATGCTCGATACAGATATACAAATAAATAAAATAAAAAAAAAAGAATCATATGAATCATATAAAAAATTATTAAAAAAAAGAGTTATTTTTTAATTTAATTATTTTTTTTTTAACTCATGTAAAAACTTCACCCCAGTTCATTTTCCTATAGCAAGTAGTAATAAAATAATATATATTTTTAATCCTAGATTTTAAAGTAAGTTCTGGGGCATAATTTTAAATTTTTGAAATTCAAAATAAAAAATACCTAAAATTATAACAAAATAAACGAAAGTGAGAAAAAGTTTATTTTTTATTAGAATAATTTTTCGTTTTTTAATTGAACAATAATTATTAGTCCAAGTTTCGATAGATTTCAATTATATCAGAGAGTCGAAATTTTGTTTCGATCTACACCTAGTTATATAATACATTATATCATTTAATTAAAATTTTAAAGCTAAATTCGACAAAATTTTGAAATAAAATAATTATGAAATTTTCTTGTGAATCAATTTTGCGAAAATATATTTTTTGACAAAAATAAAAAATTTGTATACAAACTTTAAAATGATTTATTTCCGTCAGATTTGAATTGAACCACGAATAATTTGCCAAACGAAAGCATATGAAAAAAATTGAAAAATAAAATTTTAACTATTCAATTCACTTATTTATCCTGATAATATATTTTAAAAAATAAACTAGAAAATTTTAATTAAACAAAATTATAACGAAAAATAAAAAACACTTCCACTATAATATTGATGTGGATAAATGAAGCATGACATTTTATCAACTATTTTAACCGATTCAAAATTCTATTACCAAGTCTTTCAAAAATTAAAAAAAATCGGTAAAAATGATAAATTGTGGCCAAAGTGCTATATCAGTTCCACAGCCTTGTCCTGTTCCAGTTCCAGTCCCAATTCCAATTCATGAACTAATTCCTAAGCCTTGCCCAGTTCCTCAACCAGTTCCTGTTGTTCAATATTGTCCCATTCCAACTCCAGTTCAAGTCCCAGTTAGGGTCCCTGTACCTCGACCTGTTCCAGTGCCACAACCTGTGCCAGTTGTACAACACTGCCCAGTTCCAACACCGATTGTTTGTCCAGTAAGAGTCCCGGTACCGAGACCAGTTCCTGTACCAGTTCCAGTTCAAGTACCATGCCCAGTTGCAATACCTCATCGAGTACCTGTACCTCAACCAGTGCCGGTGCCACAGCCGTATCCAATTCCTACCCCAGTGCCAGTGCCAGTAAGAGTTAGAGTTCAATGCCCTGTCCCAGTTCCTGTTGAAGTTCCTGTTCCTGTAAGAGTTCGATGTGCTGAACCATATCCAGTTCCATGTCCCGTTCCACAACCATATCCAGTACCTGTTCCAAGACCATGCCCTGTTCCTTGTCCTGTTCCAGTTCCTGTTCGACAGTTATGCCCGGTACCAGTCCCAGTTCCACAACCTGTTCCATTTTTTCAACAGCATCAACAGAATTTTCATCAACAATTTCAAGTTCCACAGCCATATCCATGTCCTCAGCCTTATCCATGTCTGATTAGAGTTCCGGTAATTTTATTTTTATAATACTTAATCCATAAATTTATTTGTCCATTCTTTTATAATTTGAATTTTTATTTTTGATATTTTTGATACTTTTTGCGTAGTATCCAAAATTTTGATAAAGATTGAAAGTAATTAAACTTATTTGAAAATTAATTTCTACAAAAGCATTTAATTATAAAATCTAATTAAAAAATTAAAGATACTTAGCATGATCTGGGTATTGTAAAAATAATTTTAAAGGACAATTTTTTTTAATTATCAAAATTTAGCAAAGAGTGGTCAATTTAATCCAATGATTTAATTTTTAGTTTATTTTTTGAAACACTTTTTTGTCAACCAACATCAAGATTTTCCAAAGTAATAACAAAATCAAGGTGTTAAAGTTGATTAAAAGTTAAAAAAAAGATGAAAATTTTTTAAACTTTTTCAAGAGTAATTATTAAGTCACAAGTGATCGTAATAGGTTAAGTCTTAATTTTTTTTTTCCGACCAACCAAAAATTCGTGTGATTTTCATGATCTTAAATTTTTTTTAATTTTAACTAAAAAAAAACAAATTTTCTCGGAAAAAAAATTCAGGGACTTTGAATGATAGTTATCATAAAACACACAACAAAAAGACTTATTCGATGCAAATTTCTAGTTTTAAATAAGATTAAAAAATTATTCTAGGAATAAAAAATTGAGATGAATTAGGAAGTTGTAAATTTTAAAAAATTAGATTATTTAGGTATTATAAATAAACTTAATGATGTTAAATTTTTGAAAATTGAAAAATTTAATTCTTTATGGCCCTAAAAATGTGTTAATAAATTAAATTTTTAATGAAAAAACTTTAATCTTTTAGGTTCCTCAACCTTTCCCTGTTCCTAGACCAGTCCCAGTACCACAGTTTTGTGCTATTCCTTGTCCAGTTCAAGTCCCAGTTAGGGTCCCTGTTCCTCGACCTGTTCCAGTGCCACAACCTGTGCCAGTTGTACAACACTGCCCAGTTCCAACACCGGTTGTTTGTCCAGTAAGAGTCCCGGTACCGAGACCAGTTCCTGTACCAGTTCCAGTTCAAGTACCATGCCCAGTTGCAATACCTCATCGAGTACCTGTACCTCAACCAGTGCCGGTGCCACAGCCGTGTCCAATTCCTACCCCAGTGCCAGTGCCAGTAAGAGTTAGAGTTCAATGCCCTGTCCCAGTTCCTGTTGAAGTTCCTGTTCCTGTAAGAGTTCGAGTTGCTCAAGCAATTCCTGTTCCTGAACCATTTCCGGTGCCTTGCCCTGTTCCAGTTCCTAGACCTTGTCCACAACCTTTTCCTCAGCCTTTTTGTGTTCAGGTTTCTGAACCTTTTCCTGTTCCAATTTCTCAACCTCAACCTCAGCTTGAATCTTGCCATCAGCAGTTTTTCTTCAATTCATGCAATTCATCTTTTCCTCAAACACATATGGGCTTACCACAACATTTTACTAATTCATGGAATTATGGTCAAGCCTCAGCAAACAACCAATGTTGCACAAGCTTGTGTCAAAAGAGAAAAACATGCTTTCAAAGCTGTTTTTCTAACAAGACATGTTAAAGTTGTCTTCTAGTATTTTTATTAGAAATAATATTAAAATATTAATTAGAAAATTTTATAAAAGCAAAAATTTTTGACTTATAATTATTAATTAAAATAAATTTTTAATTTAATATTAATCTTTAAAATGAGCCCTATAATGTCAAATTGTTCAAAAGTTTTTAAAAATCAGTCAAAAAATAAAATTGGTTAACATAATTTTTGTTTAAAATCGACTTGATTTTTTATAATTTAATAAATTGAAACCTTTTTTTAAGTAAGAATATTTTTTAAAAAAAATAATTTAGCTATTTAAAATTAAAAAATTTTTGATTTACTTTAATAAGGTTTTAATTTACATATTAACCAGCATCTTGAAGTTTAGGATCAATAAAATCAGATCAAATAGTATTTTGTTTATAACTTTTAAATGGTATTTGATTAAATCTCTATGCAAAATGCTAGATAATGCAACAAGCATGCTAAATATTAGATGAGGTTATGCAAAAACTCTTCATTTTGCAGTAAAATGCACATTATTAAAAATTATTAGTCAAAAAAAATTAATCTTTTATATTTTAGTCAAAAAAAATTGATTTTTAATTAAAAAAAATCAATTTTTATCTCTTTCAAATTGTAAGCTTTTATAAGACATACACAAAAATATGAAAATTGAATTACTAGAAAATAGATACAATAAATTATTTTATAAATTTCCTTCTTAGTCGTCTTACCCACAGTCAAATCCATGAAGATATGCGTAATTACAGTGTAAATAACCAAAAAAAATTCAAAACTCCGTTCGATTTTTTCCTTAAAATAGCACCAATTTCATAAATTCATTCTTATTCTACATTATTGAATTTTAATTCAAATTTTTTTACTTAAAGTTTACATAATGAGTTTTTAATTTTTTTAGGTAAATTAATATAAATTGTAAATTTCTTTTCTAACATTTAAAAATTTAAACGCTAAACTCAATCTAAATTAACTTTTTTGTTATTTTGCAACATTGTGCGACATCAAAAATCAATCATGTGACTGAAAGGAAGGACTAATGGACGTGAAAGTGACAAGACCCGAACATAATTTTAAAAATTTTTTTAAATTTTTTCTAAAGCTCAATAACAAATTCTGTGAATATAATTTGGTGCAACATTCATAGTTGCACTAATTTTTGAAGTTTTCTAAAAGTTTAATTTATTTAAAATAAAATAAGAAATTGAAAAAAATTTTGAGTCTTTTGAGGCCAAAAATAATTAAAGAAAATGGATTGATATAATTCCAACCAGATTCGAAATTTAGCGAAATATTATCAAAATGCTTAGCAACACTGACAGTTCACTGCAGTGAACAATGGTGGATTGAGTTAAATTTGGCAAAATAATTTCATCTAAAATATAATAAATAAACTGTTTTTAAAAATTAAAATATTTCCTCAAATTTAATAGACCAAATGCCAGATAAAAAAGATTATTATTTTATCCAAGAAAAAATTAACAAATTTTTTGATTAATTTAAATTTTGTTTTAGTTTGAATTTAATCTGGTGAATAAGTATGGATTTTGTTTGGTCGGACACAAAATTTGATCCTGCGGTCTCCAAATGGTTGACTTTTTGCCCACTGGCTGAAGCATGTTATTCCACAGACCAATGGCTGCTGACGTCTGGCCCTTTGTAGAAAAGTGAAAGCAATCTGGAGCAAAATAAGAAAAGTCAATCTTGCCATTTGGCAATCTTTGAACTCTAAATTCTTTAAAAAAAGGCTGTACAACAACTGCAAAATCGTCTCTACCATCATAGCGTCCTGAGTTGACCACAGCTTCAGTATAATTATGATAACCATCAATATATTCACTGAGCTCTGTTTCAGCTTCGGCTGACTCCGGGTATGCAGCACATGGGCAAACTAGTTTGTGCAACAGACTGCAAATCAGGCCTTTGTTTAAAAACTTGACATCATTTGCATTCAGAACAGAGACCAGGTTTACAAAAACTCGCGGAACTTCCTTGTACAACAGATCCAATGCATGCTGCAAATAAGTTGAATAAGCCAAGGGATTGTGTAGGTCCCTGTCTTTGCAATAATCGCACAAATCATTACCACCCACAAAAATTGTCACCAATTTCCAGTCATTTTGAAAGTCAATCTCTGGATCACTTCGCAATCGGTCAATTAGTATGCTGGCTTGCTCAGGCACATGATTTGCTTCTTGACCAGACACAGCAACATTCAAACCCTTGCCAGTCTTACCACTGAACATTATGTTTTTTCCAACAGAAAATCCTTTAAGATTTGGATTAAATTTTTTTAGCAAGTTGGGCAGAGTGAGCAAGTTTTCGAGTTGATGATTGCCGCCAATTGACCATGATCGTCCCCGGTACTCAATTAAGAGACCGAGAATTGTTCGTGCATTGCTTCCCAAAGAAGCGGTAAGACTGTCGCCAAGAGCAGCCACAACTTTTATATCACCCGGTTTCAGCTTGTGAACTGAAGTGGGCACTTCATCTGACACTTGAGGATCACATGTAAAAGGAGTTTTGGAGGTGTAGTTAAAATAGTTTGGCTCTGTCTCGAGGATGTGGCCTATGTTTGCTTCGAAGTCTTGGATCAATTCGGAATTTTTGGAGAATTGATTGATGAGGTCTGTGTATTCATCGATCTTGTAGCCCTGGCTGTAGTGGCAGCACAATAAAACAAAAGTAATAAAAAACTTCATTTAAATTTTATTTTTACTTGGGTTTTTTTATAAAATATTTAAGTTAATAAAAAATTTAGCTTATCATGTTTTGATAGATTTGACAGTGATACTGTTTTGCTCATACATCAAAAAATAATCACAGGGAACTTCTCATATGACATCGGTTATTGAATGCAAACCTTGGGTTTGATCTAAATTTTTTGTCAACACGCAAATTGGAAGAGACAAGAAAAAGCATTTTAAATTAGGTACATAAATGGAAGATGGAAATTTTGAAAATTATTTCAATTGTATAATAAGAGACACTGTCGTGCTCAAACACTGCCTTGAATTTCACATGACTTAGATTATGCTTAAAAACTTATCAAAAATAAACAAAAAATTAAAAATTTCTTTGAATTTTATTTCAAAAAATTCGACAATATAAAAAATAATAAAGTCTTTTTTTCAACAAGTTGAAAATTAATTTTTTTCTAAGGGTTTCAAACAAAAGCCAAATTTTTCCTTTAAAAATTGGATAATCATTTTTTGTTTAATCTCCTTCAACATTACAAACACTCATTTGAATAAATTATATAACCTGTTGATTTGATCATTGGAATTTACCATGTCCGATATTTTACGTCAATTTTCGTTAAAAATGCTAAAATATTAAAATCCCAAAAAAAAATGATTTTTTATTCGCACTGTACAACTTTTACAAAAAAAATTAAACAAAATAAAATGATATTAATCGTTCTTAAATTGAAAAATATTGGGGAACAAATTAAAAGTAATTATGAGCAAAGGAAACTCTGGAAATGAATTAGAAGCAAAACAATTTGGGCAAGTCTGGCAGATCAAAAAAGAAAAAACAAAATATTTTTAAAGTCCATTTATGGACCTTAAAAAATACTTAATTTATTTCTTCAAAAAAAATTATATTATTAAATATTCAATTTATTGGCCGAAGATTTAAAAAAAAAATTAAAACATTTTTAATCTTGAATCAATGAGCAAGTTGAAAATGATAATTTTTCAGATACTTTTTAATTATTTATTTTTTGATTTAACTTTATTTTATAAATTTGAACAAAAAAATCAGAAAAATTAAAAGTGATTTAACCTGTTTGCAATTTTTGGAAAGTGAAAAAAAATCTTATATTTTTTTGTCTTCTTAAAGGAAAAGTTTCCGACAGAGCTTTTAGATTTTCTAATAATTTTATTTAAAAAAATTCAAAAATGGTTGCTATTAGTAATTAGATGAAATTTTTTGAACAAAAAAAATTCAAAATTTTATTTTTCATTTATAAGCCTTATCTGAAGCTTCTTTACCTTTTTAAGTTTTGTATATCTTTTCTAAAACAATAGAAGATTTTGAAAAACCTTTAGATCTATCTTGTTTTCAGTAAAATTCTATTTTGTTTAATCATTTTTTTTTAATCTACCTTTTGTACGTAAAATTGAAAAAATAGTTGTAAAATCTTTTTTTTTACAAAAGAAAAGAAAAGAAAAAATACATTTTCTTAATACATCCTGAAATTGAGAATGTAGAATACTTAGGCCTTCCTATAGGCAATAGTGAATTCGTTTGGAACTTTGTCGAAGAGAAATGGAAGAAAGTCGAGAGAAGCTTCTACTCTCTTTATGGCCTAGGTTGCAAGCCGAAGGCTGCATCTCCAGATCTAGTTGCTTTCCTATACAAACAATTCTGTCAATCAATTTTTCGTTATCCTTTGGACTTGTTATTCTTAGGAGAGAATAAGCTAAGTGAACTAAATACTAGGCAAAATTTACTAATCAAAAGAATGTTTGATATCAAGAAATTTGCCAGATTCAGACCGATGTTAGAGGCTCTACGTCTTGAATCGATAGAACAATTATATATGAAACAAAGAATATTTTTTATGAAGCAATTAAGGAATATTCACTCTATGAACAGAAAAATACATCTTACTGCAAGCAGCTCAAGTATCTAGAGAAGAAAATACATATGGATGTAATGAGTTACAGTCCAAAGACCTCAATCGCCATAATTGACCATGTATCCTTAGACAAAAACCGTGGCTTGGTTGACTCGGTCAAGTTTAAATGTTCGCAAATAAAAATTAATATGAAGTTAAACTTAGAATACTTTCACTTTTATAAAATTTTGAATGATCTATTAAGAGTAGACTTTTATACTTAGTAAACATATAAATGTACAAATTATTCTTTTTTTTACTTAATTTAATGTAATTTTTCTTGTATTTTTGCCCATGGGGCTTTAAACTAATAAATAATAAATAAAAATAATAATACATCGAAAATTTACAAAAAAATAAAGTTCTTAAATTAAATTATCCATTATTTTCAATTTTGCTAATCAACACTGTTTACTCGGTATAAAAACTTTATTTTTAATTTTATTTGGAATTAAGATTTAAAAACTAAAATCCTAGAAATAAGACATTGTAATTTTTCTAAAATAACCCCTCAATTTTAGGATATTAATATAAAAATTTCAAATAATATATCAAAGAATTTTAATAATTATTCAGATTGTACGCATTCTGGAGTCAATTTTTATAAACCCTATAAAGTTTTTAAATTAATTAAATTAATCAAAAAAAGTTTTAGGATTAAATTTATTCAAAGGAAAAACGTTAGATAAAATGTTTAAAAAAAATTTCGAAAAAAAAATTAATTTTCAAAAAGCAATTAAAACAAAATTATGAGTTAAATATTCTTAGTTGACAGAATCAGTAAAAAAAAATCAAAATTGAAATTCAGTCAAAATTCTGTTTCGCTTTTGTGTCTTGAATTTTTTGCAATAAGTTATAGTGTGTGCATTTTCACCAGATTGACCACAAGCTGGACAAATATACTCTCTGAGCAATGGACAAGTAACTCTGCCATGAATATTCTTGATTGAATGAGATTTATAGATGTGTTCTGGCTCTCCGTTTGTTTTACAGAATGTGCACATTATTTGCTTGCTCGGATTCTTTTGCAAAATACGAGCACTTTTTGTTGCGTATTTGACCAAGTCAAATTCGATCAGTTCAGATGGTCTCATTCTGCATTTAGTGTCTATGTTGAAATTCTCTTGAATAGAAGAACTATTAGAAGAAGACATAGTTGAGTCAACTGAAGAATTGGGTGACACTGAACAAGAATTGTTATTATTTCTTATTTGATTAGCATTAAAACGATGTCCTCTAGTCATGATTGAGTTAGCAAAATCCTGTAAACCACAGACCAAAAGAATACTGCTGTTGGTATTGTTGATGTTAGTGTATTCCATTTCTGAATTTATTTGTTCAAGTTAATTAAATGATAGATGATAGTGAGCAATTTAAGAGTATAAATACTCTGTCAATTAATTAGAATAGATAACTAGGTGTGAATTTTGTAAATTCTTTAAAGAAGCGTACTTTTTAGTACAGGAAATTCAATGTTTTGTTTCGGTGGAAATAAATGCTCTTTCCGAGCTTGATTTTTTTGACTCAAAAATTTATTTTCTCATTTGATTTAAAAAAAAAATTGGATTTAATTGATAACAGTTAATTTTAAATATTTAAAAATTATTGGATAGTTGGAATTAATTTTTTTGTTAAAGCTTTTTTTTTTTTTTTGGTTGATTTTTTTTCTCTGCCATTAAACTAAAATTAATCGAGACCATTTACACTTTTATTTTAACTTTGAAATTTTTGAAAAATTTTACATTTTTTTAATAAACCGCTAAGTCCGGTGCCATGATGTTAAGTAGTTAATACAATAAAATAAAAGTGGAAAAAAATTAGCTCAACCTAAATTACATAAATTGTTGATTTTTTTTGTTAAAAAAAATTAGAGGTTAATCATTTTGATGTTTATTTGATAATGAAGCATTATTAGGCAAAACATGTCAAGTAATGTCTAGTATTTGTTTTTTTAAAAATTATCAAAATCATTAGATTAATTCAGTTTTAAATTTTAAATGAGCGTTTTGATCTTAAAATTTGATCTGAAACTTCAATTTGCCCAAAAAATATAGATCATTCAGTAGCAAAAAATATTCTAAGAATGTAAAATATCACACATTTTATAAAGGGTTTTAAAATAATTAATAAAATTCCGATTTTTAAAAAGCTATTTCCTATTTTAATAGAAAATATATATTATTATTTAGATTAGAAATTAGAAAAAAAATTTATTAATTTTTTATTTTATTATTTTGATTCATTTTTTGATCACATTTTTCTGTAAAATGTGAATTTTCATTTTTTTTTCTAAATAAACTCTTCTTAGCCAAAAATCATGAATTCTTCAATTTTAATAAAAATTAATTTTTGTATTAATTCAATTTTTAATCTTAAATTTTCCAACAATTCTAATTTATATTATTTTAATTTTTGTTTATATATTAAATAACAAACATTAGCAAGGGGGCTGAAAAGAAGGCTTTTCGGGTAAGTTCCGGGAAATTCCCAAATTTATTTTTCAAATAAATAAAAATAATTTTTGTATTGATTATTGTTTTTCACACAAATTCACGCAAAATCACTATTTTTTACACATAAATTTTCGACGACCATCATGTCAAATCAATGCTGTAAACGAAAGAAATGCGGTCTCAAACAACAACAAACCCTGAATTTTTGTTTTAAGGCCTTTAAAATAAAATTAATAATTAAATGATCAAACTCACGTTTTTTTAATTGCTATCTTTAGTTTGGACTAATTTAAAAAAATTTTTTACACAAAAATTAAGTTTAATTTTCTATAAGAGTGGACAAGACCTTCCCAATTTTTTTCAAAATTTAAAATCAGACTGATCCTTGCTTTAAAATAAAAAAAAATTATTTCAAAAAGTTCAATTTTCGATAAGTTGTTAGTAAAAAATGTACGAAACCATCAAAAAAGATTTGTACAACTTTGTAAAAAGTAACCAAAATTTGCCAAAAGCTGAAGTTGTTAGACGATTCACTGGTCTTGGATACAGAAAACGTTCTGTTTATCATTGACTAGATATTATAGAAAAAGATAAAACTTTCAAGAGAAAAAAAGCAAGTGGTAGACCTGCTAAAATAGCGACGAAATTAATGGTGGCCAAACTCGGGTCGTTCGCAAAGAAAGATGGCTAGAAAGTTTAATTGCCACTTTACCTAAATCGGAAAGATTTTAAAAAAGTATACAAACATCAAAAATTATAAAAAACACAAGAGACCTCATTTAAATGCTAACCAGGAGAAAGCAGCCAGGCCAAAATGTCGTCGAATGCTTTTACAATATAGCAGATATGAATTTATATTTGATCATGAATCTTATATCACTCTTGTTAACACCGCACTACCAGGGAATGATATTTTTTATAGCAGTAACGTAAGCAAGATGCCCGAGAGTGTTAAAATTAAGTGCGTTAAAAAATTTTAAGAAAAATTAATGGTCTGGTTGGCTATTTCACAACGCGGAATAAGTGAACCATATTTTGTACCTAGTGGTTTAGCGGTCAATCAACATGTCTTCCTTGAAGAGTGTATTAACAAATGAATTGAACCAATGATTAAAGAATATTATCAGGGTGGCAATTATGTATTTTGGCCTGACTTAGCATCATTTCATTATGCCAATATGGTACAGAATTATATGTTAGATAAAAATATAAGGTATGTTGCCAAAGAAGTGAATCCAGCAAATTTTCCAAAAGCACGACCAATCGAAGATTTTTAGGAAAATTTGAAAGCAACAGTTTATAAGGTCTTGGATACAGAAAACGTTCTGTTTATCGTTGGCTAGATATTATAGAAAAAGATAAAACTTTCAAGAGAAAAAAAGGAAGTGGTAGACCTGCTAAAATAGCGACGAACTTAGATTTTTGGAAGGCCAAAAATCTAAGGCAACTCGAAAACATAATTCGCGCTTGCCTGAGCAATATCGACCCAAAGGTTGTACAAGACCATGCCAAGAGTGTTCGCTCTAGGCTCGATATCATACGTCGTCATGGAGTTCAATACCTTAAGTGATATTATTTTTTCAAAATAGGAGGGTTCAGTTATAATTTAAAAAAAAAATTAAAGCCTTAGTTAAATAAAAAATTTTTATGATAAAATTAATTTTGTGCCATTTTTTATTCTACACCCGTTAAAACCTTAAATAATAATTGAAAATAAAAATAAAATGTCGAAACGTTTAGCTGCACTTAAAGCCAAGGAACAACTGGAAAAATTCCGGAATTGAAATGGTATTGACTCAGGATCTGACGATAATGATATTGATGATCAAAATGAGAGTGAAGATGAAATGCAAACAATAACAATACAACGATTACAACAAAACAAAAGTTGGCGTTGATATAATTGATAATATGACTCGTATATGTTCTGTTAGATGTAAAACAAGACGCTGGCCTGTACAATACTTTTTTAATATCTTAAATATGATTGGCATTAATAGCTATATTTTGTATAAAAAGTGTAATAATTTACCAAAATTAAGTCGAAGAGATTTTTTGACTGGAATTGTTGAAGAGCTTCTGGTATTTCTCAATCCAAACCAAAGTCTCTTCAAACAAAAGAGTCAATGTAGACTCAAGAAAAAAATGTCAAATAAGATATTGTAAAGAAAACAAATAAATTTTACTTGTGATTTTTGTAATCGACCAACATGCGGTGTCTGTATCGACGAGCAAAAGACTCAAACAATATGTAAATTATGCCATATTAATGGAAATAAACTTTAAGAATTTTTTTTAAATAATTAAATTGAATAATTTTTGTATTTTTTTATCTGGCTTCATTTAAATTAATCTTGTGACTAAATTTTTTTTTTTTTCATATACGAATTATTAATACTAATGCAAACATATTTAACGTAACTAATAAAAAAAAATTTTTCAAAAATCTTTTTTAGATAATTTTTTATTGACTCGTGAAGTAGTCGTGTTAAAATGACACGACTGGGGATTAACGGTATAGGAAATTTTGGGTATTTGAGTGTTAAGCCTTTGTTTTGTCTTGGTCAATGAAGACAAAAATATTATGTTCATGTTTATGTATGTTTATTTTGTACATTTCAGAGAAATTTTCCATTTATCCTAATGAACTTTTGAATCTCAAGAAGTTGGTCTATCTAATAAACAAAAAATTATTTTTGACCATAGCATTGCCATGAAATTAATCGAGACCATTTGATACAATTTTTGGTAAAATAAAATAAATTTACAATCAAATAATTAAAGTAATATTTTTTCTAATTCAAAGTAATATTTTCTTTACATTAATTCAAATTTAGACTAGTTTATCAACATAAATTTTTATTCAATAGAAAAATCAAAATTTTTAAAGTAAAGTTAGTCTACATCAAAAAATAATCTATCACTAGGAATATGTCAGAAAGTTCCAAAGCTAAAGCATCATCAAAACTTGTCAAACCATCAGTTGGCATACCAAAACCAGCGACTAAACAAAGTCTCAACTCAACCAGCTGCACTAGCATAGCCAGCAATTTGGCCAAATCCATTTCAACTGCCAATTTGAATCCAGAAGAGTCGAGAGAAAATTCAGAAGATTTTAAAATAAATGACCGAGTGTGGGTGAATGGAACCAAAGCAGGCTGCATTGCTTTTATAGGCGAAACTCAATTCAAAGAAGGTGTTTGGGCAGGCATTATTCTTGATACAAACGATGGCAAGAACAATGGCACTGTGAACGATGTAACATATTTTAAAACTGAAGAAAATAGAGGAGTCTTTTGTCGACTGAATAAATTAACTAGAGCTCCAACAGACTTTGGACTTTCGACTGGACACCAATCTGAGCGCGCCGATGGCCTCAAAATAGGTTGCCGAGTCCTGATTGTTAATTCAGATGGAAGCACCAAATGTGGACTGTTGCGCTTTATTGGTCAGACTGAATTTGCCAAAGGAGAATGGGCTGGTATTGAGCTAGATGAAAAATTGGGCAAAAACGATGGAAGTGTGTCAAATAAACGCTACTTTCAGTGTGAGCCTTTGTTTGGTGTTTTTGCTCCGTCTCACAAAGTTCAGCTTGAAAAGGCAAATGAAGTAAAAGCCGCCTCAAAAGCAATTGCTAGTTCAACTCCAAAATCTGGGGCTAAACTTTCTTCGTTGACAAAAAAACACGCCGGAAGTCAGGAATCAATCATTTCTGAAAAATCAAGTATTATTTCGGCTGCTTCTGCAGTGAACAAAAACTCAATCCAACGAAAGCCAGTTCCAAAACAAGTAATCTAGATTTAGAGTTAATTTAAGTTTTCCAAATTTTTTAACTTTTCGCAGATTCAAATCACTCCAAATGCAGCTTTGATAAATAATAAAAAGCCTAGTACAACAACGAATAATAATGTCATACAAGTAATTAATTGACTCCAAGCTTTATGTCTTGTTAAATTTATTGCAATGGAACCGTACAAAATAGTAAACAAAAATTCTATTAGTTGAAAATTTTTGAATACCGAAACAACATTAAAAAGAAACTCAATTCCTTATTTTAAGTGTCCAAAATTGATTCTATGAAGTGTATCAGCTGATAGATTCAATTCATACTCTACAGTATAATGTTTACCTAAAGAGACTGAAATTAGGAGAAAATCTGAACGAATAAGCTGACACAATTTGCAAATGCAATAAAAATTGACAGTGTAAGTCGCGGCGATAACAAAAAAAATGAATTTTCTGCCGTACTTAGCATTAACTGTTGTGGCCAAATCATACATTTGCCGTTCTTAGCAGTTATTATGTGGACCACATCATACATTTGCCGTTCTAAGCAGTTATTAATGTGGCCACATTGCAAATTTGCCGTTTTAAGCACTTATTATAGGGTCCCCATGATAAATTTGCCGTTCTTAGCAGTTATTGTTATAGTAACATGGCACATTTGCCGTTCTTAGCAGTTATTATGGGGACCACATCATATATTTGCCGTTCTAACCAGTAATAATAGGGTCCCCATGATATATTTGCCGTTCTAACCAGTAATAATAGGGTCCCCATGATATATTTGCCGTTCTAACCAGTAATAATAGGGTCCCCATGATATATTTGCCGTTCTAACCAGTTATTAATGTGGCCACATTGCAAATTTGCCTTTCTTAGCAGTTATTATAAGGTCCCCGTGATATATTTGCCGTTCTAAGCAGTTATTATGTGGATCACATCATATATTTGCCGTTCTAAGCACTTATTATAGGGACCACATTATATATTTGCCGTTCTAAGCACTTATTAATGTGGCCACATTGCAAATTTGCCGTTCTAAGCAGTTATTATAGGGACCACATGATATATTTGCCGTTCTAAGCAGTTATTAATGTGGCCACATGGCAAATTTGCCGTTCTAAGCAGTTATTATAGGGTCCCCATGAAATATTTGCCGTTCTAAGCAGTTATTAATGTGGCCACATTGCAAATTTGCCTTTCTTAGCAGTTATTATAAGGTCCCCGTGATATATTTGCCGTTCTAAGCAGTTATTATGTGGATCACATCATATATTTGCCGTTCTAAGCACTTATTATAGGGACCACATGATAAATTTGCCGTTCTAAGCAGTTATTAATGTGGCCACATTGCAAATTTGCCGTTCTAAGCACTTATTATAGGGTCCCCATGATAAATTTGCCGTTCTAAGCAGTTATTATGTGGATCACATCATATATTTGCCGTTCTAAGCAGTTATTATAGGGTCCCCATGATAAATTTGCCGTTCTAAGCAGTTATTTTAGGGTCCCCATGATAAATTTGCCGTTCTTAGAAATTAATTTGTGGACCACATCATATATTTGCCGTTCTAAGCAGTTATTAATGTGGCCACATTGCAAATTTGCCGTTCTTAGCAGTTATTGTTATAGTAACATGGCACATTTGCCGTTCTTAGCAGTTATTTTGGGGACCACATCATATATTTGCCGTTCTAAGCAGTTATTATAGGGTCCCCATGATAAATTTGCCGTTCTAAGCAGTTATTGTTATGGCAACATTGCACATTTGCCGTTCTAAGCATTTATTGTGTTTGCCACATTGCATTTTTGCGTAGCAATACCTCATCTCTATCTTAATTTACAAAATCGGAATTTAAAAAATTAATGCTGTAAATTCCAAAACTAAAAAAGTGGCTCATTTATTTTGAAATAAATTAAATCGAAAAATACTTGCTTTAACAAAAATTTCGCATTCTAAAGATTTTATTAACACCTAAAGGATCGGCGTTGTCATTTTGACACTTTTTCAAAAATTCAAATTTAATTTTTTAATTAACTATCAATCATATATACATGTTTTAATATTTTTTTTAAAGCTTTAAAAATGGTCTTTAAATTTATTCTTTTTCATGTTACAGACTTTTATGAAAGTAATGTAACATTTAAACAAATTTTTTTGACAAAAATAGCCGGTCCTTTGAGTGTTAATTTATAAGAAATTCTTAGATTTTCTATAATTAAACTGAGTCAAATGATAATATTTCCTCATTCGTTAATTTTAAAATACTTTGAATTATATTCGTATTGCGTTATATAATTCAAAGTTTTTTAAAATTGAATCTTTAAATCAAAAAATGGTGAGAGATTATAATTAATAATAATTTATATAAAAAATTAAAAATCAGTTATTTCACATACTAAAGATTTAAATGCTGGACTGTTTATTTTATTTATCTGTTTCGAGGTATTGCTCCTTCAAAATAATAAATGTACAATTAATTTTAATAATGAAATTGATACATATATAACTTCATTTCAAGAAATAAATAAATTAAAGATAACGGAAAGCAAATAAATTTTGTATATCTTAATTAAATTTATATGTTCCACTTTAATTATTAATTAAGTTATTGATCAGAGTTAACTATTGATCTTAAAAAAATGTTATATTCGCTGAAGGAATTCTTTAGAATCAAATATAATTTTTCTAGACGTAAAAAATGAGAAAATTTAATTCAAAGGCTCAACAAAATCATTCTAAAGTTCATAAAAAAATAAAAAGCATAAAAATAATTTTGTAATCCATTGTATTGAATTTCACAAAACAAATTTCTGTTTTTATTAATTAAATACTTTTGTTCTCTAATCAGCAATCATTAAAAGAAAAAGAAAGTTATATTGCTCAGTTACTTAAGGAAAGAGACTTTGAACGAGCTGAATTTACTCGAGCAGCTCAAAAATTTGAAGAAGTAAAAAATTTAATTTTTTTTAACTTTATTTTTAAAAGTGTTTTTTAAGACCGAAACTAGACTTTCTGAATACATAAAATTGATCGAAGAAAAAAATGATGAAATAGTTCGACTAAATCAAAAAATCGGTCAGCTGGACGAAAAAAAAGACACTCTTTTGGCTCAATCTCAGATTGATAAAACTAAAATTGAAGACTTGGAGTTTCAAATTGAAGAACAAAAACTTGGTTGTGTGGACAGTGAAGAAAAGTGTGAAACAAAACCATTCGTGGCTTCTACAAAAGATGAGGACAATATTCTACTAAAACAGCTTGAATTTCAAAAGGAAACAGTCAAAAATAACCAGGAGGAAATTAAATTTTTAAAAGAAGAAATCGAAAGATTAAATGTTCAGAACAAAACATTGCTTTTGGCAGAAGAAGTTTACACAAAGGAAAAAAATGATCTTGGCCAAAAGGTGGTAGAGATGGACCAAAGATTGGCTCAATCGATGGTAGATTCGCAAGAATTTTCCAAAATAAAAGAGAAATTAACACAGAAAGAGAAGGAATTTGAGGATAAAGTCAAAATAGATGAGGCTAAGATAAATTCATTGTCTAGCCAACTTACTGAGTTGACAATTAAAATTGAATCTTTGGAAAACGAGCGTTCTGATCTCGAATTTGTGCACGAAGAATCAAAAGTAAAAATAAGCGACTTGCAAAAAAGAATCGAACAAATGAAGCTAGAACAAATTGACAACTCTAATCAAGGCGACATTGAGTTCGCCTTAGAGGAGCACAAAGTGATGGTCCAAGAGATGGAAACAAAATTAAAAAATTTGCAAAAAGAAAAAGAAGAACTTGAAAAAAATTCAAAAATACAAATAGAATCATTGAATGAGCAAATGCAAAGATTGAATGCAGACAAGTCAGAAATTGCCAATGAAAATTCCAATTTAAAAAGTCAGATAGAACAAAAGGACAAAGAGATTTTGGAACTGAATGCAGATTCTTCAAATTCGAAGGAAATTAATGAGAAATTGAAAGAAAGAGAGACTTTAATTTTGGATTTAAACAAAAACATTGAAAATCTTAAAAATGAAAAGGTAAATTATTTGAAAAAATTTTTTTTTTTATTTTAATCAAATTCTCTAATACAGACGCAACAAGATGAAATATTAGCCAAATTAAGACACGAATTTGACCAAGCTCTCATTGAGGCCAAAAATGCAAATAAAGATGATGTGAGTTTTTTTAATTTTTAAATTAATTAATATTTTACAAAAAAATAATTTTGAAAAAAATTGAAAGTCAAATAAAAAAGACGAGCTAGCCGCTCAAAATCAGCTTTTGTCTTCTAATATTCAAACCTTGAAAGAAAAATTGGATTCAAATGAGATTAAACTTGAAGAAAGCAAAAATTCAAATATTGAACTTGTAAGAAGTGAGTGTGGAATTGATCAACATTTAATTGTTTGCATTTAGCAATCAAGGTTAAGTGAAATGATAAAAAATACAGGTGATAATTCAACTCAGTTGACGATTTTAAATGAAAAAATAAAAGAAAAAGATGACCAAATTGAAGAACTCCGAAACAATCTGAAAAGCAAGCAGCAAGAGGCAAATTCTCTGAAAGATGAAAATGATAGCAAGCAAAAACAATTGAACGAGATTTCGGATCAATTAAAAGGTTTAAATGAAAAAATATGCCAAAAAGATTCTTTAATTCAAGAAGCCAATTCAAAATCTTGTTCAATCGAAAAGGAATTGGAAATTTTACGAAATGAAAAGTCAAATATTGAAAAAGATAAAAACGAAATTAGTGCTCAAATTTCCCAGTACCAAACACAATTAGAAGAATCAAGAAAAAAATTTGTAATTTCTTATTTTAATTTTAAATATCAAATTTTAGAATTATTAGTTTTTAATGCAGTATTGCTATGACACATGGTTTTTCGTAATTTTACTTTAAATTACTAAAGTAAAATTATTTGAATTTATACTAAAAAGGGCAAAAAAAGGACATTTTTTCATATTTTTTGGTAAAATAAATCTAAAATTTAATTATGGTCAAATTTAAAGGAAAAAAAAAATTACCTTTTTAAAATTATTTGCGGTAATTTTCGATTTTTAAATTGTAAAAAAAAGTAAAAAACCTAAAAAAATATTTTCTTAAATTTTATTCGAATTTATAATACCAAAACAATATTCAAAATGGTTGGTCTATTCACCATCATTTTATGCAACATTTTTATCACCTTAATTCAAAATCTTGGACAATTTTTATTTGGTTAAAACCAAATTAAATTTCTTAACAATTTGTATTTGATAGTTATTTCGATTAATTTTTTTGTAAAGAATCAGGGTGAAACTTTATCTTTTAAAACGAATTTTTATAATTTTTTGAAAATTCCTAGAAATAATTTACCCTATTAATGTTAATGCTTATTAAGCTTAGAATGGACATGGGGTTTTGATGCATAAAATAAATAATAAAGCATAAAAATTAAACCATCACATAATGAATAAAAAGTTAAGATTTTTTTTTTATCGCATATTTTTTTATTAAAGCATAAAAAATCTTTGGAAAGCATAAGAATACTTAATTTCAAGCAAAAGTAATACAAAAACTCAATTAGCAATCGAAATTATTTGCAAAGAGTTCATAACTTTTCATTCTTGCCAAGATGCAGAGTTTAAGTGGATAAGAATCTCTGACGCAAATGTTAAAACTAAAGCTGGTGTACTTGACTCTCAGTCGTTTACTAAAATGGAAAATAACACAATTATTTATTCTGGTCAAAATTCAACTCATATTATATGTATTTATTTATTTATTTAGTTCAAAAGGCCGCGACAGAGGCGATGGAGGGTTTGGGTAGTCACTGGTCGACATCCATCACTGTCTTTACATTAATATTAAATTTGTAAATTCAAATTGACTTAAATTAAAAAAACAGAAAAAACATAAAAAAATAAAATGTAAAATAACTATCTAGTTAATTTGAAAATAAAAATAAAGGGAAAAATAAAACAAATAAAAAAATCCATTTTACAAGTCTATGTAAATCATTTATATCATCGAATTCGTCTAAATTTGTTTAGCTCTTCTCAATTTCTTTGAATCTCTAAATAATTCCATGAGCTTTTTTCTCCTGTCAGAGCCTAGTGTTTTTAGTACCTCTTTTATCTTTAACTGTTTCACTTTTTCTTTCTTTTCCCATGATCTGTTCCATTTCAATTACCATTTTCATACCTTATATGTATTTCAAGTAAAACTTGTACTTGTCGATGGTTTTTGGCCTATGCTATGTGTTCACACGTTTTTAAAGCTAGTGAATTATATGTTTTTCTGATTAACGACGAACGTCCAAAGCTATTCGTTACTCGGCCTAGACGAGGGAAAAAAAGCAAGAAAAGACCTTTCATCAAAACTTTTTTTTAGGAGTTCAGGTACCTGAAATGGCTCAAAATTCAGATGCCGTTGAACCGACAAAAAGAAGAGGCTAATTTTGTATGCTTTAATGACTAAATCTTTATACGTTACTTAATTATTTTTGGTTTATGTGCTATTAAAATTTTTTTATGCGTCAAATACATTTTTCCGCTTAGAATCTAAATTATCTTAAAAGAACTAAATAAAAATTTAATTTTTACTTCAACTTTAAAAAAACAGTATATGAACCAATGAATGGAATGATCCAGACGTAAATTTAACACAAAGTAAGTTAAAATTTAAAATCACGTTGAATAGTCCAACCTTTTTAAATATTGAATTGGCTTTAGAAATTCTAAAAAAATTTTTTAACCTTTTTTGCCAGTTAAAAATCGAAATATTTCTAGAAATTATGTATAAATAAAAAATAATTTTATTTTTTTTATTCAAATCTCACCAAAATAAAATTTTAGATTTATTTTCCAAAAATTTCCACTTTTTTGTTCTATTTGGTTTCACATACAGTGCTTTTAAGAAAATAGGAGAATGGGTAAAATCACGTCTTTTTACGTAATTTTTAGTGAGATTACGTAAGATTACTTAAACTTACGTAACTCAGTGTGGTAAGTAAACGAAATTTTTATTTTTTTTTACTCTTTTTTTACGTCAATTTACGTAATTTTACCTTAAATATAGTAAATATCAGTAAATAAATGTAATTCTTCTTTTTTTTAATATACAGTATGTCTCAAAAATTTAAAATCAATCGATATTTATGAAAACTGTTTACAAATGGTTAATAGATTGAGTTTATTAATTAATTTTGAGACATACTGTATATTAAAAAAAAGAGGAATTACATTTATTTACTTATATTTCCTATATTTAAGGTAAAAATGCGTAAATTAACGTAAAAAAGAGAAAAAAAAATAAAAATTTGTTAGATTTTTTTATCTTTTGATCTGAAAAAAACAAAAAAAATTACGTAAAAAGACGTAATTTTACCCATTCTCCTGTTTTCGTAAAAGCACTGGAAATTCTAGTAATTTAACAAAAAATTCCGTTTCATTCAAAAATAAATGTTTCTTGGCACTGCTGAATTCCTGAGTGAATTAGTTCTTTTTATATTAAATGATTTAAAATTAGGAGGAGTATCAACAAAAAATAGACTTGGATAAAAAAGAAAAGTCTGAAAAGATTTTGAATTTGGAAAATTTGGTTTCTCAAAAAGATGATTTGGTCAAAGAGATGGAGTCAAGAATCAAAATTTTTGAAAACGAAAAGGATACGCTAACAAAAGAGCTGGAACAATTGAAGGAAATAAATCAAAATTTAATTTCAAGTCAAAAAGATATTGAACAAAATTCTGTGGACCAAGACAAGCTAAAAGCTGAATGGGCAGCTTTGAAAAAAAACGAGGAGGTATTACAAAAATATGTTGCCGAGTCTAACAAAAAAATCGAAGAACAACAAAAAGAAATCAAAGAATTCAAATTTATCCTGGAGGAAAGAGATGCAAAATTTACAAATGAAAAATCCAATCTTTTGACTCAAATGAACACTTTGGTTAAAGAAAAACAAGATTTGGAGATCGAAAAGGACACTTTGAGATCACAGAATGAACAAGTTCAAAATAAATTAAACAAGTTAAGCATGGATTTGGCAAATTCTCAAAATGATTCCTCTTCTGTCGAGCTGATAAATGAATTGAACAACGAAATAGAGACATTGAGTGAAAAATTGAAAAAACAAGAATCCAAAGAGACCCAGTTAAAAGAAGATTATGAGACGACTATTAAAGACTTGAAGGATATAATTAAGGAAACATTTGAACAAAATGAAAAGCTAAGTTCACAAATGTCTGATTTGAGGTCTGAACTTGAACCCTATGAAGACGAGATTAAGAATAACAAGGAATTAATTGAGTATTACGAATCGGAAAATTCTCATCTAAAACATGAACTAGAAATTTTGAGAGAAAAAAACCAAACCAAAGATTCAGATAAGAAAATCAAGTATAAATTGGCGAGCGAATTAAAACCGCCGCCACGTCTCCTTTGCGACATTTGTGACATGTTCGACCTGCACAATACAGAAGATTGTCCACAGCAATCGATGACTTATAATCCAAACTATCCGGATCCTAACGAGTTGGCTACTCATTCTAAGCATAATTTTGAAAAGGAGTCAAATCGATTGTATTGTGACGAGTGTGAAATGTTTGGTCATGACCAAACTGCATGTCTCAAATCAAAAAGTAATTTTTCTGATGAAGAATTTTGATCAAAATTTAGCCGGTTTTTAATTTTTTTTTTTGTTTATCTACTATTTTTTTAAAGCTATTTACTTTAATATTTATTTTGTTTTTAAAAGAATTTCTAAGTTTTAAACTTAAATTTATAAGAAAATATATTATCACTCCTGGTCCATTTAATTTTAGTTTATCATTTTAAATAAAGTATTTTTAATTTAAATAAAACTTTTTATCAATTGCAAAAAATGTTTGCTTAATGTTTAATTTAAAATTTGACATTCATTCGTTTTATATCTTTTGAATTGCATTTAATTATAACCTATGTTTTTTCATGCACAAAAAAAACAAAAATTCTGATGTAAGTGATACTTTTTTTTGATATTAAATAAAATAACAGCAAAATTGTATAAATTGATGCATACATAAAACAATAAAATGTATTTTTTTACAAAAATAATAATTTTTGTTTTGTATATAAATCGGTAAAAATCGGTAAAATTACATTATTTTACGTAATTTTACATTAAATTATGTAAAATTACATAAAATTACATTAGATTCTGTAATAATACTGTAAAACGCTTACGGCCAAAAAAAGGCCATTTTGAGAAAAAAACAGAAATTTTAAATTTTTTCAAAAAACAGCATTAATTTTTTGAAAATCAAAATCTTACCTTTTCTTACATTTTCTTTTGTAATTTTACACAATATAATGTAAGAATATAACATTTTTGGTAATATTTTGTTATTAAATGTAAGTTAATAAAACATGTTCCATTTTTTCATAGTAACAAGACATTATATTAACTTTGGATATTAAATTTTGTAAAAAATGAAAAAAAAAATATATTATTAGCCTCTTCATTTTAGAATCTTAAATTTTTTAAATAAATAGTTCTATGTATTTAAAATTTCTGTTTATTCTCAAAAATGGCCTTTTTTTGCGGTAAGCGTTTTACAGCATTATTACAGAATCTAATGTAATTTTACATCATTTTATGTAAACTTACATTTTCTTGCCTACTACATATGATGTAAGATTATGTAATCTTACATAATTTAATGTAAAATTACGTAAAATAATGTAATTTTACCGATTCTGCGACTTTCCTTTAAGTACTGTATATATTATACGCGCTTTTAAATATCTAAATAATCTTAATTTTCAAAAATTTAATTATAAATTTTAAAATTTTTTTTTCTTATTTTATTATAAATTATAATTGTCAGCACAATCGCTGGCTAGCCAGCTACAGCCAAAACTACCAATAATAAACTAACGATTCATTAATTTTTCACCAATATTTCTGAAAAGAATTTGTTATTTACTATTGCATTAATTGTTTATTCTAATTTCTCTAACAATACTTAATAATTAAAAAAAAATCAGAGTAATCAATTTTTAATTCGACCATATATTAAATTTAAATTTCACTGATAAAATTACTGAAAAAAAAAATTTTATTTTTCGTAAAATACTTAAGAATTACACAAAATAAGATAAATTAGGTTCACTTGTTTTCCAATAATTATCGAATCGTGCCATGTCAAATATTTGACCAAGAAAAAATACTACATCTTTAAATACTCTACATGCTTTCTTGGTTTTTTGTTAAAAGTTTTTAAATTATTAAAATTTGAATTTATTTTATTTGTGATATTCATTTAATTTACTATTAAACATTAGGGATTTTTCAAAGTTATAACTTGGATGTAATTACTAAAAGTTATTAAGTTTTAAAGAATTCATTTCTTTTCTTTTTTTGCTAAAATATTTAGGAAACGATATATTTTAGTGAGCCCTATAAATAATAACTTGATTTCATATTTTTATTTATTTGTTTTCTGTACCTAGCTAAAGCTCCTTCAGAATAAAAAAAGTAAATATTTAATTTAATAATAATAATAATAATAATTATTATAATAAGCTACGACAAGCAGGCTTGCGAAGATGTTTACTTGGAAGACATCTATGGTAGCTAGATGCATAGAAATCTAGATACAAATATGTAAAAGGATATTATTAGTTGTCTATATCATAATAAGTAAATTCTGTAAATTATTTTTTAATCTGAATGAGGTTGGCACAGATAAACAAATAAATAAAATAAATAAAAAATGTTTACCTATCAATTTTTCAACCAAAAAATTAATTTCAAATATTTTTTAGTTATTATTTGAGATGATTATTTTGTGGAGATCAAGTTAATATTTAAAGAGCTCAATTAAATGCGTCCCTCTAGAAAACACTTTGTCAATTGAATCGAGAGCTTTACTTTAAGTGCATATTACATGCATTTTGTCTTTTTGTTTAATCGAATATAAACATTTTTTAGTACTTTTATAAGTAAACAGAAATTTTATGCTCAATCTGAATTTTGTTATTAAAAATTAATTTTATAAATGATCTATCATTTTTATGATGTATGATTAAAATTTATGATTTTTTAGAAATTTTTGGTGAATTTATTATAACATGCCCTAAAAATTCCGGCAGAATATGAATTTAAAAAAAATTAAATTTTTTTAATTTCATTAATTTCATTAAGGTCGATTAAAATCGATACCACAAAATTTTAAATAAAATACCCAATTATTAAACTTTTACATAAAAAAATTAATTTACACTAAATTAAATAGAAATCCAATATTTTATTGACTTAAAAAATAGCACTTTTTTTTAAAATGAAAACTAGTTTAAGAAAAATTACCTAAATTTTTTAATAAAATATAGTAATGTTCCGCTTTTTGTTTTTTCCAAAAATCAAGAAAAATAAATTAAATTTACGTAAATTTACAAAAGTAAAAGATCAAAAATTTAACAGATTTTACGTAAAATTAGGCAAATTTTTAACATTTACGCAAATTGTTGTAAAAACAAAGATGTCCAAATAATTTGAGAGCTCTGGCGTCTTTTGAGTGAGTTAATTAAATCGATTTTCATTATAAAATGAAAATTTAATGGATTCGATTTGATTCATTTTATGATTAAGATCTTTATTAATTATAAAAAAATTAATTAAAAATTAATTAAATTAATTTAATAAAAAATCAAGTTCATAAAAAATCAACCACTAAAGAAATAAAAAGACGTCAAAGCTCTTTAATTATTTGGACATTTTTGTTTTTACAATAATTTACGTAAATGCTGAAAATGTGTATCGTCTTTTTCTCAATTTTATTTTCTTAATTTTTCAAAACTTACTTATAGAAGACTGTAAAAATACACCCATTTATTTTTCTTTATTTTGATTATTGTCCCACTCTTGTATGTTATTTTTCGAAAGATGCAATAATCAAACTTGCTTAAAATTATTATTTTTCGAATTTTAAATTTAAATTTAACTAGTTATCATTTTTTAATAAAAAGTGCTATTTAAAAAAAAAAGTGTCAATAAGTTAAAAATATTGGATTTCTATTTAATTTAGTGTAAATTAATTTTTTTACGTAAAATTTTAATAATTGGGGAATTTATTTAATATTTGGTGAAAAAAATAAAAAATTTGAGATATTTTATTCAAATTTTGTGGTACTCGAACCAAATTTCTCTTTCATTTCACTATACTGTCGCTCCATTTAATTCTAATTAATCATTTTTAAATAAAATTTTTTATCACTTGCTCAATTGAAAAACTAAACATTAATAATAATAATTTGAAATTTAAAAAATTTTCAAATAATAATTATACTAAAAATTTGGTGCAAATATCAACTAAATTTTGCTTAAATAAATTTTAAAGACAAAAAATTCCTTTATATTTTTGTACCCTAAAAAATGAACGTTTTGCAGCCTCAAATAGTTCGAATTGGCAATCGACGCTACCGTCACAATCACTCTACCTTTAAATCAAATGATCCAATTGAACCATATGAAGAAGAAACCGATGAAATGTTTGTCGAGAGAAAAGCAAGCGCCTTAAATGATGAGGAATACAATGACGAAGCCTGCTATTTGGAATGCAAACAAATTCCTGCTGTGTCCGACGAATTCAACAAGATAGAATTCGTCAATGGATACTACAAGCTTGACCTATGCGTAGCTGATGCCTTCTATGGCTTTATAATAGGGCGAAATGGTGAAAAAAAGTCCAAACTGGAGCGTGATACGCAAACTTCTGTTCGCATTCCGAGACGAAATCAAGGTGACACAGTAATCATCGAAGGCAATGACAAAAAAAGTATCATTTCTTGCCTAAATCGTCTCCAGTTAATGATTCAAACTGCTCGCAGCCAAAAGCCATTTACACACTTGATTACTTTTCCTCTTAAGTTCGACCAACTGAAGCACAAGTTCAAAGAATTCATTGACTTGGTTCTCAGAGATTGCTCTCAGGACCGTGGAGTTCATGAAAGCATATTTCAACAACCTAATAAGCTGCATCTTACTGTAAATATTTGTACTATTTTGAGTGAATATGAGCTTGACCAAGCGGCAAGTCTGCTAGAAAAATGCAAAAAATCTTTTATAAGTGATTTATTAAATGGAAAAAAACTCAAGGTCCAGATAAAAGGTTTAGAGTATATGAATGATGATCCAGCACAGGTTGATGTATTGTACGCTAAAGTGACTGGTTTAGATTCTGGTAATGCTTTGCAGAGTATTGCAGATGGAATTATGAAGACTTTTGTTGAGAGTGGCTATGCTAGGAAACAGTTTGAGAGAGTTAAGCTTCACGCAACTGTGATGAATAGTTTGAGAAGAGTGGATATGTCGGTTGATAACGAGTTTGATGATAAAAAAGAGTCCAAAAGTCAAAGGGAATCATTCGATTGCCGTAATATTTTGAAATTTTTTGGCGACTATGATTTTGGCATCTATGTACTGGAAGAAATACATCTTTCGTTAAGATTTACGAGTGCGCCTGATGGTTACTATGAGTGTATTTCAAAAATTAATTTTTAAATTTTCAGTATAATAATAAAAAAAATTTTTTAAAATATTTATTTTAGTGATAATAAACTTTAAAAACTCATTATCTTTTTTTCATTATAAATAATTAAAAAGATTATGTTTTCGAATACAACTAAATTTATTATAATTTAATTTTAGGACGCGTTTCGACCAAATTGCCTTCTTAAGGTCTTTAGACTGAAACAAAGAATAACATTTATAAAACAAATTGTTTTTTTAGAAAAGAGATAATTTAAATAAAATTAATAAACAAAAATAGCTTTTGAAATTAATGTCGAATAATTAAAGTCCGGTATTTTAATTCAGAATTATTTTTTTACAATTCAAAAAATCAAAGTTAACAAAAAAACATTAAATCTTTATATATTTAGTTTTAAGAAAAAGTAAAATGAAATATAAATATAGAACCTAGAAGTAGTAGTAGTAGTTTCGACTGTAGCTGGCTAGCCAGCGAGTGTGCTGACAAGGCACACTAAGACAGCTGATGTGATTGATTGCTGCTCATCCAGCAATACATAAACTTGTGTAATTGAATAAGATCACCTCTTTCTCTTCTTTCGACCAGATTTGAAATGTTCAAAGCCTTCAATCTGCTTTCATACGGTTTGTTTCTAATTGCAGAAACAAATTTCGTAGCTCTGCATTGAATCCTTTCAACATTCTCACAGTCAAAATTAAGAATTGGAGACCATACAGGCACCGCAAATTCCAAAAGAGGACAAACAAAAGCTAAATAATTAATACAGAGATCTAAATAATTTAGGCATTCTGAAATTTCATACAAAACTTCCAATACAAAAATGAAAAAATTTTCTAACTTTTGTTCTAAATGTCAAAAACTAATTCTGCAAAATTGCACCCTATCTAAAAGTATTAGAAATAAAACGCAATTAATTTGCACAGATTTTGCAGACTTCCTCAGTAGGTGAAACAAAAGTTGTTTCACTTTGTTTCATTTACAGAACAAGTTTTTGACATTTAGAACAAAATTTAGAAAATTTTTTCATTTTTGTATTGGAAGTTTTGTAAGAAATTTCACAATGGCAATAATTTACAATCAAAACGAGCGAGAACGATTTCCTGATGCGACCAAACATTTGATTTGCTTTGGTTGTAACCTCTATCACTTGATTTTTCCATTTCAGATTTGCAATAAAAATAACTCCAAGATCTCTTACAGTTTCTGAAGTTGATAACTGCTTACCATTGATAAAATAAAGAAAATCTTTCTTTTTATGAGCAGTATGCATGACCACACATTTTGATGTGTTGAAGAGAAAAAGCCAATCTTGAGTCCACTTGAAAACTAAATCTAAATCTGATTGGAGTTTCGCTGCGCTTTTTTGATTCTTTATAACACCTTTATTTAATTAATTTTATTAACATTTCATTTAATTTCATTTTTTAAATCTTTCATTATTTACAAAAAAATAAAATAAAAAGGTATTTTTAAATTAAAATATTCTTAATCAACTTAGTAATTTTTAAATATTATCTTTCAATCTTACGCATCGTCAAATGACGTAAATATTGAAAAGAAAAATTAGTTTACCATAAAGGGGTTTTCTAGTATTTTTTTAAAAAAATTTTTTTAAATGCATGTAGAATTTTTATAAAGTAAATTTATTTTAATGATAAAAAAAAGTAATTTTAACTTCATAAACAATTTCTTGTCTACTTCAATCAGGTTAGATTAAAATAAAATAAATATCTAATGAAATTTTTTATTTTATGACAGTGATAAAAGGGTGATTTGATCTTTTGAAAATAAACCATTTTTTGAGCCAAATTTTTTAAAAAGTAGAATAAAAATTGAATTTTAAATTTCAAATTTTAATGGTTTAGAAGAAATGTAATTTATATGCATGTTAGAATTATTTTGTGATCTTCATATTCATCATCAAAAAGATAAATAGTGCTGAGAATGTGGATCCTTAAGAACCTTTTCTAAGTACTTAAACTTCTATGCATATTTTTAGAAGACAAAAAAACAACTTTTTTCAAATTTTTATCTTAATTATATTTTAAACATTATTTATATTATAACGCATTTTCAAAAAATCGAAAAACTATCTTAAAGAATTATTATCTATTTTATTTAAGCCTTTATATTTTTATTCTTATTTAATAAACGCAATTGACCATTTGGATCTCTCAGATCAAGGAATTCTGTCTAACATCATTAACAAATATTATTTTAATATATAGGTCTTAATAATAGGAATAGGAATTTTACATGGCCTATTAAGGCGCTTTTAAATATAAAAAATATAATTGATAAAATACTAATGCAATCATAATAATCACGGATCAAGCGCCTAATGGAATTAATAAAAAACTGACGTTATTAATGAAAATCATCAATGATTCACCATATTTTTTATCGGCTGCTAGACATATTTATTTTTATCATCAAAGCTTTATCACTAAAAGAGCAGCGAAATCCTTTTAGGTAAAAATCTCTTTACTAAACTAAGGCAAAAAATTAAAAATTAAAAAACTCTTTTTATGGAGAAGAATAGATCGAAGTCTTTTTGACTTTATTTCTATCTTTATGCTAAAAACTTTAAAAATTATCACTTTGTTTTTAATTTAAAAAAATATTTTGCTTTGCTTTTAAAACAATTTTTTTTGGCTCCAATTTTTTTGATTTTTCTGATTATCAAATCGTTATATTTTGAAATATTTTTATAACTGATCACAAAAATACATTTTAGTTTATGATAACGATCGCTAATTTGGTGATCAAAATGTTCTGCCATTGTGAAATTTCATACAAAACTTCCAATACAAAAATGAAAAAATTTTCTAACTTTTGTTCTAAATATCAAAAACTTATTCTGCAAATGCAACAAAGTGTAACAACTTTTGTTTCACCTACGACGAAAGTCTGCAAAATCGGTGCAAATTCTGCAAAATTGCACCCTACCTAAAAGTATTATGAATAAAACGCAATTAATTTGCACAGATTTTGCAGACTTTCTCGGTAGGTGGAACAAAAATTGTTTGAACATAACTTGTTAAACGTAAACTAAAGCAATATATTAAAAATTAAAAAACTCGTTTTATGTATTAGGATAGATCGAAGTCTTTTTGACTTTATTTCTACTTTTATGCTAAAAACTTTAATAATTATCACTTTGTTTTTAAATTTAAAAAAATATTTTGCTTTGCTTTTATATTAATTTTTTGACTAAAACTTCAACCAATTTATAATTTATTAAAATTATAAATTTATTAATAATAAAAATATGCTTTTTTTTTGATTTTTACTTTGTAAGGATTCAATTTCTAAATATTTTTAATTATTGAATTCAATTTTTAGATAATCGACCAAAAAATCAAAAATCTATTATTAGATTTTCTCAGTAAAACATATCAAATATAATATCAATTTTTATACGAATGTTATTTTTAATTAATTCTAATCGATTTAAAAATTAAAAAAAAAAATATTCCAGATATGTTTTTGGGGATTCAATTTCTGCAAGACAAACTGCCTTGAAATAGTTTTTTTTTATTTTTTATTAAAGGAAAATTTACCAAAAAACAAAGATAAAAATGAATTATCTAAAATTTTTATTTTTAATTCATCAATAAAAATAAAAGATAGTTCTTGACTTTTTTTCTGACGTGCCCTTTGGAATGCACCAAATTGCACATTTCGTCCCCTTTTGGAACGACTTTGTCTGGAAGCTAAAGTTACTAATTTTTCGTCATTTTTTATTAATGAAAATAAAAGTACCTTTCAAAATTACTTAATTGACATAAAAATGAGTGAGGTAGAAAAAACATGAAAAAACAATATAAAGAAAAAGTCAATCAAGAAAACGCTTCAAATGATATTTTAATTTTGATTAAAATATTTTACAACGAAATAAAGTTAAATCTTGAATTGCAAAATTTCAAAAAATTATGATTTTAATTATGATATTAAATGATTTTTTTCTAGTAAAAGATTAAGCAAATTATTTTTAATAAAATATATTCATATAATATTAAAATATTGATTAAAAAAAAGCTTTTTTTTAATTTAAATTTTAAAATTTTGATTTGAAATTTAAATCTAATCATGAACTTCAATTTCCCCTTTTAAGTCTGCATTTTTAAAAAATTGAGTAGAAAAATAGCTATATTTATGAATGAAAGAGTTGTAAAAAAGCTATAAAAAATAAAAATAATTAAGCTTATTCTCTGATAAGAAAATTTGGAGTGTTTTGTTTTTTACAGTTATTGATAAAAATTTTATTTATTCAATAATTTTAATTTTGATAAATATAAATAAATAGATTTACTATCTAAAAAACATATATTGATTTCACAGAAAGCTACCTTTGTTCAACTTACAAATGGTAAAAATTTGACATTAATTTAACATGTATGAAATAAGTTTTTTTTTTATAAATCTATTTATAAATTTTTAAAAAGTGGAGCATCTATTTTATTATATTTTATTTTTTTAATTCATTTAAAAAAAAACATGATCCAACTGAAGGCTGACTGCATTCTGTCATTCGGACGTTTTTTGCCTGAATATCTAAATAAAAGATTAGATAATTTTATTTTAATTTTTTAATTTATTTATGAAAATTGTTCATTTACACTAAAAGATTCAAATGGAACTTTTATTAAATGTGTAACTTTTGACTTAGAACAACTTAAAAATTGAAATGCTTAAAGCTTCAAAAAAATTCAGTTTTTTAAAAAATTAGTTTTCAAGTTGAAGATCTAAAACTTTTCCAAAAAATAACTAAGATTGGCTTAATTAAGAATGAACAGAAATGCTTTAAATTTGGTTGTAAAAAATTTTCTAGCAATGCTGTTGAAGCAAAGAAAAAGATTCACCAATGCTAAGAATGTCATTCTTTCATGTCGCTGTAGTTCTTGTGGAACATTTAAACCAATTTTAGTTAGTAAATCAATAATAAATGAAAAATAAAACAAATATCATAATTTAGCTATGGAGTGATGCAACATTGGCATTGAGCAAACAGACAAATCCAGTCCTGCGTCCAATATGCAAGGCTTTGATGAAGTATGATCGAGGAGTTAAAATCCATATAGCTAAAAAACACCTCAATCCAATTTAATATAAACGATTATTTATTTTGAATTTTTTATTGCTTTTAAAAGATTTTAAATTTTCTACAGAAATTTTGTAATATTTTTTAAAATAATTTTCAAAATGAATCATACTATTACTCATAATTTAATTAAACAGATAATTTAATTGTTTTTTTCAAATTCCGATTCCCTTTCAAAATAAATAAATTGTAAATTTATCATTTAAATATTGTTCCATGTCAAATTGTGTTTTTTTTAAAGTTAATAAAAGTGATTTTTGTTAATGACGATATTTGATGAATTTTGGATACTCTATTTAAAATAAATTAAAAAAAATAAACAATTTTACTCACAGCAATATAAGATCAACTAAAATCTAAAATAAAATAAATTTTCAAATTCAATTTAATTCTCTTTAGAGGCGTTAAGTGAATGGACAGAAAATTTGTTTTTAACAATTGTCTTATTGAAAACAATCCTCTGAGTAATTCGAAATTCGGTGTATATAAATATATAAATAAAAATCAAATCTTGAAATAAAACTTAAAAATATCTTTAAAAAATGCTAGTTACCTTAAAAATTGTTATTTTAATGGCCGTTTTTTGCCCATTGGTAATCAAAGCAATTCCTAGAAGACCAATAAACTCAGATTTTGTGAATGGACAGTGGGCACGCATCGGAAAAAGAAACCAGCAAATGGACATAATCACGAATAATGAAAAAGCAATTGAAATTTTTGTGTCCAACAGTTTAGAAAATTTTTGTTCCAAAAAAGCATTTAATTTTCAAGATCAAGACAATTTTGAAACCTATTTTGACAGTAATTTTTTTCAAATTTAAATTAAATTTTTTAAAAATTAAATTTTTAAAAGTCTACATATCATGTATCAAAGTGAACAAAAAATCATTTAAAAATATCATTGACTCGTTCGGAAATGACAATGTTTTAAATTACCACGATTTTGAATAGATTTTTAAATTTTTAAATTTTTAAATTTTTTTCATAATTTAAATTTTGTGAATGAATAAAAATTGAGTTTTTGAAATAAATATTAAATTAATACATTTAAATTAAATGTTTAAGATAATTTAGTACATTTTTTTAATTCATGATTTAATTTTTTAAATTATTAATAAAAAATAAGTTTTTTTAATGAATTATTTAATAACGATTATTTACTCAATATTAGATCAAATCAATTAGACCAACAACCATTAATAACGTAATTTAATAACCGGGATATTAATTTTTAACTGGTCATTTTTATGACCAGAGAATTATCCTTTTTTTTGCTAAAAAGAAGTGTTAAGAAGAAATAATGAGAATTTTAAATGAAAATATTAAGTTTTGAAATTTAATTAGGCTAGTTTAATCAATCATTAATTAATAAAAAACTAAACTTTTTTTAAAATAATTTTTTTAATATTTTAAAATTATAGAAAAAAAATTTTTTTCAAATTTAAATTTTAATCAATCTTTCAAATTTTCTATTTAACATTTTATATGTTTTATAAATTACAAATATTTTCCCTATTTTACATGATTAGATTAATTCATTTAAGGAGAAAAAAAATTAAATTTTAAAATTAATTTCTAAATTAAAAAAAAAATTTTCTTTACTGTAATTTTTTTAATTAAATTTCTTTTAAATTTCGTTCAGAATGCTTGCTAAACTTGGTTTGCTTAAAATTTTATTTCATTTTTTTAACTCGTATATCTTTATTTTAATTTGTCTTTTAAGTTATAAGATATTTTGAACAATCAATTAAAGATCAAATTCAAAAAAATGGAGTTGTTTCATTGTTTCTAAAAGAGTAAACATTTAGTGTTTATGGCAAAAAACAAAAAATAAAAGATTGGACGCTACTCAAAATTGATTATCACAAGACCTAGAGGTGAACCAAAATACAGTAAATTAATGAATTAAATAAATCGCTTTATTTTGTTCAAAATTTATAATTAAATTATGACATTTTAGTTTTTATAAATAGCTTCGTTGTGTAAGCAACTCATCAATGTTAGAAAAAAAATTTGTATTGACGAAAATGTCTACAGTACCAAGACTTCGATAGCTTTAATTGATCATTTATTCTTGGAAAAAAAAGAGGTCTGGTCGACTCGGCGATGTTTTTTTTTCACAAATAAAACTAAATAAGGAATCGAACTTAAACTATTTTTATTTTTATAATATGTTAAATGACCTTTTGAGGGCAGATTTTTTACTTAAATGTTTCAATTAAAATTTATTTGTTTGTAACAGTTTGTAATTTTTATTTTATTTTTTTTCTTTTAAGACTTTTTATTAAACATTTCTCTTTTGTCTATGAGGCTTTAAACTAATAAATAATAATAATAACAAATAGGCTAACAGATGCTTATGAACCCTTGGGACCTTCTTTTGACTGTCTTTGTCACATTTATTTATAAACTAGGGATTATAAACACATTTTTAAATTTGTTCCTAAAAACATTTTTTTTACCTTTAAGGTTCAATTTTTCTTTTGCTATATTTTATAAGGACAGTTTTTGAATATTTTTTGTAAATACCAGGAACTATTCATCTTTTAACTATTTTTTCGGCTTTTATTACTTTGAGTTTTAATTAATAATGTTAGACAAAAAAAACTTTCCATTTTAAAAAATAAATAAAAATCAAAACAGCACATGTTTTATGATAAAATTTAATTAATAAATTTTTAAAGATTACCTTAAAATATTTAGTATACATTATATCTATTTATTTTATTAAAGTGGTTAAATGAGGCTTGAAACAATGAATTTTTAGAAAAAAATTAAATATGAATGCAGAAAACCAAGGGTTTAAATTGAAATATTTTAAGTTAATAATTTTAATGATTTTTGAATATTATATTATTATGTATTTTGCAGAATAGAAAATGTTTAATTTAGTCTGAGAATTAATTGTTTAAGAGGGGCTTATTATTTTTTGCTGATTTAATTTTCTTTTAACGAAAAATAATTTAAATAAATTCAGATTTTTTAACTTTAATCAAAATATTTTAAAACTAAACAATGAAGTTTGTTTTCAGACCATTAACTTTCCCCGGAGAGAAAAAGATATTTCAATTTTTTTTAAGAAAAATTATTTCTAACACTTTTTTAAAATTTAAATTTAACTTTTGAATCTTTTAAACAAACCAAATTATAAGCGAAAAATATTTTTTTTGAAAAATAATAATTAACAAAATAAATCAGAAAGTTTTTGAACATAAATAAACTTGTTCCAAAAAAAGTAATAAAAACTAATAAATCTACTTATTATTAGAAAACTATAGGATTCAGGGTAGTTTGAAACATAGACTGATGGAATAAGATCCTAAGACTGACGCATTAAGGATTAAAATTTTACTCGAATGCTACCATTATGGGCTCATACTGTTTAAGTTACTACCATAAGGAAAATTTTATTTTGTAATAAGAGAAAAAGAGAGGTGAGAAAAATATCATTTCATTTATTCTTATACCTCTATCTTTTTCTTTTTATTATTCAAACGTTTTTAAATTACGGGGTTGTGAAGTTCGTCTCAATTCGATCTTTTCAATTCAGAAAAACTTGAATAACTTTTTTACTAGAATAGATAAATTAGTTCTGTAAAATGCTCAACTATGAGCAAATTTGCTTAATGCTTCGAGCGATTCCTTGCTTAGTAAAGTGCGCCACAATGTCGGATTTTGCCATTTGTGAAATCATGTTTTTGACTGTTTTTCGAAAAGCCTCTCGTTCAGACACAGAAAGTCCCATTTATAAAATTTTTTTTTGCAATATTATAGCTAATTTTTAGAAGTTTATAAAAAAATATATATTTACTAAACAAGGAATCGCTCGAAGCACTATATATAATACGATCAACCGTATTCAAATTGGAGATCCGATCAAGGACAATAAGAGAACGGGTCGTCCAACTACCTGGACAGCTGCAAGGAAGACAAAACTGAAGAGATTGACCAATAACCGAACTGGAGTGAGTCAAAGGCGTCTAGCAAGAAAATTTAATGTCCACCAGACAACAGTTGGCCGGCAGTTAACAAAAATGGATATTTCATATCGTAAACGTGAAAAAACACCAAAATATAGCGCCGTACAGCATGAGAAAGCCAAAAAATTGAGTAAAAAAATTTCATATGCTATATCGTTCACCATGTTCGCTTATTTTGGACGACGAAAAGTACTTTACTTTGGCGGGCGAAAACATGCCGGGAAATGCTGGATATTATACAAATGACAAGTCTACTAGTCCGGACAGTGTTCGGTTTGCTGGAAAAGAGAAGTTTCCAAAGAAGGTGCTTGTTTGGATAGCCATATCTGATCGAGGTATGTCTAAGCCTCTTTTTCGATTATCAAAGTCGGTTGCCATCAATTCGAGCATCTATATCGACGAATGTTTGAATAAACGACTGCTCCCATTTATACATGAGTATCATGATGACCTTGACTACGTTTTTTGGCCTGACTTAGCGTCTGCTCACTATTCTATAGTAAGCACAACATGGATGAACGAAAATGTAAATTATGTGACCAAAGATATCAACCCGTCAAATGTCCCTCAAGCGCGCCCAATCGAAAATTTTTGGGGTTGTTTGAGTGAAAAAGTATACGAGGGAGGTTGGCAAGCCTCAACAGAGCAACAGCTGATTAACCGCATTAAATTAAAGATGAAGGAATTTGACTTTTTGTGAAATCCCTTATGACGGAGGTCAAAGCAAAGCTCAGAAAAATCGGTCACGATGGAGTTTTTTCATTATTTAAAAATCATAATTCTATTGAAAAATAAATTCTTTACATCAGAAAAAAAAACCAGAACTTAATATCATTTTTATTTTTTGAGATATTCGCTTTTAATTTTTACTTGGGGTGTATTACACGCAAAGAATATTTTTTAAACTAAATATTTTTTTGGCATAAAGGTAACATTTGCTTTGTAATAAGAGTGGACAAAAGCTGTCTAATTCTTTGTTATAATTACAAGTTAAATTAAAAATTAAAATTTTAATAATTAAAGTCTCTAAAATTTAAAAGATTTTTTTTTACAATTTTTTAATTGAATTAAATTATTCGATATATTTATGAAGATTTTTTTGCTTCTAATTCAAATAAATTGATGCTATAAAATTTTTTCGATTTATTCTAAATAAATTTAAATAAACTTCATTTTTAAAACAAGCAAATTTTATTAAAATTCTTCATTAGAAAAGTTCATTTTTTGATTATGGCAATCTAAATCATCATAACATATTGTATTTAACTCTTCGCAACGCAATAGAACTGACTCTTTATCAAAATTATCTTTAGAATGAGGAACCAATTCGTTAGGATTTGAAGATTTTGGATTTGGAGCCATTAATTGCTGTGGACACTCTTCAATTCTGTTCAACTCAAGCATGTCAAAAGTGTCGCTATAGAGAAGTGGTGTTGGTAATAATTCATTGATTAAATTATTCTTGATATTCTTGTCTGATTCTATGGCCTCATACTTTTCTCTCAAAATGTCCAGCTCATTTTTCAGATGAGAATTTTCCGATTTACAATACTCAATTAATTCCTTGTTATTCTTAATCTCGGCTTGATAGGGTTCAAATTCAGACCTTAGATCAGACATTTGTGAACTTAGCTTTTCATTTTGTTCAAATGTTTCCTTAATTATATCCTTCAAGTCTTTAATAGTGGTCTCATAATCTTCTTTTAACTGGGTCTCTTTGGATTCTTGTTTTTTCAATTTTTCGCTCAATGTCTCTATTTCGTTGTTCAATTCATTTATCAGCTCGACAGAAGAGGAATCATTTTGAGAATTTGCCAAATCCATGCTTAACTTGTTTAATTTGTTTTGAACTTGTTCATTCTGTGATCTCAAGGTGTCCTTTTCGACCTCCAAATCTTGTTTTTCTTTAACCAAAGTGTTCATTTGAGTCAAAAGATTGGATTTTTCATTTGTAAATTTTGCATCTTTTTCCTCCAGGATAAATTTGAATTCTTTGATTTCTTTTTGTTGTTCTTCGATTTTTTTGATGGACTCGGCAACATTTTTTTGTAAAATTTCCTCGTTTTTTTTCAAAGTTTCCCATTCAGCTTTTAGCTTGTCTTGGTCCACAGAATTTTGTTCAATATCTTTTTGACTTGAAATTAAATTTTGATTTATTTCCTTCAATTGTTCCAGCTCTTTTGTAAGCGTATCCTTTTCGTTTTCAAAAATTTTGATTCTTGACTCCATCTCTTTGACCAAATCATCTTTTTGAGAAACCAAATTTTCCAAATTTAAAATCTTTTCAGACTTTTCTTTTTTATCCAAGTCTATTTTTTGTTGATACTCCTCCTAATTTAAAAATATTCAATAAAAAAAGGTCTAATTCACTCAGGAATCCAGTATTGCTATGACACCTGGATTTGACGTAATTTTATGTTAAATTATTAAAATTTACGTCAAAACAAAAGCGGCAATTAAGTGAAATTTTTTTGTAAAATAAATCTAAAATTTAATTTTGATCAGATTTGATTAATACGTAATTATTTGGATTTTTTTTTATTTTTAAATAGTAAAAAGCTAAAAATAAAAAAAATAAAAAAATTTTTTTTTAAATTTCTATATCCAATTCTATATTTAAAATGGTTGTACTATTTACCATAATTTAAAAAAAAATTTTCTAATCCAAATTCAGAATCTTGGGCATTTTTACTTGTTTTAATCGCTAAATTCATGTCCGAGGGTATTCATTTTAAATAGTCGTATAATTTTAATTGATGAAGTACAAAAAACTTTGTTTTGAGACTTTTAAGAGAATTTACATTCTAAGCTTAGCGAACAATAATAATAATCGGAGAAATTGTTTCTAGGAATTTTCAAATAATTATAAAAATTAATTTTAAAAGATAAATTTTGAACTATATTCTAAAGAAAAAATACAAGAAAAAAACTTTCTAAAAATACGTTTGAACTAAATATAAATTGTCCAAGATTTTAAATTCAGGTGAATAGACCAACCATTTGAAATAGTGTTTTGGTATTATAAATTCGAGTAAAATTTAAGAAAATATTATTTTAGGTTTTTTACTTTTTTTACAATTTAAAATTCGAAAAATTACCATAAATAATTTTAAAAAGGTAATTTTTTTTTTCCTTTAAATTTGACCATAATTAAATTTTAGATTTATTTTACCAAAAAATATGAAAAAATGTCCTTTTTTTGCCCTTTTTTAAAGCAAAATTTAAAGTAAAATTACGTAAAACCATGTGTCATAGCAATACTGCATTAAAAACTAATAATTCTAAAATTTGATATTTAAAATTAAAATAAGAAATTACAAATTTTTTTCTTGATTCTTCTAATTGTGTTTGGTACTGAGAAATTTGAGCACTAATTTCGTTTTTATCTTTTTCAATATTTGACTTTTCATTTCGTAAAATTTCCAATTCCTTTTCGATTGAACAAGATTTTGAATTGGCTTCTTGAATTAAAGAATCTTTTTGGCATATTTTTTCATTTAAACCTTTTAATTGATCCGAAATCTCGTTCAATTGTTTTTGCTTGCTATCATTTTCATCTTTCAGAGAATTTGCCTCTTGCTGCTTGCTTGTCAGATTGTTTCGGAGTTCTTCAATTTGATCATCTTTTTCTTTTATTTTTTCATTTAAAATCGTCAACTGAGTTGAATTATCACCTGTATTTTTTATCATTTCACTTAACCTTGATTGCTAAATGCAAACAATTAAATGTTGATCAATTCCACACTCACTTCTTACAAGTTCAATATTTGAATTTTTGCTTTCTTCAAGTTTAATCTCATTTGAATCCAATTTTTCTTTCAAGGTCTGAATATTAGAAGACAAAAGCTGATTTTGAGCGGCTAGCTCGTCTTTTTTATTTGACTTTCAATTTTTTTCAAAATTATTTTTTTGTAAAATATTAATTAATTTAAAAATTAAAAAAACTCACATCATCTTTATTTGAATTTTTGGCCTCAATAAGAGCTTGGTCAAATTCGTGTCTTAATTTGGCTAATATTTCATCTTGTTGCGTCTGTTTTAGAGAATTTGATTAAAATAAAAAAAAAAATTTTTTTCAAATAATTTACCTTTTCATTTTTAAGATTTTCAATGTTTTTGTTTAAATCCAAAATTAAAGTCTCTCTTTCTTTCAATTTCTCATTAATTTCCTTCGAATTTGAAGAATCTGCATTCAGTTCCAAAATCTCTTTGTCTTTTTGTTCTATCTGACTTTTTAAATTGGAATTTTCATTGACAATTTCTGACTTGTCTGCATTCAATCTTTGCATTTGCTCATTCAATGATTCGATCTGTATTTTTGAATTTTTTTCAAGTTCTTCTTTTTCTTTTTGCAAATTTTTAAATTTTGTTTCCATCTCTTGGACCATCACTTTGTGCTCCTCTAAGGCGAACTCAATGTCGCCTTGATTAGAGTTGTCAATTTGCTCCAGACTTGTACAAAAGTCAGAAAAAAAAGTCTCAACAAGTCATTAAAAAGTCAAAGTCAAGACTTTGACTTTAAAAATTTAAAAAGTACAAGTCTTGACTTTGACTTGTTGGAAAAAAATTAAAAAGTACAAGTCTTGACTTTGACTTGTTGGAAAAAATTTAAAAAGTACAAGTCAAGACTTTGACTTGTTGGAAAAAAATTAAAAAGTACAAGTCTTGACTTTGACTTGTTGGAAAAAATTTAAAAAGTACAAGTCAAGACTTTGACTTGTTGGAAAAAAATTAAAAAGTACAAGTCAAGACTTTGACTTGTTGAAAAAATTTAAAAAGTACAAGTCAAGACTTTGACTTGTTGGAAAAAATTTAAAAAGTACAAGTCAAGACTTTGACTTGTTGAAAAAATTTAAAAAGTACAAGTCAAGACTTTGACTTGTTGGAAAAAATTTAAAAAGTACAAGTCAAGACTTTGACTTGTTGGAAAAAATTTAAAAAGTACAAGTCAAGACTTTGACTTGTTGGAAAAAAATTAAAAAGTACAAGTCTTGACTATTTTACTCCAAAGTTATTTTAAATTCTTTTAAAGTAATTTATCATTGATTAAAAAAAAATATTTTCATCGTTTTTACTTTGCAAATTTCACTTAGTTCCTAAAAATTTTAATTTTTATTTTGATTCAATTTATTTAACTTTATTTGAAATTTTTATTGTTAAATTAAATTAATTTAATTTTTGAAAATTAATTTTTTTTTAAATTAAAATTTAAAATTTAAAAATTTTCAAAAACTAAAAATAAAAGAAATTTATTATTGATTAAAAAATATTTTCATGGTTTTTAGTTTGCAAATTTCACTTACTTTTTATTTTGATTCAATTTATTTAACGTTTATTAGAACTGAATTGACTTTTTTTGGCCAGAATTGAAATAATGTAATTATTCTTTCTTATTCAGACTCTTTAAAGAAATTTTATTTACGATTAAAATTGATTATTAATTAGTAAATATTTTTAATTAATATATTTACTTATTATATCTAAATAAAAGAATTAAGTATATTAGGAATTATTTATTTAACTCAAAGATATTTTTTAATTAAAAAATGTTTAGTTTTAACTTAAATCTTTAAAAGATCAAAATTACACCGCAAAAGTGTTGTATTTTCTAAGTTTTCTACTGTCATTCTTGATCTATGTGGTCTGTTTATATAGCCAGCATATGAAAATGTACGCTCAATTGGACCTGATGATGCTGGAATTGATAAATATTTTAAAACCAAAATATATAAATCTGGGAAGATTGATTTGTTTCGTTGCCAAAACGCCTTTAAATTAACATCTGGATCATACTCGATATTTAGATACTCATCTATCTGGCGTCTGAAAAATTTTTCATCATTAGATTGCACACCTTCAGTACTCGAGGTTTTTTTTGCGAAACTAAAAAATTTCCTTCGTTTTAATGGTGATTTTAGGACGCTTGAATCGGATTCATTGCTGATTGTACTTAAAGGCCGTCTATTTGAACTTGAAGAAGCGTGCTCTATAGCCTGCGATTCATTAACGTTTAAATTGAAATCATCATTTGTCGACGCTGCATTTTTCTCTCTAGGGCTCATTTTTGAGAATTCTTCCATGAGTTGATTTTTTAATTTATTTAAAATTCTTAATTTTTTTACCTCGTCTATATCGAGACTCAATATCCACTCGTTTTTGAAAAATGGGTCTAAAAAGGATGATATATATGGTGAAAAATCTGTTCCGATTTCATCTAAAGTAGATGGATTTTCGATATTAACAAATATTGATTTAAAACGAAATCTTAATTGAGATTCTAATTCTTGCCTAAAGGCTAAAAGATTCTTGTTTTTAGGTTCATATTGTTTGAGGTCATTGATAAGCTGAAACAAACTAGGGACAACTAAGCTTATTGTACAATAGTTTTCACCTTTTTAATTTTAAATTCATTAAAAAAACGATTATGTGATTTTAAATATTAATTACCTTGTATCTCATTTGAAACATATTCGAAAGGCTCTAGGATATTCACAATGTCTATTAGTCGTAAATAGTCATTTTGAGTCAAAGATAGATTCCAGGATTCAATTTTTTCGAGACCTTCATTTAAATCGTTCAACTTTATTTTACAAATAGATTTTAAACATTCGATTTCACTGTTCCATCGAACTTTTATTGGTTTGGTAATGGCATTGTAATTCTTTTCTTCTAAAAAATTTGCAAAAACCTTTTTTTGCCGATATTTTGCTGATATTTTGTAACATTTAGAGAGGAGCTTTCGAATATTATTAATTTTTTTCAAGCTATTTTTTACCACAAGTTGAATTGAATGAGCGAAACAGCGTGAATGTGTTTTATCGTTTGGGATCAATTCGCAAAAAGTATCGATTAAATTTGTATTTGATCCCTCTTCATCTGAACTTGTTAATTCATCATCATCTTCTTCTGAAGAACTGGAATTATTTTGGCTTGACTCAATCTCTTCTAGACTGAATTCATTGTCACCAACTAAATTATAAGAAAATTTAATTTCAAAGTCTTAGAATTATTTATTAAATTTAATAAACTTAAGTTTGAGTTTATCAAAAAATATTTATTTATTACCTAAATCATATAGTTTTCCAAATTTCACCATATTCGAGCCGTTATCTGTAACAATTTTAACAATTTTTTCTCTATTTAATCAAAAAAATTAATTTATTTTCTATATTTTTATAAGTAAAATACTTTATATCAAATTGATTTAGAATTTTATCCAACTCTATTTTGATATTTAAGCCAGTACAGTCTTTTATATTTTTACATCCAATTACTAAAGTCTTGAATTTAAATTCGCTATCGATAAAATGAGCAGTCACTCCCAGAAAAGATCTTAATCTTCTATCAGACCAAATATCTACTGTAAGCGATATAAATCTTGCACAATCCAAATTTTGCTTTAAAACGGAATATAAGGTTTTGTTAGCTTCTCTTTGAAGCTTTTTTAATGTCATCCTTGTACATGGCTTCCATTTGTCACAAACCAAAGACATGAAAACTTGGAAACCTAAATTTTAATTAAAAAATCAATTTAATTATTAATTATGCAATAAAAAAAATTAAGAGCATTATTAAAAGTTTAAAAAAATTAACTTAATTTTACAAAATATTAAAAAAAATTCTAATTACCATCACTTTCTATTAGACGAAATGGCAAGCTACATCCGATAATTAGATATTTAAAAATAAAGAAAGTTATGTTTTCTTGATTTAATTTCTTTTTTTTATCAGTTTCGCAAACTTCTTTTCTTCTATTCTTTTTCTGATAGAACTCATCATAAAACTGTGGATTACATTTTTTGGTGTGTCGTATAAAGTTCGACGTATTGGTCTTGGTGTCAGTAATTTTGATTTTACAAGTGACACAAACACCAGATCTTGAAACAATGATCTTTTCATTGTTTTCTGTACAAAAGAATTAAAAAAAATAAAAAATTATTATTTTTATTTAGATGTTTACTTTCGACTGTAAAATCCGAAAAACAGGTCTTCAAAATTTCAGATTTCTGAATTTGAATATCAGTATTCATTTTATTTTTGAAATCGTGTTTAAAATTCTCTTAAGTTAATTAAAATAAGATTTGAAAAATAATAAACAAAGCTTAACTGTATAGAAAATTAAAAAAGAAATGTTAAATATCAATTCAAAAAATAAGCAATATTCTAGAGATTGTTTAAATAGATTTTAAATCTCTTTTATTTATAGTGACAATTTTTGGCTTAATAGACGCTAACTTTTTGATGTTAAAATGCTTATTTGAAAAAAAGTTGGGAGAACGCACGTGTGAGTGCTGGATTAAGTCAAATAATCTTAAGCTTAAAAATAAATAAGTGGGAATATTTGAAACATAAATTTCAAAAATATTGTTTTAAATATAAAAAATTTAAAATTCAATATTTTTTAGGCCTAACTTTTTTCAATGAATTTTGATTTAAATCAATTAATTTCTTTAAGATTTAATTTTGTTTCCTAACAATCTAAATTCATTGTGTGAATATAGTTCTGGCCAGCATGGACCATATACTACTCACATTAATACCAAAACATAGAATCAATGAATTTTGAAATTTTTTAACTAATTTAATCTATTGGCATTGTGTAAGAACAGTTCAAGCCAGCATGGGCCGTCTACTGTTTACATTAATCAAAATAGATTGAATCAATGACTTTAGATTTTAAAATTTGAAAGTGGGTAAGGAGCATGCTCATCATGCATGACTAACTTCGTTCCTGTTACCCTGTAACAGTCACCGTGAACCCTAAACACGGACCTAAGTAGCATGTACTCAGGCGTACTTTGTGCCCACCTTCATATTTTTTTTAAATTAATTTTTGCTTATATATTAGACAATTACATTATTTTTAGCAAAGAGTAATTTTTATTAGTAATTTTAATTTGAATTTGAAAAATTTTGTATTAAATTAAAGATGGCGCTTAAAATTTTTAATTTTTTGGAATTGCAATATTTTAAAACATAGAATATTTTTTGTTTTTGAAAATTTTTAAATTTTAATTTAAAAAAAAATTAATTTTCAAAAATTAAATTAATTTAATTTAACAATGAAAATTTCAAATAAAGTTAAATAAATTGAATCAAAATAAAAATTAAAATTTTTAGGAACTAAGTGAAATTTGCAAAGTAAAAACCATGAAAATATTTTTTTTTAATCAATGATAAATTACTTTAAAAGAATTTAAAATAACTTTGGAGTAAAATAGTCAAGACTTGTACTTTTTAATTTTTTTCCAACAAGTCAAAGTCTTGACTTGTACTTTTTAAATTTTTTCCAACAAGTCAAAGTCTTGACTTGTACTTTTTAAATTTTTTCAACAAGTCAAAGTCTTGACTTGTACTTTTTAAATTTTTTCCAACAAGTCAAAGTCAAGACTTGTACTTTTTAAATTTTTTCCAACAAGTCAAAGTCTTGACTTGTACTTTTTAAATTTTTTCAACAAGTCAAAGTCTTGACTTGTACTTTTTAAATTTTTTCCAACAAGTCAAAGTCTTGACTTGTACTTTTTAAATTTTTTCCAACAAGTCAAAGTCTTGACTTGTACTTTTTAAATTTTTTCCAACAAGTCAAAGTCTTGACTTGTACTTTTTAAATTTTTTCAACAAGTCAAAGTCTTGACTTGTACTTTTTAAATTTTTTCCAACAAGTCAAAGTCAAGACTTGTACTTTTTAAATTTTTTCCAACAAGTCAAAGTCAAGACTTTGACTTGACTTGTGACTTGTGACTTTTAAACAACTCTGATTTGCTCTAGCTTCATTTGTTCGATTCTTTTTTGCAAGTCGCTTATTTTTACTTTTGATTCTTCGTGCACAAATTCGAGATCAGAACGCTCGTTTTCCAAAGATTCAATTTTAATTGTCAACTCAGTAAGTTGGCTAGACAATGAATTTATCTTAGCCTCATCTATTTTGACTTTATCCTCAAATTCCTTCTCTTTCTGTGTTAATTTCTCTTTTATTTTGGAAAATTCTTGCGAATCTACCATCGATTGAGCCAATCTTTGGTCCATCTCTACCACCTTTTGGCCAAGGTCATTTTTTTCCTTTGTGTAAACTTCTTCTGCCAAAAGCAAGGTTTTGTTCTGAACATTTAATCTTTCGATTTCTTCTTTTAAAAATTTAATTTCGTCCTGGTTATTTTTGACTGTTTCCTTTTGAAATTCAAGCTGTTTTAGTAGAATATTGTCCTCATCTTTTGTAGAAGCCACGAATGGTTTTGTTTCGCACTTTTCTTCACTGTCCACACAACCAAGTTTTTGTTCTTCAATTTGAAACTCCAAGTCTTCAATTTTAGTTTTATCAATCTGAGATTGAGCCAAAAGAGTGTCTTTTTTTTCGTCCAGCTGACCGATTTTTTGATTTAGTCGAACTATTTCATCATTTTTTTCTTCGATCAATTTTATGTATTCAGAAAGTCTAGTTTCGGTCTTAAAAAACACTTTAAAAAATTAAGTTTTAAAAATTTTATTTTTTACTTCTTCAAATTTTTGAGCTGCTCGAGTAAATTCAGCTCGTTCAAAGTCTCTTTCCTTAAGTAACTGAAAAATTTGGCTTTCTTGTTCCTTAAATTATTAAAAGATTAAAAAATTTCTGTAAGAATTTCAAATTGGTGTATTTTATATAATTTTTTTTAGAGCAGATCATAATCGAAAATTTATTATTTATAAATTTATTTATTCATAGAAAAAATAAAAATGATAAAAATAAGATTTCAAATTGTTAAATTTTATTATTTTATTTATTTGCTGTGCCGAGCTAAAGCTCCTTCGGAATTAAAAAAATAAAATAAAATTTAAAGTAAAAATAAATTTTAGTTTTGTGGTTTCTTTTTGTAAGAGAAATTGATTGAATTCGATTAATATTATGTTCACTGGCGATAAAAACAAGTTTTTTTTTTTATATTATTTATTTTATTTCAAATTTTTTTTTTTAATGAAACCTAAATTTTTTATTTGATGCTGATGATGCTGATGGATGAGCTGTTGTTGCTTATTGGTGTGTCACCCTGTCAAAACAATTTAAAAGACTTTTCAAAGATTCTTAAAAGGTTTATTTGCCGAAATGAAGAGTGAAGCGGCTTCAGGACCTGACCGAATACATAATCTAATGTTAAAAAATTAACCAGAAATTCCTTAATAGAAATCCTAGAACTTTTTAACCTAAATCTCGGATTAATTATTGTTCCTAAATCATGAAAAAATGCGAACATTACTATGATAGAAAAAAATGCCTCTAATCCACAAGGTCCTTCCAATTACAGGCCAATAAGTATAACAAGTATTTCGGATGATCTAGTTAACCTTGAAAATAAGATAAATAAATTCACCAACGAATTAGAACAATGGCTAATTAAGTGGAAAATGAAGACATCAGTTGAAAAGTCGTGTTTAGTAGTCTTCTCCAAGTACAAGAAAGAAAGTGATAAATTAAACCTAAAAATTTAAGGATGTAAAATAGAGAGCCAAAAAGAAATTAAGTTTCTAGGTATCAAATATGATTCTAAAATACATTTTTATTCACTTGTTGACGAAATAAAAGAATGTTGCAATACAAGGCTAAATCTTTAAGATACTATCAAACAAAAAATCGGTCTTAATCAAACAACGTTAGGAAATCTTGATAAATCTTTAGTAGGATCAATTCTAGACTATTCTTTTCTTTGCTTAAATTCATTTTTAGAAAATAAAATAAAAAAACTCCAAGCAATTCAGAATACAGCAGTCAGATCTTTCCTCTGATTAAAATATGATTATAACGTCATGCATCACGAAGCTTTTAATAAACTTAAATTACTAACAGTCTCGAATCGACTTTTTGAGTTGAGTGAGAGATATGTTGGGACAGGACTGAGTCATTCTATACCATTGGTTGTCACACTGATGAAGGAATACAAAGAGGTTTTCGAATCAAGATATATCGAATTCCCGTAATTCCATTGTGTAATTGCTACCTTACTATTTCTTCTAATTCAAGTGGATAAATCCGCAGCAAAAGTCAAGCAAGACGCTGGTCTCGAGGAATGTGCATTTATGGAAAAAAATGTACACCACGTACGTCAGACCGCATCAATCCAAGCATGGAAACCAGACCTTCTCGGCGAGATCAACACACTGGAAAAAGTTCAGCGCCGTGCCACCAAAGTCCCAACTCAACTCCGCGACATGAAATACGAAGACAGGTGCCTTAAACTGAAGTTGACAACGCTGGAGGAGAGGAGAGCCAGGGATGATTTGATAGAAATGTTCAAAATTCAGAAAGGACTGGACACTGTCGAATGGCATTCTTCTCTACAAGTTGGACCGCCAAGAAGCGGGCACCGAAGGCACATCAGACCAGAGCTAGTGAAGGACTGTTTAATCAGACGTAACGCTTTCCGCAACAGGGTAGCACGAATGTGGAACAAGCTACCCGATTCGTAGTACTACTACTACTACTACTACTACTACTTCTTCTTTTTTTCTTGAAGCCTCAACTATGTAAACACGAGAAACCTAAAATTCTCTATTTTATCTTTTTATACTTTTCCTCTCATTTACTCAACTCATTTGACATAATAATAAAAATAAATAAAGTAGCCAGAAGAAACTCTCCATCGCTGTTGAACTGCTAATTTTTACTCTTAGTTCGGCTTGAGTCGGTTTAAGTTGATTTGAGTTTTTGGAAAGGAAAAAAAAAGAAAAAAAACAAAGAACACAATGGACAATAATTATTGAAATCAAAAATTGACATTTTAAAGGAGATCTTTTTATATAAATTCTATAGCGCTAATTTCGTCTTATTTCATTTAACTTTTATTTCTTTTTTGTCTTGTTTTCTTGAAGTTTCAACTTTGTAAACACGTGTGGCACACTTCGTCATATTTCAATATATCTCTTTTTAATTTCAGCTTATTTTACCCCTTTAAACTTTATTCTTATTATTTTATTTGATTTTACTTTATTTAATTTTCATTTTTTTTATTCTGAAGGAACTTAAGCTCGGTACAGTAAACAAATAAATAAAATGCCTGTAAAATCAATCCAAAAGTATTGCTTCATTGTTAAAACTAGAGATATATGAAAATAAAATTGAGCGTCAAAAGAAAATTAAGTTCTTAGGTATAAAATTTGATTCAAAATTAACCTTTAATCCAATGGTTGATGAAATAAAACAGCGTTGAAAATGGGGTATAAACTATTATACACTAGGAAACCTTTATAAATCTTTAATCGAATCCATAATTGATTACTCATTTCCGTGTCTGAATTCATTTTCAGAGACAAACATTAAAAAAATTCAATTCTTAAAAAACTCAGCAGTTCGTTTTATACTTAAACTAAAATATAATACTCCTTCCAATATTGTGCATCATCGACTTTTTGAATTGAGCGAAAGATATGTAGCGGGAGGACTGCGTCGTTCTGTTCCATATGTCAAGTTGGTTGATGAATATAAAGCGGGTTTTGAATCAAGATATGTCGAATACCCGACTTCATTGTGTAATCGCTATCTTACTATTTCTTCCTTCTTTCCTGAACTGTTTAATACTTAAATATTTTGCACCTTTCAATACTTAAAATCTGTCTATTTTAATTATCTAAATATTATATTTTAAATTTTTTACTTTTATCTCATTTTTTCATTACATTTTTAATTTATTTTATTTTTATTATTTTTTTTATCTGAAAGAGCTTTAGCTCGGCACAGTAAAAACAAATAAATAAATAAAAGTCAAAAAATGAATGAAGAATCAACAAGCTACGAATTTGTTCCTCATCGTAACCAAGATTTATTTATTTTTAAAAATAAATTTGGGAATTTCCCGGGACTTACCCGAACGGCAAAAGCCTTCTTTTCAGCCCCCTTTTTAATGTTTGTTATTTAATATATAAACAAAAATTAAAATAATATAAATTAGAAGTGATTGAATATCTTAGATTAAAAATTAAATTAGACTTATTATACAATTTCGTAACCAAGATGAATCCAATCAAGAAATATTTCAGAGATTTCAACTAAGATTCACAAGAATCTGAAACTATAAAATGATCAATATTTACATGAGCAAGTTTTATTTTTATTTATTTTTTCTATTTTTTAATATCATCAATAAAAACTAATTTTTTATAATTTTTTTTTAAATATGTATCAATTAATTTTTTTTTTTATAAAAATAAAGAAACAAAAATAAAATTAGTATCATTTTTTTTAGTAGCAGAAAAATAAATATACATGCCATAAAAAAACTACATTATTAAATAAATCGAAAAAATTGATAAACATGAAAATAATCCTAAGAAATCAAAGACTTTTGAGTGTCTATCGATGATATTAAAGATTTTTAGAAGTTAAATTGAAGACTTTCTCTATTCTAATTTTAATTATCTAATTCTTTAAAAATCCTTTATATTACTACAAAAAAAGTACCAAAGTAAAGAATTTTTTAAAGAATTAGATAATTAAAATTGTAAAACATTTCGGGACACCTGTTATCTAATTTAGTAAATTATAAATTTGATTACTTGCTTTAGAAGTGATTTTCGTTGGGTTGAATTTTTTTTTGTAGCTGAAGTAGTGGAGATACTTGATTTTTCAGAAATGATTGATTCTTGACTTCCAGCGTGTTTTTTTGTCAACGAAGAAAGTTTAGCCCCAGATTTTGGAGTTGAACTAGCAATTGCTTTTGAGGTGGCTTTTACTTCATTTGCCTTTTCAAGCTGAACTTTGTGAGACGGAGCAAAAACACCAAACAAAGGCTCACACTGAAAGTAGCGTTTATGTGACACACTTCCATCGTTTTTGCCCAATTTTTCATCCAGCTCAATACCAGCCCATTCTCCTTTGGCAAATTCAGTCTCACCAATAAAGCGCAACAGTCCACATTTGGTGCTTCCATCTGAATTAACAATCATGACTCGGCAACCAATTTTGAGGCCATCGGCGCGCTCAGATTGGTGCCCAGTCGAAAGTCCAAAGTCTGTTGGAGCTCTAGTTAATTTATTCAGTCGACAAAAGACTCCTCTATTTTCTTCAGTTTTAAAATATGTTACATCGTTCACAGTGCCATTGTTCTTGCCATCGTTTGTATCAAGAACAATGCCTGCCCAAACACCTTCTTTGAATTGAGTTTCGCCTATAAAAGCAATGCAGCCTGCTTTGGTTCCATTCACCCACACTCGGTCATTTATTTTAAAATCTTCTGAATTTTCTCTCGACTCTTCTGGATTCAAATTGGCAGTTGAAATGGATTTGGCCAAATTGCTGGTTATGCTAGTGCAGCTGGTTGAGTTAAGACTTTGTTTAGTCGCTGGTTTTGGTATGCCAGCAGATGGTTTGACCTTACCACTTAATTTGGACTCTTCTCGCGTGAACATTCTATCTATTTTTTTCAAAAAAAAATTACAAATTTTTAAAAAGGACAGTGTTGACATGATCATAATTTTTTTCGTAAATTTACACTAAAATGTTAAGACATTGAAAGCCCAAATAAAAGATTTTTTTAATTAAAATTTAATATTACTATTATTTACGTAAAAAATAAAAAAAAATAGAAAAAAAATGGAATTTTTTCATATAATATTATTGAAATAAGAACCTAGCTATTAATTTTAAGGGTGAACGTTTAATTCATAGAAATTTATTTGAAAATAAATGATTTCAAGAGGAAATAAAACGGAAATAATTCTAAAATTTGTTCTATAAACAACTTTAATTAATTTAATTCAATCAAAATTTTATTTTTTTCATATTTTAAAAATTTTTACCTAATTTCTATGAAAAAAATCCATGAGTATATTTCTATATTCTAGAATATGAAATATTCTAGGAATTGATACATCACTATTTAAAGCTGTTAAACGTAAAATTTATAAGACTCCTTAAATATTTCATTCCACCTTAAATGTAAAATGTTTAAATGTAAAGCTATAGCTTTTTTTTTGAGAAATAATGAAAATTTTCTTTATTTAACAATAAAAAACAATTTTTAATAGTTTTTGTATTTTTCAAAATTAAAAAGAATTTTATTTTTTAATTTTTTTTTAAATATTTTGACCAAAATTTACACTGAATTTAAGAAATTTACGTAAAATTCAGTTTAAAATGTTAAAACTGATTTTTGAATAAACAAAAAAAAGGTTTAAAAAAATAAAATAATTTTTTGGCTCGAAAAATTTAACCAAAATATTGAAAAATCACCTAATTTTACATTAAAAATAGCAAATTCCAAAAATCATGTCAACAATTTATATATAAAAAGTTAAATTCCATTTTAAAACTAATAAAAATAAAAATATCAGTAAAAAACCCTTAAATAACAGTAAAATTAACCCTTTTTACAATCAAAAACTAAAAATATTGACTTTATCTTAATTAAATTACATTCATTACATTATTTATTTAAAATTTGATTAATTTATTGCTAATTTGGAAATTAAGAAATAAATTTTGCTCAAAAATTATTCCCAACCCAAATATGAATGAGATTATTTAAGCTAAATTTTCTGATAATTTTTCCTTGGTTTAAGATTTGACGATTTTAACTATTTTTTTTAATTTACTACAGGTTAATAATCAAACATGAATTTTTAAAAAATTTTGCCTCATACTCTTTGCATTTAAAATTAGCAATTAACATTCAAAACTGTTTCGAAAAAAAATTATCATTTCAAAAATTTTGGGCTTAATTACTTTTTATTTAAATTTGTCAAAACCAATGAGTCCTAAATTAGAATAATTTTGAGGGGTGAAACAATCGATAAAATTCATTTTTAATTATCAATAGAATGGGAAAAGATTGTCATTTGAACTTGTCAAACAAAATGAAATTTTCAAGCTGTGATATTAACCACACAGAAAGACCCCTATTTGTCTAAATAAAAATTTATAAAATGAATTTGAATCTATTAACTTTTTTTTTGTTTAGATGGTTGCAAATGTTTATTGATTTGCAATATGATATTCGGCGTTCAAATAAACTCATTTATTTATTTAAACTAATCTATGAAGAATTGTTTCCCCTATTATGATTGAACATAAAAAACCATTTAATTTGTTTGAAATAAAATGGTATGACGAGGGGGAAGGGTAACATAAGCATAAATGATTTAGCAAATAAATTCCTTTATTAGGCCTTTGCTTTTTTTGTTTAACCGGATTGAATTATAATTAAATCTTTATTGGGTTTATATTTGAAAACTATTTATAATCAGTTAAGAAAATTTTTGTTCATTTTATTTCATTTGGATAAATGCTTCACTTTTTGTATTCAAACTTCCTTTCAATTATTTTCTGTGTTATCTTTAATATATTTCTTTGCATAATATCTTCAAAAAATTTTAGAAAAAGATAAAATCTGAAGCTAATGGATAAATCGCTTGAAAAGTTACGAATTAAAAAGAAAAAACCGTATTGATGGACAACACAAAATTTTTTAACAAATTTTTTGTACAATATTTTTATTTTTTTTACAATTAAATTCGAAAATATAAAGACCGCAGATGTTCAAAAAAAATAACTTTTCCTGATATTATTTCTTTTGAAGGAATAATTTTCACCGAAATTTATTTTAAGATAAAAATTATCATTATTAATCAGAGTTGTTTTTAAGTCACAAGTCTTAAGTCAAGTCAAGTCAATGACTTAAATTTTTTTTTTTAAGTCATAACTTAGACTTATTTTTGTGACTTAGACTTAAAACTGTGACTTATAAACAAGTCTGATTTGAACAAGAGATATTTGGGCTTTGGGGGCTCTGATCAAAAAGTACAGTAGTACTGCTAAGTGCGAACCTTGCCTCAAAATTTAATTAAATTTACTTTTTTTTTTGCTGAAAAATTGGCTTTTATTCTTAGACTTAAAAAATAAAAAATTTAATTCAAGTCATAACTTTGACTTAAAATTTTTGTGACTTAGACTTAAAACTGTGACTTATAAACAAGTCTGATTTGAACAAGAGATATTTGTGCTTTGGGGGCTCTGATCAAAAAGTACAGTAGTACTGCTAAGTGCGAACCTTGCCTCAAAATTTAATTAAATTTACTTTTTTTTTGCTGAAAAATTGGCTTTTATTCTTAGACTTAAAAAATAAAAAATTTAATTCAAGTCATAACTTTGACTTAAAATTTTTGTGACTTAGACTTAAAACTGTGACTTATAAACAAGTCTGATTTGAACAAGAGATATTTGTGCTTTGGGGGCTCTGATCAAAAAGTACAGTAGTACTGCTAAGTGCGAACCTTGCCTCAAAATTTAATTAAATTTACTTTTTTTTTGCTGAAAAATTGGCTTTTATTCTTAGACTTAAAAAATAAAAAATTTAATTCAAGTCATAACTTTGACTTAAAATTTTTGTGACTTAGACTTAAAACTGTGACTTAAAAACAAGTCTGTTATTAATTATAAATTTAAAAAATATTAATTAAATTAATTTGAAACTTAAACATATGATAAATTGAATTTATTGAAATTTAAAAATGTTCTTTTTTGTACAGTTTTTTAAAAGTCCCAAATTAAAGTCCAAGTCCGGACTTTTGAAAAAAAAATAAAATTTTAAGTCCGGACTTTGACTTGACTTGAGACTTGTGACTTTTAAACAATTTTGGTTTTTGTAGTTTCTGCAAAAAATTGCTCTCTAAAAATTTTTGTTGCCATTGCTAGAAAAAAATCCAAAAATATTGATAAAAATTTTTTTTTATTTGAGAAAATCATGACGTTACAAAATTTCCAGTTCCATCAAAAAAACACTAAAATCAGGCAAAGAGTCTAGTTTATGCCTTTTAATAACTTTAAAACCCAAAGACTTGTACATTCTAAATGCCGATTTTTGCTTGTTGGTCACACATAATTTAATGCACTTTAGATCCACACTTTTGCCAAAATCAACACAATTGCGTACAATCTCTTTTCCAAAGCCATTACAGTGATAATTTGGCAAAGTGGACACCCTAACCAATAGGCCATCATGTTCTTTTAATTTTGGCGCCCATGATTTTAAACTAAAGTATTTTTCATCTTCGGCCAAAAGTCCACCAATGCTAACCATCTCATTTTTTTCATTAAACGCCGCAAAAAAGGCATTTTTCTCTTTGCAAAAGGTCACATTTGCTCGTTCATAAGAAATCTCCGAACTTTTAAGAACTAAGTTTACATAGTCCAGCCAGGCTTTTCTATGATTAAAGTATTGGTAGACTGATACAATGGTCATGATTACAAAAAGTGTGACCAGTGTGGTAGCAAAAAATCTAGTCTCGAACATTAAGTTAAAAATTAGGCAATTTAGAATTACTATTAACAACAGTATTAGCTGATAAATGGTTTGCTTTGCCAGATAGACTAGCGAGCCCATGAATGCTGAATGGAACACATTTTTGTGCGCTGCAATAAAACATCTATGCACTGATTCGATCAACTGGTCATTTTCAAAATAAATTCTCTCAACTCTAATTTTTTGATGCATTTTTTGAGCTAATTTAAAAAAAAATCTTAAACTAAAATAAAAAAATTCATTCTAAAAAAAGAATTGTTTAAATTTAGGCATTTTTTTTAAAAATTTTATTTTACAATTCAAGGTTCATTTGACGAAGATAAAAATTAATAAAACTTATGAGCATGAATTTTTTGACTGTTTTGAAACCAAACTTTTTGTACAAAGCATATGCAGCTAGTTGTTTGTTGGTTTGACTAAGTTGGACACGTTTAACTCCTTTGGTTTTGGCAAATTCAAGGCATTTTTGAATAATAGCTTTTGCGGCTCCTTTTCCCTGATGTTCGGTTGCTGTCGCGATCCTTACCAAAATGGCCTCGTCATCTCCCAGATCGGCCATATACTTTTCCTTGTATGTTTGCTTTTCTTGATCAACAAGAATTCCGCCCATGCTCATGAATTCGTTGTTTGACGAGTAGGCCACAAAAAATGCGTTGTTGTCTTTTGAGTAGATTTTATGCGCCTTTTGGCAAGTTAAATCAGACTTGGTCTCAACATAGTCTATGAACCAAAACCATAGCTTTCTGTGCAATAGATACACGGCTAATAGAAAAAGAATTGTAAATCCCGGAGCTGATAAAATGACGCTGATCTGTAGACCCCAATTCAAGGCTATTGATACAATACTGCAGATTAAAGTATAAAGAATTATGTAAGTCGGATGAGTGAAAAAAAATTTCAGCGATAGTTTGTAAGCCGGACTTATTAAAGCTAGCTGAGCGTCCTTAATGCACTTTTGGGCAGCTTCAACCTGGCCTTCTTGATCAAAGGTTATTCTTTCGATGCGAAAATTCATTTGAGCAACAGCTAAATGGATTTATAATTTATTTATAATTTTAAATTAAATTTATAATTTTAAATTAAATTTATAATTTTTTGCTATCTTAAAAATTTTGTTGGCAAAATAAAAAAATTTTGGATTTTTTTTTGCTTTATTGTCAAAATTATTTATGAGAGTATAAAAGTCCAATTTCAAAGTTTCATTTTTAGCCTTTAAAAGTTGGATAATGTCGTATTATTTAATTTGTTATATAACTTCAAATTATTTATAATGAAAATAAGTTTAAGCTTGTATCAGGATTGGAAAAAACCCTAAATTTTAATTTTAAAATGAATTTTTTAAATAACATTTTTCAATTTAAAAATTCAATTGGTATTGTGAATTTTCAAGTTCTTTAAAAATGTTCACAACTGATCCTTTGGAAATATTCAATACAAACGTTAAACTTTACGTTTGTTAATTTGTTAATTAATTGAGGTCTTCCGGTTAATTTTTATGGAGCTATTTTTTGATTGTCTTTAAAATCCTTTATCCAACGAGAAATAGCTCTTTGTGAAACATTGCCTCAAAGAATTTGAAAAATTTCACTATTAGGTATTTCATTTTGATGGTGATAAATAACAAGTTCACGTAAGGCTTGTTGTTTTGAACGTCCTATATTGATTATTTTAAAGTTTAAGATTGAAAAATTTTTAAAAAGTTATCAAAAAATATCAATTGAATTATAGATATTATGCAATACTGTTTTAAATATAAATTATTATGTTTTAAATTTTAACTTTTTTTGAATATTTTTTTTGATTTTTTTGCTCTCAAAATTTTATTCTAGATATGAATGGTGTGATCAAATTAAAATTAAAAAAAAACTGTAAATAATAAATAAGCTTTAAAGAATGGAAACTTTTTCTTTAGTTTAAAGAACATTAAAGAATATAAAAAATTCTGAAAAACGAATGTTATTCTTATGCATACGTAGTATACAGTGCTTTTACGAACACATGAGAATGGGTAAAATTACGCCTTTTTACGTAATATTACGTAAAATTAAGTAAAAAGACGTAATTTAGTAGACTACGTAAAAAAAGATTAGTTACTTTTTTTGAATGGTTGATATAATTTTAACTTGTCTAAGATGTTAAAATTTTGTAAAAAAGTTTAATTTCTTTAGTTTAATTTTTAATTATTCAGAATACATTTTTCTCTAATAAAAACTTAAAATTATAATTAAATTTCTCTAAGAGTTCTATCAAATAAAAATCTAGTGATTTTGGTGGAGACTTCACCTAAGATTTCTAGCTTTAGTCAACTCAATGATTGAAAATAATTTGGCGATTTTTTAGCTTCCAACTTCACCAAAATAATGACCGTAAACATTGTTCAAAAATTAGTTTTTCCTTTTTAAGTTTAAACAATATTAATGGCTTGGAAATTTTTTTTAATAATTAAAGATTTAAATTTAAAAAATTTAAAGTAAAGTCTACACCAAAATCACTAGTTTGTAATAAAAAATAAAAATTTTCTAATGATATAAATTTGAATATTTTAAGAATTATTATTAAATGGGTATTTATTATTAATTATTATTTATTTGGATACTAAAAATGATTATTTGGGTATTTATTTATTGTAAAATTATTATTAAAGAAATTAAAAATGAGTAAATAAAAATTATTATTAAGTATCACAAAAATGCAAAACTTTTCAGCCAAATCCTTATACTCTGTATAATCTTTCATAAAATTTTTTTTTTCATGTGAAACCAGCACATAATCTCTTGGTATTCATTAATATTTTGGAAAGCCTTAATCCATTACTGATAGCAAAAGCTTCATCAGAAACAAAAGCTGTTGGTTTGTCAGTCTAAAAGTAAATTTTTAAGATGGCATTTAACATTCAAATTTCAAATAAATTTAAAAATATATTTTCAAATTTAATTTTTTTTCAACTCCGCAAGACGAATTCCACTGGAATTCAAAATATTTTACTAAAAGGTGGAAATTCCGCTTTTTGAGGATTTGTATTAAAATTTTAGCGGAATTTTGTTTTCCGCATTCAGCCTTTTAGGGACAACCTAAAAAACTATTCATAATTTCATTAGAAAAATAACTAGAAAAATTAAAATTTTTCAGAAAAAAAAATATTTTTTTTTAAGAGATTTTGGCAATTTTTTTTTCTATTAAAACTGACCGAAATTCATGTAAAATTACCAAAATTTAGTAAAATTTGGTAAAATTGTGCTATCAAATCACCACTTTAACCACTGATTTGAAAATAATTTTAGATAAATTTATATTTCACTTTATCTGCCATCCAAAGTAAAGACACAATAAAAAATAATAAAATTTGAGAAAAAAAATTATAATTTTATGAATTTAACGATTTTTTTTTAACTTTCAAAATGACCACATTCTGGACATGAATGATGTGATTAAATTCCGACACAAAGCTCCGTATCAAATTAAACAAAATTTTTCCGATAAAATTTTTTCAAAATCTGAAATAAATGTTAACTTAAAATGCACTTTTTCTGTAAAAAAATTTTAACATATTTTTAGACTAAATCAAGTCGTCACTCTCAACCATCTCATTAACAACCACCAAGTAAATAGTTGCACATTTTTGCAAACATTTTCATGCTATGTCAACTGAACCACAAATAAAATTTTCCAACGAAGAATCAAAAGCCAACATTCGATACAAAATAGCTCAAAACATACTCAACATAATCGACTTGACCAAAAGCACCATAAAAAGCTCCGAGTCCAACGAGTTATTCAAGAACTCATTCAAAAAGTTTATTCAAAACGAACAATTGATCGAATCAACAGGTGACAAGCTGCAAAAAATCCACATCATAGGCTCCCAACTGAACTTCCAAGTGAACAAAATCAAGTCCGACTTAGAACTGCTAAAAGAAGTTTCCTCCCAGATCGATTCCATCAAGCACAAAAATGTCTAAATACCGCTCTGCTGGCTTCATTGGCGCCCTAGCAGTAGGGGCCCTCATCCGCTTATTCCTGATAAACAACCAATCTTTGCGCCAATGGCTCCAGAATAGAGTAGAGATCTCGACACCACTCACAAGCTGGCATCGAGTTCTAGAAGGCATATACCTTAAGAATTCGCTGAATAGCTCCTCCTATGAAGGCGATCTGGTCCACGAGATCCCAATGATGATCAATTTGTACCACTTTCTGATCCAGCTGTTCTCAGCAAAGCACATTATTTATTTTTTTATATTAATAGATTGCCTCAACTCGGTCTTGGTCTACACCATTAGCTACAAAATAATTCAGCACATATGTATCATGGAAAACTTTAACAAAACAAATGGCAAATATGCTCGTTTGTTCGAGTCCAAGGAAAAGAAAGACATTTTATTGAGTGAAAAAAATTTTAGTCCACTCTTTTGGTCACTGTTGGCCATGGCCTGCTATCTATTCAATCCGTTGAACCTAGCTTGCTGCATGTCCCAGACCACTGTGCTAATACAGCACTTTATTCTGCTTCTGTGGCTCAATTTTTTGCTCAATGGAAAAATATTCATGTCCTACACTTTTTTGGCCATACATGCCAACATCACCGTGTACTCATTGGTCCTGATTGTTCCATCCATAAGTGTCATACGGCAAAAGAAAATTCTCAAGCGAAAAGAAATCAAGTCCGAGCTGAATTTGGCCAGCAAGCACTTGGCAACATTTGTCCTGCTTGCCGCTCTAGTATTCATGTTTAATTTTTACTTGGAAAATTTTAACACCAGATTTATAGACTGTACCTATTTTTTTATTCTAAAAGTGAGAGACCTGGTGCCAAACATGGGCTTGTTTTGGTATTTTTTTACCGAAATGTTCGACCATTTTATCACATTTTTTATTTATGTGTTCCAGCTAAACGCCTTTTTGTACTCAGTGCCACTTACTTTGAGGCTAAAGGACGAACCCATGGTGAACCTGTTGGTCCAAATAGGGCTTTTGTATGTGTTCAAGTCGTATCCGAATATCGGAGAGACCGGCTTGTACACAGCGTTTTTGCCATGCGTAGCCTACTTGTTTCCATTGATGAGAAATGTGCTGGTCTACACTTGTATGCTGATTGCTGGCGGAGTACTGGCGCCCATTATGTTCTACTTGTGGCTGGGAAGTGGAGGCGGCAATGCAAACTTCTATTTTGCCATAACCCTAGTGTACTCGGTCGGACAGATATTCCTTCTAGTTGACGTATTTTACGCCTGTTTAAAAAGAGAGTTTATTAAGTTGAATGGAAGTGATGTGCCGCTGAGTACTGATGGAAAGCCTGCAAATTTCACTTTAGAATAATTATTTTATTTAATTAAATTTATTTTTTATTCTATTAAAATAAATATTTTTTTACGCTACAAAAAAAATAATTAAAAAAAAACAGTTTTGCTACGAAATCATGATTCTGTGAAAATAAACTTTTAAAATATAATAAATATGACAACTCATTTGTTTATTTCTATTTTATTTTCGTTTTTTTTTTAATTAAAAGTCCAAGACTTTTGGCCTCTTAGAATTTTTATAAATAAGAAAAAAATGATTTAATGATTGATTAATTTTAATTGATTAACAGAGTATAAAAGTATCTTATTATGGACGAGCAAATTTAGAGTTTTTTTTAAAATCAATTTTGGGTATTTTTTTATTTATCCGTCGAAAATATAAAAAGTTATGTTAAAGACTAGAATGGGTCAATTTTGACCCATATATTTTGCATTTAATGCATAAGAAAGCTTTAATATTTTTGCTTGGCTCAAATTTGACTCATTTTAATCTTTAACTGAATATTGGGTCATTTTTGACCCGATTTTAGACGGATAAGGGTTAAAATAGGAATTAAAAACTTTAGAAAAATATTTATTAACTAAATTTCTATTAATACTCTTTTAATTTTCATGACATTTAGGCGTTAAGAAAGAATCAATTCCAAAGAAAATTATTTCAATTTATTTGGTATAACCAAACCATAATGTCAAACTGTTAACAGAGAGCTTAATTCAAAAGAAAATTAAAGAAAATATTCACTTGGAGGGTATTGTGAATTTCATATACAAAATGAACAAAACTTCTTCCTTTTTTGGTTAATTAAAATTAAAGTTTAAAAAAAATATTAGAAAAAATACTGCAACAAAGTGCAACATACTTTGTTGCACCTTTTTTATTAGTGTTGGGATCCGTACAAGCGGACACTTAACCGGCTAATTTTTTTGGAAACCGTGACCGTGTCCGCATTAACCGGTCAACCTTTTGGCGGGCGGTCATATGACCGCCCGCCAAAAGGTTGACCGTATCTTTGACCGTCCGTTTTGGTCTGACCGTATTTTTTGACGGTCCAAAATTTTGACCGCCAAGTTAACCGGCCAAATGACCGCAAAAAACCGTCCGTGAAATGGACCGGTTTGCTCTGACCGCATCCAACACTATTTTTTATCTATAAAATTTTTCTAAGGTTGAAATAAGACAATAAATAAAAAATCAATAAGATTTTAATTGATTATTGATTTAATTTACTAAAAAATAAAGAAAATAAAGATTTATTTTAGGTAAAAAAGGTGCAACAAAGTATGTTGCACTTTTTTGCAATATTTTTTCTAATATTTTTTATTAATTTTAATTATAATTTACCAAAAAAGGAAGAAGTTTTGTTCAATTTGTATATGAAATTCACAATACCCACTTGGAGTTCTGGCCTTAATTCTAGTCGACCGAGTCGGTGAAGAGTTCAAGTCTATCAAAACCATCATCCCAAACGATTCGATTTGTAAAGATTTGCATAAATACTTCAAAAGCATATGGAAAAAAAGAAATTTTGCAAGCAAATTTGAGTCATTATGAATCTGATATTCACACAAACAATAAACTTGAAAACTTTCATTCCGAATTCAGTCGATTAGTCTCCCAGAATCATTCAAATTATTTTATTCTAGTTACCTTGCTAAAAGATATCTTATCTTATGTTCAAATGCTGCCGATTAGAGCATTTAAAAAAAGGACAAGCATTTAACTTTAAATTATTAAAGAATAAGTTAAAATATTAAAAAAAAGAAAGAGTTAGCCAAAATTTTTCAAAAATTTATTTTTTTTGGCTAGGGGGTCTGAAACTTTACAGCCTTATATAAAGTATATCTTATTTAACTACTAAAAATTTCAAAATGAATTCAAAATTTTATAATTATGTAAAAAGATGTCAAAATTTAACATTCAATTTATTAAATTTGAAAATATTTAAAAAAATTTTTTTTTTTCAAGATAAGCATCTCAGAATAGAGAGCATTTAATTCTCTATCAGAAAATGTGTCGATCGAGTAGATTCGTTTGATAAAATTCTGAGATAAAGAAGCTTAAATAAGATATACCTTATATAAGGCTGTAAAGTTTCAGACCCCCTAGCCAAAAAAAATAAATTTTTGACCAACCCTAAAATTTTGGCTAACCCTAGGTTTTCATATACGTAGAATCTAAAAATGAGGTCGAAATCCATATCTGAAGATAGTGTGGAAGTTTTGCATTGCACGAACTTTATAACTTAGACTTATTTATCCTTTTTTCTTTTTTTTAATAATTTTAACTTATTCAATATTTTAACTTATTATATAGTTCAGAAAAAAAAGAAGAAATTTTTTAGGTAGCAATTACACAATGGAGTTGTATTTTCGATATATCTTGATTCGAAGCCTTCTCTATATTCTTCCACCAGTCTGACGACCAGTGGAACAGAATGACTCAATCCTGTCCTGAGATATCTCTCACTCAACTCAAAGAATCGATTTGAAACTGTTTGTAGTTTAAGTTTATTGAAGGCCTCTTGGTGCATTATATTGGAGGGGGTTTCATATTTGAGCTTCAAAATAGATCGAACTGCTGAATTTTGAATAACTTGTATTTTTTTGATGTTAGTTTCTGAGAATGAATTTAAACAAGGAAAAGAATAATCCGAGATTGATCCTATCAAAGATTTGTAAAGATTACCTAATGTTTTTGGTTAAAGACCTCATTTCCAATTTGAGAGATATTTTATTATATTAAGCCTTGAATTGCAGCGTTCTTTTAATTCATCCACCATTGGACTAAATGTAACTATTGAGTCTAGTGTGATACATAAGAATTTGACTTTTTCCTTATTATTTAAATTGTTACCATTAATTTTAAGATCAAGATTGATTTTAACTTTTGTTTTTTTCTCAAAGATCATGTAACATGACTTTTCAATAGAAATTTTCATTTTCCATTTGAAAAGCCAGAATATCAAAAAACGTCGAATTTAAATCAATTTTTATCTTTCTTGGTTTAATTTATTCAATTTTCGCATGAATACTTTCAAGACGATCAAGATTTGGCTTCGTGTTATCAGGATGGAGAGAATGATCCGGTTCAAGAAGAAAAGATTGAATTGCCAATTTTAGAGTTAAAAACGACTTCAAATTGCAATATAGTTCTGGAAAGCTCTGTTACAATATCAGTAATTCATTTGATAGAACAATCAAATATATTTGTGGATGAAATCAAAATTTTGATAGTTAATTCAAAAAAATTTTTTAAAATTTTTTCAGTATATTTTAATCTATTTTACTTTATTTTTATATTTATTTTTTTGATTTAATTTTATTTAACTTTTTTTTTTTAAATTATTTTATTTTTTGATATTTTATTCTGAAGGAGCTTAAGCTCGGTACAGTAAAAAAAAATAAAAAAAATAAATATTAAATTCGAATAGTTTTAAAATCACAAAAAAGTCAACGCTTTGTTTTTTGACATTTCGAAAGCAGTTTACAGGGTCTGGCTTGACGGTCTAATATCTAAGCTCTTTTAAATGAACCTCCCACACTACCTTTTTGACTAGATAAAGTCTTTCTTTAACTCTAGGAAATTCAAAGTAAAAGTAAATGGCTATTTGCATTAGAGAGGAATTTTAAATTGATGTTTATAATTATTATAGAATCATGATCGATAAAATAAAAATCTAAGATTTTGTAATTTATCTTGCGCTATAAAAGCAGAAAAGTACTCGGAGTAAAATGATGTAGAAATTTTAATTTATTATGCCTGAGATGAAAATAAAAAATTTATCATTTGAATCAAAATTTCTCAATTTAATTTAGAGCATTAAAACTAATTTAAACTTATTTAGAAATCGTACGATTTTTAAGTTTTTTTTTTTATTTTTTAAAATCTGGGGTCTTTCGATCGCAAGCTATTTAAATCATAAGATCGTAAAAAAAATAAAATAAAATTTTACAGATGACAAATCCAACAGCAGACACGGAAAACTTCAAGGTTCTCTACGAACATGAAAAAAAAAGACGCGAGCAGGTAAAGAATTTTTTGGTAAAAAAAAAATTAAAATTTTATTTTGTCAAGGCTGAAGCTCAGCTTGAAGAAGCAAACCAAAAAATAAACATGTCCGCCGAGCTGATTAAAGAAGCTGTCCGCAAATACGAAAACATTTATCGAAAGCTTCTTCAGTTCAAAGATCCCGACTAGTAATTTTTTTTTACTTTCTAAATAAATTTTATTTAAAAAAAAATTTTAAAATTAATTTTAGTAAAGAAGAAAATTTAGCTGAAGAAATAGAACTAGTTAATAGTTTAATTGACTCGCTTCAAATTAAAAATGACGTAAAAATAAAAATAAAATATTTAAAAAAAAATTTTTTAATCAATCTTCAAGCCAATTGATGAATCACTTGAGTACTGCTACAAAAAATTAGAAAAAGTGTCACGTTCATTCACAGTTGTGATAAACCAGCTACATCCAAAGATCAAAGATGAAATTTGTGTTTTCTATTTGGTCCTGAGAGCATTGGACACAATTGAAGACGATCCCAAGCTAAATGCCGACACCAAAATAAAATTACTAAAAAACTTCCACTTGAACATTGGCAATGAAAGCTACAGCCATGACGACATCGGCGACGAGCCGGACTATGTAGAACTGATGCAAAACTATTGTCATGTGGCTAAGATTTTCAACAAACTGGAAGAAAAGTACCAGAAAATAATTGAGGATATTACAAAAAAAATGGCTGATGGTATGTGTGAATTTATAGAAATGAAGGGCATACAAACTTTGGCAGAGTATGACAAATACTGTCACTATGTAGCCGGACTGGTCGGTATTGGACTGACGCAGATATTTGCGGCGTCCAATTTAGAGGACAGAAAAATAATGGAAATGGAGGACTTGGCAAATTCAATGGGACTTTTTTTGCAAAAGACAAATATTACAAGAGATTATGCGGAAGATGTTGAGAAAAAGAGATTTTTTTGGCCCAATGAGTTGTGCTCCAAATTTACAGGTGATTACGCTGGTTTTCTGAAAAATCCGAGCCAGAAGGCTCTCGATTTGTTAAATAGCATGGTAAATGATGCCCTCAGACACTTTACTCAATGTGTTAGCTATTTAAAGTGTCTTGGAGACACCAGTGTTTTTAAGTTTTGCGCCATTCCCCAAGTAATGGCTCTTTGCACTTTGGAACTTGTTTTCAACAATGAAAGAGTTTTTTCAGAGAATGTAAAAATAAGTCGGGCTGAAAGCATTGAAATTGTGTCGAAATGCGTCAATTTTGAACAGTTTAAATTTTTAATTACAAAGCTTGTAAACAATTGGAAGCTCAAGTTAAATTCGAACAGTGAATTATTTGACAAAACAAATTTTTTTTTAGACCAAATTTTATTAGCTCTATGAAATTAAAATTTTATCATAAATTAAAATAAATTACGTTTTGTTAACCAGTTTTAATTAGCATTTAAAATTTTAAATACGCCATGATTTAATTTAGGTGAACGTTCAATTAAGAGAATTTTTTGTTCATGGAAAATATTTGTGGATAAAATGAAGAAAAAATAATTCATAGAAAATTTATCATAAAATTTTGCTCAGAAAAATAATCTCTCGTAATTTTTAAAAGTTAATAAATTAAGAAAATATTAAAAATATTCAAGAAATCTACTAATTATTAATGGGGCAATTATTTAATGTGTGAATGGGGTGAATTTTTTTTTGATTGAATTTTACGGCAAAATAAAAATAAAAATTTTGTCTAAAAAGCAGCATTATGGGTAGAAAAAATATCGAGGATTCCGAAAATACTATTACTTTTTTCATAGGACCTCATCAATGTGGTCAAAATTTATGCTTTTGTAAACGGTCCGAAAAATTACCAAATTACCTATTTGCCTAAATGGGTTAATGCACTAAATTAAATTTTCACAAGAAACCAAGATACCCAATAGCTCAGATAAGCATGATATTGAAAGCCCTCTGCCTAAGCTATCAATACAAAACAAAAATTAAATTTAAGTATTTTTTATTTAGTCCATTCTGAGTTAACCCTAACCTCATTAACCCCTTTTGCTAAGGGGGTGAGTCGGAAAATTCCGTCTAATTGGGTTAATGAATTCGGAGTTTTCAAACAAAACTGAGTCGATAGACAAAAAATAGAAAAAATAGGTCACCCGGTTAGGCCATCTTACTATAATTGAAAAAAATTATAAAAAATTATATAATGAGTATTTTTTATTAAAATATATTTCTTATTTTATCAGTTTACAATGAATTAATTTTTCTATGAATTGATATATGATCTTAATTTTACTAGAAAAATAGTGCACCACTGTAGACTGAAGTATTCTGTGTGTATATATATAAAAAAAATAAAAATAAAGTTAGATAAGATAAAAAAATAAAAATAAATAAAAATATTAAAAAAAAGGATAAATAAGTCTAAGTAATAAAAAGAAAATAAAAAACGATATTTTGAAATATCTAGAGGTTAGACATGCTTAAATATTTGATAGTTCAGGAAAAAAAGAAGAAATTTTTTAGGTAGCAATTACATAATGGAGTTGTATATTCGACATATCTTGATTCGAAGCCTTCTCTATATTCTTCCACCAGTCTAACGACCAGTGGAACAGAATGACTCAATCCTGTCCTGTCATATCTCTCACTCAACTCAAAGAGTCGATTTGAAACAGTTACTAGTTTAAGTTTATTGAAGGCCTTTTGCTGCATAATATTGGAGGGGGTATCATATTTGAGCTTCAAAATAAATACACCGAACTGCTGAATTTTGAATAACTTGTATTTTTTTGATGTTAGTTTCTGAGAATGAATTTAAACAAGAAAAAGAATAATCTAATATTGACCCAATCAAAGATTTGTAAAGATTACCTAATGTTTTTGGTTTTAGACCTCATTTCCTATTTGAGAGATATTTTATTAAATTAAGCCTTGAATTACAGCGTTCTTTTAATTCATCCACCATTGGACTAAATGTAAGTTTGGAGTCTAGTGTGATGCCTAAGAATTGGATTTTTTCCTCATTATTTAAATTGTTACCATTAATTTTAAGATCAAGATTGATTTTAGCTTTAGTTTTTTTCTCAAAGATGACGATGATTTTTGATGATGATTTTTCTTAACATGACTTTCTAATATAAACTTTTATTTCCCATTTGAAAAGTCTTTTTTTTTTCTTTTTCTTTTTTTTTCTATTAATATGAAATTTTTATTTATAAATTACGCTAAAATTGGAACAATTTTTCTTATGTATTTTTTAACAAAAACTTTTATAACAATTTTTTTTTGGAATGGAGACTGAAAAGAAGGCGAAAAGCAGTTCGGGATAGTCCTAGGGGTAAATCCCTCAAATTTATTTTATTAAATAAATAAAAAATTTGAAAAGTCATTTTTCAACTTCTTTTAGGTACTTATTAATCATTTTTTCAAGATTTCCTATCTTTTTGAAAATAAAAAATATTATCTGTAATAAGCTTTAAATACTCTAATATATAAGCAAAATCATCTTGATCTTAGCCTTATGTAACTGAAATTCTGAAACGGTGAAAAGCTTATTACTGATAATTTGAAATTAGCACTTAAAAAACCTATTTAGGGGATAATTAAATGATCTGGTCCAACACTTGACGCATGCTTTTCAATGTTGACAAATACAGAGTGATTCACAAGATCCCGTAAAAGTCTACACAACAGAACTGAGCTGTTTATGGGCGAATCAACTGAGTCTTGTAGCCGAAGAGAAAGATCTGGAAGTTATGCTCTCTCGTAACCTGAAGTTCTCGACTCATTTAAAATTCAGACTAACAAAGAAACCGCGGTTCTCGGACAGTTCAGGTACTGGACCATAGGGACTTTCATGACTATTTATTGCGCATGTGTAAGACTACATCTTGAATATGCATCAGCTCTCTGGGCAACCTCTAGCAAGAAAGATAAAAATACTCTCGAGAAGGTCCAGAGAAGAGCCAAAAAACTAGTCTCAATGATCAGAAATTGGAGCTACGAAGATCGACTTGCAGTCCTGTGCCTACCAACCCTTCTAGAGGTGACATTATTCAATTCTTCAAACTCAGCAAGGCAATCAATCAGAAGTTGGACGTTACCTCCTATAACTCACTGTTCCAAACTGGACCTGCCCAAGGAATCAATAAATTCAAAAATAGATATGATACTTTTAAGTCTAGTCTAAAAAGGTCCACTTATCCAATACTGAGTTAAAGTAGTGGCTATTCTCTTTTTTGCAAGTTTTTTTTACATCTTTCTTAATAATGGCTGCTATAGCACAACGATGAGCTCAGAATTCGTGTTAGGATGTCGCAGCAAAAATAAACTAACTAACATAAATTCAAATAAGAATTTTAAAATTTATTTCCTTTTCCTAATTGCTTTCTTTTTTTTATTTCTTTCTTGAACTGCTCTTAAACAAGTACCAGGTCCCTTTTTGATTTTTATTTTTTAATCTGAAAAAGCATTAGCTCGAGAGAGATAAACAAAAAATAGAATGAACTGTCCAACATTCAAATCTTAAGTATTTGTAATGACTTATTTAAAAAATTTTTAAATTAATTATTTTATTTTTCTTTTTTCTCTTTTGAAATTTTTAATCTAATGCGTTACCAAGACTTGATTTTAAGACAAAAAATAAAAAGAATTTTTTTATGCATTTGGTACAGCTTAAAGATTTAAGAGTAAAAAAATTTTTTAGAAAAATTGAATTTTTGTAAAATTAAAAAAAAAATAAAAAAAAATTTAAGGTTAAAAAATCGATTTTATTGAGATTTAGAATTGATAAAATGACTTATTTAAAAGTTTTTTTTTGTTCAAATGATTAGAAACTCCGATTATTCAAAAGATTAAACAATTAAAACAATCTTTTAATCACACATTTATGATTAATTCTTATTTATCTTCGAATTTTGAATAAATTCTGCTTTTAAAACTCTTAATTTCAATACATATGTCCTTTCAAAAAAACATTACCAAAAAAAAATTTATTTTACCAAAGAAATGGGAAAAAAATAGCCCTCTCAAATGGCCGATCGTGTGGACTTAAAAGCAAAATGGGACAGACAAGCTGTTAGGTGCATTTTTAAAATGTGTCTCTCTTCCTAAAAAAACGATATGAAGAGGCTGATACTGTATCTAGCCGAAGCTGTTCTGGTAGACCTTGGAATCTGAATTTTAGAAATGCAAATCACATTTTTAAAGAGAAAATACTACTTTTGACCAATTTTGGTTAAAATGATGAAAAAATCTCAGTCTCAGGGCTATATTTTTTATGAAAATATTTTAAAAATTAATCTTAGCATTAAAAAGGTGAAAAACAAAAAAATATTAAAAAAAATCGAAATGAGTACAGTCAATTTTAATAATGGCCCTAAATAAGATTGAATTAATTTATATAAAAAAAAATAAATGATAATCATCTCCTTGGGTAGCATTAAGAGAAACTTATTTAAATCCATGGTAAGACCTAATCTGGAATATTTTTTCTAAGTGTTAATATTAAGAAAAGTACATATCAGATTTAACCAAAGAGTTACGAACAGAGTTGGTCAAAAGTCAAAAATTAACTCTGATTACGACCAACTCTGGTTACGAAATAAGTTCCAGAATCACGCTAATTTGAAAAAAAATATTCAATTTTAACTTAATAGTAATATTAAAAAAATAAATCAAAATTTCTAGGATTTTTAAGATTTCCAAAAAAATTTTTGGAATCACATTAAAAAGTACAGGAAACATTTGAAAAATTTTTGGAAACCAAGCTAAAATATTTGAATTTACTAGTAAATTTTGAGAAATTTTTGCTACCAATGCCAGCTATAGAAAATCAGCTCGTATAGTTTAAAGAGTTCTTTTGTGTACTTTATCAATGAATCGTTATTTCCTAGCATAAAAAGTGTCCTTTTGTGTCCATTTCTTAGAAAGGAGAATATTATGTCATTTTGTGTACTTAATGTATATTAAAAATTCATTATTTTTATAATAAAAACAAACGAACAATTTCATTCTATACTGATTAACAAAATTAACAGCCCTTCTCTTTTATTTTAATGAACCTTATTCCATAAACTAGACCCGGACCCCGTTTTTATCCTTTCATAATATGATAAAACTAAAGCTTAATTTATCCAAAAAATGACTAAAAAAATACAAAAAAGAAAGTATTTAGATTAGATAAATTTATAATCTATAAAGTTCACAAAAGCACATAAAAAGACCTAAAAAGACACAAAAGGACACAATAGTATTAAAAATAAGCTCATTGCCAATCCATGACTAATGATGTTTCATGTTAAATAAAAAATTAAAATTATTTTTGTTCCGGATCGGAAAATTTCTAATCTTAATTTTATTTTGAAAAATTTTCTGAACTCAAAACAAAACTCAAAACTTCTTTTTTACCCTTTACTCATAATATGGATATGTTTTTTAATTATTAACTTTATATTTTCATTATCATATAACTGCACAGATTATTTTATAAAAAACGAATAATTTAAAAACTTTTAAGACCATTTTTAAACGATTCAATGGATGTTAACAAAAAGTCCTTTAATTTTTCTTTTTTTTATAAAGTATTATTTTAATTATTTAATACTAAAATGAACAAGCATTTGCTTTTACTCAATTTTAGCATGTGATCTAAAATTAAAAAAATACATCAATTATTTATTTATTTTTAAATTTTATTTATAGAGTTTTACAGTTTTATTTAAAAAAATTTGTCGACTTTTCTTTGCTGTGAAAACTTTTGTAGATTTTCTTGCATCGAGCTTTATTCTGGTGAAAGCCGATAAAAAAAATTATTTTAATTTTCTAATTAATAAATTATCATTTAATCAACTGGTTTTTTAAACAGATCTAGAACCTTTAAGCCACTTATGTTATGCTAGAGTTTCGTAAAATATTTTTGAATCATTGTTTACTTACTGAGAATTTACCTAAAAAATTAAAATAGAAACTGTATAAATTAAGAGTATTTTTACTTTTAATACTGCTAGGCGTTTATCAATAGTTCCATAGGTAACTATCATGAAAATTGAAGTGTAAATATAAGACATGCTAAATGTAATTAAGTTTTTTTTAAAATAACTTTAGCGATTTTAGCCAAGAATGAGCTAAAGAAAGTTTTAAATTATTTTTTGTTGCTAATAAATAGAAGCTTGAAGTTTAAAAGAAAAATTTGTTTAATTAATCATGATTTGCGAGTGAAATCTAAATTATCTTCACTTTGAAATTTACGCAATGTTTAAAATTCTGGACGACTTTTTTTCAACTGACATCTAAAACAAGTATGACTACTAAATTTGATTTAAAATTTTTAATTATTCATAATCGGTCACTTTTATGGATGAGAAAATTTTTTATAAATGTGTTAATAAATATTTTCTTTTAAAATTATTTTAAAAAAAAATTGATACAAGGATTAAGTTTATTTATTATTGCTTCTTATTATTCAAAATAAAATTTAGATGTTTATTAGTTTGTTTATTTTGGATTATTAATTACATTAAATTTTTTATTTATTTTTAATATAAATTGTTTCGATTTTAAATTGATTTGTCAAATAAATTAAATTTATTGGCACTCCTCTAAAATGTGAACTGGACTTTTTGTGAGCTGGTTTAGTTTACATATATTTTTATAAAAAATTTAAAAAATCGATACTACATTTAAAAAATAAAGTAAAGAAAAATTGAATATTTGGAATAATTTATTTAACAAGTTAAATTATAATGTTTTTAATTAAGTTTGTGATAGCTATTTCGACTTTTAGTCTTCTTCAGGCAATGAGAAAATAAAAATAAAAATTTTGATGTTCTAAATATTAAAAAACAAAAAAACGTTGTATAATTTGACAATAAAAGCTAAAAAATTGTTTTGATGATAAAATTTAAAACTACTCCATGTAATTTATAAATTTTAAGGTATTAATTGAAGGAATGACTCCATAAATATGCTCAATTCCTAATTTAATGAACATGTATTAAAAACGTCTCATTTTTTAGTCTTTCTTCCGGATCCAAATTGACTAAATAAATAAAAAAAAACGTAAATCTTCTGTAAAATCATGTTATTTTTTACTTTAAATTAATTGTAACATTTGAATGTGGTTCTTATATTGTTTATTTTTTATTAAATAATAGTTTATTTAAAAAATAAAAGAAAGTGATCACAATCAGTTGAGTTACAGCTCGAGTTAGACTCAATAGGTGGACAAAACTTTAAAATCTTAGAAAAACTACTTACAAAACAGTTCAGGTCTCTGCATTTCATTAAAGATAAATGTTCCACTTTAGGAAAAATTATTATGGACTAAAATTGGTCCTAGATTTAATTGCATCTTATTTAGAATAACTAATTTGAATTTTTTTTATCCTTATAAGAAATATTCCAAACATTTTAAATTAAGCTTTTTAGATTATAAAAATTCTTTTCATATTCAAGACAGAGATAAATATTATTTTTCCAATTAATTCAGATACACTCATTGAACCTTATTAGAAATTCAAAAAAATAGTCTTTTTTTGTGTAAGTTCACAAAATTTAATCTTGGAAAAATTCACAATAAATTACATGTTTTTCTGATCTGCAGTTCATACTTTAAAAGAGAATCAATTTGTGGCAATAAATTACTGAAAAATATTCGATTAATGACTTAAATTAAAAAAAATTTTTAGTCAAAATAATGACTTCACTTATACTTGTGACTTTAAAATAAGCCTGATTTCAGTATTTAAATAGCTTTGAGTGACAAATTTTTAGTGCCATTGGGTTTAAAAATTTTAGTTAATATTTATTTAATATTTAGTTAATATTATTGAATAAGTGAAAAAAGTGTTTAGAAAGAAATCCAATTTGAACAAAGGCACTTATAGTTTTTTATTTATTCTAAAATAAATTAAACTAATTAAACAATTATTTATTTATTTATTAGTTCTTATTATTTACTTATTAATTTTGAAGATTTGTTAAATTATTATTAAATTTTGTTTGCATTAATTTTTTTTTAATTTCAATTTTTAATTTAAACCAAAATCTTTTTATTTTATTTAAAAATGAAAAATTATGCTGATAAATTTATTTATTAAGATAAAAATTTATGATTGAAATTTAATTGGAATTAGTCGACAAATATTAATTTAAGAAACATTTTAATTGATAGTTTTAAAGAAATAATGTTCGATAAAAAACAACATTTTTTAAAGGAAAATTCAGAAAGCCGTTTTAACAAAATAATTTTTTGTTAAATATTTCCAAAAATTATGAGTTTTTGAAAAAAATTTAAATTTCTGTTTGTATACAATGAACACAATATTTATTCTTGTTTAATAAAAAATTATTTAACAAGGAAATTTCAATCAAAGATTTTAAGTATATTGAACTTTTTATTCCGAGTACAATTTAAATTTTTTTTATTTAAGATCTCCTAAAAACAAAAATAGAATTCAAAATTATTTTTTCTCGACAAAAAAAACAAACTTCATATACTTTATAAATTAAGATTGGAGCTATATTTCTTTTTTTTTATTTAATAAATATTACCTAGACGATTAAATAGAAGCGAATTTTTCTTTTATCAAAAAAATATTGTTCACATTAAACAACCGGCAAAATCAAATAATTTAAAGCTCAAACAGGGATATTTAAATGAAAAATTTTATTTAAAACAGGATGTAAGTTAAATTTTTAATCAATAAATTGACTTTAGTTCAAATTTCAAATTTTATTCAAAACTAATATTTTTAATTCACTATAAATTTTTGATTAAGCATTTAGTTTAGTTCTGTAGGCTTTATTTGGTTAATTGAAAGCAATGAATTTTGCTTACTTGAACTTTTAAAGTTTGAATAATTTAAAAAAAAACTTTTTACCAATTTAATAATTTTCAACCTAATTAAATACAATTTTTATTCTTTTTAACTAAAGAGCACGATTGCAATCAAACTTAATGCCAGAAATTTAAAGTATTTGCAAAATGTCTCAAATCGACACCAGCAAGGTTAAATAAAAAAAGTAAAATATTCTTCCATTAAGCTCGTTTATTTTATTTTTTTTTAATTTAATTCAATAAATTAAGTTAGTTTTAAAATACTTAAAATATAATTATTTTGTTTAAATATTAATTGATTGTTTTATTTTCAGTTTATTCAGCAGGATTCCAGTTTAGCCTGTTGTGCTATCAAATAAAGGAAATAATTTATTGAAAACAATTTTGTGATCAGTCTTTTTAAAAAAAAGGTCTTTTAAAAAGCTTAGATATCAGAAAATTTTTCCAATTAAATTTTGAAATTTTAATTTGAATTGAATTTGAATTTTCTCGAATCATAAAGAATATATTTTTATTTAATCGTCTTCACTTTTGTTTTTTTTTATTAAAAAATATAAATTAGGGGCAGACTCCAGGACAAGTTCGAATGGTTCAAGATCTTAGTTTGAACCTTCATGAAAGGAAAAATTGAAATAAAAATAGATACTCTGATTAAATTGGAACTAAAAAAATTTAGAAATTTTAATTAGAGCTTAGTATAACGAATGGAGTCGAATTGGAGATCTTTACTGTGCAGATGCTTTATTATCTATTTTAAATTAGAATTAAAAATCCACTAATTTTAAAGAAAAATTTGATGTTATCTTATTCCAAAAACTGTTTAAAAATTATAACATCTAATTCAAATTTGAAAAATTATTAAAATTCTTATAAAGATTGAAAATAATTGCTCTAGAAATATGTTTCAAATTTAGTAGCTAGTCTTGTTTCAATTTACTAATCATAAAAAAAAACTAATATTTTTAAAATAGCAGTATTGTTTCTCTTCAAAATTTATTTTTTAATGATTCATTACTCAATCATTTCTGGAAGTCGAAAATGCGTTAAGTGCACCTTTAAATCTACAAACAGGTCGATTTCCATAAAGTTAATATATTTATTTTTATTATCTAAAATATAATTTAGAGGGAATAGTTTTTGTTGGCAGCTCCGAACGGCGCAGTGCCTTCTTTTCAGCCAGCCTGTTAGGAATATTTTTGTAATTTATAATTGTAGCTTATCAAAAGCTGTTCTGAATTTTTGTTGTGATTCATTGGGTCTTTTAGAGAGGTAATCGTGGATTCTTTTGCAGTTAGTTCATGTTGAGCTCTCGTTTTCATAAATTTAATGAATAGTTGGTTTGATCTGTCTTCTATTTTATCAATTTTAAGCACTCTATGTATAGTATCAATGTTTGTTTTGAGAGGAAAAAATTTTATAATTCTCAGAATCCTGTTTTGCATTTTTTGTAATTAAAGCTTTATTTTTTCTGTCCCTTTATTTTTTCTAGCACCAGCAGTTTTTGTTTTATTTATTTTGAAGACCCATTTTTTGCAAAACTCCACGATTTTGTCTATTGCATTTTGAAGGACACGCTCAATTTCTTTTTTAGAGGTTCTTGTGATCCATATACCAAGATCATCTGCAAATAGAGCAATTTTAACTTTCTTTGGTAGACTGTAGGCAATATCACTAAAAAAAAGAATAAATAGGGTCGGTGAGAGACAACTTCCTTGAGGGACCCCACAAGTTATTGACTTCTCAGATGATAAGGCTTGATTGTGGCAAACTTGGAATGATCGGTCACTTAGGAAGTTTCTGGTCCAGTTTAGCAACAAGTTATGGATATTTAGGTCTTTTAATTTGGCTATCATGCCATGGTGGGATGTCTTATCAAAGGCCTTCTCCAGGTCGAAATAAATAGCTCCGGTTAATTCATTTCGATTGAAGCCATCAACGATCGATTGATTGATTCTAAGAATATGGTCTTGGGTACTTTTGTTTCTCCTGAATCCAGATTGACTTGGCGCAAGAATCTTTTCTTTTTCTGTCCAAGCTTGTATTTTAGTGTTGATTATTTTCTCGAGCCATTTTACCAGGCAGTTTAAAACTGAAATTGGTCTGTATGATGTTAAATTGTCAGGTGACTTATTCTTTTTTAGTATCATGACTATTTTTGATTTTTTCCATATTGATGGTATGTATCCGAGTCTGAGAGAGGCATTGAAAATTGCGTGGATCGAGCTTAATGTGTTAAAGGGTAGATTTTTGAGAACTTTATTAGAGATGTCATCGAAACCAGGTGAAGTTAATATAAATGATGAAGAAAATACTAGGAAAATTGTTTTTTCTGCTATTCTTTTGATAAATGAATTGGCGGTAAATTTGCCCCAAAAAATTGACACTGGTAAGAAAGCAAAATTTTTTGCAAAGAAATTAAAATGTCTGATAAAAAATTTATTAAATTTAGCAGAGATAAATGAAAGTTTTTGAGTGAAAATTTTGATATATTTTATATACCGTTATGAAATTATTTGTGAAGTTATGTTATAATTTTTTTTTTAATTTCCTCACTGCATTACATCAATTTCACATTTAAAATGAATAAATGAAATCTCTTTCCTACTGCTTGAGATTGTAATCAAATTCAAGTTAGTTTATTATTGAATTTATAATTTCCATTCATTTTTAATTTGTGAAAAATCTCAAAATTATTTCGGTCTCGTTTTTACTTCAAGCGAGTGCTAAATTAATTAAATAATTTTAATTCAATGATTTATTATTCAACTATTGTATTGGCAATGAAATTGTTTATTTTTTTAACTGTAAGGATTTTCAACCACTTTTAAAAATTTTCAAATTTAAAAATCTAATTAATGTATTAAAGCCTTGGAAAATTTTAAATTGTTTATAAAAAGTATTTTTGGATGTATCACTTTTCTAATTTGTTAGATTTCTACCTTCATAAGTGTACAGTCTCACGATTTGAACTTTGGATAATAAATAAATCAATTAAATTTAGTTTAAAGTTAGTTAAATGTAATCCGAATGTGAAGCATAAAGATCCTTAAGTAGTAAGAACATGGGTAACAGCAAATATTTTTTTTCTAACGCTGCGCTAATTCTCGGAAATTCAGCTTTGGCACTGTGCCGTTCGCCATTTAAACCATGTTTTTAATAAATTTATCTACAGACACATGCATTAGTAAGAGTTTATCTAGAATTAACTCAAAATAGAAAAATATGGCTTATATGCATTTCAGCATAGAATACTAGACAGAATGTTATCATTTTCTATTAAGACACTTTACTATCATTACTCGCCAGAAAATTTAAAAAGCAAATTATCCAAAAATGACTCAAGAAATTTAAAATATAATTTAAGAAATAGTGAAAATTTAATGGAACCAATGGCAAAATCTAATAATGGAGAAAAAACTTTTGGATTTTTTTACTCAAAATTGATAAACAGCCTTGTAATCGAGAGATCAATGCTGAAATTCACTACATTCAAGCTTTCTATTTACAATAATATAAATTAATTTTTATAGATTTTGTTTAAAATTTAAAAGATTTTTCAATATTTAATTTTTCTAATTAGTCAAAACTGCTACTTTATTTTATTTTTTAAAGAAATCAACTTTTTATAAAATTTTAATAAATGAAGTGTTAATCAGTCTTTATGACAAGGGAACTAGCCTGTTGATTAGCCTTGAAATTGAAATTGAAATTGATGTAGTTTAAAATCGAATTTTTAGGTAGGCTTTTTTAGAATCTTTAAATTTGATTCGGCGCCAAAACCAAAATAAAATAAATTTTTTTTACATTTTTACATCATGGCCATTTGTACAGTGTTTTCCTGAAAGCTCATCAAAGATCAAGTCCATAATTTTTTTCACAAGTGTCATGCCAATAATCGGGGACAAGCATAGATAAATAAATGATTATTTTATTTCACTTCCCAGCGAGTCAAAGCAGAATCTACTTCTCTTTAATAAAAGTTTAAACAAATAAATAAAGTTTTCACAATTAACTTTCAATATTTAAAAATTACATCTTTTAAATTGTATAAAGTTAATTTGTTTCCAATATATTATATTTAAATAAAGTAATTATACCTAGGGAGTGACACAAGTTTTAATCTTTTACTCTGAGAAACACACTTTAAAGATTCTTTTGAACAATATTTTAATATTTAGATGACAAAAAAAATTTAAAATTTAAAATTTTGAGCGTAAATTGGATTTATTTGGAAATTTAATTTAGAAATTCAAATAAAAAAATTAAACACTTGTTTAAATCTTTTTGGTTGGAATTAAGTAGTTGAGTAACAATAGCTATTAGAAAAGTTATTGAAGATTTTCTGTAGAACCAAATAATTACCAAAAACTTAAAGAGACTCACATCTTAAAGAGCTTTTGCATCTTAACTTTTAACTTAACAAAATATTGAGAAAAGAAGCAGGCTCTAAATTTTTGATATTATTAAGAAATAAATTTAAAATAAGCATCGTTATCTTAATATTTTGGGAAAAGAAATATAAAAGAAAACATTTTTGATTTTTGGAAGGCAAACAAAGAAAACTATACAATTTTGAATTTGATGTAAAAATTTAAATAAGCTTAATATTAATTTTTTAGGATCAATTTTTTTTTTTAAATTTTTTAATTGCTTATACTTTTTTATCACTAATTTAACTTCACCTGTATAAATTTAATTATATCTACATAAAATTAATTTTGCGTATAAAACGATTTTATTAAGATGAAAATAATTTTTATACTTAAAAGGCTTTTTGAATAAAAAAAACTTTATCAATGTAAAATCATGACATGTCCATTCTTTAAACAAAGCTACTATCGGATTCACTTTCCAATCAAGTATTTTAGAATTTTATGAAAAAATTATATTTTAATTTTTGAAATAATTTTTATATCGTAAAAGATTTTTAAAGTGAAGAGTTTTTTTTAAATCAAAACATTTTTTCATTTAAAAAAATTATTTTAAATGCATGTAAAAAGTAATTTTAGCTAAAAAAACAATTTGTAGCTTTTTAAAATTCCAAATTATAGCATTGTTCTCAATACACTTGGGAGATTTCTTTTTGAGTTCAATTTTAAAAAGTTACAATTAGAAAGAATAAAATTATTATTAGATTTTTTTATATTCGAAAAATTTATATTCAGATTTAAAGAATTTCTGAAACTGAATAACAGGTTTAAGAATTCTGCAAATACTAACGGAATTAAGGCCTAAGATTTTTAATTAGTTCTCCTTTGAAAATTTAAAATTAAAATTAAAATTAAATTTGAATACACACTCTTAAATATCATCAGAGAAAAAAATTAATTCAATCTTTTAGTCGCTTTTGTTTTATTTATTTTTCAAACATTTTAAGATTTTAAGAATTATTCCGACAGAGGATTTGCTACAGGTGAAAATAAATTTTCATTTATTTAAATCTATTAAATATATTATCAAGTTTAATCAAAATTATTTTTTTGTGAATTAAATTTTGTAAAATAAAAAGTGTGTACCAATAATGAGCAAAATTTTTTCAAAAAAACTTCAAGATTTGTTTTAAATGGATGTTCCTAGATTTATTGAGCTTAAAAAAGTCATCAATTGATTGTGTTATCTAATGCTAAATTTCCATTATTAATAAAAAATTTAAGTAAAACAAAAAGCTACTCTTGATTAGGTAACATTTCATTAAATGACAATTCAAATTTTCAAGTATGTTTTTTGTTTCAAAAAACGTCTTAATCCAATTAAGTAACAAAGCTTACGTTTTTTTTCTGACAAAAAACGCAAAGCAAAAATTTTAAAATATTCTTAAAAAAATAAAATAAAATAAAAAGCAATTAGGAGTTAAATTGTTTATTTAAACAACAAATTTAAAGATTAAAATGTGCCGCTGTAATTTTAATTCGGAACCGGCGTTACATCTCACGCTCATTTCCAACTCATGTCTATTTCCTTAAAAATTTTCCCAATCACGATTTTCACTCAAAAAAAACCACATTCCTCATTTCCTTCATTTAATTACTTCACCTTTTTTTTCTCCTTAATTCAATAAATCTAATAAACAAACAAACACCTTTTTTTTTTAATTTAAATAAAATTTATTTGACAAGTTTATATTTTATTGATTGAGCTAAATTTTAGATTACCATAGAAATTCTAATCAATCAAAAGCAACAACGTAATGTACCATGTCTAAGCCAGACTCGAAAGCCAATGCATTCAGAACCAATTTGACATATCTCATCTACAATGGCCACTTCAACGAGGCCAGGCTGCTGGTGGAGAATGGAGAGTGTGACTTGGACGAAACAGACGAAGAGTGGGTGAAAAAATTTCCCAAGCTGACTAGGAAAAAAAAAAATCCAACTCCAAGCTTTCAGCTGCCAGGCTACAAGGGCCCTCTGCACGGCCGCACCGCACTCATGATGTGCAGCATGATCGAGGACGACTCGTGGTCGTACTCCTTGGCCCAGAATCTGATAGAAAAAGGCGCCAAACTTGGCCCCAAGGACTCCTATGGCTTCAATGCGTTCATGTACGCCTGTCTCTACCAAAAATACTGCATCCTCGAGCTATTCCTGAACTCGCCAGGCGACTTTAGTCTCTATTCTAAAGACCAGTTTGGCAACACGTGCTTCCACTTGGCCGCCTTGGCCAAAAATGACTCCATATGCAGCATTTTGCGTAGAATTGTTGTCAAGTTCAATCAGACTCAGACAATAGACCGGAACAAATTTAGTCATGGGCCCATCGATCTGTGCAAGCTGAACAACCACGAAAGCTGTCAAAGATTGGACTTGTTGGCCAAGATGAGTGTGGACAAGAGTCGCCAGAGTCTGTTCTGCAAGTCCGAGACTTTGAAAAACTCGGCCTTTGACACAGACTGGCATGAGTTCTACAAGTTTGTGAAAAACATCCGCGAGCCCTTGATCAAAGAATACAAGCCGAGGATTGCGGCCGACCCGAAGCTGGTCGAGGATTTCATTGAGTTCAAGAGTGGCAAAAATGGGCCCAAGTGTGTTGTGACGCGCAACCTGACCAGCAGTGTTGAGCACTATGACATGATCCGCAGACAGACTGACCGAGCTATTAGTGACAACAGAAATTTGAGCAGCAAGAGTGCGAAGAGTGATGCAACAGACAAAGATCACAGTCAGCCGTGGAGAGAAAATTTGAAGAATTTGTACGAGACTTTGGAGTACCAGAATACCAGGTCGTTTAGAAGGACTATGAACCAGTCGCCGACCAATTTGTTCGATCAGTTGTCGACTGGTTTGTTGATAAACTTACACTTGAACAATTGTATGAACAATGAGTCCAGGCGAAGTAGCTTGATGAAGTTTAACAAGCCGCAATCGCAGATCTCAGTGGTCAATCAGCAAGCGCTCAATGGTATTAAGAACGCCAAGACAACAACTGCAAATACTGCCACTAATAACACCACTGGTTCCAATATAGCACAGAATGTCAATGCGCTTAGGCGAACATCTGTTATGTCCATAAAATGAGTTGTTTATTTCACTTTTTATTTTTATTATTATTATTTTAAATAAAATTTTTAGTTTTTTTTTTTGCTTATTCAAATGGCCAAACATTAAACAACTCAAAGCACTGTACCTTAAAGTCTCCAGAAGAAAAGAGAAAAGAACAACGAAGCTTGAATCAGTTTATAAGTCACAGTAAACATCATTTAAAATTATCCAAAGTTGGGTTCCACTTTTTTTTGTAAAATTTGCTAAATTTATCTTAATTTAAGTAAATAAATTTTCAATTTTTTACATTTATTTGTGTAAAAATAAAAACAAAGCTGTTAAAAAAACAGAAGAAAGTTGGCGCTTCATTTTTCCAAAATAATTTAATTTTTCAGAGTGAAAGATGGTGAAAAATTAAAAATAAAAGTAAAATGTTAAAAAATAAAATTTTTTATTGAAAAAAAGCTTGAGAACATTTTCAAATGTTTTTTTAATTAAATTTTAAAATATTTTATATTATAAACAAAATTTAAGATAATTGAATATATGTTCAATTTAAAAAAATTTCTAATTTGAATTTCAATAAAAAATTATAGTTATTTGAAAATTTAAATAAAAAAAAACACAATATTAAATTGTTGAACACCAAACCTTGAGGCTTTCTTGTGGTTCTGGGCTTCAACCAATAAAAGACTAAATAAGTTAATTTAAAACGTTTATTGGAATCCAGAGTTATAACAAAAATGTAGTATTTAATATAGTAGCTAGAACGTGGGTTTTCTGACTTTGTCGAGGAACGAAAATTATAAAAGTTCAAGGTGAAATTTCTTATAAATGGAGACTTTACCAGTTAGTCACTTAATATGTGACCAATTAGGTTTTTAGGAATAATTGACCAAAATCGGTCACAAAATACGTGATCAAAGGAGATAAAATACTCTTCCCTGTTTGACAACTTCGCGTGTTTCAATCATAGCATTGAGAGAAATTCGACTAGTCCTTCAAATGTGAACGTTTTCAAGCCAATACAAACCAACATAAAACCTTCAATTCAAAATCTACTTCTACATCGAATCAAATATGGAACATTGGCTGCAATAATCGATCATCAGAAAATCAAAACGGTTAAACAGTAAACGTGCGAGACCAAGAAAAAAACAAATTTTTTTTACAAGTATTTTTCTTCAATTAAAAATAAATTTTCTATAAAAAAATATTTTTTCTACCACAAAAATATAAGCCTTACTCCATTCTCTTGTAACCTCAAATTTATTCGTATTTTGATTTAATTAACTTTTTTGATTTTGTTGAAAAAAAAGAAATAAAAATAAATAATCTTGAAGGTCAAGTGCCAGACGAATAGAAAAAAGCGGATCTAAATTATATGCAAAAAATTATAGACCAGTATTTCCTACATCAATTCCTGGGAAATGTATGGAAAAAATTGTAAAGAATGAATTAATGTTATTTCTGCTCGAAAACAAACTAATTAGTGAAAAACAACACGGTTTTATGCTGAAAAAATCATGCAACACTAATTTTATAGAATTCATTGATTAATTGACATATGAAATTGAAAACGGTAAAAAAGTTGATGTTTTATAAACTGATTTCTCTAAAGCATTTGATAAAGTTTCTCATCATAAACTCCTGATAAAATTAGAATCATATGGTAGTCAAGGACAAAGTCTTAAATGGATCCAATATATTGTTAGCTATTATTAAAAAAGATTTCTTAACTTGTTGATTTTTTAGAAAAATTTGAAGCTAAATCCTAAATATGCAAGTAAAAATTTCTCAAAATGGTGATAATGCTTTATTTCAAATCGAAATGAGTCCTTACACCATAGTGAAAGACGTCAAGACAAGATGTCGCAAATTTTGTTTCAATCCAAAAAAGGCTTCATAAATGGCTGCCGACTAAGATTCAAGGGAAACTATCTTCATAATTCTCGGAAATTAACTAAGCACGGAATAAATGATGGCGATACAATTTAAATGGACGATTATTGGTCATCTGGTTCAGATTCAGATTAAAATTCTTAGGTATAAAAAATATTCAAGTCAAATATTAGAAAATTTAAAATCCATTTTGATAAATTAAATTAATAAAATATAAGTTTTTATTTTTTAGTTAAACTCATTCTAAATTTAAATTTTAATAACAAGCATTTTTTTTTAAATTTAATTAACTAGATTAAATTAAATCAACATCAGAATCCCACCTTTTAAGGAATTCAAAATTTAAAATCATTCCAAATTGTTAATAACGGGTGTGATGCATAAGTAAATGGACAAAAGTTAAGTTAGCTTGCTCGATCATGCAAATGATCAGGGAATCATATATATATTTATTTATAAACTACTAAAAATTAGCTATAATATTGCAAAAAAAAATTTTTAAAATGGGACTTTCTGTGTCTGAACGAGAGGCTTTTCGAAAAACAGTCAAAAATATGATTTCACAAATGGCAAAATCCGACATTGTGGCGCACTTTACTAAGCAAGGAATCGCTCGAAGCACTATATATAATACGATCAACCGTATTCAAATTGGAGATCCGATCAAGGACAATAAGAGAACGGGTCGTCCAACTACCTGAACAGCTGCAAGGAAGACAAAACTGAAGAGATTGACCAATAACCGAACTGGAGTGAGTCAAAGGCGTCTAGCAAGAAAATTTAATGCCCACCAGACAACACTTGGCCGGCAGTTAACAAAAATGGATATTTTATATCGTAAACGTGAAAAAACACCATGGCGCCGTACAGCATGAGAAAGCCAAAAAATTGAGTAAAAAACTTTCAAATATGCTATATCGTTCAATGGAAAAGATAAGTTTCCAAAGAAGGAGCTTGTTTGGATAGCCATATCTGATCGAGGTATGTCTAAGCCTCTTTTTCGATTATCAAAGTCGGTTGCCATCAATTCGAGCATCTATATCGACGAATGCTTGAATAAACGACTGCTCCCATTTATACATGAGTATCATGAAGACCTTGACTACGTTTTTTGGCCTGACTTAGCGTCTGCTCACTATTCTATGGTAAGCAGAACATGGATGAACGAAAATGTAAATTATGTGACCAAAGATATCAACCCGCCAAATGTCCCTCAAGCGCGCCCAATCGAAAATTTTTGGGGTTGTTTGAGTGAAAAAGTATACGAGGGAGGTTGGCAAGCCTCAACAGAGCAACAGCTGATTAACTGCATTAAATTAAAGATGAAGGAATTTGACTTAAATTTTGTGAAATCCCTTATGACGGAGGTCAAAGCAAAGCTCAGAAAAATCGTTCACGATGGAGTTTTTTCATTATTTAAAAATCATAATTCTATTGAAAAATAAATTCTTTATATCAGAAAAAAAACCAGAACTTAATATCATTTTTATTTTTTGAGATATTCGCTTTTAATTTTTGTCTATTTACTTATGCATCACCCGTTATATAAGAAAATAAAATAAAGTCTAAACTATAAGACGATATAATTTTACTCAGAAAATCAATTTTCAAAAGCATCATTATTCTATAATAATCATTTATTCACGAAAACAGTTAGAACTAATTTAAAACACGAAAAAAGCTTTTTAGTGAACATAAAAAATTTTATAAATAATTAATTTTATTGACCATATTTTTACCAACCATGTGCACAATGTTAAAGATAAAAAAATAAATTATTTTTTAGTTACTGAATTTTTAATTTTTTAAATGGGTGAAGCAATTTTTATTAAAATTTAATAGTTCAAAATGTAAAAAATAAATTTATCCACTTGCTGAAAACCAAAATTCAAATCTCGTTTTCTATTTTAATCCGGCAACAGATTTTCCATGCTGTTAAAAAAATTTCTTTCAAAAACACAAGCAAAATAATCATTCAATCAGCTCAAAAATTTTATTTTGTTGAAGTTTTAATAAAAAATCAAATTTAGATTAATTTGGATTGGAAAAAAGGAATGTTTTTTAACTTATACATTTCAATTAATTTTAAAAAATCTGTTTTAGGCTTCATTTTGATTTTCTTATTCTTTAGATGTTTTTAAAAAATTATAAAAAACTGTTGATGAAAGATGAGATTTTTGTAACACGCACACACATTTGAAACGAGTTAGTATTCATCATCTGTAATTATCAGTTCAATATTCTAAACTGTAAAATAAAACATTTGCTTAACTTAAATAACTCTTGGTAAATTACAAATTTTTATTTTTTTTATTTTTCTAAACTTTTATATGGGTCTCTTTTTAGAAAGAATTTTTTTAATAAATCCATTTTTTTTTTCTCCTCCTTTAAGCTAAAATATACAAATTTTATCAAAGAAAAATATTGAAGAAATACGCCTTTAACAAAATAAAAGAAAGAGAGTTACAATTGGTACATTTGAGGTACAACAACTACCTGGACTAAATAACTTTTTTCATGATTGTAATGTTTACATTAGTACCTTTGGGCCGGTCTATCCGATCTCCCGTTTAGACGTATTGGAGCATTTATTTATGCTCCTTTTTAACTTAAACGCTCATGGTTAAGTTAATTAACTTTCCAGTGATATCGACAAAGATGTCGCTATATCACAATGATTCTGTTTTTTTCTGTTATTTCGTGTAGCTCATTATTTTCTTCTTTCTATCAATTTTTTCTACAAATAAAAATTAATTATTAAATATTAAACAATTATTAAAATTTTTTCTTTATCAATTTCCCATGTGATTTTAAAGTTAAAAATTATTTTGGTTAGAAAATAAAGAAAACAAATGGCTTGTTTAAAAACCTTGAGTTTTTTATCTAAAAAAATTAAATGTAAATTTTTATTTTACTAATTTTTAATTTAGTTGAGCTTTATAAAAATAAAGAATTGATATTAATTTATTTAAAAAAAATCACAAAGACCAAAAAACCAGGTCGTCCCTAAAACCCGGATCTGGACATCCAGAGCAGGATTTTCTAAGACTAAAAACTGGAATTTTTTTGCGGACTGATTTTTGATTTCTCAAATCTGTACCCGTAAAGTTACGTTTTTTTACTTTTGTTTGCGTAATTTTTTGTCAAAGTTTTAATTATTTTTAAGAGATAAAATAATAATTCTGATCATCTTTTAGATTTCACTCGCCCGAGAAGCAAACTTTTTCTAATTTATAACAAAAAATAATTTTAGATTTAATCATTTTTAAACAATTGTATCTTCAAAATATCAGACATCAAACAATTTTTTTTTAACTTCTAATAAGAATCATTACATTTTCTAATTTATTCAAAATAATAAAAGGATTATTAAATTAAATTAACTATTTAAAATATATGCAAGACTTTTATCCCCCCTTGCCTTTCATATTTGATTTTATTATTTTGATTTTGTAAAAAAATTAAGATTTGAATGTGATTTTGATTATTCTTCCTTAGTATTTCTCGTTATTCAATATCAAAATTCTTTAGGCTTTTCGATTGATTTTTTGCAACCCACTTGATGTGTAACTTTGATTAGTAGTGTGGCATATTATTCGGAAATCAAGTATTAATGATGAAATGAATGCTCATTAGGTTCAACGTTTGAACCTAATGAGAAAAAATGGTTTTTATAATAAATTCTGTTTTCGCTTTTTAATCTTAACTCAATACCAATGTTTTATTATTCATTGAGTATCATTTATTAAATATTATTTATTTAAGTATTATTATTTTTTCAAAATATGTTAAAAAAGCTTAGTTTGCGTAGGATTTTGTTAATTCTTGGCAAAATAATTTCCTCTATGATTTCACTTTATAAGTAAATGATTATTTAAAGTATTTAAAGTGTATTTTTAAAAGCCAGTTATAATTATATACTCTAATATGCCAGAACAAATCAGAGTGCCTCATCAAAGTAATATTTGTTTTGTAAAAAATCAAGTAAAAAAATTAAGTAAAAAAATTTTTTTTTTGTATTAAAAGGAAAAAGCGCATGATTTTTGAAAATTTTGAATGAATTTTATTTGGAGCAAAAAATATATTACCATTTTTTGCCTTTTCTACGTAATTTTACGTAAAATTACAAATTTTTTGTAGAATTTGGTAAAATTTTGTAATGATCTATTTTTTCTTTCTAAAATTAGTTAATAAATATAATTTTGATTTAATTATTTTTTTTAATTTAAATCATTTTAAAAGTAATTATAAAGAAAAAACTCTGTGAGAAAAAATTGATCAAGCATGCTTTTAAATTTGAATTAGATTTTTGCGGTATCAACTTTTTTAACCAGCTAATGGCCTCGACTTAATCTGTATATTGTAACATGGGGCAATTATTTAATGTGTAAACCGGGTGACAACTTTTGAAAAGTGTTTTATTTTCCTTATTAACATCATATGTTAAGCTTAAGTTCTGATGGACCAAAGCATGTTCTGTAAATTGTTGCAACTGATACATTCTCTGAACCACCAATATACTAAATCTGCTAAACTCTGCGAAATTCAGAAAACTGTGAATTTGTGATATTGTGTTATATTAAAATTCCTCAAATTTTAAGTGGTGGTACGGAGGATGTATCAATTGCTAAAATTTACAAAACATGATTTATTCGGTCCGAATTAAAGATCTGGCATTTTTAATATTTTTTCTTTGTTTTTTGTACCAAAATTTACAAAGGCCAATATTTTTAGAAAATTAATTGTCGATAGAAAATTAATAATTGTCAAAAAATTGTGAGTTAAAATTATTTTTTTCAAAACTGGCAAAATAAAATAATTATATTGTCAATTAAAAATTTAATTTATTACTTTTTAAAATCTTCTTTTATATACATATTCATATTCCTTTATTTATTTTTTTAAACCACGAAGATATCTCAAAATTTTTCAAGAAAATGTTTTATTTTTTTTTGTTGTTTAGAGATGTTTTCGACAATTTTGATATTAATAAATGTTCTGTAGTTTTCAGTTTTCTTTATTTAATTCTCAGATTTAAACATTTTATCTCTTGATAATTTGTTTTAATACTAATTAATAGACTAATTTTAGATATTAATATGTAAATTTTCTTTTACATTAAACACCCTTTGGGTGGTAAAAAAATTAAATTTTTGATTTTAAAAATAATTAGTTGAGCAGTTTTACTTTCGATTAATTTCAATTTATATTTCTTAGTTTAGGTTGAGTTTTTTTAGCTTTTAAGTAAAAATGCATTTATTTTAATTTATATTATCCATTTAAATTATTTATGGAGTTATTGACGAAATTCTTAGATTAAAAGTATATATATAGATACAGAAATGTAGTGTAAAATATTGACTGTAATTAAGTAAGATAATTTTTACACTTTAACTTGCATTTTTACTTTCAACAGAATGATTTTATTTGATTTATTCAATGCTTGAATAGAAAGTAATTAAAAACAGAATTAATCAAGTGGCTTTGAAAACATTTGCTCAAGTCTGATACTAATCAGAACAAATAAATAAATAATAATCAGTTTTGATGCAACAAAAACTAAATATCTAAAACCAACATTGAAAGGTAAGTGAAATTTTTTTTGAGAAAAAAATTTTTTTAAATAAAATCTTTTTTTGAATAGTTTATTTTAAATTTGAAATGGTTCTGAGTAACAAAACTGCTTCCACCATTAGACAAAAATATTAAAAAAAGAGATTAAAATAAATAAAAAAGTTTTAAAAAGGAAATATAATATTATTAATTTCAAGCAATGAGTTTAGGTCTTATTTATTTTCATTTTTTTGACAGAAGATAAGAGAAAAGAAAATCTTAAAGAGAGAGCCTTTCATTCAAATTCTTTATTATTTTTTGCTTATTTAATTTTACTAAATCATTTACTATGTTTATCAAAAATCTTCATAATTTCCTAGAAATATTTATCATACTAAATTTCCTTAAACATTATTCTTAAAATTATTAAAAATTAATGAATCTTCTTAATAATTCTTCATGTTTCCAATAAATTAAACAAAATATTCAAAATCAGAATTTTGTAATTTAGAGATAAAAATTCATTTTCAAAATTTTTATTAAAAAGATAAAAGCATATTTTGGACCAATAATATGGGTCCAGCTAAAGATTCTTTTGAAAATTGAATTTTTAAAATTTTTAATTATCTGACTCCTAACTGACCACCATTGTTCTAATAGATAATGTTATAAGCTTTACAATATAGTTAATGAAGATCTTGAAATTCTAGGTCTTTACGGATTTCAGCATAGATTGATGATTAAGCTTTGTTGTTTTTTCTAAAAGATTTAAAAAAAATTCAAATTTTGAATCAATATCTAAATAAACCATATTTTTTAAGAAATAGCAATAAACTTAACATTTCAGGAAGTCTTTGGGGCTCAATTCGTTTGGAGAATTTCAAATTCTTGTTTTTTTTTTCTAAATTCATCAAATCATTTTCACTGAACAATTTTGATTTAAGTTTCTCTTTATTTAAACAAAGAAATATAAATAATGTCAACTTAAATTTTATTGAATTCATCAAAATTTTTCACAAATTTGACAAAGACTATATCTTTAATTTTCTTAATTATGTAAAATACAAAAGAAAAAATCTTCTTCTTTTAATTTAAAATTGTGATCAAAAAATTTTCAAAATTTGGAGCTCAGTGTTTTAGTAATACTCAATTAATTTTATTTTTTGCATAAAATTAAATTTTGAATTTACGAAAATTATTAATTTTTTTATATAACTAAGAAAACGTTTAGTACCAAATGTAAAGGGTTGAAAATCAAATAAAAGAAAAAAGTCTGATTTAATTTTACAACTTTTAGAATCAATTTTTTTCTTCAGAAAAAAGTTTCTTCTTTTTTAATTCTTCTTTTTAATTCGTTTCGTTTAGAAACTTTTTTCTTCTTTTAAAATTATTAATACAAATTAATAATCATGTATTTTATTTTTAATTGAATTGATCTAATTAATTTAAAAAAAATGTAAAATCATTGCTATTTTTTTTTTTTGTTCGTGTGTGCGAAAGTAATAACGAACATCTTATATTTAATTTTAAAATTTAAATTACATCGCCAGATTTAGCGTTATTTAATAATGAAAACTAAATGAGTCTTTTGCTTTTTGTTCTAAAATTCACAATGCCATTTTTTCTTACCTTAACAAATGTTTTTTTTTTGGTCTTTATTATAAATTCTGATTTGAAAATATTTGACTTTCAGAAAATATATAAAGAATCATCTTAAAATTGGAGCTATTGAGACCTTCAGAAAAATCTATTTGGATTTTTCAAAAAATAAATGAGGATATGTAAATTGAGAATTTGAACTTATAAACACACTTTCGAAAAAGTTTAGTTTTGAAAATATGAAATATTAAATCGATCAACCAAAAGTTTGAAAAGAAACTTAATTCAAAATCATTTTAAATAAATTTAAGATAATTTTTTTAATTTTTTAAAGTTTTTCAGTCCAGTTCTTAATTAAATGGATAAAATTGTTTAGTTAAGTTTAGAATTTTGTTTATAAACGAAGTGAAAAAGCTACTTTTAAAAATTTTTGTTTTTTTTTTATTTTTTAGGCTTCCTTTTTATAATTCTAAGTACTGTAACTTTTTAATATTTTCTTTTTTTTGTTTTGAAAATAATAAAATTCATTAAAATTAAATATTTTATAAATTTATATCTAGTAAATTTTACAATTTTTTTTTATGATAAATAAACTTCCATGTGATTTATTAATTGAATATATATAGTAACGGGTAATGCATAAGTAAATGGACAAAAATTAAAAGCGAATATCTCAAAAAATAAAAATGATATTAAGTTCTGTTTTTTTTTTCTGATGACAAGGATTTATTTTTCAATAGAATTATGATTTTTAAATAATGAAAAAACTCCATCGTGACCGATTTTTCTGAGCTTTGCTTTGACCTCCGTCATAAGGGATTTCACAAAATTTAAGTCAAATTCCTTCATCTTTAATTTAATGCGGTTAATCAGCTGTTGCTCTGTTGAGGCTTGCCAACCTCTCTCGTATACTTTTTCACTCAAACAACCCCAAAAATTTTCGATTGGGCGCACTTGAGGGACATTTGACGGGTTGATATCTTTGGTCACATAATTTACATTTTCGTTCATCCATGTTGTCCTTGCCATAGAATAGTGAGCAGACGCTAAGTCAGGCCAAAAAACGTAGTCAAGGTCTTCATGATACTCATGTATAAATGGGAGCAGTCGTTTATTCAAGCATTCGTCGATATAGATGCTCGAATTGATGGCAACCGACTTTGATAATCGAAAAAGAGGCTTAGACATACCTCGATCAGATATGGCTATCCAAACAAGCACCTTCTTTGGAAACTTCTTTTTTCCAGCAAACCGAACACTGTCCGGACTAGTAGACTTGTCATTTGTGTAATATCCAGCATTTCCCGGCATGTTGTCGCCCGCCAAAGTAAAGTACTTTTCGTCGTCCAAAATAAGCGAACATGGTGAACGATATAGCATATTTGAAAGTTTTTAACTCAATTTCTTGGCTTTCTCATGCTGTACGGCGCTATATTTTGGTGTTTTTTCACGTTTACGATATGAAATATCCATTTTTGCCGGCCAACTGTTGTCTGGTGGACATTAAATTTTCTTGCTAGACGCCTTTGACTCACTCCAGTTCGGTTATTGGTCAATCTCTTCAGTTTTGTCTTCCTTGCAGCTGTCCAGGTAGTTGGACGACCCGTTCTCTTATTGTCCTTGATCGGATCTCCAATTTGAATACGGTTGATCGTATTATATATAGTGCTTCGAGCGATTCCTTGCTTAGTAAAGTGCGCCACAATGTCGGATTTTGCCATTTGTGAAATCATATTTTTGACTGTTTTTCGAAAAGCCTCTCGTTCAGACACAGAAAGTCCCATTTTTAAAATTTTAAAAATTTTTGCAATATTATAGCTAATTTTTAGTAGTTTATAAATAAATATATATATGATCCCCTGATCATTTGCATGATCGGTAAAGTCAACTTTACTTTTGTCCATTTACTTATGCATCACCCGTTATATAATATTGATACAAAGTGGGGTATTTAATTTTTGAAATCAAAAGCATCAGTATTACTGATGCCTTTGACCAACTTGGTCACAAAACCGAGAATCAAGTACTGGTCACAAAATTGGGAAGACCAAAATTTGCTTAGAAAATAGATTTTTAATGATAAAAGGTAAAGATTGACGCAAAATATAAAACAATAGTTTACATTTTATTATTGAATCAGGATATTTATTATTTCTTAAAAGTTATTATCATTGATTTATTTATTTATTTTTTTGAAAAATCCCAGAAAATGCTGGGCGAACTTAAATTGTCAACAACAAAATTATCAACAGTTTAATTTGTCAACAATTAAATTATCAATTCACTTTAAAAATATATTCTGTCAACAGTATAAAAAGTCAATAGTATAATTTGTCAACATTTTTTGTTAATAGAAAAATAAAAGAAACAGAAAACATAATTTATCAGCTAACTAATTAATTAATTAAATTAAGGTAAAATTAAGCTTTTGTATTGAATTTTACGATTTTACATTCTGACTCAGTTGTTATTGGTACTGACGGAAAGGCTGTAAGGCATTGCTCATTGACACATTTGTTAAAATGGTTTCGCATTTCACTTTGGTTGTATTTTAACGTTGCAATAAAAGCAGCAGGAAACATTTTTTTAAACACATAGCCGAAAAGAATATAAAGCTGATAAAATGGATGAGGTGCCGTGTCAAACGTCCCATCACCATGTATATATTTCGACTTTGCCAAAATAGAAAGACCTGCAAACTTTGAAGAATTTTTGGTGATATCAGATTTCATTGTTTAAGTAACCTTTTTACAACGTAATTTCTTGTCCTGATATTGCTCATGGACGTGAATTTTTTTTGGCTCGACTGTGACTTCATCTTCTACTTTCTCACCGCTTGTTTTGATTGTATCACCACATTTTTTGACCGAGCGAATCCAATAATTTTGCCTTTGCCTATAATAGAGGTTATTTTCAAAAGACAAAATGCTCTTACCAGTATTTCCTTGGATAAATTTCAAAGACATTTTTTTTTATTTTAATTTTAAAGCTAAATTTAAGTTAATTTGTATAAATTCAAGTGATTTTTATCATGGGTGAATCAAGGTTTTTTATAAGCCAGAAATAAAGAGCATGTTCCTAAGATAGAGTGCATTTTTTAGACCCTTCTTGCAAAGAATCTGTTTAGATTAGGGTTACTAAAATCCCAATTTTTATGTTATATTAATTAGTATTAGCTTTTAATTTCTTCAATTAAATAAAAGTTGACAAATTGTTCTATTTTGTTGTTTTTATTTTTAATTTATTGTTGACAAATGATTCTGTTGATAAAAAAATTGAAAGACTATACAGTTGATAAATTAATTGTTGATAAAATATACAGTTGATAAATCAATTGTTGAAAATTTTTACTCGGCCGAAAATCCTTTCATTGAAGAAAAAAGTATTCAAGTTTTTCTGAATTGAAAAAATCAGATTGGAACAAACTTCACAACCCTGAATGTTTGAACAACAATGCTACTATATGTATAAAAAAATATTTATACTTATCTTATAAATAATGAACCTTTAAAACGAGGAGATTTCATTCATATTTTTATGTATTTATTTATTTATTAATTTGTTTCAATTAGTGGTAATTCTGGCGAAGTAACGAGATTAATTTATGACTAGTTTTTTTTTTTAATTATAATTTTTTTTTTATTAAAAATAAAAATTTTGAATTAGAGCTTAGTAAATCAATGGGGTTGTAACTTGGACTAGTTTTTATATTTATTTATCATCAAAAACTAGCATTTAGTAAATAAAATTAAAAAATTTACTACAAGCTGATTCTTTTTGCTTCAATATCGATGTTCAAAGAAATCACGTATTTATCATTAAATGTTTTTACATTTAAAAAAGTGTAGTTCTCATATATCAATCTAAAATTTTAGAAAATATTTACTTAATGATTAATCAAGTAAACATAACTAGCAAATATGAATAAACAACATTTTAATTTTACTTCAATAATAATGAAATTAAAACTAAGATTAGCTTTTCGTGCATTTTCAAACTTAAAACAAATTGATTTTTTTGATTAAATTTAATTTTCTATCAATACAAAAAAAGGTGTAAATCAAATTTAATAAATAAAAAAATGAATTACAAATTTAAATTATTTGTTACTTGGCAAAGTAAAAAAATCTAAAATTTTAATTAAATCAAAAAATAAAGCAAACGAAGTGAATTAGAATAAACATTTGCTAAAAGTAAGGTGTTTCTTGAATTAAAAAAGCGCAGCTTTGAATCTCCAGACACATAATTTAATTTAAATTTCTTTATAATAAAAAAGCTGATAGTAAACAAATTAAAGAATCACTGAGTATTTGAATAAAAAAGGAGTGTTGAAATAAGTTTGGTTGTGTCGGAAGCATTGTTGTTTCAAGCTAATATTTATTATTTATTAATATTAAATTAACCTCCTTTAAGGAGAAGTAAAAGTAAAATTTGTTTTTAGAAAAATATAAAAAATATTACATAAAAAAAACAAAAAAAAAGATAAAAATAATAAAAAATTCATTTCATTTCAGAAAAAAAAGATTAGGAGAGAAATTATTACTTTTGACATGGATTTTAATCATATTTTAATAACTCCTTCAAAAGTTGTCTAAAATGTTTGAGTCTTAAATTGTTTAGACACAGCCAGATAGAGTCCGAGATACGGTCATTAGTCTTGTGATTATTTTTTAATATTGTGTCAATAAAATATAAAATAATGTTTTCAGAAGGCACTAAGGCATTTAAATACATCGAATTAAACACAACATGTCACGTTTTAGTATTATTCAAAATTGAACATCTTTAAATCAAATATCCTCATCAAGTATAATTACAATGTTTGGTAATAATTTCAAATATTTTTTGGAACCAGTTTTTGACAGAATACATGTTTAATAAACAAAAAAAAATTAAATTTAAATTAAATTTAGAGGTTCAGGTGATACTTTATCTCCATTTTTTATAATTAATATCATAAATACTTTAACAGTCAATTTACTTTTATTTTTTAAAAATAGGAAAACCCTATTTACGGAAATCTAAAAATTTATGAATCGAAAATAATTGAAAAATTTTTCAAAATAAAAGTATTTAAGTTTAATTAAAAAAAAATTTAAGGAAGGATTATTTTAAAAGAGTAACTTTGATTTTTTTAATTTAATTTCTAGTTTCTCAGACAAATAAGTATAAGGTGAAAATTTTTTTTTACAATGGTTAAAAAAACAGATAATAGTAAAAATTATTCACAATATTTTTTTTCTTTAAATCTTCTTTTTTAAATAATTAAGATTGGTTTTAAATAAAAATAAAAAAGTTTAAATAATTCAAACATAAAAAAATTTAAAAAAAAGTGCTTGGATTTTTTTTACCAATTTTTACTATTAAAACTTTGCGTCAAAATTTCAAACACTTTTAATAGCCGAAAAGCGATAATAGAAAAGAAATAAAGATTATTATTTATAATTCGACGAAAAAGTTTAAGCTAGCAGACTTTATTAAAAAAATTTTATTTATATATAAAATAAATCTTGAAAATGAAAAAAATTTGAAGTTAAAATAAAAAGATTACATACTGTTTTTTGTATTTTGGTGGTTCTTTGATGCATTAATTATAACAGGCCAAAACTTATTTTCAATAGAAAGAATAAAAATAAAAGTGATATCAATATTTTATTAGTTCAAAGCCTCATGGATAAAAATTTTAAAATAACTTAAATTATGAAATTTTAATAAAAAAATAGATAACATTTTATATTTGATTCAGTGAAACATTTCACAGAGCTTTTTTTTTTAAATTAAAACTGAGTTTATTCATCTTATTTGGGTAATTTAAAAAAAAATATGTCAACAGTTCATGTCGATGTTAATTCAATTCTAATGATAAATTTACTTCATTTGTATATCGTAAGAGTCGATTACTAAATTTTTCAACGCTTTCGTCAGCTCGTTGTTTAGCTCCGTAAAAATCACATTGGATATCGCTTGTCCTATCGTGTCTAAAATTTGTAATTAGGTTGCGTTTAATAGCTAAATAGCTTGATTTATTTGTTTTCAAGTCTGAATTTCTGTAGTGCGTCATCTTCGAATAAAGACACAACCTGACTGCTCCTTGCTTCGTCTGTCCACCCTGGTGTTTGGAGTTCAAACCGTTCGAACCACAATGTCACATCTTGGGATGAGTCTCGCAACGTTTCTATTCTGAATTGTTTGTTTTGAATATTCCATTCGAAAAAATATTTCAGGAATTCCATCTCTTTAATTTGTTGAGTTTGATTTGTTCTTTGTTTTTCATCTTCTTTTAGTGGTTTAGTGTGATTTTGGTCTATTGTAGCCGTCAGTTTTGAGTCTCTGAAGTCTGAACTATTCATTTGCTTTTGATTCGTGATCCAATAATTTAGTTCCACTGGATAGTCGGTTTCTCTGTCCATAACTAAACCAAATGTTGTGGATGCTGATTCCTTTATTATATGGTTTTCGCTTTTTGCAGCCATCTCGCTTAACCAAACCATCCATTCATTCGGGTTCGCTTCTTTAGCTCCATTTCTTTCGAGGATTCTGTAGATTTGGGAATAATTTCTTTTGTAGTTTTCAAAAGAGGCTTTTGCGAACCCGTCAATTCTTTTAGAGCAATTTATTATGTTAGCTAGAGCCGATATAATTGCTTGGTCCAGTTCAGCTTGATTATCATCGGAGTTCTCGATAATGGTATTTTCTAATTGTTCCATTCTGGACACTGCTGTCACCAATGTAATGCGTGGCAATTAAATGGCTCTGAAGAGTAAAAAGAGGGCGCTGCAGTACTTTGCAGTACTGACTTTTTGGACACTTTGCAGCGTCCGAAAAACTAGACGATATCTGACTCGGATCGTCTAGTCCCAACTTTCCTTTTATGGAATAGTTGGAATTTATTCTAGGTAGGTCGTTAGGCTACTTAAATCGATAACTTTGCAGCTATCGCTACTCAAAACAAAATTAAAAGAAAAAGTTAATTTTATTATGAGATTTTCTTTATTTAAAATAAATAATAATAAATTATAAAATAAAGTTGTCATATTTATACCAAAAAATTTATGTAATTTTTAAAGTTTTTTTCATTAACTTTCTTTAATATATAAAGATGGTTTTTCCATCTTTACAATACTTTTAGTTTAAGAATATTAAGTATCAAAATTTAAGCGTTGCTATTATTAGTATAAAAGTAGATAGACAACCTTAATAAGAAATATAAAATCATAACCTTCAAAATCAATGAAAACTATAAACATTTGTTTTTAATGAAAAATTGAGAAGATATCAAGAAGTTTTTGTTGCTCCCTTGATGCTTTATATTTAATTTAACTAACTGAGAATACTTATTATAATTGGCAACTTGAAGTTAATGATCATGATCCAATGATCAAAACTTAATTGATTAAAATCTTAATAAAAATGATGAAATTAGCTTTTTTAATTTTTTTTAAATTAAACATAAAATGTTTATTACTTTAACTAAAATACAAATATTTTTGACAAATTTTAATGAAAAATGGGAGTTCTCTAATCTGGTTTCTAATTTAGATCTCAATAATTCCTTGTTTGTAACAATTCCGTTAATGTAGTGACAAAAGATAAACAAAAATTTTTAAAAAAGTCAAATAAAAAATTAATTTTTTAAAATTTAATTAAATGTGTAATGAGGGGAACATTGGAAAAATACTAGCATCAACCTTGATTTTTAAATTAAATTCATATTTTTAAATTAATTAATTTTATGAAAATTAAGTCATTTTTATATTCATCTAGTTAAACTGGTGAAAAATCAGTAATTTTAGTTTAAGAATTAGCACACGCCATTTTAATTCTTAGTGGTATCTTCTGTTATCTCTTCGAAGGTTCATGTTGTAGTTTTACGAGAAATAAGGTAAATAAGGTATTGGTCGTTACCAGCAGAAGAACTTGTCCTATATTTTATATTAAATTAATCTTAATATTATTTAGTTCTTAAATTAAATTGAATTCTCTTTTTAAAAAATTATAATTTTCATATTTATTGCTACGATATGATGAATTTACGATATTTTACGTGAATTATGGTAAATTTCTTATCTTAAACAATTAAACTTTTAACTTTATAAATATCAACAGTCTTATTTTTTAACATTTAAAATTTAAAAAAATACAATTATTTTAGAGTTCATTTTTTCAAAAGCTTATTATTATTTTTTTGTGTAAACATAACATTTCAATAACAAAATTATTTTCACAATTTAGTTTAATTAATTGATTAATTGTTCTTTATTATTGTTCTTGTTTTAATTGTAATGTTATCGATTTATATTTTCTAAATAAAAATTTGAATAATTTTGTAAAACAAATTTTTTTTAAATGTTGGAATGTTAAAATTAAGACTCGTTTGTTTATTTCAAGGAATCTGATTTTATGATTATTTAAGACTGTTAAAGAATAAAATTTTAAAGATTAGGAATTGAAATTTAAATGTTTGGATTTAGGACACCACCTTTTGAACAAGTTTGCTCATCATTCTTTGTCTAATCAGTTCTTGAGTTAAATTATCTTTTATAAGACCTAATTACTTAATTAAATAAAACATTTTAAAAAAATAAATCACTTCTGTAATAAATAATCTTAGGTTTTAAATGAATTAAAAAAAATTGAGACTTGTTTTTAATTCAGCTTTATCAAAAAAGTTTTTTTCGAATAAATTTGGTAATTGTTAAAAATTTGGTTTATAAATGAAAAAAATAAAGAAAATTTAATAAAAAAATTCCATTTTTTTGACAAATGAAAGAAAGTATGAAGCGTTCCATCAAATACAATTATCAAGAAAAATTAAAAAATTTCCAAGAACACAAAAAATCATACAATATTAAATTATTATTGGATCACTTCCTTGCTTCGTTTGTTAATATGATTTACATTCAACTTTTTCAAACTCGTTTTTTCCTATGGTTTGTATCACTGATCATTTGGTCAGATGGTTTGGTCATTATATGAACAAAGTTGGAGACGCTTGGTCTCATACTGAACGCATTGCTTGCGACCATCACTTGGCTTACTTAAATGTCCATACAGCATGTTTGGTGGATGAGTTTGATTTCAATCGAAATTTTTAGGATAAAAATTGAAATCATCTTGTTTTTCTTTAGCTTCTAAATAATAAAATTGTATATCAAAAATAATGTGCAGAAAAATAAATGTCAAAAACATTAAAGAATGCTTTTTAAATCGATTTTTTTTGCATCCTTTTTATATCAATTTACAAAATTCTAAATTTTAACTTCTCAAATTAATTTTTTTAGTTCTAAAATTTTTCGAATGAAAAAAATGAAAAGAATTCTAAAATGAATGTAAATATCGGTTTTTTCATTTTATTATCATTTTTTATTTTCTTTATCAAGAAAATAACAATTAATTATTTTTTGACAAATTGAAGATTCAAGAATTATTGATGTAATTTTGAAAATATCAAATGAACAGATAATTGGAAAATAATGATCTATATTTTTAATAATGCTAGAATGAAAACTTAATTGAAGGAAAAAAATTTTTAAAAATCTCATGATCCACTTAAAAGAGAAGGTTTCATGCTACATTCGGAACGACAAGTAGTTAGATCTATTATTTTAAAAATTATTTAGAATTTTATGCTGGTGCATTGGAATGTAAAAAAAAATTAAGAATTTTCTCACCAAATAAATCAAAGATACAGCAAACTTTCTGCTGAATTTTGGTAAACTTGTACAAGTAAAAAATCATAAATTTACCAGATTTCGGGTAACATTACGATTTATAGTAATAAAATTTTACTTTAATTTTTGTAAAAAAAATTGATATAAAGACAAAAAGTAAAGGAATTTTTTAATATGCATTTTGTGAAGCACCTAGAGTTAAGAAAAAAAACTGTTTATTTAGTCATTTTATCAATTTTAGTAGAACTATTCTTTTTCTTATATTTTTGGAATTGACAAAAATTCAATCAAATGAAAAAATTTTTATTCAAAAAATGAATTTTCTTTTGTAGGTAATATATTAAAATTATTGTAATAATATATCAATAATATTATAAAATAAAAATTTATTAAATAAATTAAAAATATTATACATTCACAAGACTAAAGTATGATATTTTTTTAATTTTAATAAATTTTGATTTGAATCCCTAAAATTTCAAACTAACCAAAGTTTGTTAAAATAAATAAAAGACAAAAATAAAAATCAAAACGTCTGTTCAATATTTTCCAAATCTGTTCAATTTTTTAATCTTGTGCGGAATGTCATTTTTAATCATGAAAAACACTGAATTACTTTTTTCAGTGCCCTCGCAAGTATTTGAAGATACTTTGACATTATAAAAAAAAGTAACATTTTCATTTTCACTCATTTTTTTTCAAGAAAAAGTTTTTATTATTGTAAATTTATGTTTTTAAAAATAAAAAAAAATAACTTTTAAATTAAAATTTTAAAGTTCATTAATTTATGAGTTAAAATTTATTAAACCGCACTTATTTTTTATCTTAAATTTAACTACAGATTATAATTGATTTTTAAACCTTGCTTGCAATTCGTAAATTATTTCAATTAATTTTGAGTATAATATGATGCAAGAGCCAAGTAATATTACACCTTAAAAAAAAGGTAATATTTTTAAATTTGGTAATAAATCGATAACGTAATATTAAAAAAATGCCGAATCTATTTTTTTATTTATTTTTTTTAAAGAACCACTGAATTAGATTAAAAATTAATTGTGTATTGCTTAGTTTTTTTGTGTTTTTAATCAAACAACCTCCGGTGTCAATTACCATACTAGTATCCGAACGATTGTAAAATTTTTTATTTAATATTTTTTTCACTTAATTTTTTGATTTTTGTTATTCTTTGAAATTAAAAAGATGTTTTACTCTGTCTGCGGTGACATTAGCTTAAATTGCTTTTAATTAAAAGATAAAGAATTTTCTAAGAAAATTATTCGCGTTAGTGTCAAATTTATTCAAAAAAAAACATCATAAAAATAGAAATTTAATTAATTTTTTTATTCAATAAAATTGAGATAACGATTTTTTAATTTTCCTTCATCTTTTATTTCCTGATTGTTTTGATTACTTTATTTTTTAATCAAATTTGGCAATATTTCAACAGCAAAAAAATTCTAAGGCCCAAAATTTAAATAATTTTGATTGATTTCTACCGTTTTTGCTGATTTTGATAAATTTGTCTAGATTTTATTTTTTCAGATCAAGTAAATAAATCTTGACGCTAAGATGATCAATTATATTTATTTTTATTTATATATATTAAGAATCTCATAGGAAAGTTTCAGAAAAAAAAACAACAATTTATCTAGAAGTCTATTTTAAATATTAAATAATTAATTAATTTTTTATTTTCCTCATTGATTAGGAAAAAAATAAAGAAATCAAAGTTGGTACAATTGAAATGTTCATGATTGAAAAAATCAAGAAAACATTAGAAAGCTTAATAAATGGTCAGCATTTTAATTAAATTTAGTGAATTGATAATTATTAAAATTTATTAATTTAAACTTAATTTTGACTTATTTTTAAGTCAGTTTTATCAAGAAAATTTTTTTCGAATAAATTTGGCCATTCCTGAAAATTTTGTTTGTAAATAAAACGAAAAATAAATTTACCAAGTTAAACTCATACCAAACTGATTAAATTTAATGAGAAAGGTGGACCAACAAGAATCGCTTCACGTCAGATAAATGAGACCAAGCTTTCAGCATTTTTCATGATAATTGACTTGTCGCTGATAAACTTTATATTAAATTGCAATAATTATCAAAAAATTTTGTTAAGGAATTTTTTCGACAAATTTTGAAAGAATTTTTTACAAAGGTTTAAGTAATTTTTCTTTAATCCAACTTTTTTTCTATTAAAATTCAAATTTTTACTTGAAATTAACATTAAGTACTTTTTTATTTGAAAACTTTACTTATTCCTTTTGTATAATTTTAAAATATTCTAATTAAAAAATTAAGTTTATTATGGTTTGTTTTTAATTTTTTTTAATCGAATTTTGAAGAGTTCAGTATCCCAATCTATTAATAAATTGATATTTCAATTCAATCATACTCAAGCCATATTTTAATTTTTTTAAAATAAAAGTTTATCAAAATTTAAATAAGCATTCTATTTTGCGATAAATTTTTAATTTAAAAAAAATCTAAAAAATAATAAATGCTCTACTAACTGATTCTAGATTTTTTTTTCCTAATTTAATTAAAAATTATCGAGTGTATATATTGACTTATTAAAGGTGAATAGCACTTAATGATAGAATAATACATTCTTCAAGAGTATTAAAACAAAAATTTAATTAAAATTTTTTATTGAAAAAGGGTTAAATTTGAAGCTATTTAATTCAATAGCAGATATGATTTAAAAATTTTAAATGAAATATCTTTATAGTCTAGAATATTATTTTTTTTTCTTATTTACAATTATTATTTTTAATTTCTATGCCAAATTTCATCCATTTTTTAATTAGTCTCTTAATAAAGTTTGGCTGCCTTACGTTTTACTTTTCGAGTTGCTCAATGTTTTTCTTTTTGCATAGTCTCTAAGCTACCGAGCTAAATTCGGATCTATTACATAATAAGTGACCAAAAAATCCTACTGATATAGGTGACCAGGCTTGGTTCAAGTATTGATCTAATAAATGAGGTTAAAAGCGGGAAGTTTTCAAACGTTTATATTAAAAATAATAAACACAAATTAATTTTATTAAAAATTACCAAAAATTTATTAGAAATAAATAAAGATGTAGTTATATTTTTTAATAGTTAATTTGATAAAAATAAGAAATTAGTATTATACTAAATAAAATTGCAATAAAAATAAAATGATACCAAAAATAATTAATTTCAATGCAAAAAGAAACCTACATTTATTTGTTGGGCAGTAGTAATAAAGCCTTTTTTTATTTTTCCGCATGTTTTACATATCAAATCGATTAGTTAATTTTAGTTAACATTTTTATTTATATTTTTAATAAATTTATGCTCATTTTTTATTAAATTAAAGGTATTAAAATATTCATACTCTAAAAAGCAAAGTTATTCAAATTAATTAAAATTTATTTACAATTTATGATGATCTAAAAGATTTAGACTCAATTCTTTCATCCTTTTTTTAGACCCATTAATTTACTGACTTGACTTTTTAATAACAAACTACAATAATAACATTTTTTTATGATAGATGCAATAATCGTTCAATTTTATTTATAAATTAAACAGAATAAAATTTAAAAAAATCCTGAAAGTTAATTTTTTTCGGAAAACATCTGTTATAGTTGTTTAGTAAAAAAATTTTTAATGTTATTTTGAATATTAAAAAAACAAAACTAAAATTAGTCACTTGTCACTCTGTTAAATTCAAAAATGAATCCACCTGAAGACTGTATCAATACTATGCAAAATCTTGTACATTTGGATGAAATCGCCTCTACAACTTTATTATTTTTGGAAACAATTCATAAGCTGCTTGTGTAGCAAGGAAATTTATTGCATTTTATTAAATAAATTGAACAAAAATCCTTTTTTATGATAACGATAGTCTATAAATTATTCTAAATTAATCTTTCCATCAGAAATTTGTTTCTTCAACTGTTTGAAATATTTTAATAGACTCATAAAAAATTGGATGTGAACTTCCACAAATTTTGTTGAATTTGGTACAGAATTCCTCAAGAATTAATTACTCAGTCAAAAATACAAAGTTAATTTTTGTTTGAGTTAAAAAGGTAATGATAAATAATTAGATTGAGAAAATAGTCCTCTTTGATTCATTTATATTTTTTTTTATAGCCAAGCAAAATTGTTAAAATCAGGACTAAGAAGCAGAGAGAGAATAAGATATGATTCAAGACAATATCTTAATTTATTCCATTTTTGAAGAAGATGAAAGCTTTAAGTTTTTTGGGGACAAAAAATTTTCAAATATTTCAAAACTCAAGCTGAGTTTCATTAAAGAAAGTTTAGAAAGGCCTCTACAAATTTAAATTTGAATTGGTTGAATTTTTATTTCAGCTGACTTGAATTTTTTTATTTTCACGAATTATTAAATAATCAATAAAGATTTTTAAAGTTTCAAAGGGTCAAATGCTTTGAAATGGCATATCTCGATCAATTTTCAAACTAAACACTTCAAATTTTCAGCAAAATATTCAAAATTGTATTGGAATTTAAAAATAATTTTTTTTTTTTTTTATTTCATAACAGTACTGGCAAAAAAACCTAGATTTTTGAGTTTGGTCATTTTATGGCCCTTAGGATTCGCAAGTGTCATTGAACCATCGGTCAAAAAAAATTTTCTTTATGTGATACCAAAGGAAATAAATGGTGAACGTTCAATTCACACATTTTTTTTCATACAATTTTTTTAAGGCATTAAAAATATTCAAAAAAAAATAATCATTTTTTTTCAGAATATATTTAATCATCATTATGTCCCCACTTTTCAAATGGCAAACGAAAAAGCTGTCAACACTTTAGATTTGATTTTCACGACCCAACCTGGCAGTGTGTATGCAATCGATACAAAATTTGTGCTCGGTAACATAAATAAAGGACATCTGGTAATCTTTTTCAATTTTATTGCCAAAAACAAGGTTAGTAAGAAATCATATATCTGTAAAAAATTTATCTATAACAAAGCTGACTTTGTAAAAATTTCACATTTTCTTTCAAATATAAATTGGGTGCACTTGTTTGAGAATTTAACTATTCAAGAAATGTACGATGAGTTAATTTTCTATGTAAGCGAAGCTAGTAATCGATTCATTTTAGTGACAGATGGCTCTAAAAAGAAAAGTATCTCAAAACCTTGGATTAAAGATGATCTCAAGATCTTAATCAGAAATAAGAGGAATCTTAGATACAGGAACTGTTCATGTAACTGGAAGGATATGAATCTTTATAAAGATTACAAACGTACCTGTAAATTAGTTTTATCAGAAATTAAAAAAGCCAGACTAACATATGAACAAAATTTAGTGGAAAAAGCTAGGAAGAATCCAAAAATATTGTATAAATACTTAAATGATCAACAAGTAGTCAAAGAATCAATTAAAGCATTAAAAAAGTCAAACAATGAATTAACGCACGAACCGAAAGAGATATCAAATCTTCTTAATAAATGTTTTCAAGATGTTTTTGTTATTGAACAAGATGGTGAGCTTCCACCTTTTGAAGTTGAATTTAATGAAAACTGGTCAAAATATAGTGACATTGATCCAAATGATATTAGTTATGAAATGGTATTTAAAAAATTACAAGACCTAAATCAAAATAAATCATGTGGTGTAGACAAGCTTTATCCATCATTGCTTAAAAATTGTGCAGAAGCCTTTACTGTTCCTTTAACTTTGATTTTCAGAGAATCTTTAACCAATAGTCAGCTTTCAATCCAATTCAGATCAGCAAATATTACTCCATTGTTTTAAAAAGGTGATAAATCAATGCCGAGCAATTATCGTCCTGTGTCTTTAACTTCAATTCCGTGCAAAATTATGGAAAGCATAATAAGAACCAAAATGGAAGATTATCTTTATAAGAATAATATTATATCTAAAGAACAGCATGGATTTGTCAAGAAAAAGTCATGTACCACTAATCTTCTGGAAACTCTAGATTTCATCTCAATGAGTCTAGATAAAAGTATCCCTGTTGATGTGATTCTGCTGGATTTTGCGAAAGCATTTGATACTGTTCCGCACAGAAGACTAACAGCTAAATTGAAAGCGTATGGCTTTGGCGGTCTGACACTAAAATGGATTGAAGCTTTCTTGAAAAATAGAAGGCAACGAGTTGTTCAAGGAGAAATTTGGTCGGATTGGGTTGATATTTTTAGCGGTGTACCACAAGGCTCAGTGATTGGTCCACTATTGTTTGTTTTGTATATCAATGATCTACCAAAAGGATTAGAGAATGTTGTCAAAATTTATGCAGATGATACTAAAATGTTCTCGCAAACGGTATCAGAAATAAGCGCAGCGAAACTACAATTAGATTTAGATTTAGTTTTCAAGTGGACTCTTCTCTGATTGGCTTCTTCTCTTTAACACATCAAAATGTGTGGTCATGCATTATGGTCATAAAAACAAATATTTTCCTTATTTTATCAATGGTAAGCAGCTATCAACGTCAGAAACCGAAAGAGATCTTGGAGTTATTTTTAATACAAATCTGAAATGGAAAAATCAAGTGTTAGAGGCTACAAACAAAGCAAATCAAATGCTAGGTCGCATCAGGAAATCATTTGCTCGTTTTGATTGTAAGTTAATTAGATCTCTGTATTTAACTTTTGTTCGTCCTCTTTTGGAATTTGCGGTGCCTGTATGGTCTCCAATTCTTAAGTATGACCGTGAGAATGTTGAAAGGATTCAACGCAGAGCTACGAAATTTGTTTCTGCAATTAGAAACAAACCGTATGAAAGCAGATTGAAGGCTTTGAACATTCCAAATCTGATGGAAAGAAGAAAAAGAGGTGATCTAATTCAATTATACAAGTTCATGCATGGAATAGAATTGGTTGAAAAAAGCAACAAATTTAATGTCACTAAAAACCAAGGAAGAGGTCACTGCTTTAAATATCACATAGAAATTTCAAGGCTCCAACATAGAGATAACTTTTTTCTCAACAGAACCGCTAGCATATGGAACTCGCTGACTAATCAATTAGTTGAAGCCCCCAATGTTAACAGTTTTAAAGCAGGCATTGATTGCTGGATGAGCAGCAATCAATCACATCAGCTGTCTTAGTGTGCCTTGTCAGCACACTCGCTGGCTAGCCAGCTACAGTCGAAACTACTACTACTACTACTAGAATAATAATCTCTCTTATTTTTCATTGACAAAAAATTGTAAAAATATTTAAAATTTTCCTTTAATCTAAAAAAAAACGAAAATTTTAATTGAAAAAAATTTATTTCAAGAGTCAATAGAACGTAAATACATTTAAAATATGTTCGTAAAAAAATTTTCAATTAATTTAGTCTTTAAAATTTTTCTTTTAGATTTTTAACATGATTTTTATGAGAAAAAAAAATCCTATGAGAATATTTCTATGAAAAATTTTTCTACTAAAATTTATTCTAAGAGTTTTGTTTAATTTTATTAATTTTCTATGAATAAGTAACAGATCCTGGAAAAAAGTCTTTTATTATTAAAAATAAAGAAAAATTATTTTATTTAGTATTAGACAAAATTCATTTTCTGTTAAGATTCTTCTAATTTAACACGGTCACAATCTAAAAAAAATTCTTTAAACCTCATCAATAATTTTCGGATAATTTATTTATTTATTTCTAAGGTTGAGGTCACCACTTAGGCCACTTTCGAAACGCTGTAGAATAAAGCGTATCGAATTATTTACATATTAAGATACATAACATTTAAAAAAAAATCTCATTTTGAAAAAAGTAAGGATCTGATAAAAAAGAAGAGTTTTATTTACAATTCCATAAATTAAAAAAAAAACTTTTGATCCAATCTCGTAAGTTCAAAAAGCATTTTTGGAATATCGACTTTATTTTTATGGCTAAATATTTCTTGAATTTTTAATACAAGGTGGTCTTCTTCTGATGCTCTCAAATCAGTTTTGACCACGTATTTGTATACGCTACAGACTTCACCTCGTTCCAGTGAGTTGTCTTCCTCAGCAAAATGACCCCTAAATATTTCATAGACTTAACCTGTTTAATTGTGGTTTGATTTAATTCGATATTTTCTTGCCAGAGATCACGCCTTCTCTCATATGCGCTTCTGTAAACTTTTAAATTAAATACCATTTACATAGTCTTCTCAAGGTTAAAAGTTATTTCGTTCCGTGTCCCAAAACGTCCAACCACATCTAACGGGTGTAGAAATAAAAATGGCACAAAAGTTAAGTTTAATTTTCTAATAGAGTGGACAAGACCTTTCCCAATTTTTTTCAAAATTTATCAAACTGATCCTAGCTTTAAAATAAAAAAAATTATTTCAAAAAGTTGAATTTTCGATAAATTAATAGTAAAAAATTTACGAAACCATCAAAAAAGATTTGTACAACTTTGTAAAAAGTTAACAAAATTTCCCAAAAGCTGAAGTTGTTAGACGATTCACTGGTCTTGGATACAGAAAACGTTTTGTTTATCGTTGGCTAGATATTATAGAAAAAGATAAAACTTTCAAGAGAAAAAAGGAAGTGGTAGACTTGCTAAAATAGCGACGAAACTAATGATGGCCAATCTAAGAGCCTATTTCTATCATAAATCGGGTCATTCGCAAAGAAAGATGGCTAGAAAGTTTAATTGCCACTATACCTATATCGGAAAGATTTTATCAGGATGGCAATTATGTATTTTGGCCTGACTAAGCATCATCTCATTATGCCAATATGGTACAGAATTAAATGTTAGATAAAAATATAAGGTATGTTGCTAAGAAGTGAATCCAGCAAACCTACCAAAAAAACGACCAATTGAAGATTTTTTGGGAAATTTGAACGCTAAAGTTTATCAGGGTGATTGAAAAGCAAAAAATCTTACGCAACTCGAAAACAAAATTCGCGCTTGCCCGAGCAATATCGACCCAAAGGTTGTACAAGACCATGACAAGAGTGTTCGCTCTAGGCTCGATATCATAAGTCGTCATGGAGTTCAATACCTTAAGTGATATTATTTTTTCAAAATAGGAGGGTTCAGTTAAAATTAAAAAAAAATTTAAAGCCTTAGTTAAATAAAAAATTTTTATGATAAAATTAATTTTGTGCCATTTTTTATTCTACACCCGTTATTTGTCTCTGAAGGTCAAGCTTTGACTACTGATAATGACATACAATTTTATTTTGCTGAAAAATCGATATTCTTTTAAAATTTTTTTTTAATCTTTAATCTGAAGACATGACTTGGATTTGATAGTTTAAATTTGAACTAAGAAATGACTAAAAACTCAAAATTTTACCACCCTTTAAGTACGATGATTTAATAGGGTGAGATCTATTATTTGGCCCTAAATAAAGAACAAGCTAAAGAATGTTATTTTAAAAATATTATTTAATAATTTGTTGAGAAATCTAAAGGCAGTTAAAGATTAATTTTGGTTTAAAATGGGTGAATTTTTAGCAAAATAGGGTTTACCACTTTAACCCATTTAGATATCTTGACTAAAAAACAATATTTTTAAATACTGTTCTAAAAATAGCATTCTTTAGCTTGTAAAATTGACAGAAAATATTCAAAATTTTAAAGTATTTAAAAAAATATTATATTTTAAAAAATGAATAAAATAAACTTGGCGATCAAAAAAATAATTTTTTGTTTTTTCTTTTATTTTTTTATTTTCTTAACACTAAAAAAAGACAACATTAACTACTTTACTTTTTAATTGGAAATTGAAAAGGTAGAAAAAATGTGAAAAATAATTAAGCCTAAAAGTTTTAGACTATAATAGATTAGAAAAAAATTTAATAAATAAAATTATTTTTAACTTTAAGTAAAAAAATTATATTTTCACATTTATTTGACTTGACTTTATAAAAACTTTAAATTTTTAGTTAACTTGTTTTAAAAGTCTCAATTAATAATTATTTGTCTTTTATATTCTGATGATTTTTGGATATGTAAATTTTGTTTGTTCACAAATAATCTTCAAAATCTTCAAATATGAAAGATTAGGTTGAGTGGAGTTTAATTTTTGCCTGTCAAATAAATTAAGTGGACAAAGTTACTTTTTTTTTAGTCGAATTATTCAATATTAATCTATTAATAAGAGTTAATTAGTTTAAAAAAGTGCAAATTTAATTTGATTGATTTTTTGAAAATTTTTTATTAAATTGCGCACAATAATAAGAATAATATAAATTATACTGATATTATAGCAATTGACTAAACTAAAACAAATACTTTGAGAATAAAGCTAATATTTTCTTTCCTCAAATAGTCGATTGCTTACTAATATATTTTAGAAACTATTCAGGAAAGATGCAAATAACTTGCTTCGGAACAACCTTGGAAGTAAATCACTTAAAAAAGTTATTTTAAATAAAATAGATCTTAAAACCGGCGAAAAAGGAAGGTTCTTCAACGTTAAGTCTTTACCTCGACCTAATTGATTATTATTGTTTATTCTTTTTTCCTGAAAAGTTAAATGTTTAATAATTTTTTAAATATTTTGTTAAATACCTGTAACTCGGGATTTTAAATATATTTATGTTTTGATTTCTATATTTTAACATTTTTATTTTATTTAACTTTATTTTGATTTAATATTTTTATTCAGTAGAAGCTTTAAATTTTAATAAATAAATTTATCTCAAGTTTTTAGCTTATGATTGAATAATGGTTGTAATTTTTTAGCTTTTAAAATCAAATTAATAATTCACATTCTATAAATTTTGACCAAACATGAATAGCAAAGTGTAAACCATTCATTAAATAAAATACTTTTTATATAAATCGATTCTAGTATTTTTTGAAGAATTGAAAATAGGCAAGTTAAACAAATCAAATATTGAATAAGAATTTCTGAAAGTGTACTTTAAAAGCTGGCTTGTTGCTTATTTCGTAAAAATAATCAAATTATATACTTTTGTTTTTTCAAATGATTTTTTTTCCAGAAATTCTTTTCATAGAATCTAAAACTTAATATTTAAAATAATGGTAATAACATAAAAAAATTATTGAACTTTGTAAATCTCAAAAAATAAATTTATAAGATCAAAATTAAGTAATTAAAAAGTCATATATATAAAAATATATAAAAACATTTTTTATAAAATATTATTTTTTTTTATTTTAAAATGAATTTTAAGTTTTATAAAATTATAACTGCCTAATTTCTTTCTCTAGAAAGTTTCTAGATATTTATTTTTTTTTTTTATTTTCTAGTTATAAATTTTTTATTCAAAAAGAGTAAAGATCAGAAAAATAAAAATCAATTAAAAAGTTAAGAAAACATTGAGTAAAGGAAAAAAGAATTTTTATGAGTTGATTAACATTTTAAAAAAATGTTAGCAGACTTAGTTTTATGCGTTGTTTTTATAGTTTTAATTTTTTATTTGTTTTTAAATCCTCGGCCATAAATCAGTCATTTAATTCAATTCAATTATTTTTTACAAATAATTTTGGAGATAAATAAATTTTGTTTTTCTATTAAAAAAAAATGTTAATATTTTTAAGAAATATTTTTTATTCAAAATAATTACTTAAGTTAATAAAAGTTAATTTATACGAAATTTTTTTATCTGTTATTGAAATTTCAGCATCAAAGAAGTAGTATGTTGTTTTTTAAGACCCCTTTTATTTTATAATCTTTAATTATTTTTAAAATATTAAAAAAAAACATTTGAAAAAATAAGGAATTTAAAGATGAATAAAATTTTTTGAAACTAGCGACTAATAAATAAAACAAATAAAATACAATTTGTTTTTGTATTTGTCGCTTTTCATTCCTTCTTTTTATAAATTTTGCTGTGGTTGATTAAATTTATTCCAGACATAGCATGGTTTTTTTGAATATTAAAGTTAAATATACATAAAAAGCAATCTTGGTTTGAATTTTTTAACTATCAAAATCTTTTATGCAAATAAAATTTAACAAAATGATATTGTCTAAGTCATTAATATTTTGATAATTTTAATTTCGTTTTTTATTTAAATAGTGTCACATTTTTTTCTAATCAAACTAAATTAAAGTGCTGATTTTTTAAAATTTATTAAAAATGACGAAAATTGACTTAAAAATTAAAAAAAATTGTAAATTAGCATTTTAAACTAAGTAAAAATCAATTTTAAAAAACATAATTTTGTTTAATTTTTATTTTTTTATGAACAAACATTTTATTTAAAAATTATATTTAAAGTTAATTTCAAGTGTATTTGTGAAAGTTTCGTAGTTTACTACTTTTTTATCAATAGTAAAATTTTAAAAAATTGATTGTATAAAAGAAAAGAAAGAAAAGTCAAAGTCGTGACCAAATTCTTAGAAAAAATGTACTTTTACACTGTGAACATTTTAGTAATACGAACAATGTGTAGGAATTAAAGGGCAAATTGAATTTTATGATCTAATGTAAATTTCCAATCAAAATTTTAAAACTTATTTTTAAAATAAATGTCTTTTTAATCAATTTTTTTTTAATAATAAATGACTAACTATTATTAAACATAATTTGTCTAATCTTTAGCTACATAAAAAATCTGAAGTAAAAATTAAAAATTAATCAATATTTTGAAATTTTGCAATTCAAAATTTAACTTTTTTTCGCTGTAATTGTTTCAGCCATAATTTGGAAAACTCAATGTGTGGATTTTAATTCTGTCTTTAAAGTTTTTAAATGAAGATTTTAAAAGAATCAATTAAAGATCAATTAGAAAAAAAAAATTTTTTTTTTATTTAAGTTATTAAACATTTAATGTTTAAAAAAAGTAACAAAGAAATTTTATTTCATTATTTTTATTTAGATTTTAATTAATTAAGGTTTGATCATGTGATCATGATAATGAACTTCAAGTTGCCGAACTAAAGATATCCATGAGTATCTTGTGTTCATTTTCCAAATGAAATTTGGGCTTTATTTCATCTTGATCACTGTGCCTGTAACATAATACATATTAATAGAAAAGAGTCTTTTATTTATCTTAATTACTTATTCAATGAAGATGAGTAGAAGGTTTTTTATTTTGGTTTATTTGATTCCATACTAATTGAAGATGTTGCAGGGCTGCTTTCTTTCTTCGAGCATTTATGACCTCGACAGATGCAAAAAATAAATTATTACGAAATATACACTTTGATAAAAAATTTCGAAAAGAAAAATTATTTTTTGTTTGTCATTGCTTAAATACTATAGAATTTTATTTAAATGTAAACCTTTTTTTATCATTTTTAAATTAAAATATTAATGTGAAATTATTCAGGTGGAAACTGAACAACAGATGGAAGTTAATGTTGAACCTTATGTTAAGAATTATTATCAAGAATCTTTTTTTTCGATCTTGAAAATGAAGCCAAAAAATGTTCACATAAAATTGTTATTTTCCTAAAAATCACTGCGGGCTAATCTAATAAAAAAAGTTCATAACTCCTTCATTTTTAAAAAATGAAGACTGAGGCCAAGTGATTTAGAAAGAGGATTTAAAGCTTTACAAAGTTTATTTAGAAGCTTTTTTGGGGTTGTGAAGTTCGTTTCAATTCGATCTTTTCAATTCAGAAAAATTTAAATAACTTTTTTACTAATGCTTAATGTTTAAGCAACTTTGCTTAATCCGAAAACATATGTCTGCAAAAACTCTGCAATGCAATTGCACAGTTGATTAGAATACTTTTTAATGGCGTGCAAAATGCAGAAAATTGCAGAGTACTTTGCAGACTTATTCTACTGCATTAAGCAAATTTGCTCATAGTTGAGCATTTTATAGAACTAAATTATCTATTTTAGTAAAAAAGTTATTCAAGTTTTTCTGAATTGAAAAGATCGAATTGAAACGAACTTCACAACCCCAGCTTTTTTCTATTTTATTATTTTTTCGAATTTTGTCAATCCGACTTTTGACACCTTTCATTAGGGTCGGTATATAAGCTGATTTCACGCAGACATTTTAGTATTGAGAAAAATAAATTTTTGTTTGAATGATACTAATTGATGAACGGAAGCAATTTCCTGCTCAGACATTCATCTTGGTAAACAGTCTGATTAATTGCATTGCCACTTTCAACGATATATGGCTCTGAAATTCCTTTCACCGACAAAGCAACCCAAACTAAAAGTTTTTTCTCTAATTTGTTTGAACTTTCTATTATATTTATCACTAGCTGACATCTACTGCTTGTTCGCGGAGTAATAATTGGCGTTTCCATTTATAGTTGAGTGACTTAGCGTGAAATAACTCTCATCGTCCAAGATAAATTTTCATAGTATAAATACACACCATTTAGAAGGGTCTCTCTTTGATTCTTTTTTTTCAAGTTATATATACCAAACAAACTCTCAGAGATTGCTTTTTGAAATCTTTATTTTTCTGGAAAATCTAAAAACAACTAAAGCCGAACACTTAAGAATTTCGATTTCTCTACTCTTAACATTTATTTATTCAAAAATATGAAATTTTTTTAAAATCTAATGTTTTTGGGACTTTATTTATATAAAATAGAGCTAAAATTCACAAAAGTAAAACAATAGATTTGTTTTAAATTTTGTCTAGTTTATTTAAAAAAAAATTGGATCCTAAATGAGGCTATCCCTAAAATCCGGATCCGGACTGCTGGACATGTCGTCTAAAATACGGACTCGGACTAAAAAGCTTAAATTGATAATTTCAGAAAAAAACGAATTTAAATTTATTGAGAGAAAAACAAACAAGAATAAAAAAATTTTTTAATTTAATGGTTTCAAATTGAATATAATTAATTGTTTAATTTAAATTTTCTTTCCCTTTTAGGGGCCAAAATTTGTCTTTTGGTTTTAATAACACTTTTTAAACTCATATATGCATCTTCTGAAAATTAATTCCGAAAAACAAAATAGTCAATATTAACAACACCACTAGCCAAATCTTCAGGTTTACATATCAAATCACTCTCTTGAATCAATTTTTTGAAATCAAAATTATTTGAATTTAAAATCAATTAGAGAATTTTTTTTGTTTATTTGTTAAAATTTGTTTCGATAAGAGCTCCGCTCATTTTTCAAATTTTTGTTTTTCAAAAATTGTTGCAATAAATTTTTGAATTTCAAATTTTTTTAAAAACCAAATTTTACTTTACGAACCTGTTAGTCTGTTTTTTAGTTTTAGAAGAAAAAGACGGGTCCGGATTTTAGAAATCTCATGTCTATGTCCGGGTTTTAGTGGTGGTTACAAAAAAGTCCGTGTCCGTATTTTAGGGATAGCCCCTAAATGATCCGTAGGACTACTTACGATTTAAGTGAAAAAAAGCGTTGTTTTTGGCTTTATTTCAATTAGTGTTGGAGCTACTCGCGGTTGTCGGCCTATTTATTTTGGCGGGCTATTTTTGGCCCGTATAGTGATTTTGACTTTAACTTAGGCCACCAGAATAACTATCTGGAACAGCAAATATTCAAATAATAAATTTGACTCAAAAATAAAAAAGTGTCCGTGTTTTGAAGAATATTAAAAAATTTTTATATTTAATTTTAAACCCACTCGCCAAAATTCTGTCACTGTTTTGAAAAATTTTGTTCTGTTTACTGTCCGCTTGCACGGACATCAAAACTAATTTCAATAGAAAATATTTACTGAGTCTTAAATACCACAACTTTTAGGCCCCTGAGTTTAAAAAATTTTTTAAGAAAAAAATGAAATTTAGAGTTTCAAAGGACATTGTTTATGGATTTCAATTCAAAAATTAGAAATTCAAATAGAACTTTTTAAATAATTCTAAAAATGAGTAAATCCTTGAAAACATAATAAAAACAAAAATTATTTGATTATTTAAAATTATATTTATTAAAAAGTGAATAATGATGATTCTATGTATTTTCAAGAATTTATTTATTTTTAATTTTTGTTGTTTTTTTTTGTTTTTATAACCCGTTTTGTCCCTTTTTAACACGTTAAAGCAATCACACTTATTTTAATTGTTTTTTCTCTCGGGATACCTTCAAATTTTGATATCTGTTTCAAACAATTTTAAAAGTAATATTCAATTATTTACATAATTTTAATCTAAGCTCGTAATAAATTTATTTAAAAATAAATTGGTTCATTTGGCTCAACAGAGTTTGGCACAAGCTATTGTTCAAATGAATTTAATTTTAATAACTATTAATAAATATTAATGATTTTTAAAGTTCAGGACTAAAAGAGCTAATAACAAAATTTCAAAAGAAATATTTAAATAGAATTGAAATTAATGTTAATTCGAATATGAATCAATTTCCATTAATTTAAATTATCGAATTTTAAATAATTAAAAATTAAATCATTAAATATTAAATCATAAAATACATTTTTTAAATGTTGATTATTTTAAAAAAATCAACTCACTAAATTTTGTGCATCAATGGATCCAAACTCTTAGTATATGTTTTAAAAAAAATATTTAGATAAGCAAATTTCTTCGAAAATTTTGAGCCAACAGAGTCACCAACACCTAGAATTTTTTAATATTTTTTTTAGTGAGTCTATTTTCAGTTTTTAGTCTTGATTACTCTGTTTGCTCCAAATGGAATAAAAATCAATAATTATTAATATTTTTTGGTTAAATAGACCTAACAGATAGTAATAATAATTTTTCCCATTGCTACCAACAAAATATTTGGAGGCGATGGATCGAGTTGATCTATTTTCTCCCTTTTTTCCTATCATGTTTTTTTTATTCTAAAAAAATATTTTGTATAGAACTATAATTCACAATAGATTAATTTTAAATAAAGAAAATATCGAGAAGTTTCATATTTTTACTCTATTCTCGATGGTAAAAAGTCAAATGAAACTTTAATGTTTTAAAAATGTTTTTGATTTTGAATTTCATTTCAAAATGATTGAAATTGTGAATCATTTTGAACAATTTAATTTTTTGAATGTAATGCTTCTAAAAGAAAAAAATAAACTAGGTAATCAGTGCCCAAAAAATTATTTTAAATTTATAAATTATTTTAAAAATTATTTATCTATCTTGTTCTTCTAATTTGAAATATGGGTTTTTAAAAACTAAATTACTTAGAAAAGGCAGAGTAAAAATCTAAAAAATAAAATTTAAAATTTGGATTTGGATTTTAAGGCAGCGATAAAATTAAAAAAAAAATAATTTGCAAAATTTTTTTATTTTTTTAATAAAAAAATTTAAATCTTAATTTTTATATGCGACTAAAACCATTCGAGATTTAAACAAAATTACTTAATTTAATTAAAAAGCGAAAAGAATTAATTTTCGTTTTTCGAGGTCGTCTTGAGTTGCGCTGAAAGATTTATTAGATGTACTGGTGTTATTTCAATTTCAAGGGTATCTTAAATAAAAGATCGATGACTCATATCCCTGCGAACAAAACTCTAATTTAATAAATTTTGGATAAGGATCATTTTGCAGGGTTAGGCGCTAGATTAGATAATAAATTAAATTTTTTCACTTTTTAATATTTTTAATTAAACCGACCGACCGACTCCACCGGTTAGCCAATATTTCTACTGTAATAGAGTAAATAATCAATTTATTTTTTTCAATTTTTGTCTCTAAAAGGTCAATTTTTTAAAGCTCCAGTTAAATAAAATATAATAATGCATCCTAATTTATATTAAATTTTTAAATCTAAAAAACAAATTTAATTTAGAACTTTTTTCTAAAAAATATTTCTAAACAAAAAAATTTAAGCGAATAATTCTTGACCATTTAATCAAAAAAGTAATAAGAAAAAAATCTAAATGAAATCAGAAAATAAGTTGCCATATCGATCTAAATAAATTTGTATATTTTTATGAGGATTTTTAACTTAACATATTATAAAAGTAGAATTAAAATTTGCCAAATAAAAAAATTATGTGAATTAATTTTTTTTTAATTTCATAAAGTTATTTTTTTTTAATTCATATTAAAATATTAAAAAAATTTTTAGACTCTGAAGAAGCCTATTTATATTAAATGTTCTTAAACTTCATATTGCCATAAACATATACACAAAATAAACAATTTCTCAAGGCTTATTGACATTTTTTTGTTTATGTAATTTTTATTTATCTAAAAAAAAATTCATTCAATATAGTGTTCTTTAATTTTCAATTTTTTTTGGAACATAAAATATTGTATTTTTTAACAGCAAAAATTCCTTTAAATTCATGAACAATTCTTTTAAATATTAATTCAAAAGATTTTTTTAAGCATTTTTATCACTGTTTATTGAATTCGGTTTAATGTCTACTCTTATTAAAAAAAATACAAAAAGATATTAAAAATTTGGCGTATTGATTTTTATAAGCCAACAATGAATTTAAGTCAAGTCTTCAAAATAAAATGCCTCAAGCTTTTAAATCTTTTGCAAAATTATTTAAAAAACACCGAAATACACCAAATTTTTATAGAAAAGATAAATTGTTAAATTGACTGCTAAATAAAAATTAAATCTGTCAATTATTTAATAAATTAGTTTGTTCATTTTTTATTAGATATTAAAATATGAAATAATGGGATGCCATTCAAGCAAAGAGCTTAAAAAGGAAACACTGAAAAAAAATGATTTTACAACTGCCAATGGTTTTAAATCAGATCAATGTCAAATTTTTTTGAGCCCCGAGGACATTAAGATAATTCGTTCGTCATGGAGAGATTTAACCAAAAAAGGTGATTTTAAAACTCATGGAATAAATATGATGATAAAGTAAAATATAAATAAGATTTTCAAAATTAAACAATTTAGTTTTTTTATAGAATTTTTCAACGACATCCAGAGATAAAACATATCTGGAAGTTTGCTGCCAAATTGAATACGGAAGAAGAGATGAGAGAAAATCCACAGCTTAGGTCTCACGGCAATAACATATTCGAGGCCATTAACGCTGCTGTAAATACACTGGAAAAAAATAATCGTCAAAATAGTTCACTAGTTGAACTTGGAAAAAAACATACATTTTATGGCGCTAAGAAATGCTATTTTCATATAATGCAGGACGCATTCATTGAAGTTCTAAGCGAAACTCTCGGATCCGAATTCAATGAGCAGAGGAAAATTGCATGGTTAAAATGTTTTGAGTTTTTTACTTGTCAAATATCTAAGGGCTTGGTTGAATAAATTTTTTTTAATAAATATTTTTTAGATTTTATTTATCTTATATAGAAAATTTTTAATTTTTTGTTAAGTGTATTTTTGTATTTTTTTTTAATTCACTTAAAAAATAAAGATTTCAATAAACATTTATTAAAAATCAAGAAAAATAGATAGGAAGTTGAGTATTTATCACACAATAGAAAATTAAACACAAAAAAAATTTGCTAGGAAAATTACAAAAAACAATATTTTGGTTCTTTATTTTAATTGATGCAATCAAAAATTTAGATACTACAGAATAAAATGCCGAGTTTTATTAATTTTTTAATAATTAAGAAGACAAGAATTTTCAAATTATTCTTTATGAATTGTTTTCTTAGAAATTATTAAAATCTAAATTTAAAATGTAAAAATATGCTTCTTTCAAAATTACAAAAAAATTGTTTAAAATTTAACTCAAAATTAAATTGAATTAACTGAAAATAAATTTAGAATTTAAAATCAAATTCTAAAAAATTGAATTTATTTTTAAAAATTATTATTTAAAATTTTTGTTATTGTTATTATTTAAAAGTATATATTATTATCCATTCAACCTTCTCAAAATGTTTTACAATTTTAAAATTTCAATTTTTTCAATCTTCTATCCACAAGCGTTGTTAATTTTAACTTTCTAAGGCAGTCTTTTAAAACTCAGAGTTTTTTAAAAGTCCCAAATTTAAATTCAAATTCAAAAATAAAAGTCCAAGGACAGATTTAAAAAAATAAATATAAGTCTTTAACTTTTGAAAAAAAAAATCTGGACTTGGACTTGATTTGAGACTTGTGACTTTTAATCATCTCTGCTCATACTGCAAGTTTTTAAACTCTTCAATCAGTTAAGTTACCCTTCTTTGTATACCTTCTATACTTATTATGTCTTTCTTTAACATTGAATGCCAAACTTGTAAAGCATTCTCCAAATGAGATCAAGCAAATCAACATATTAAACAAGTTATATAGAAACTTGAAGTTAAAATTATCAGCAGTTGTAAAACGAAACCGTAGATGTTGTATGCTTATGTCAATAGAAGACGTTTAGTAAAAGATATTAAAAAAAGACGGTGATATATTCACTGTCAAAGAGACAATAAGTTATTACAGCAAAAGGAAAAGAAAAGTGTATGGATGCGCCATAGATGCAAGCAAAGCATTCGATAAAATTAACAGATATATTCTATTTAAAAAGCTAAAAGACAGAGTTCATCCACAAATCTGGAGATGTTTAAAAAAATACTACCAGAAATCAATGGCAATAGTTATTAATGGGAATCAAGTCGGCAATATGTTCAAGACAACTATAGGCGTAAAGCAAGGTGGTCCATTATCTCCCAAATTGTTCTCGATTTATACAGAATACCTAATTAAAGAACTTGAATGTAATGAAATAGGTACAAAAACAAATGGATATTTTACTGGAGTTGTTATGTACGCAGATGATATTTTACTTCTCACTAACAGTCTGAATGATCTTCAAAAAGCATTAAATATTTGTGAAAAATATGGTATTCAACATGAAATAAAATTTAATTCTGAAAAAACACAATACATTGTTTTTGGCGAAAAGGTTAAAAATAAAGAAGTTAAACCACGAATGTATAATCAGGAAATTAAATATGTAGAAAAACTAAAATATCTTGGTGTAATTCTAAACAGAAATAACAATAACAAAGATCAGATTGATTCAAGGATAAAAACAGCATTCAGATCTTTCCATAACCTAAAGAATTTACAAATTGACAATAGTTTTTTAGAAATCAGAATTAAAATACATTTGTATAAAGTATTTATAAGGCCTATACTAACTTATGGACTAGAAAACTGTGTCTTAAGCAAAGAACAACAAAAGAAAATACAAACTACAGAGGCTACGATGATAAAAAATATGCTACAACTAAAAAGAACATCAAGAACCACAAATTTGCTACTTGCAGTCAGACTAGAAAAGATCGAAAATAAACTATTGAAAGGAAAACTTGCATTCGTAAAACTACAAAACGGTTAAGATAGATTAAATAAATAGATAAAAGTTTAGTTAATGAACTAAAATGATGAAAAATGTCTATTGATGCAGTTAGAAAAGTACAATTCTAAATTTGAATATATTTTAAAAAACCATCAGAAGCTAAACGGAACACAAAAAGAACGAGATTTTTATTAATTAGAAAATAAAAATCAATAAATAAAAAATAAAGAATGAGGTATTTTATTTTCAAATGATCTTAAATGGAACAAACAGGTTAAAAAATCGAATAAAACACTTGGAATGGTAAAAAGAACTTTAAAGTTCCATAATATAGAATCGATAATATAGTAAAATAGATCACAGGTAAGACCACAACAAATTAGGAATATCCCAGAGAAAGCATGATATACGGTTCAATTGTCTAGACGGTCTCAAAAGTTAGATGTTTCAAGTCAATGTTTTTCGGTTGTTGGAAAAAAAACAATCCAGATCGAACTGATGGTCAAATTAAAGCCGCTAGACCCAAATGCTTAGCCTTGTAGATAGAAAGTACGGACTTAAAGATTGGATTTTGGACGATTAGAGTTATTTCTAGCTTAGTCACTCAACTATAAATGAAAACACCAATTACAGACAGCTGATGCCAGCTAATTTTAAATATAATAGAAAGTTCAAATTCGAGGAAAAACTTTTAATTTGTATTGCTGTGTTAGCAAAAGGAATCTCAGAGCCATGTAAATCGTTTAAAGTGGCAATGAAATTAACCAGATTGCTTACCAAGATGAATATCTGAGCAGGAGATTGCTTCCCTCATCAATAAGTATCATTCAGACAAAAATTTGATATTCTGGCACGACTTGGCAACCTTTCATTACGCAGAAGCGTCATTAGACTTTTTGATCAAAAATTCAATCGATCATGTCGACAAGATGGATAATCGTGCAAATTTTTCTGAAGCTAAACCTGTTGAAGATTTTTTGTCAATGCTAGATAGATGGCTGGAAAGCGAAAACACTTCATCGATTGAAGCACACGATACTTAAATGTCTGCGTGAAATCAGCCTCACATCAATACAAACCCTAATTATAGGTTTCATAGGTTGCTTTAAAATGATAGAGTTAATTTAATTAATTTATAACACTTTTTGTTGAGAAAATTGTTCTAGCATCGGGATTAATAGTTTTCCTTTCTGTATCTTCGCTCTTAATGCAATATAGATGAAATAGCTTTCATCATTCTCCCTCATATAAACACTTCGGAATTGATTATTTGATATGAATGGATATCCATTTAAAACATCAAAATCAGCATCAAATGCTTTCGCAAAATCCAGCAGAATCTAGAGTTTCCAGAAGATTAGTCGTACATGACTTAATCTCGACAAAGACATGCAGTTCTTTAGATATAACATTATTCTCATAAAGATAATCTTCCATTTTGGTTCTTATTATACTTTCCATAATTTTACACGGAAGTTAAAGACACAGGACGAAAATTTGCTCGACATTGACTTTTTTTAAACAATGGAGTAATATCTACGGATGAAGCTTGTCTACACCACATGTTTTATTTTGATTTGGGTCTTGTAATTTTTTAAATACCATTTTATAACTTTTAGTATAAGTGATTATTTTGATCAATATCAATATATTCTGACCAATTTTCATTAAATTCAACTTCAAAAGGTGGAAGCTCACCATCGTGTTCAATAACAAAAACATCTTGAAAACATTTATTTAGAAGATTTGATATCTCTTTCGGTTCTTGCATTAATTCATTGTTTGACTTTTTTAATGCTTTGATTGATTCTTTGATTACTTGTTGATCATTTAAGTATTTATACAATATTTTTGGATTCTTCTTAGCTTTTTCCACTAAATTTTGTTCATATGTTAGTGTGGCTCATTTTATTTCTGAAGAAACTAATTTACAGATACGTTGGTAATTTCTATAAAGATTCATATCCTTCCAGTTACAAGAACAGTTCCTGTATCTAAGATTCCTCTTATTTCTGATTAAGATCTTGCGATCATCTTTTATCCAAGGTATTGAGATATTCTTTTTAGACACATCCGTCACTAGAATGAATCGATTACTAGCTTCGCTGACATAGAAATCATCGTACAATTCTTGAATAGTTGAATTCTCAAACAAATGCACCCAATCAATATTTGATAGAAAATGAAAAATTTTTTCAAAGTCAGCTTTAATATAAATAAATTTTTACAGATATATGATTGCTTGCTTACCTTGTTTTTTGAGAGCGAAATTGAAAAAGATAACCAGATATCCTTTAAAAATGCTACCAATTACAAATTTTGTATCGATTGTATACACACTGCCAGGCTGAGTCATGGAAATCAAATCTGAAGTGTTGACAGCTTTTTCGTTTGCCATTTGAAGTCTTATTTATTTTTCATTTTATTTTTTTTAATTTTCTATGAATTGATACAGGGCCGACAATATTTATATTATTTAAAATTTTTTTCAATTAATATTTACTCCTGTCAAAATCCTTCTTCTAAATTATTTAACTTGCCCGCCTAGATCAAACTTCCCTTTTAAATGATTATCTTTTCTTTTTAAATTAGAAAATATAAAAAAAAAATCTATCTTAAAATAATTTTATTCAAATAAAATATAATATTTAACAAAGAGGAATGGAAAATTTTCCGAAAACATCCAATTCAAACAAACAACTTATAGTTGTGGCTACAACCCAGCAAAACAACATTACCAGACCAAGCCTTTTACTCAGCTTCCATTTACTGATCAAAAAGCAAACAATAAAAATGACCACAGTTGTTAAAAGAACAACCACTGTGTAAATGATACCTTGGCTGTAGATTTTAACAGGCTTCTTTAGATCACTGAGAGCAGATATTAGCCATGGCAAACCAAGACAAATCAAAATATCGAACACATTCGAGCCGATTGAATTCGAAATAGCCATTTCTCCTTTTCCTTTTTTCACCACTATAACACTGGAAATAATCTCAGGCACCGAGGTTCCAAAGGCTAGAATTGTCAAGCCAGCCACTGTGTCGGGTATGCCAAAAGTAAAACAGATAATAACCACCATCCAAACCAGCAGATAGCTCAGACACGACAAATAAACTGTTGACATAAAAAAGGTGAGGAAATAGCGCGGAAAAGGCTTAAAGGTCGGACGTCTGCAGTCCGGAATGGTGAAAAAATAAATCAAATAGACTGGAAATAAGATAATGTAAAAAATTTTGTTCACTAAAGATCCAGGCAGAGCAAACACATCCACAGGCGCATCCTCTTCACTTTCATCGTCAAACGAGGCTACTGATCTGGGACGCTTGAACGGAGACTGGCCAACATTGTCTGGGTCAATAAGACGGATGCTGTCATCATTTAAATCATATGTACCAAACAGATTAACTTTAAATAAAAACTAAAATTTTTCAAAAATTTTTTTTTAAAAATTACATTTAGATTTGAAAAAAAATTCAATTTTTTCATTAAAATACATTATTAGAATGTATCCTAGATAGAGGAGAATTAAAGCGGTTGCTTCGTACCAGTGAACGTAGCCGTCGCGGATGCATGCAATTAGTGCTGCAATCGCTACTAAGTAGTAGACAGAGTCTCTTGTGATGGGAAACCAGTCGATTGAGAGCACCGACTTGGCAGTTAGGGCACACAAGGAAACTATAAAGAGCACATTGAAAACAGCAGAGCCTACTATTGTTCCGACACCCACATCACTCTTGGCGATCAGCACGCCGACCAGAGAGGTAAAAAGCTCTGGCGAGCTGCTGCCAGCTGCCATAAATGTGGCACCTGCAACATCGTCTCTTAGCTGAAGGTCTGTTGAGATGCGGTTCAAAGACTGCACAAAGTATTCATCACAAACAATGGCTATGGCGCAAAACAGGTAGATGGTCACCAATATGTGAAAGATTATTCCACCATTTTGGCGCTCTTGTTCGCTCATAAAATCTGTAGGAAACTCGTCTATGGTCCTATTGCGGCATTCCGTGCTGTTTTTATTTGATGTGTAGGTGTTTTTTGTGTCGTCAATGAGTTTGCGGCTCAGGTATTTGGATGTGGCGATGATGGAACAGGAACCAATCAGGCATATGACACAGACCAGTTTTTGATTGAGTAACAAGCCCATTTTTGCGTTTTAAAAAATTATTTTATTCTCTTAACAGTTTGAGTTGAATTTAAAATTTGGTTTATCTGTCACGAGAAGATTCTTTAGTTTTGAGATATTATTTTATTTGATTTTGATAAAAATTTTATTCTTGAATAAACTCTTCTTTTTTATTTAAATGTTAAATTAGTATTTGTTCAATAAACACCATTAGGGTGGTGCAAAAAAGATAATGTGGAAATGATGAGAGAAAGTGACGAAATTTAAATAAATTTAATTTTACTTTTTGAATCGTTTAGAAAATACTCCAATGACATTGGAATTTTTAATTGAAATAAACAAAGTATTGTTATTTATTATTTGCTTACAGTGGTAAAATTAATTTTTTTTAGCTCGTTTTTTTGATATTTAAACAGATTTGAAAAAGTTTTTTTTCTTGTTTTTTGTTGATTTTTATAACTGCTTAGACAACATTTTAAAGGCTCAGGAAACTTTGCTAATTCATTATCAATATTTGTTTTTTTATTAATTATTTATTTAAATTTTAATTTTAAAAATTAATTTATTTTCAGTTTTATGCCAGAATCGGCGTCTCTTGAATATCTCTTGATTATGCTCAAATAATAGAGGAAAAGAAGAAAAGTAAAGTGCTGTTATGATTAGTGGATTTTTGTTAGGCTTAAAATAATAAAAGCAAAATTTGGTAATTTTACGGGCCATAAAAAACGATACCACAAAACTTAAATAGAATTCCCCAAAATTTTAACTTTTTACCCCAAGTATTAAATAAAATTCCCCAATTATTAAGATTACACATGAAAAAATTAATTAAGACCAAATTAAATAAAAAAACACTAATTTTTATTTTATTACACTTATTTGATTAAAACTTCACTTTTTATTAAAAATTGAATTGTAATTTAAAACAAATTATCCCAATTTTTTATCTTTGAATTATTAATTGAATTTTCTTTAATTAATGTAATTTTAGAAATATAAAAAAGCAACTTTTTCTTAAAAAAACAATGGAAAATAAATCACGAGGCTTTTAATAAACTTAAATTACTAACAGTCTTGAATCAACTTATTGAGTTGTGTGAGAGATATGTTGGGACTGGACTAAAATTTTGTTCCATAGGTTGTCAAATATAAAGCAGGTTTCGAATAAAGAATATCCGACTCCACTGTGTAAATTCTATCTTACTTTTTTTTCTTTTTTTCCTGATCCATGAGATATTTAAACATATATATCCTGTTACTCTCTATTTCATTTTATCTATCTTTTAATACTTTGTTTTTATTTTTTTCTTCTTAAAATATTTTTACTATATTATATTTTAATTTATTTAATTTAATTTTATTTTTATTTTTAAATTTTATTTTTAATCTGAGGCATTTTTTCGGTACATAAAACAAATAAATAAATGAATATAAATAAAATGTCTATTTCAGTCAGCATTTTAGAAAACCAATTTAATGACTCAATGTGGCGCGCAAATGAAGAAAAAAAGCGACTGGGCTTGTCCAAACAAATGTGGAAAAAATACAAAAATTTAGCGTCAATTTAATCATTTTGGTGTCAAATAAAAAAAATGGTGTTAAATAATCAAAAAAGTGTTTTTTTTTATTTTTATGTAATTTTTTATTTTTTGTGGTCATTCTAATAAAATTTGGAGAAAAACCTAAAATTTTTGGGTTTTTTATTAAAAATTTGTGGTATTCTAACTAAATTTCTCTAAATTGCTTTTTATTATCGTAAATTAGCGTAAAATTGCGTTAAATCACCAGTTTTTATTGTACGTAATTTTAAAAATTGTTTTAAAGTCAAAAGTTTTAAGTTCAACCATGAATACTATGCCTCAATGACCGCATGGAACGGTAAAAATTGACTTGATTTTTTAAATTAAAAAATTGTTTTGCTAATTAAAAAAAATAAAAAAATACTAAGTCCTCATTAGTTCTAAAAAAAACAGGTAAAGTAAAATTTCTGATCGAATTTTATAATATTTAATCAATAATTCTACTATACCAATACACACCAATTTTTAATTAGCAATACAAGTAATGATGAACTATAAAATAGTTTTTATTATGTGGAATCGAAATATAAGCCTTAACTATGAATATTTTTGAAAAATTGAAAATTTATCTATTCCAACAACGCGTGGATTAGTGACGAATTGTTTTTTGAATTTTTTTTATTGATTTTAAAATATTTTAATTATTCTAGAATTCGAAGATTTTCATTTTTTTAATTCCTAATAAAGGACTTTCCAACATCGATTAAATTATTTTTTTTTTTATTACTTAAAATTTCAGAAAAAAAAATAACATAAATAAACTAACACTTTAGAATAACATAAATTTATGAACTCTAAATCTCAATTCTCAAAATCAAGAAAGTTCATGGACTTAATTTTTTATTTCTAAAATTTTACCAAAAATGTCATAGGAACTATATTTTCCAATTTCCCAAATATTTTTAATAAATTAAAATTTATTCTTGAACTTGAACATGATCTTTTTAAAACTTATTGCTTTTTAAATATTTTTATTATTTAGAAAAAAAATTTAAATTTAGCTTAAAAAGATGCTAAAATTTTGATTTTTTCTTAATTTACATTGGAGTTTTTCATTCTTGATCGAAAAAGTTGGCTATCAGTAAAAAATATTCAAATAAACTTAAATTCTTTACTAATTTCTTTTTGAATTTATTCCTTTTGCTTGACTGTAAAGTTCTAATTTTAAAAACAATCTGTAACAGACATAAAAACGGAATTAGAAAATTATTAAAATGTTTAAATTTTTTTATTTTTGGTTCACTAAATAATTTCTGAGAGCATCAGCTGCTTTGTATCTATGCGAGATAGTATTTTTAAGCTCTTTGGTCATTTCAGCATAAGTAAGCTCAAAATTATCTGGTTGAAAGCATGGATCCCATCCGAAATCACGCGAGCCTCTAGGTTCGACTATTTTCCCGTTTGTTTTTCCAACGAAAAGTTTAATCTCTTTGCCAGGCTCACCATAAGCAAATATACACTGGGCAAATGCCGACTTGTCTTCAAATCCTGCGAGCATCTTGTACAAACCTTCGGGTTTTAGCTTTTTTAAAAACCATTTTATGTAAGGTCCGGGTAGGCCGTGCATTGCATTAAAACAAAGACTTGTGTCTTCAACCAAAACTGGTGAATTAAGAATTCCTAGAGCTGTTTTGCATTTTTCAATGGCAATTTCCTCGGCTGATTCACCTTGGTACTCGGGCAAGTCTATGTCTTTGCTATCGATCTTATATGACGATAGGTCTCCTATTATTTGATTAAATTCCTTTAATTTATTTGCATTGCCTGTAATGAAACTAATTGTTTTTAAAGGCTCTGAGCTCATTTTTTTAATTATGTTTTCTAAAATATACCGAGTAACAAACATTGGTGATTTAAAATTTTTCTCAAATTATTAAATTTCAGAAATTTATGAACCAGATTGAGTTATAAGCCAAAATTTTTTGTCTTGAAACTAAAGCAGATTAAAAAAGATTTCAATTTTTTAAATTTAAAATTTTTAGTTTTTTCGATTTTTTGAGTAATGTTTTTCTTGTCAAAATAAAAAAGTTTCTATATTTTTTAGTCGAAAAAAGCAATTTATTTTTTCAATGTTTAAGAATAAAAAAATATTGAGTAATTTTATTTAGGAGGAGTAGTATTAGAAATAGTTGAAAAACAAAAATTTTTGTTTATAAAGTTAATTTTATGTAGTAATATTCATGTTATTTTGTGACCAAGTACTTGACCTCCTTGACTATTTGACTTGGTTTTGTGACCAAGTTGGTCACAGGCGTCGGTGACCAGAAAATAGAAAAAAGTATGCTTTGACCAGACTTTAAATAAATAAGATTTTTTTGTGAAAACTAAAATTTTATTAAAAATTGTGTTTGAATGCCAAAAAATAATGAAACTAATAAAAAAATAAAATTTATCTATGAGATCTAATTTTGTGTAGCTTTAATTCTTTCATACATTCATAAAGACCTTCACAAACATCGCACTCACCTGATTTTTTTGTCCATTTAAAACTTTTCTTGTGTATCCAAATGCTTCAATTGTGACCATTTTATGGCATTGAAATGGTGCTGACTGGATACTCATGGGAAGTCTGGTGAATTTATAGAACTTCCAATAGTGTCATATCGTTGTGACGTAGCTGATAAGAGGATGATGCGGGATATTGTAGAATGCATTGGTAAGATCTAATTTTGTAAACCATTCCATAGCTAAATATTTATGTTTATTAAATATTTCGTAAACAGAGGGAAGATATTGTTTGAGACATTTTATGATGCCCCTGAGGTGGAAGTAGTCTATGATCAGTCTACGAGTACCGTCTGGTTTTGGTACAACGTTTCATAAAAAGAAGATTTTTTATCAAAGATAAGTATACTTCGATCAATATATTTTTGGCCATTGCATCAGTAACTTTAACGGCGTCTTCTGAGTGTGGCATTCTGCTGGTAATTTTTTTTCCAATTTTTATCTCCTATATTAAATCGGACACCTTCTTTAAAACAGACGAAGACAAAGTTTCCGGACTATCAGTTGGTGGAAAAAACAAGCCATTCCAGGCCGAACTGATGCTCAAATTAAAGCCGCTAGACCCAAATGCTTAGCCTTGTAGATAGAAAGTGCGGACTTAAAGATTGAATTTTGGACGATTAGAGTTATTTCAAGCTTAGTCACTCAACTATAAATGAAAACACCAATTACAATCAGCTGAAGCCAGCTAATGATAAATATAATAGAAAAGTCAAATTCGAGAAAAAACTTTTAGCTTCTATTGCTGGAATCTCAGAGCCATGTAAATCGTTGAAAGTGGCAATGCAATTAATCAGATTGCTTACCAAGATGAATATCTGAGCAGGAGATTGCTTCCCTCATCAATAAGTATCATTCAGACAAAAATTTAATATTCTGGCGCGACTAGACGCAGAAGCTATTTGTTTAGCTTTCATTACGCAGAAGCGTCATTGGACTTTTTGATCGTTAAAAAGTTCAATGTTTTTCCAGGCCGAGCCCACGCTTTAGCTAAATTTGACTGATTTTGTATTTTATATTCAGCTTTCGAAATTTTTCTTTAATTTTAATAAAGACTGACTGACTCGTGGTCAAGCCACCGGTCAGCCAAACATTTTTAGTCACAGACAAAAAATATAAAAAATTAATATATTATCTTGATAATTTTTTATCAAACTTAAATAGCTTTTAGATGTTATTAAATAACATTTTTATAACATTGATCTAAAATTCAATCGATCATGTCTGTTACTGGATGATTAACAAAGATAGTTGTTTAATAGTTTATTGAAATAAAATAATATATTTAAAGGATTGTGTTCGCTTCTTTTATATAGCATTGACATCTGAATCTCATTAGAGATGATGGGTCTTATAGAATATAATTCTATTCTGATTCTAGAAGAATTCCAAGGTGTGCTAATTAATAACATAGTCAAATATTTTATATAAACACGAGTTGATCATCAAGTAAGTGAATGCTTAAAGTCTGGGTAACATGTCGACAAGATGGATAATCCCGCAAGTTTTCCTCAAGCTAAACCTATTGAAGATTTTTGGTCAATGCCAAAAAAATGGCTTGAAATCGAAAACACTTCATCAATTGAGGCTCACGATACTTAAATGTCTGCGTGAAATCAGAAACTTTGTATTCCCCCGTTTGCCTTCACGTATGTATGATGGTGCTTTAAATGTATGGAAAAATAAGCTCAAGGTATTGTAGGGTCTGAATTTGCTAATTCATCTCTTTAACATCATTTTCTTCAAGCCATTTTCTAGGACGACACAATCTATGTTTGTTGTTGATACTTAAGTTATCTTGATGATTTTTGATAGTATTACTAACGCCTGTTCGAGAAGCCTAACAAAGCTGAGAAATTTTTGTTTGAGTATAGTTAAGCTAATTATAAGCTTTTGTTTGCTACTTTGTTTCATCAGAGACTCAACTCAACTAAACCGGTTCTGAATTAGGGAAAAGGATTGATACTTGTAATTAAATATTAAAAAGCATGTTTTTTAACATAATCCATCACAAAAGCTTTATTATATTTCTAAAACTTAAAAAATTTATAATTATTTAAAAAGAAGACAACATAAATAAATTGATTGTTTTGAGTAAGACTTTTTTGGCTTGATAAATCATAACTTTGAAATGCTTCAAATCAACTTTTCAATAACTGTCTCAACTAAAAATGACTTTGATTCTCTAAAATAAAAGTTGCCTTTTTGTTTTTTCCTTGGATAATCTCCTTTTCACTCTCTAAATCACTGCTTTTTATATTTGAAACATAAACATTAAAACTAATATATTTATAAATAAATTTCGTAACTTAAACAAAAATGCAATTTGAGTCATCAAGAGAACCATTCACAAGAAAGCTCTTTATTGATGTCGCCACAAAACGTCACAGACTTTCTAATCTAATTGATAGTGAATTTTCGAATTCGTTTAAAAAGCTTAAAGCTTTGTTAGATAGTTTAGATTCAATGGTAAAATTATATGTGATAGTTAATGTGAAAATACTAATTCGTTTTTAAAAGGTCAACTTATCTACTGATGGCTGGGTCTCACCAGCAAATGATCCATATATGACATTAAACTGTCTTTTAATCGATAATACTGGGATAAGAAAAAGTTTGTTCTGGATTTTTTTCCCTCATCCTCATGAAGGACCTCGTATTTATAAAGCCCTTAAAAAAGTATTCTTTTTTTGAAATTTTATTAAAATGTTTAAAGATTTATTATTTATTTTTAGACAACAAAAGAATAGGTATTGTGGAAATTCAAATACAAACAAAACAAAAATTCTTCCAATTTTGATAAATTTAAATTTACTAAAACAAAATATTTTTTAAAAAATACTGCAAAAAAGTGCAACCTACTACAATATTACCTCTGTTTTTTAGCAACAATTTTTGTTCTATTTTTTAATTTTGTACCAAATTTCACAAAACCTTTTTTTTTTGAATAAGAAAAAAAATTTTATGTAAAAATGGTGCAAAAAAGTATGTTGCACTTTTTTGCAGTATTTTTTAAACTAATACTTAATAGTTAGACTAATACTTAAATATTAGTCTAACTATTGTTCCATCAGAAAAACATTTTCAGCAGATTATTGAACAATTACAGATAAAAGAACTTCTCTAAGTCGTAAAAGTGTCAAAAATTTGGTCTCTTTAAATTCTTGGTCAGGCAATTTATGATAATAAGAAAATACTTATGTAGATTTTTTTTTGATTTTTTTAGAAAAATTTTTTTAATTTAACTTGAATTTTTTAGATTACAAATTCATTAATCAAAAATCAAATATTTCTAAAAAATTTTGCCACAGATTTTTCTTACTATCTCCTTAAAAATTTCAAATGAACAAGAATTAAATAAACAGCAGAGAAAAAATCAATCACAAAACCGGCTTAGAACTGGTTCTTCCCAAAACTGTTTTCAAACCGGTTTACGGAACCGTTCTACCAGGCCTATTCCCATCGTATTTAAAATTTTTTACTTGATGAATTACCAGGAAATTGTGGAATATTTATAGTCAAAAATAAAAAAAAAAGCTTATTTGTGATCAATAAAAATACACATAGTTGAAGTTTATAAAAAATTTAATCTAATTTTAATCTAAGTCTTTGTGTCTATGTGACTTAAATATAGCTATTTTAGTCAAAATAAGATTGTAACAACACAGTCACAATTAATTTCATTGTTAAATCTAAAACTTAAACTCATCTAAAAATGTTTGAATTAATGCTCGGTTGCTGGCTCGCATTTCTTTGAATAGGTATCTAGACGAATTCCACAAACTTTCTATCCGGTTAGTGCATGTCCCTGTTTCTGGGTCTAAAAAATTCAAAAAGTGATTAACAGTCTGATGCTTGAAATTTTTTGATAAGATCACTAGCAGTCCGAATAGAATAGGTACCAGAATTACATTTTTTATAAATTATAGCTAACAAAGTTACAGCTTCTCTATTTGGAACCATTTGCATGTAACATTTGCCATTAATGTTTTTGTCTTGTCTTTGGAACATTCCAAGCGCCCATACTTGTGGTATTTTCAAATCTTTTCCTTTATTTGTCAAGAAAGACATATACAGTACTGTTACGATCCGATGAATTAACGTAATTTTACGTAAAATTTGGTGAAATTTGGTAAAACTCAAAATGTCCAAAATTTTTGAAAAAAATCCAAAATTTCGTAAAATTTTTTTTTTTTTTTTTTTTTTTCTAGAAACTCTCAAAAATTATTGTATTATTTTTTGACCAACATTAACGTAATAAAAGGTAATTTCTGGTTAATAAAAGTCAAAACAGGTCAAATTTAGTCAAAAATGGATAATTTATTTACAATACGAAAAATGTAAAATACATTTAGGTTTTCTATAAGTTTTTGCCTAGTTTAAACAAAAAAAAACTTTTTGACTAAATTTGACTTGTTTTGACTTTTATTAACCAGAAATTACCTTTTATTACGTTAATTTTGGTCAAAAAATAATACAATAATTTTTGAGAGTTTCTAGAAAAAAAAAAAAAAAAAAAAATTCTTTACGAAATTTTGGATTTTTTTCAAAAATTTTGGACATTTTGAGTTTTACCAAATTTCACCACATTTTACGTAAAATTACATTAATTCACTATATTTTACGTTAAATGACGTTTTCTAGAAACTGGTATTTCACGTAATTTATCGTCAAATTTGGTGAATTAACGTATTTTACGTCCAATTCTATTTCTGATAAAAATCGTTTTAGACAGTCTGAAGTTTTTTTCTCAAGACAAATTTTTGGCTGTGTCAATTTTAAGGTAATTTTTAATCGCTTGTTTGAACAAAAATGTGGTGAATTCATCGGACCGTAGCGGCACTGTATATTAGGATATTTTTTCCTTACAAATTTTTTTATGTGATCATAATTTTTTTGGTGATCATTGCATTAAAAATTTTGATCACATCCTGTGTGATAAGAGAAATGTGATCAGCTATGATCATATATTCCGCAAGACCCGCATTTATTAAAAACTTAAATTTTTTTTTTCAAATTGAAAATTTTCTTTTTCATTCAAACAAAAAACTGAACTTCGAAATTTGAAAAAAGTAAAAGAAGAGTCATTAAAAATAAATATTTAAAAAAAACTTGTGTGCAATAAATTGTAGAGTTTTTATAGAGCTTAGAATTCGTTTGTACAAATTTGTACAATATTGTACTGTATACAGGACCATTTTTGCACAATTAGAAAAAAAATTATAACTTTTTTACTTTTTTTACTGTAATTTTTGTACTAAAATTTAACATTGCCGCCCAATTCTATTTCTGATAATAATCTTTTTAGACAGTCTGAAGTTTTTTTCTCAAGACAAATTTTTGGCTGTGTCAATTTTAAGGTAATTTTTAATCGCTTGTTTGAACAAAAACTTAAAAAAAGGTGAGATTAATTTAAATTTTTTTTCTCTGTTATGCAATTTTTTAGTCAACTAATTTTCATTAAATAAATTTATGAAAAAAAAAAATTGTAAATTAAATTTTAAAAACCTATTAACAAATATCCAAGCTCAGATCGTCGAAGCAGCTAAACGAAAACCAACAAAAAAAAACAAAACAGAAAAAATTTCCATGATCTCTTGACATAAATATTTCTCTATATATTTTACTAGTAACCATGGCAACAAGAATACCTTCAAAATTAAATATGTGCTGCTCAACTCTGTTTTGTTCAAAACGTATATTTAAAATTTAAACTTTTTGTCCAAATGCCTAATGTAGATTTTGACGACGACGATGCTGCCACTGGCGAGTATCGATCCAGGTTCTCACGATCACCGTCCAACCAACGATCCAGCATCCTCAAATCGTCCAGAAAAGTGGTCAACTCGGACGATGACGACGATGCATACAGCAGTCGTTTGAGCGCCCGCAACAGACACGAGGAGCCTATTTCGTCTCGGTCAGACATCATGTCAGCTAAACCACCAAGTGGCCGCACGCCATCCTCTCTCAGCAACCGATACGACTCGAAAGACTACTTGAAACCAAGATCCACACTGCCAGCCATAACTTATCCAAAGATAAGCAATGACAGCGATGACTCGCTCACCGATAAGTACAGCAAATTTTCCAAAAAAGACAAAAGACACAATGATGATTTGAAGAGCTCTAAATTTGATTCTAAATATGATTCAGTTTATGATGGCTATCCGCTCAAAAGCGAATCTAAAAATATTGATTCTAGATATGATGACGACATAATAAAAGGTAATTATTATTATTTTAACTAGAGAGCCCATTTCTTTGTATACAAAGTGGACAATGATATGGATTTAACTTTTAAATCTGGAATTCAGAGCATTTGTATTTAGATTCAAATTTTTTTTTCTTAGTGAATTGCTAACTTCTATCTTTTTTACATCATATAAAACTATTGGGAATGGTAAAACCTTCCGTAAATCCTTGAAAAATTACCCAGGTGTTCTAGTCTGTAAAAGGCTTAAATTATTTTCAATTTATAATTTTTTCATAGTACGTAACATGCCTTACATGCTATCTAGATTAAAAAATTAAATGTATTAAATCATTTTTGGTATAATTTAAGTTAATTTCCACAAAAATACCGTAAAATCAAGAATTATTTCCTTACCATTGGTGATAAAATTGAACATATTTATGAACAATATTTAAAGATAATTTTAAAACAAAATTTACACTAAAAATTTACTTTATTAATTATTTTTAAAAGATTATTTAATTTCTTACAGTGGTTCTTGCTAAAGTGAAACGTTCTGTTCCTGAAAGAGGAACGGAACCATTCCCATTCCATTCCGTTCCAGCGATTCCATCCGTTCCATTTCATCCAATTATTTCATTCTGTCCCATTCTTTCCTATTAATTCAATCTTATAAACAATCGATTGATAAGAAAAAAAATACAATAGTTTAAAATAAAAACTAATAAAAAAAAGTGAACAATTTTTTAAAGAAAGTTTCTTTAGCAAGAACCACTGTATTTGAATTTATTAGGTGGATAAATTTCTAATTCAAATAATTTTAAATTTTAAGCCTAAAAATGGACTTTGACAAAAATTATACTGATTTAAAAATTTAAATAAAAAACAAAATATTAATTTAACTTAGATAAAAAATTGATAAAATTTAAATAATTTAAATTTTCAAATTTCGATCAATTTTTTCTAACTAAATCAATTTAATATTTTGTTTTTATCTTATTTAAATTTTTAAATTTTTGTCAAATTACGGAAATTAAAGTAAATAAGTAAAAAAAAAAATATTAATTTGGTTTAGTTTAAAAAAATTAATCGAAATTTGGATAGTTTTTTTTGTTTTCCTTCCAAAAATCAAAAGGGTTTCATTCTTAGAGGGTCCCAAATTATATTTTTATTTCTTTTTTTTAAATTATTAGATTATGATTACAATTTTTAAAATTGTTTTTTATCAAAAATTTTCTTTTCTTACTATTTTGTGAGTAAATATCTTGAGTTAAGCGGCAAAATGAAGTAGAGTAAGTGTCGTTAAGTTTTAGGTATTTTTGATTCTATAAACATCTTTAATTATTTTTTTAATAATTAATTCCAACCAAAAATTTTCAAATTTCTGATCAAACCTTAAACAAGTATTTAATTTATTCTTTACTTGAATTTCTAAGTTATATTTCAAAATAAGTCCATTTTTAGGCTTAAAATTTTAAATTATTTGAATTAGAAATTAAGCCACCTAATTGTTGAATCGTGTTAGCGCAAGGTGATCATTTGATCATGTGATCATCATGTACTAACCGAAATTTTTGGATTAAAGGGAAAAAAGAAAAGAGAGAATAGCTTCGGTTTAACCCTTTTTATTGAACGAGAGGAAGATACTTCATCTGGCGAATGAGAAATTCAAATGAGAAATTAAATAATCTTTTAAAACTGATTAATAAAGTCAATTTTTTAGTGTAAATTTTGTTTTAAAATATTCTTTAAATATTGTTCATAAATATTTTCAATTTCATCACCAATGGTAAGGCAATAATTACACAATGACGTCGAATATTCGATATATGTTAATTGGAAGCCTTCCTTATACTCTTCCATCAGTCTGACAACTAATGGTACCTAACCAATCTCTCAATCAACTCATAAAGGCTATTCTAGTCTGCTAATAATTTTAATATTTTATATGCCTCGTGATTTATAATGTTAGAAGTAGTATCATATTTTAGCTTTAATATAAACCAAAATGCTGAATTTTGTATTATTTGTATAATTTTAATATTATTTTTTGAAAATGAATTTAAACAAGGCAAGTCAAAAGTATAACGTCAAAGTCAAGAGGGAGATAAAGTAAACATTTAAAATTTTAAGAATCTTTAAAAAAAATGAACCAAATCAAAAAGTTAAATGTTATTATTTCAACAAAACCAGAATGGATTTATATGCCCAAAGTTAATTCTGAGCTCGAACTTGATTTGTAGATTCTGGCGTTGCATTCAGAATAGTCGAAATCTTCATCTAAATCGCTATCAAATAAGACCTCATCATCATCCGCTTCAGAAAAACTTGACTCATTCGCAGCATCAGAATCATCCTCGTTATGTCTCTGAGAGTCGCCAGAGCGGCTAAAGCAGCAGTTCTTTTTTTGCATTTTAAAAAAATGAAACTGAGTTGTGCAAAAGTCAAAAGTCAAGTCAGCTGACTTTAAATAAAAAAATAATTGTCAAGTCGAAGTCATTTTGACTAAAAAATTTAATTCCCATAATAATAAAAATTTAAATATTTAAACCAAATAACTTTCATTTTTTATAATCCAATATGATTTTGAATTTTTCATATTTCAAAACATTGCTTTTTAAACCAAAGTTTTTATATTGAGAAAAAACGATAAATATTTTCAAGCTTTATTTTTAAAAAAAATTTTCCAAAACATTTTTGAACTGCAAAAATCTTCCCAAGTCAACGAGTTTATTAAAAAAATTTTTTCACCATTTTCGTTTTTCACATTTTTGAAATAAAACAAAATAATAATAAAACTTCTAGATTACATCAATAAAATTAAAAAAATAAATTAATTGTGCATTAACAAATATCAATCTTTCTAATAAGGTTTCAATTACAAATTATATTATTATATTATTATTACAATTTTAATTACTTATCAATTTCAAAATTTCTGAGATCAATATCTTAATTTATGTGATCTGGTTAAAATCAAAAAAAAATTTTACTGGCCACATATTAGGTGGTCAGTCAATAAAATAGCTGGTCACAAAATCGACATAATTAAAGTGGACAAAAATTTAAAAATTTAAAAAACAAAATAAATTTATTTCAAAAAAATCTATTTCATAAATTAACTTTTTTTTATAAATAAATTTTTTTTTGTCAGAAAGAAGTAGCCGCTATTCCAGAGATGAGCCACTGACAAGCACAAGAATAAGTGAGATAAACGATGAGCCAAAGTCGCACAGAAATCGGAGCAACTCTTTGGATCGGCTGAATTCAACTTACCCATTAAATACACCCTCAAACAGACTTGCAAAGTACAATAGCACTAATAACATAGATAACGCATCCGAGACCTACACAGCCAACTCACTGAATTCCACATCGATTTCGGTGCGTGAAGCCAAGAGCCGTAGTTTTTTAGTCGGCTCGCTGAGTGCCTTGAACGGAAAAGGTCTTCTGAGCACAGAGGAATTGGACAGACATTTTTTGGATCGAAAAGCACGAGTTTTGATCGCAAGTTGGAACATGGGAGGCGTTAAATGTCCACCGAAAAATCTAGATCAACTTGTTCTGCCTGATGTGATTCAGACCATGCCCGATGTTTTGGTTCTGGGTGTTCAGGAATTCAATTTAAATCAGTAAATAGATTTTTTCCTTACTAACTAGCTTCCTTCTAGTTTACCAAATGTAAACTTAAATTTATTATAAATCTCATTTTTTAATGAGGCTAAGATTAGGGTCTAAAAATTTATAAATGGCCGAGAAGAACAAGAAAAGAGAAGAAATAAAATGAAACATGTCAAAAATTAAAGTTAAAAAATTGAAAAATAAAAACCAACTTTTTTAAATTTAATTAATTTTTTAAAATAGTGAAAAAAATTAAAACTAAAATTTAGACTCTAAAATTAGGATATAATATTATAAAATTAGGATATAATATTATAAAATTAGGATATAATATTATAAAATTAGGATATAATATTATAAAATTAGGATATAATTTTACCACAAAAATAGTAAAAAATACAAAAATTGAATAAATTTTCACACATTCAGTCATGTTTCACTAATTTAGCTACAAATTTATTTATTTATTTGTGAAGAACTAAAGCTCTTTCAGATTAAAAAATAAATTCAAAATTAATAAAGCTAAATATCAAGTAAAATATGATAAAAATTGATAAGCATAAAATAAAGTAGAAAAAATAGACAAGTTGGTACGGGTATTAAATTTTATATGATATTTTATTAAAATTTATTATGGAAAAAAAATTACTAAAAATATTTACTTTTTTTCAATTTTTTCTACCATTTTAATTTATAATCAATAAAAATTTTGGTAAATTGGCCCAATTTCTTTTTTAAAAAATTTTTTTTCTTATTTTAATTTTTTTTCAAAAATTAATAAAAAATCAAAAATTGTAAAAATTGAAAAAAATTTGGAGTTTTTTTGGCCCTTTTTGATTTCAAGAAAAGCATTCGACAAAATTTGTCGTGAAGGAGTTTGTTTTAAATTTGCCTCTAGAATGAATAAACACCTTTGGATACTCTTGAATAAATACTGGAACACTTCCTCAGCTTTTATCTACTTGAATAGAATCTCTTCGAATTTATTTAAAATTGAATGTGGTGTTAAACAAGATGGCATTTTATGCTGATTCATATTTAAAAAATTTATCAATAATTTTCAAATTTTGCTCGATCTTTGTAAAGACTTTGCACTCAAATGGCGACTTAGATTCAATTCATCTAAATCAGGAATAACTTTTGAATCCCTTACTATTCTCAAATGACTTTTGTTTGAATCTATCAAAAGACAGGCATTTTAAAAGTAAACCTTGGCTTTACACTTAACTCCAACCTATATTTTAACTCCATTGGAATCGAAAAATTCAAACAAGTCTAAAAGTGTTTTTATTCCTTTCTTCTAAAATAAGTGTTCTTTCACCCCTCTTTAAGAGAGCTTCATTTATATAACTTTCTATATATCCCAATTTACCTCATTTCTTGAATCTTCAGAGCTCTCAGAATCAGTCAATTATATTTTTACCCAAAAATTCTAATTTATTTGTACGCTTAAATTCAAAACACTTGACTGCGGTCGCTTTTTTTACTTTTTTTTTACTATTTAAAAAAACGAGTAGAAAAAGAGATAAAAAATAATTTTAAAAAATATTTTAATTTTTTTTACTTTTTTCCTTTTACTTTATTTTAGCTTTTTTTGGAATATTTACGTAAAATTGCGCAAATTTAGCAAAAAAACTCTTTTCGTATCAGTAGTATATATCTTTGTTTTTGATTTTTTTGTATATTTTTTTCTTATTTCCTTTTTTATTTTATTTTATATACCCGCAAAACAAAAAACGCCAAAATAAACGCTACAAAAACGAGTGCTTTTTTTTAAATTTAATTAATCTCCGTTTTTTTAGTAACCATTACTTAAAGATATTTAAAAACCAATTATTTTACATTTCAAAAGATAAATTTAAAAAAATTTCTATTTTTTTTCATGCTTTCTAGAAAACGAAAAGTTATATAAAATAAAACAAAAATAAATGCTTAGTTAAAATTACGTTAATTAAATTTTTTAAATTAAAACAGTAAAACTTTAAACTGTAAAAATTAGAACTTAAATCGATTTATCAATTGACTCTATTTTAAATATTTGATTAAACATCACCTTCAAGCCCTCAACTTCACCTCGTTTTGGGGTTAAGGATTTGTAAAATTAAAATAAAATGTTAATAAAAAAATTGACTTTTTGAATTTTTATTTTAAATTTTAAAGTATCAAAATTTTATTGTTAGAGACTTCAAGAAGGAGGCTACTGAACTGCAAAAGTATTAATGGCCGTTTTGATGTCCGCTAGGGACAAATTAAATGTCTTTCATATTTAATTGCTTTTATGATAGAGAATTTTTTAATCTATTATATTAAAATAAATATGTTAAAAATTAAATTTCATCTGACCCGAGATCAAGATGACCTTCATCTATTTTTGCGGTCCATTGGCCGCTTCCAACAACAGTAAACATTATTCCTTATAGCTTTTTGTTCGTTTATTTATTAAAAAAATTTCATTAAAATTTAATTTAATTTAATTTTTATTATTGCCTAATTTAATTTTCAAAAAATTTATAAAAATAAAATTTTTTTTGAATTTTGATGGCTTTTTTCGTTCTACGGGGAGCTTTAATTTTTTTATTCTGAAGAAGCTTTAACTCTTTGTATTTAATAAAATATTGTCCATACCTCCATTCTGAATCTTATGAAATTTTCTTCTCAATTTTATTATTTTTTAAAATAAAAGTAAATTTTATAATATTTTTGTTTTAATTTTTTGAATATTTAGAAAAGAATGGGAAATAAGCCTGCAAGAACAAATCGGACCCACTCACGTTAAATTGTCTTCTTATTACCACGGCAGCATCGGAATAACAATTTTTGTAAAAAGAGAAATAATTTGGTTCTGTTCAAGTACAAGATTTAAACAATAAAATTAATTTTTAAATTAAGAGGCTTATTTTTAAGTTGTGGAATATGAACATATAAATTTTAGGGCCGTGCAGGCACCATCTCGCACCAAAGGTTCTGTTTTGATCACATTTCAGCTTTTTGGCACTCTCATGTGCTTTATATGCTCCCATTTTGTGGCAGGCGAGGGTAACATCGAATCACGAGTAGAAAACTACAAAGCAACAATTCAAAATTTAAAACTGCCCAAAAAATTAAATTCCAAAAACACAAACCGCACACCAGGAACCGATGGAACTGATAATTTTGATATAGTCTTCTGGTTTGGCGATTTAAATTTCTTGGTCACTAAAGAAAGAGAAAAAATTGAACGCAAAGTTAACCATTTGCGTCACCAACGCACCAACAACTATGAAGAGATTGTCAATTATGATGAGCTTAACCAAGTAATAGCAGAGGATAAAGCATTCAGGGACTTTCTTGAAGGACGCATTACATTTGAGCCTACATATAAGTATGACGTGGAAACGGACAACTACGATACTTCGCATAAAATTCGAATACCGTCCTATTGCGATCGGATTCTGTTCAAGAGTCGGCAAAAAGGCAGTGTTTCCTGTTACCACTACAATGCTGTCAAGGAAATTAAGTTGTCAGACCACAGACCAGTGTTTGGTCTATTTGAGGTCACTATCAGACCTGGTGTTGACAAGTAAACAGAAAAGCTAGTCAATTTTTTATTTTATTTTTTTTTTATTTTAGGGTTCCATTGTCGTATGGCGAATTTGACAGGCAGATTTATGCTGCTGGCTATCAGAGAAGACAAATGTTCAGAGCGCATGATGTTGGTTTTGATTTGAAAAAGTCTAATTGTAGCATTCAATAGATTTAAAAATTTTATAATTTTTCTCTTAAATAAAATTTTCATTTTTGTTTTATTTTTTTAAATACTATTACAAAAAAAGAAGTAAAATCCAAGAAAAAATGCGATAATTTCAGCAAGATGTTCGAAGCACAGATTGGTATCAAAGTAATCACGAAAAATTTTCAAAAATGATTAAAAAATTTTACTTTTGTATTTTGTGACGTATTTTAATAAATTTTGAATTAATTCTCTAGCTTATTTTATTCTATACTTTACTTTTAAAAAATCATTTGAGTATCAGAAAATAATTGATCTTAGAAAACTATTTTTTTTATTACAAAATTTACGCTAATTTGCCAAAAATCATAAGACATATTATCCAAATCTACCACAATTTTTACCAGATCTTGAGATTAACTCAAAATATCTTTTTGTAAATTATATGAAAAAAAAATAATAAAAAGTAAAGAACTTATCAAAAATTTTATTCATTTTTAACTAAAATATTGGAAATTTGACCTTTTTGATTTGTGTACGAATCATTCCTTTGTTTAATGGCTCCAATTCTATAATAGCGTCCGTCGCTTGTTTTGAAAGCATCCTTTTAAATGAATTATTAAAATAAATATGGTGTTGATTCGATCATTGGAATTTACCATTTTTTTAAAAACCCAAAAAAGAACGATTTTATGATATTCTTTTAAAAAATTTAGTCATTTCCTTTTTTTATCTAATATTTTTACAATTTTTACTGAATTTTACGTGAAAAATAGCAAATTTTCGTCAAAAAATTGGGGTTGTGAAGTTCGTTTCAATTCGGTCTTTTCAATTCAGAAAAATTTTAATAACTTTTTTACTAAAATAGATAATTTAGTTCTGTAAAATGCTTAATGTTTAAGCAACTTTGCTTAATCCGAAAATATATGTCTGCAAAAACTCTGCAATGAAATTGCACAGTTGATTAGAATACTTTTTAATGGCGTGCAAAATGCAGAAAATTGCAGAGTACTTTGCAGACTTATTCTACTGCATTAAGCAAATTTGCTCATAGTTGAGCATTTTACAGAACTAAATTATCTATTTTAGTAAAACAGTTATTCAAGTTTTTCTGAATTGAAAAGATCGAATTGAAACGAACTTCACAACCCCCAAAAAATTTGAAAAATAAAATAATAAGAATCCGAAAAATCCATATTCTGATAATAAATAATATATAAAAAGGTTATAGAATAAAATGATAAACAGTCATCCTTAAATGTATCACAAGGATTAGCTGGTTTTTAGTAACCTGTAAAATTATATAAAAAAAGTATCATTTACTGTGACAACAGTGATTCTTGCAAAAGTGAAACGTTTCGTTCCTAAAAGAGGAACATAATTCAAGATTTTTGAAACCCACGGTAGGTTTTTGTTTTGTTTGTATTTGAATTTCACAATACCACTTTTGGACTCACATTTAAATAATTTTCTCTAAAGTTAGTTGACCTTCTTTTCAGGTATGTTGTTCGTTCTCATTTGGAGTTTACGGTAAGAGCCTGGAATTCATATCGACGAAGTGATATCGATGTCCTCAAGCAAGTTCAACGTAGATTCTCGAAAATGGTTCCTGAACTGAAATCAAAACCCTACCTTGTGAAAAGAGAGGTTCTAGGATGAAGCACCCTGAAGAAAGACGTAGGCGAGGTGATCTCATTCAACTTCACAAAATTGAGCACGGCCACGATAAGGTCGCATTCATAAATGTGGATCAAAAACTGGCTTCTGATGGTCTAGACAGCCCGGCAGGGAACACAAGAACTTGTCATAAAACGATCGGGCGACAGTTGAATCGCAATTGTGGGGTTAGATACAACTTTTTTACAAACCGTACAGCGGGTAATTGGAACACTCTGAACGAAGAGTCTAGAAGTTTAACTAATACGAACATTTTTAAAAAAAGAATTGACAAATTACTTTATTTTATTTAACACTCTTTCTTTGATTTTAGTGGGATAAAAATTGTTCTAGAATATTCGGAAATATTTTTAAAAAATTTATTTACAAATATGTAAAAATAAGCAATTTAAAATGTGTAAAAATAAGTTTTCTAAAGACAACTTATTTAAAAATTGGTCATAGGCTGTTAGTGGGGCGACAACTTGGAGACTCGAGTCTCCCACAACATACAGTCCCGTTCTGTTCACTTTTTTTTACCTAAATTTTCGTAAAATTACGTAAATTTTTAACTTTTTTAGGATTTCCGAAATAAAAAGTATTTTTTTAAATTTTTATTTAAATATTTACAAATTTTGAGAAACAATTTAATTGGAATAAAGTTTTAGTAAAAATAGTTAAATTTAGTTTGTTTTTTTCGAGCACTTGTGAATCTTAAAGCTATTAGTTACCTTCTCCCAAGCTTCTTTAAACGTCGAGTTTGTTGGCACATATTTTTGTAAGTCGTCTTTTTATAATTATTCTAAATTTCAATTAAAACTTTTAAAAGATAAAATTACTTTTTATCTTGAGCATATTATTAGGATAGGTTTTCTGGTAATGTCCCAAAGTTTGACCAGGATCGTCCTTAAATCTTTTAGAAATTAGGCCTTTCAATGAGTTAGTAAAATCTTTATTGCTCGCTTTGAAAAAAAATTAATATTTTGAAATAGACCATTAAGATTGTCATTGAAAATAATGGTCGAACCACTGAAATAATATTATTTTTATTTAAAACTAATTTGTAGATAATTTATCATGAATTTGTTTTCAAAAATAGCAATAAAAATTATAATTTTTTGAAAAAAAGGTAATAATACTGCTTTTTCATCGACTTTCTACTTTTTGCCATGTAAATAAAAATTTACGTAAATTTACGTAAAATTATGTAAATTTTTTTATTTACGAAGGTAAAATTGTGTTTTTTATTTATTAATGTAATTTTACGAAAAATTACACAATTTTACATTAAAAAATAAAAAAATGGCAAAAAGTAGAAAGTCGATGAAAAAGCAGTATTATTACCTTTTTTTCAAAAAATTATAATTTTTTTGTCCCTTTTTGATTTTACGTAATTTTACGTAAATTTTGGTAAAAACAAGTGAACAGAACGGGACTGTATACTACTACTACTACTAAAAGAATTTTTTAATTTCAAAGATGCAGATTAGTCATCTATTGTTTATCCGAATAGCTGTAGATGTGCACTATTATTGGATCTGCCCATTTTGTCTATTATCTTAAATTTAACTTGAGACAAATCATACCATATATTGAAGGCTTTATCTTTTCAGGGAGCTTTCTTCCTTTTTTCTCTGTCAATAGAATTATATCATATATATTGAGCCATTCATCGGCATCATCTTCATTTCCAGGAAGTGGTTCAATATTGTCAATCCGTCAAAATATTATGGTTAAACGATTTTTTGGACTTAGTAAGTATACGAGGGTATTATGAAATTCAAATACAAGTTGAACAAAAATTCTTCCTTTTTTGATGAATAAATATTAAAGTTAATAAAATATACTCAAAAAATTCCTGCAACAAAATGCAACAAAATATTGTTGCACCTTTTCTGCCTAAAATAAAATCATTATTTTCTTTTTTTATAGTAAATTAAATAAATAATCAATTTAAATCTTATTGATATTTTATTTTTTGTCTTATTAAAACATGAGAAAAATTATTTTAAGCAAAAAAGCATTTGTTGCACTTTGTTGCAGTATTTTTTTAAGTATATTTTATTAACTTTAATTTTAATTCATCAAAAAAGGAAGAATTTTTGTATTCGAATTTCACAATACCGTATACGAGAACAAGGCCGCTCAACAAAGCGCTAAAGTTAGAATCAATCAGACAAATATACAACAAGCACAAAATATTTTTCTTGAAACAAGTGCTTAACAACTCGGTCAGTTGTAAAGTTTTTAAGTATCTTAGAAAAGATTATAAATCGTTTGATAGATACAACACATCGTTTAAAAAGCAATTTTCAGTTGTTGAAAACTTGACAAAATAGATTGTATGGAATATGATCCAAAATTTTCTATTTTTTCAATAGAAAATTATTTTGACTGTAATAATGCTGGGCTTGTAGATTCGGTAAAGTACTATTGTTATCTTATTGATCTAGGAATGAGAACTAATCAAGACTATTTTTACTTGTATAATGATTTTTAATTTTTTATTAAAATGTGTAAACTGAATAACTTAATTGTATATTTTAAATCTTTATTTTAAACTCTTCTTTTTTATATAATTTTTTATACGTATTGCCTATGGAACTTAAACAAATAATAATAAATAAATATTCAAATATTGTCAATTAAAGTAATATAAAAATTAGTGCTTTTTTCGATACCATCATTTCTTCAGCATAGATTTTGTTTCAATTCATTAAACACGTCACAATCCATAAATATTTCATGCTTTTGATAATTTCAACAATCTTCAACTCATGGTCAGTTAATTTGGACACATCTATATTAGTGAAGCATTCTTCAATTTTTGTGAATTTGTTACAATCCATTTGGGTTAACAGAAATTATATTAGTGAGGTTGAATAAATATCCGACCTTAACAAATGTTACCTTAACAAAAATAATATAAAGTTTATTTTTTAAAGGTAAGTGAATTTTTAGGCAAAAGAGGTAAAATTATAAATTTTAAATCAAAAAAATCGGGTCTTGTCCAATATGTGATTACTTGATCACAAAAAATGTGATCATTTTAATAATGCTGGTTTTGTGAACAAGACTGATCACCAAATCGATGATCACACAATATGTGATCAAATGATTGATCACGAGAATTTTAACATTGATCACAAAAAATATTTTACTGATCACGCTTGAATAAATTTCAAACTTTACTAAAAAATTTTTTTTTTTTTTAAAAGTTTATTAATTATTTAAAATGGCTTGGTTAATAAACTTTTAAAAAAAATGAATAAATTGGCAATCTTTATTTTATATATTGATCATTAAAATTTAAAAATTCTTTCATCAACTTTTCTTGGTAAAAAGATGTCGCATTAATATTACAATCTAAATTAGGATTCCAATAGTGCTTCAGTCTTGAAATTTTTTTTATATAATCATTCTTACGCTTACTTAGCTTAAGAACTGAAGTATATAAAACTTTGAATGTCTTGAATGCTATTAATCTTACTGCAAAAAATTTGGTACAGTAATGAATTTGAAGCAAAGAAAAAGATCTACCAATACCAAGAATACCATTATTTCATGGCGATGTAGTTCTTGTGGAACATTTAAATCAATCTTTGAAGACTCGTTTTCTTCATTGTTTAAAAAGCCGCTTCGTGTAATTTTGGCTGTCATTCGATTGCTGGGCTTCCTATGCAAAAATCTCAAAACTAAAAGAATTTAAGCATCAAACCATATCGCTAAAAAACACTCTGTTTAATTTTGAGTTAATTTTTTTTCTTTATAAAACTTAAAATGAAACTTTGATCACAAAAATAAAAACATAGATCACATAAATAAAAACATTGATCACAAAAGTTTTTTCCTAATTTCTAATTTTTATGTTTTTGATCACATATTGTGTGATCATCGATTTGGTGATCAGTCTTGTTCACAAAACCAGCATTATTAAAATGATCACATATTGGACAAGACCCAAAAAATCAATTTGAAACAAAATCAATCAATCAATTTAAAAAAAAATAATATTTGCTTTATTTATTTGGAATTATTTGGTTATGAAATTAATGGAAAATGAGTTTTTAAAAACATGTTCATATTCTTATCTAAAACAGATAAGAAAAAGTTATAAAATACCAAAATTATAAATTTTTAATTTAAAAAAATGATTCAAATAATAATTTCTTTAGCAATTTTTCTTCAAATTGGATCAATTCGATCCCAATGTTTGAAAAATTCATTTTTCTTAAACAACACCGAACCAATTGTGGATGAGACTAAGATAAACATTTTTATAAAAATATCTACAAATGCATCGGATGAAGACGTAATAAAATGTCTTGACAAAATTGTGATTACAGCTCAAACAGATTTAAGCAAGAAGCAATTCAATTTTAGCATTGATGTTAATTCTACTAATTCCTACAAAAATTACGTTTTGGATAAATTGGAGCCTCTTAGCTTGTACAACATTACCTTAGGCTACAAAATAAAAAATAATGATACAATTTTTGACACATCAGTTATTGGATCATTTTCTTGCTTTGGTAGTCCGGGAGAACCACAAGATTTATCGGCTAGTCCTGGCAAAGATACCTTAGACCTAAGTTGGAAAAGACCATCAACAGTAAATGCGCCAGATATTTGTTACTATTTGGTAGAAAAGCGTTTTTTAGATCAATCCAAAGGTACTGAATATAAAGTCAATAAAACTTCTTTTAGCATCACTGGTGATGATTTAAAGAGAGATTTTGAAGTCAGAGTAAGCACTTATAATGATTATATATGCTATAAAGAACGATTTCCGGCTGCAGAAAAATGTCAAAAAATTGGCCAAGACAAAACTTCAAGCAAATATGTCAATTATTATTATACGACTACAACAACTACAACAACCGCAACAACCACAACAACTGCTACTAATTCATCAATTTTGCTAGCAATTTCTTATAAATTTTATTTGGCAATTTTTTTCATTTCAAAATTATTTTCTTCTAATTTATTTTAAATAATCGCATAAAAAAAAATATTTTAATTATGTATAAAACTTTTTTATCTTTATTTTTAATTTTATCAATAAATAAATATTTAAAAAAAAAAATTGCTCAATTTCAACTCAATTCCACAATGGCCCTCAAAAAAATTTTTAATACTTTTAGTCTTGAGAAAAAGGGTCTAGCCTGTTATGTGACCAGAAAAGAAAAAAAAGTGAACATGATAAAAAAACATAGGTCACCTAAATTACTAACATTTTTTTTGATCACCGAATTTTTGTCTTTAAAATAATAGGAATATAAATATATATACTTCAGTAGTAGTAGTAGTAGTAGTAGTTGGATGACTGCGAGTTGCAGGATGACTCGAGCAAGAGAACCTTAGTCCTATGAGCAGCCTGTTCTCTGGTCGTCAATCCTCTTCTTGAAAGAATTGACATTCGGTGCGTCAATGACTGAATCGGGGAGCTTGTTCCACATTCGTGCTACCCTGTTGCGGAAAGGGTTACGTCTGATTAAACAGTCCTTCACTAGCTCTGGTCTGATGTGCCCTCGGTGCCCGCTTCTTGGCAGTCCAACTTGTAGAGAGGAGTGCCATTCGACAGTGTCCAGTCCTTTCTGAATTTTGAACATTTCTATCAAGTCGCCCCTGGCTCTCCTCTCCTCCAGCGTTGTCAACTCCAGTTTAAGGCACCTGTCTTCGTATTTCATGTCGCGGAGTTGAGTTGGGACTTTGGTGGCACGGCGCTGAACATTTTCCAGTGCGTTGATCTCGCCAAGAAGGTTTGGTCTCCATGCTTGGATTGCATACTCGAGAGGCGGTCTGACGTACGTGGTGTACATTTTTTTCCATATATGCGCATCTCTCGAGATCAGCGTCTTGCGAAGCACCCCGAGCATGGAGTTGGCTTTTGACGCGGATTTATCCACCTGAATCTTTGTGCACAACGTGTTACTCGCATGGACTCCCAGATCTTTCTCTGTCTTAGTAATCTAAAGCACGTGTGGTATACCGGTCGACCTTTTTAGAATGTGGTATTTTTTATGCTTACCGATATGCATGACCTTACATTTGGCGAGAATCAGCTTCATCAGCCATTTGACGTACTATTCTGCTTAGGCTTCCAGGCTGCGTTGCAGCTGCTTACTACAGCTGCTCGTGAGTAAGTGCGCGATAATCTTTCAGTCATCCGCGTTTAGCTTACATGGCAAGCTTATATGTTCTGGGAGGTCGTTTATGATGACCACGAAGAGCGTTGGACCTATGACAGAGCCCTGAGGGACCGAGCTCGTGGCTGGTGCCCAGTCCGAACAGTTCTCGCCGAGGACAACTCTTTGCCTCCTGCCCGAGAGGAACGCCCTGATCCATCTGAATACGGTTCCTTCTACCCCGTAAAAATACGGTTCCATTAAAATTAATTTTTTTTGATACATTATTTTTACTTTTTTGACGAAAGTTATTTACTAGCGCCATTTATATTTTTAAAATAAAAACTTTTATGATCATTTTAATGATGCTGGTTTGATGAACAAGACTTTCTACAAAATTGATGATACCACAATATTTGATCTAAACTAAAAAAAAAAACAAAAGGAAAATAAATTGTGATCAATTTTTTCTTTTGGTCAATTTCTCTATTTAAAATGTTAAATATTTTTGATTTTTTTATCCATAATTTAATTTACATCATCAAAAAGTTAAAGTTAAAGAACTAAAGAACCACCTTTGTCCGCCCACATCTAGAATACGCTGCTGTCGCCTGGTCACCACATTTAAGAAGAGACATTACGGCAATAGAGAATGTCCAAAGGAGAGCCACCAAATTGGTCAAACAGTTCAAAAACCTTGTCTACAGGGAGAGACTGGTGAAACTAAATCCGACCTCTCTGGAGGACAAGAGGACTAGGGGTGATCTCACTCAATTCTTTAAATGTTACACAAGCACCAACATTGTAAACTGGCACATAGCTCCGTCTCTCAAAGTCCAAAGTAGAACAAGAAGAAGCTCCAACCAGCACAATTCTGTCCGACCACTCCAAGCCACCTGCCAACTGAGAGAGCACTTTTTCACTTATAGAGTGACTATGCCATGGAACGCCCTACCGCAAGAGATCGTTCAATCCCTATCCGTCAACCAATTCAAGAACAGACTAGATAAATACAGACGTAAGGAGAAACCTACCATGGATGCATTCCAAAGACTCGGTAGAATCGACACGAGGGAATAGTGACATAATAAAAAACAATCTTCAATGTGATGAAGGCAGATTTGGGAAAGTGACTTTGCTCCAATCATAGTGTATATACTACAGTTACCATAGATGGGATCCTACTGTTTCCTATCTTCGCAAGTCTAGCTTGCTAGCTTGTTGTAACTTATATTATTATTATAGCGCCATGAATTAATGACATTCTTAACATTGCATCTATACCAATTCATGGAAAATTAATAAAATCAAACAAAACTCATAGAATAAATTTTGGTACAAAAATATTTCATAAAGGTATACTCATAGAATATTTTTTTCATAGAAATTATGTTCCAGACTTTAATAGAAAAATATTAAGTCAAAAATTAAATTAAATTTTTTTTTAGAACAAGTTTTAAATGTATTTACGCTTTATTAATTCTAGAAATAAGTTTTTTTCAACTAAATTTGTGTTTTTTGTGAATTTATTATAAAAAAAAAAATTACCACAAATTATTATCCTGAAGAAAAATGATAATTTTTTATGAATTATTTTTCTATATTTTATCCCTTCAAAAAAGTTTTATGAAAATAATGAAATAATTATTCTTTGAAAAAAAAATCTATGAATTGAACGTTCACCCTGAAATATATTTAAAGCTTTATGTATTTCAGTTTTTAAGCTTAAAAATTGAGACACTATTTTTAATTAAATCTAAGTCTTCTATAAAGAGTATTATGCTTTATTTCCAAATAAACTAATTATACCTAAAGATAAAATAGCAAAATTTGATAAAACATTTTGCATATTTTAATATTATCCTAACAGGCTTATCTGGCTCAAATAAAACAAGAACGTTTTATATTTTTATTTTCTTTATTTTTCCAAGTTATAAAATCGAAAAAAATATCTTTCTAAAATAAAATAAGTTAAGTGTTTAAATAGAAGTATAAGATGCTTTAACGTGTTCGTACACGAGAACAGCTAAAGTTTATTTACTGAAATACAAACAAAAGAGAATTATCTAAAAGAGAGACAGAAAGAAATGAAATAAACAAAATCAGTTAAGAGAAAGAGCGCTAGAGAGAGTGTGTAAACAAAATTAAAATGAACAGATAATCTGTGTTGAACATTTTATAAAATTTGGAAACTTTATTTCAAATACTTTTACACAATCCTTGATATAACGAAAATGTTGGACGAAAATCTTTACATTCCATGTATCGAAAATCCCATACAAAAGAATTGGAAAAATTTTAGATTTTTTTTTGAATCCTTATTAAAAACAATGAAAAAGGTGAAAAAAAAAATAAAAGGATCTATCAGCCTTCAACCAATTTAACAAGTCTGTCGACAAGTTACTGGAAATTATTTTTCAACCCTTTTTGCTACTTTTTTTTTTCATGAAAATAAAATAAGAAGTAAAGGGTGGACAAAACCCTTCCAGTCCTTCTTGAGTGTCAAGTTCAAGCATTGCTCCTTGTGGAATGAAGCTCAGTTCTTCATTACAATCGGATACAATCTCGCCAAAGACCACTCTTTGTTTCCTGATGTTTATAAAATCTAATTATTATCAAGAAATATATTGGTTTTTTATTAAATTATTATTCGATTAGTGAAATGTGTTAAATAATTTAATTAAAAAAATCTGAAAATGATGAAAAATTATAATTTAATTATTTATGCATCCCATTTCTGCTCATGGTCCATTTTTTGAATTTTTTTTTATTTTCTTATTATTCGTACGAAATTTTTAATCAGTTTTTATTTCATATTTGGAATTCTGCTTTTTTTTCCATTGTTTACTCTGATAAAAATGAAAATTACAAAAATTTGGGTCAATTTTTTTGAAAATTTTCAAATTTAAAAAAAATTCAAATAAAACCTATAAATTCTTCAATTTATTAGAAATTTATGTTTTTACAGCATTCTTTTTAACAATAATTGCCCATCATGTAACGTTCAAATACAGCAATTAGTTTCTCGGTAATTAAAAAACAATTAAACAACATCATATAAATTTTTATTTAAATAAAACTTAAAAAAATCGAATGTTTTTCGTATTAACTATAGATTTAATTTTTAATCTAACTAATGAATTTTAAATTATTTATTCTTTGAGTAGCAATACCTAAATAACCCATTGTTTACCGTAACTAATAACATATCTGAAATAAAATCAAAATTTTCTTCTATTGAAAAAAATTGGAATAAAAAATGAAAATTGGAGAATCAGGCAAAAAAAAAATACCGGCTAGCATAAGACAAGTTGTGTTCGACGGGATTCTCTCATCAACTTGCCATGGTATACCCAATATTTTCAAGTCAACAAGATTGGCGCTTCAGCTCTTGTGGGTTGTTTGTTCACTGTTGTCTGCAGCTGGCTGCTGTTTTCTTATTTTTCAAAACATAACAAAATATTTAAAGTTTGAAGTGACCACAAAAATCAGAGTCAAGAATGAGTACACCACTTTTTTTCCAGCGGTCACCATTTGCAACATTAATTTTTTCACTAGTGAAAAAAGCACGCACCTTTTGCCATTTTGTCCAGAAATTCTAGACCCCTCTGCACAAAGTTGGTATGACTTTCAAATAGAATACAGAAATTGCTTGGCACAAAAAGGCTTGATGGACCACAATAATAAAAGCATGTATGGAGACACTAAAGAAAAGCTCATTAATGCACAATGGTTTAATGATGACACTTTTAATTTGGATGAATTTGTTTACTATTTTCATTCAGAATATGGAAATTGCTACACATTTAACTCTGGATTTTCCCAAAATGGCTCTCGTGTCCCCATAAAAAAAGCATTCCGCAGTAAAAGATCAGATGGCCTGATACTGAATTTGAATTTTGAAATTCATGAAGGGCTAAAGAAATTCATAGCAGATGTAGGCGGTGTTATTTTTGTTCATAATCAAACAAGTTCACCCTATTCAGTAAATGGGATCCTAATTGGAACAAGATTTACAACAAATATTGGTCTAAAAAGAACATTTGCCAGGTCTGAGCCCAAGCCTTATAGTGAATGTGATGGAAGCACTGCAAAGCCTGATAGTCACAAGTCTGAATTGTACAAATTAATTTTGTCCAAGAATGAACACTACACTCAGACTCTTTGTTTTGAGCAGTGCTATCAGAAAAAATTATCCCAAGCATGCAACTGCACTGAGTTGTTAATGCCATCGATTTTTGACAAGGATCCTTGTGACTTGTACGGCGAATGCTATTACCAATTTTGGTCAACTTTTTCCACTGTTGGCAAGTTAATAGATGAATGTAATCATTTATGTCCATTGGAATGCGAAAAACAGACATTTGATCACACTTTTTCAGTTCAAACACTTGAAGAAACAGGAGATGTTTCGGCTGTTTATATTTTTTATGAAAGTTTGGCATCCACTATCGTTGATGAGTCACCTACGACCACTGTTTCTGATTTGATTTCAAGTATTGGAGGTGTAGCAGGACTTTTTTTGGGAATGAGTTTTTTGAGTCTAGTTGAAATTGTTGAAATTGTATTTAAATTACTTTTCTTTTTGTCTGATCGAACAAAAATTCAAAATTTAGACTCATAACTTTAAAAATTTGTTGCGATGGTTTGGCAAAAATTTTACTTAAAATTTCGTAAAGAAAAAAGGGACAACAAAATAATTTTTTGAATTTTTTTTCAAATAAAAAAATAAATGTCATTTGCTAAAATTTTTTTCTATTTATTCATACAAATTTATTAATTTATTTTAATTAGAAATTTAATTCAAATTATTATTTTATTTAAGAAATAAATAAATTAAGCTTTTGACTGAAAATTTTAACGTTTATTCAAATTAATTGATAATTTTTTTTAATTAATTAATAGTTTAATCGATAATTTTAATTATGACTTAAAGTTCTCTAATCTACGACATACCCGAATCTCTCGACCCCGTTTAATTTTATTTTACAATCAATTATTTTTTAATATGACGATTTTAATTTTGATATCATGGCTTGTATTTTACCTTTTTTTGATTAATTTGAAAATTTTCTAAAATTACAATATTATTTTTACTATTTATTTTAATGAACGCCTTTTAGGAGATTGAAATTATTTTATTAAAAAAAATTTAGTATTTTTTAAATGATTCAAACTTAAGATTTTAAAGAAACACTTGTTATTACTCGATCGTTAAATAAAAAAGATCTCTTGTCTAAAATCATTCTATTAAAGTTAATAAAAGTGAGCATAATAAGTTAAAATGTTTCTATTACACAGTTGAATACTGAAATAAACTAAATGGAAATACCATTAGGCTGCTATTTAATACCGGGTCTACCTATTCAACGCAATTAAAAAACTTTTCAACACAAATTTAAACTGATCGTCACAAAATTAAATCTTCTCATCACAAATTTTTCAAAAAAAGAAAAAAACTTTTTAACACAAAATTTTATCTTCTCAGCACAAATTTTAAAAAATATTGAAAAAGTTTTGAACACAAAAAAAATAATTTAGAAAATTTTTTATCACAAAATTAAAGACAAAAAAAGCTTTACAACACAAATTTTTTTGGCATCTTGAAGTTGATGATCAATTCAAAATATCATTTCAATTCATAAAGTCTACTTTTAGATATTAAAATAAATCTTTGATTTAATTTAAATAATTTTAATGTAACATGATTAACATGTTATGTAGATTTAAAAAACAAAGAAATTTTGAAAAAATATTTTCTCAATCCATTGTTAAAATCGATTTTTAATATATTTTTGGGATTTTTTGTCAAGTTTATTTTCATTTTATTACTTATTTTGAATTTATTATTTGAATTTCATTTTCAAATTTAATTTTGAATGCTAGATATAAATACTTTGGCAATAAAAATTTCAAATAAACTTTACAAAAAATCAGGTAATACATTTAAATATAAAAATCGATTTTAACATTGGATTGAGAAAATATTTTTTCAAAATTTTTTTGTTTTTTAAATCTACATAACATGTTAATCATGTTACATTAAAATTATTTTAATTAAATCAAAGATTTATTTAAATATCTAAAAGTAGACTTTATGAATTGAAATGATATTTTGAATTGATCATCAACTTCAAGATGCCAATTTTTTTTTGTTTCAATTGTTTAAATTTGAAATGCTTTCAAATTTTTTTAAAATTATTGAAATTAGTTTTGAAAATTTTGTCCAAATTCAGTCTAAGATTTCTAAGAATGAATCTTAGAAATCGAAAAAATATCATTTACCTCACCAAGGATAAAATGCCAAAAAAAACTATTAAGACTAAAAGAAATAAAAAGAAAACGACATCATTAGAAAATTCTATTAATGATGCCGAGCCCATCTCTAACTCTACTGTCGTAAAGTCTGGTTCAAATTTTCCCTAATAAAATTACTACAAAGGCTTGTCAAAATGACCATATTGTTTCGCCCTCTTATTCACCATCTTGTTCTAAATCACTTAATAATTTACCATCAAACTCAAATGACCCTAGTGCTTCGACGTAGAAATTTAAAAATTTTCAAAACTAATTTTAATAATTTTAAAAAAATTTGAAAGCATTTCAAATTTAAACAGTTGAAACAAAAAAAAATTTGTGTTGTAAAGCTTTTTTTGTCATTAATTTTGTGATAAAAAATTTTCTAAATTATTTTTTTTTGTGTTCAACGATTTTTAAGAAAAAAAAATTTTGTGTTCAAAATTTTTTCACTATTTTTTAAAATTTGTGCTGAGAAGATAAAATTTTGTGATAAAAAAGTTTTTTCTTTTTTTGAAAAATTTGTGATGAGAAGATTTAATTTTTTGACGATGTGTTGAAAAGTTTTTATTGTGTTGAAATAATAATCCCTTTAATACCGTATCTAAATAAAAGTGTTTTCGAAACAAGATATTTTTTGAAAGGAAGGGAGAAATTAAACGCAGACTTGAAACCAAACAACTTCAAGATTTGACAGCACAAATTAGATAGCACGATGAAATTTACCAATGGAATTAGAATCTTAGCATCAAAAAATAAGAAAATCACCAGTAAAGCCATCTTAAAGAACTTGATGTTAGAATTGGACACTGAACAGCTTTCGTGACTAATGTCGATATCTCCGTTCCAGTCTCAAAAAACCTGGATATTATTTTTTAAAAACAACCCAAACGATCTATATGACAAAGAATTATCTATCGATAGGACAAAAACAATAGAAAGGGATGCTAGTATTCCAGAAATATTAACCATTAACGACTCTTCCCCCGAAGTAACCATGACAGCTAATCTTAGATTTCACTGGCTATTACCCAATTTTGGTCATAACCAAATTAAAGAATTTCTTCAGAAAAATTTAAAGATCAGTAAAAAAATTTTAATACAGTCTATTTCGAATGAAAAGTTAAACCTTGAGAATTTCACTCAGATTTCAAACGGAGTAACAGTGAAGAAACCATGAAGTTCAACCTAATTGATTATGAAGACTTTATTGAATTAGTTGGTACCCATTTTATCAATAGCCAACGATGTCTTGTTCAACTAGCAGGATATTACATGTGATGTAATTTCTGCAAAAAATTTGGTCATATCCATTCAGGATGTAAGTCGTTCAAGAAATTGTGCAAGAAATGTTCGGCGAGAGGCTATGAAGAAGCAGAATGTTACTTAGCTTCTAAACTAATTGGAAAGAGAAACGAATCTAATGAAGAGATAATTGATTTGGGTTAAGTTGATTTAAAATATTTTTTTTTAAATAAACTTTTCCAAATGAACGAATTAAATAAATTCAAAATTTTGATTAATAAAATTTAAAAGTACTTTTAAAACCTAAACATAGATTGACATTTAGATCTTGGCTTACAAACACAATAAAGAGAAGTTGATACACAAACAAAAATAAAGAAAAAAGTTTTCGTTTTTAATGCTGCCCTGGCTTTATGTGAGATAAATCTTAAAGATAATAATTTCAAATTTAATTAAAATTCAAAAGCACAACTCTTGGGCACATTGTTTTTCAATGAGAATAAAAAAATTTTCTTATCAAATTAAATTTTTTATTCTATATTTATTTTTAGTGAAGTACAGCAGATTATTTGACACTTTTTACAACCAACTTTTTGAACCATGTGATTATATTTTCAACTTATTTAAAAAAATTAAAATCATTTTAATTCTTGAGAATCTTGAGAAAGAAGTCCTTTCTCAAGATTCTTTCTTAGACTGTATGAGATTTTAAAATTTAAAATTTTTTAGAATCTAAATATTATTTTTTTAAATTTAATTGACATTTTTCAAAAATTAATAAAAATTTTTTTCGAAAGTTCACTTCAAAATAATTGCCTTGATATCTAAAATAAGTTTCTTTGTAATAAGGATCGCCAAATGTTCATAGACTGTTCGATCAGGTAAGAGTTTATTCATTTAACAATCAAAAAGCAAATTGAACTGAATTTTGCGAATTAGCACGATGGTCGATTGGATTAGAGAAATATTTTTCAAATTTTACACTGTTGATTTTAATCTCCTAAATAAAATGACCTGGTCAATTCTCAGCATAATAAGTGTAGTAGATATTAACAATAAAAAGTATTAAATATTTATGTTATTCTTTAGTTTTTTTTAATTAACCAGATGAATTTTCAGAATTTTTTTTTAGACTAATCAAAATGTGTCTGGTCATTGATTAGTCTTGTACTATGCATTTTCCGTCTTAAGGAAATAGATTCCGACGGAAAAAAATTAAATTTTTAAATTTTTATTAGAACTAATCAAGAGTCTAGTAGTAAAAATATATTTTAAAATAACTTTTTTTAATTATTTTATAATTATTTAGCTAGAATAATCGTAAAAATTAAATTTCTTTTGAATATTGTTTAATTACATCTTCATCTAGTTTATAATTTTCTTAATTTATCTTAAAAAAATATTGATGGAATTCAAAATTCTGTTCATAAGTACAATCTTAAATTACATTCATTCCAAGTTTTTCATTTAGTTGTGTAATTTGTGCCACAATAACCAATTTTATGTATCATTAACTCAAAGTATAATGGGAGCTCTTGATTCAACATTTTCTGCTAAATTAATTTTCCTAAAATTTCAGCCAAGTCTCTTCTAATCCATCTTTCACCTGGTCTTGCCAAGGTAAGACAATTTTTTTTTAATTTTAAATTTTTTAAATTTTATAAAGAGCTTGAACGATTTAATAAACTAATATATAGTTTAAGGAAAAATTTGCAAAATATTTTCTTCTTTTAAATTCAAAATCATGTGATCATTTTTTAAAATAATGTTCTTAAAAAAAAGTGAAAAAAATATTTTGAATATTAATTTTAAAAAATTTTGTTTTTTTTTTTATAGATTTTTTCTTTGGTGCAGTTATGTTGGTTTTATATTCAAAAATTAAATTTCTTTTGAATATTGTCTGGTTTCAGCAACTTCAAGAAATGGGCATTTAGATTATTTGTCTATTTTAGATATCAAGATACCAATTCAGAAATTTACTAAAAAATTTCTATCATAGAAATTTAAATCTAAACTTTTTATTGTCAAAAATTAATATTATTTCTATCTAAGCTAAACATTTTTATTTTTTTTTACAGGATTTTAGTGGCATCAATTTCAAATCTGTCTTTTTATTTCATTTTCTTTTTAAAACTTATCCAATTTTTTATTTTGTCTTTTTGAACTGAATTTCTCAATACGGTTAAATGAAACAAAATCAAAAAAATAAATAAATTTGAAGGAAAGATCGAATATTGATAGAATCAGTACTAAATTTTAATTTTTTTCCCTTTTTTTCCAGACTTAGTTAAACTTTTTTTGAATTTTTTGCTTAAAATTTTCAAAATTATCAATTTTTTTAATTTCCAACCATTTTGTTTATTTTTTTTGGCTCCAAATTTCACCGTCGCCTTTTTTACAAAATTTATTTTGACTTTCCAATTCGCTTCTAGTAAATAGACCCCGTGTCCTTTCAAATCTTAATTTTAAGATTTTTAGAATTATTTAATGCTTAAAAGATAATTAAACAAGGATTACAATGATAGATACATCATTTAATTGTGACTTTTTGTTCAAAAGTTATTGTGATTTCTGTCCTATGCTTCTTCAAAAAGATCAAAATCTTATGCAGTCTTACGTCAATTTTTGTCGGTAAGGATTTATTATTATAAATTAAATTTAGTATTTTTTTTTAAAGACGTTCTAAAATACTTACGGCCAAAAAAATGGTCTTTTTGGAAAAAAAGGAAAAGTGCATTTTTTTCTAATTTTTAAATTATTTTATTTTGAAAAAAAAATCACAAAATCTTGTAATGAAATATTGAATCGTAATAAAATTAATTAATAAATATAATTTTAAATTAAATATTTTATTGATTTTTAAGTTTTGATAGATTTCTTTTTTTTATTTTTAATTCATATCAAAGCTAAAACAGTAAATTTTAAATTAATATACTATACTAAATGATGGCACCTTTTAAGAAAGTTTTAAAAAATTCCAAATATTATCTTAAATTTGGCAAATTCAACCTTAAAAACTAATAATTTTTTCTATATCTTTTTTCATTTTATATATCTGGTAAATTGAAAATCAAGAAAAATGTTTATTTTTATCCAATGTTTGTCATAATATTTGAGTCTTCGTTTAGACCCTCTTGTCACGTAACAATAACTTTATTAATTTTTTTATATTCATCAATAAAGATTTACTGTTACAAAATTTTTTTGGATAATTTAAAATTTATTTCCATTTTTTTTAATCAAGTATCATGCTTAAATAAAAATATTAATTTTTTGCTTTTTTTAAGACAAAAATATTTTATCTCTTTAATTATTTTATAACTAAAAGAAATTAAAGTTTTTAATTTTATCAATTACTTATTTAGAATTAAATTTTAAGCCAGGAGGCTTTATTTTTCATTTGTTTAAAAAGTCTTCTTACTTTTTATTCCTCTTTGATTTTTTCTTCTAGCAAAGCATTTTAAATATTTAAAAATATAATAAAACAAGTATTTTCCTTTTTTAATAATTTTTAGACTTTTCAAAAAGAACAACCTGAGTAAATTGAACAGGCCGACAAAATTCTATCAACATTCAAAACAATTACTGTGCCGCTATTTTACAATGAATTTATTTATTTTCTGTTAACCATTTTTCAATAAACCTTGAAGTAAAAGCAACTCAAATTTTACTAAATAATTTTTTTATCAAGTACTTTTTCGATTTTTTTTGACGTTTTCTCAAAAAAAATCCCCAAGTTAAAAACCAGCCAGAATTTATTAAAAAAAATAAATAATCAGAGAATTATCGAGCTGAATTATAATTTTTATTTTAATTTATTTTTTAATTGACAAAATAAAAAAATAAAAGTGAAAAAAATTAGTTGATGTATTTTTTAAGGATTTTGTTTGTTTAAACTTAATTCAGTGGAATAAAATAATTTTAAATAAATTTTTTAATTAAAAATTAATGACTAAATCGATTTTTAAATCACGAGATATGACAAAAGCTCAAATTTTTTAAAATTAATTTAAAGCTTGTTCAAAAGTTCATTCTACACTTGATAACTAATAAATGCGGATTAAGCTGAGGCCTAATCCTAGAATGACTTGGCGGCGTTCAATTTCACCTGATCGTATTAGAAATTTTGATTTAAATGCTCAGGTTTTAATAGCAACGAGTATTTTGTGAATTTTAATCTCGTTTCAATGTCAATAAATGCCTACTTCTAAGGATTTAGTAATTAAAATTTGAATAAAAGAAACCGAACGAGTTAAAAACTTGTTTCAACTTGAGCATTTTAGTAGAAACCAAATAAAGATTTACAAATATTTAATTTTTTAAGATGACAACATTTTAATCGATTTTCATAGCTTAAGTCCACAAAGCGTCCAAATTCAAATATTTGCCAATACTAGCTTCTAAGACTTCAAATAAATTAGCCATCTTAAAACAAAGATTACACAATTCTAAATATGAAAATATTTCACCCAGGTCTTCTAGTCATTATCCACTCGGATAACATCGATTAATTAGTCTATAGTCCCAATAATCCTACAATTATTTATACGAGTACCTTTTTTGTTAATTGAATAAAAAGAGCAATTAAAATATTTATTTTGGCAAATGAATTTTTTGGTCTTTTTTTTCGTCATCATATTTTGTTATTTTATTTTGAATTTTTTTTTTTAATTTTATTTTTTGAACGGTTGGCTCTGGGCACATTTTTCTATGCAAGGACTTTGGAGCAAATAGCGATGGTTATGTAACCTTTCAAATTGTAAATTATGCAATAAGCCAAGAAAAAAATTAGTAGCTTTTAAAATCGGAACAATTGCGCGGTGGGAATCTGAGTTTTAGTGTTCTTCCATAAAATTTATTGCACTAGATAAGATAGGCAATTTATGTTTATGGCTAGGTTTTAGTTGTAAGTCGAGATTAAGACTACAAAAAAAAACTATTTTTAAGCTCGATTATGAACAAGCCAAACTTGAGTTTGAGACAAGAAATACCTAAGACGGAAACAAATATTGTTCTCCGATTTATGTGTACTTGTAGGTTTTTTTGTTTTAAAAACCATAGTTACCGGTTGTGTGCATTAAACACGAGATTAATTTGGAGGCAATTGAACAGTTGGATTTTTGTGGCAAAATATACCCGCACGGTATTTAAGGCAAGTGATTTTTTGCTTGGTTTGTTTAGGAATAGAAAAGCGTTTGCAAGGGTTCTATTTGACTACTTTAAATCTAATAAAGACATTTTTGAATAAATATTTTTTTAAAGTTTTTTATTAGTTTTTCAATATTTAAAAGTAATTAAAATTAATTATTAGAGGTGAGTCTGCTCGGTCAAGTCGATACAATACAATTTTGGTTTTAAGCTTTGTGTTTGAGCATGGATGGACTATTCGAGTCCTTTATTTTGTGTGGTTATTATTAACTGTGGCAGTCAAACGTAAAAAAATTAGAGCCGAAGATTGTGGAAGCCCCAAAATTAACTGTAAGTAAAAAAACGAAATACTTACCTGGCAAACACTCCTTTTTTTCTAGCCCCCAACATATTATTTTCATTTAGATGAGATAAAAATATGCAAAATAGTGTTCTTTTTAATTTCTTCCTTCTTCCTAAAATTTATAAGATTATAGTTAGAAATTTTAAAAATGTGTAATGCGTGGCAATTATATGGCTCTGAAGAGTGAAAGAGGGCGCTGCAGTACTTTGCAATACTAACTTTTTGGACACTTTGCAGCGTCCGAAAAACTAAACGATACCTGACTCGGATCGTCTAGTCCCAACTTTCCTTTTATGGAATAGTTGGAATTTTTTTTTAAGTAGGTCGTTAGGCTTTGCAGCTACCGTTACTCAAAACAAAATTAAAAGAAAAAGTTAATTTTATTTTGAGATTTTTTTTATTTAAATAAATAATAATAAATTATATAATAAAGTTGTCATATTTATAATAAAAGATTTATGTAATTTTTAAAGTTTTTTCTATTAACTTCCTTTAATAAATAAAGATGGTTTTTCCATCTTTACATCTCCCTTCTAAATTTTTAAAATTTATTTATAAATTTTAATGTCACATTATTCTTGATTCATTTGTTCATTCTGATCATAGTTTATCATATTCAATTCTGGTGGATGATGTTGTTTGTTCTTTGGTCTTGGATCTGTTAGTTTGATATTAGATGTTGGTTCATCTGTGAAAAAGTGTTTGATACTATTTGTTATACGAAATCCTTTGGCGTTTGTTGTTCCTGGTTTTAATATTTCCTCGAATCCAAAAACATCTCATCTATATCCTCTTTCGTTGTTTTCTATTTCTGCTGTTTGTTTGGCCTCGTACTTTTCTGCGTTGCCTTTGTGGAATTCGATTAGTTTTTTCAATTCGTGTTACTCTTTTTCCTTTGCAATTTCTTTTTGGATTTGTTCTAATTCTTTTTTCTTGCTGGTATATTTACGATTGATTTACGTTCTTGTTACCATTTTTGATGAATTTCTGGGAGATCATTAATTATTTGTAAGATGGTTTTTCCATCTTTACAAATGGAAAAAAAAAAAAATTAGAATTTTAATTAAATAAAAAAACAGAATTGTTTAAAAGTCACAAGTTTTAAGTCAAGTACAAGTTCACAATTAATTTTTTTTTGTTTTTTTTAAAGTCCAAGTCAAAGGATTTAATTTTAGTGACCTTGACTTATACTAGGCCACCACGCCAACGGTAAAAAATCAAATATTAAAAATCAAATTTTGACTTAAAAATGATTTTTAATTCCAAGTTTATAGTTATTTAGAACAGAATTCATTACTAATTCAGGAACAATCAGGTCTAAGAAAAAATCGACGAACAGTTGATTATCTTTTCTTCCTTATTCAAAAATTGTAGAATCATTTTATAGAAAGAAAAACGTTTGTTCCCTATTTTTTGATATCTCCAAAGCGTTTAATAGGGTTTGGCATGATGGTCTTATTTCTAAGCTAATAAAACCCTTACCTAATACATTGGTCAAATACATAGATCATTTAAAGTAAATGTAAATGATTAATTAGTGATGAATACCATATTAGTGCAGGTGTTCCTCAAGGCTCAGTAATTAGTCCATTACTTTTTAGTATTTTTATCAATGATATACCTAAAAGAAATAAAACAAATAGTGAATACTCTCTTCTTTTTGATGACGACTTGGTCACATTCTACATTTTGAAGAAAAATGGAAATCTAGAAAATAAGATAAACAAATACTTAGACGATTTAGAAAAATGGCTCTTCAAGTGGAAGATGAAAATATCTGTCGAAAAGTCTTGCTTCATTGCTTTCACTAAATATAATAAGGAAAATATTGACTTAAACTTAAAGATATTTGAAAATAGAATTGAGGGTAAAAAGGAAATTAAGTTCTTAGGTATAAAATTTGATTCAAAATTAACCTTTACCCCAATGGTTGATGAAATAAAACAGCGTTGTACTTTACGGTTAAACTTAAAAAAAATATTTTCAAACAAAAAATGAGGCCTTAACTATTACACACTAGGAAACCTTTATAAATCTTTAATCGGATCTATAATTGATTACTCTTTTCTGTGTCTGAATTCATTTTCAGAAACAAACATTAAAAAAATTCAAGTTTTGCAAAACTCAGCAGTTCGTTTTATACTTAAACTAAAATATGATACTCCTTCCAATATTGTGAATCATGAGACCCTCAATCAACTTAAACTCTTAACTGTCTCGAATCGACTTTTTGAATTGAGCGAAAGATATGTAGCGGGAGGACTGCGTCATTCTGTTCCATTGGTTGTCAAGCTGGTTGAAGAATATAAAGCGGGTTTTGAATCATGATATGTAGAATATCCGACTCCATTGTGTAATTGCTATCTTAATAATAATAATAATAATAATAAACTGCTCTGTATAACATTGAGGTTATACACACGCTTAGGGCGTCCAGCCAACTGGTGGCTTCAGCAATTATTTGCAGTTGCCCTTTCAAACAGTTTAAAATCCAAAATTCTTTTAAAAAGGTTGACGTTTTCCGTATCTTCAATTGAGATTGGGAGTTTGTTCCATTCATTCACGACTCTGTTTGTCAAAAATTTATATCTTTGTGGGCAGTTCCGCACTATTTCTCTTACTAACTTATACTTATGACCTCTCAGCTTCATCTGTTGATTTGGAAGGTTGTTGAAATTAACCCCTTTGTAAAGATTAACGTTATCAATCCCTTTAACAATTTTAAACATCTGAATCAGATCTCCACGATTTCGACGTTCTGTTAGAGTTTGAATCTTAAGGTCTTTAAGTCTTGATTCGTATGGATTGTTACTAATACTTCTTACCAACTTTGTTGCTCTTCTTTGTACTCTCTCTAAAGCATCTTTGTCCTTCCTTAGGTATGGATGCCACACACAGTTGCCGTATTCTAAATTTGGTCTTACCAATGAAGTATACAGAAGCCTAAAAGATTTCTTGTTAACATAATTGAACGAGTTTTTTAGCATCCCTAATGTTCTATTGGCTTTGTTTACCGATTGATTAACTTGTTTCTCCCATTTTAAGTCGCTGCTGATATGTACGCCAAGATCTTTCTCTAAGTTAGTTAATTCAAGTTCATATCTGAGGCCATTTTCTTTGATTGAATATTCGAACTTTTGATTTGTTCTGCCAAGATGCATTCTTTTGCACTTCTTGAGATTTAAGTCCATATTCCATTTTTTGGTCCATTCTGTGAGTGCATCTAGGTCTTGCTGGAGTTTAATGCTCGAGTCTTTTGATTTAATTATTTCAATTAATTTAACATCATCTGCATATAGCAAATGAAAACATTTTAAGACATCCGTCAAGTCGTTAATGTAAAGAACAAACAATATTGGTCCCAAAACTGAGCCTTGTGGCACACCACTTGTCACAGGCTGATTTGTAGACATAGCCTCGCCCAGGACCACTTTTTGAGTTCGTCCCGTTAAGAATGACTCGAACCATTTAAGAATGTTTCCATTTATACCGTATGCTTCCAGCTTCTTAAGAAGCTTTCTGTGAACAACTTTGTCAAAAGCTTTTGAGAAGTCCGTGTAAATTATGTCGACCGCATTACCAGCTGAGATTGCCTCCGTTATTCGATCTAAAGCCTCTATTAAATTCGTGATACACGATTTCTTAGGAATGAAGCCATGTTGTTTTTGGCTAATCAGATTGTTGGCCAGCATAAACGAGATTAATTCTGTCCTGATTAATTTCTCCATTACCTTTCCAGGTATAGATGTAAGTGACACGGGTCTATAATTGTTAGGCTCCAATTTAGAACCGCTTTTATGCAAAGGGGTATCTTGCTATTTCTTCTTTCTTTTCAGAAATTTTCAATACTTAAAATTTTATACCTGTCATTACTTACAATTTGTCTATTTTAATTGTCTTTTATATTATATTTTAACTTATTTTAATTTTATCTTATTTTTTCTTTACATTTTTTTTTATTTTATTTTTATTTTTTTTAATCTGAAGGAGCTTTAGCTCGGCACAGATAAAACAAATAAATAAATAACTTAGGACATTTAAACTATTCTGAAAAAATCCAATCTTTAAAAATTTACTAGGAAAAGCATCAAAAATAGTTTTTGCTGTACCATTTTTCAAATATTTAAATTAAAAAAAAATAAATAAAAATTTAAAAAAATATTTACAAAGTATTAATTTAAAAAAGAAAAAAATAAAACTAGCTAAACCTCACCCTAAATTTCTCGATTTCGTTCGTTCTAGATATCTTGGTTGATAAATAATGGAATTTTAGAAAATGTATAGACATCCCTGGTCTCCTGCTCTAGCTTATCATTATTTTTATTATTATTAAAAAATTTTCTATTAGCTTTCTGATTTTTTTCCTATATGAATGTCTTTATTTCTATAATATTTTTATATAACTTGTTATTAAGCTAAATCGGTTTTGTTTATTTTACAATTATTTAATTTCCTAATATTTTATTATCTTTTTTTTTTTACTTTTTTTTAAGTCGCCTATGAGTAAATGATTAATAATAAAAATTAGTTATCAATTATTTTCTTTCTTTCAAATAGACGATTCTATTAAATTTTAATGAAATTTAATTAGTATTCCTAAAATAATAATCGATTTAAGTAAACGCTTTAAGGCGATGAAAATTAAAAAAAATGAAGACAAAAATAGTGTTTGTAAATTTATAAAAATAATTTGGTAATTCATATTTATTTTTAATAATTTGAATAATTATTCAAAATTAATATCAATATGATGACAGGTTCTTTTTTGAATTTAATTTAAATTTTCGTTTCCAAATCTAACATTCTTCAAAAAAATTTGAAACCTCTAGAGCCCGTTTTGACAAATTTGAGTTAAAAAAATAAATTACTTAAAATAAAGTATTTAAGTAAATACTTAGCTTATCATTCACACACTTAGCCAGTACAAAACTATCATTGATTCTGGTGAATATGAAACAATTGATGAAAAAGAATGTGAAGCAAATTGATGAAAAAGACACTTCAAGACATTTAATATGATTCGCTTAGTCGCACTCCACTAAGTTTTAAAAAAAAATTCTGAAGAATTGTTAAGGTTTACAAAAAAAGATTTGCCAAAAAATAACTTGCAGATTTAAGTCAATTTTGACCAATTCTGTTGAGAAATATGCAGAAAATATTTTAGTTTTATCTTTTGTTTAAAATCAAAGTATTACAAATAATTCATTAAATTTCAAATTTTATTGAAAAAAGCAATTATCTTTAATATTAAGACTAAATTTATTTCAAATCTACAAACACTAAAAAAATAACAGAATTAATAGATTTACATTTTTTTGACTTAAAGACTTAATTTTTCTATTCATTCATGTAATTTTAAAATGAAAGACAAAAAATTGTATCAATAAAATTTGAAATTTATACAATTCTTTGTAAAACTTTGATTTTTCTAAACTTAATAACATTTTTAAATAAATTTTTTGATGTTATTTAGTTTTATTTTGTTCGGTTACGCTTTTTTTAAACTCAATTTGCTTTTTTCTGTTTTTTTTTAATTAAAAATAAACTAATTTAAGAGATAAAAGTATCGCAATATTTACTTTTATGGAAACTCTTTAATGGAACTTTACCTAAATTTTGGAAAATTTATTTGTTTAATTAAGTGGTAATTTTTTTACATTTAGATTGTTTTTGTATTTTTTGTTTTATAGAAGCCGATTTGGACTAGAAGCTCCAATTCGATTCAATCATAAGAAGTCATTTAATTTGCGTAAAAATTTGTTTTATTAAAGAATCTAATTATCGAAAAAAGTTCTAATTGTAATAACTGACGGATTTTATTTTTTTTTAATTGAAGAATTTGAATTTCTTAAGATAAAGGAAGAAAAAAGTCTTCTAATTTATTTCAAAATTTTTTTTAAAAAATTTAATTTTTTTAATTTTCGCTAAACTAAATATTTGAAAGTAAAAATGATTACAAAGCGCATGCATCATCTGATGAATTTGATTTAATTTTAATTTTTTATTTTAATTGAACAAATCTAAATGGAAAAAAATTGCCAAATAGTAAAATGGTGATCGAAGAAGTAGAATAAGTTTTTAAATATGTTCCAACCTTAAATGGAATTTTATCCAACTTTATTTTGAAAAAAAAATAGAAATTAACAAATAAAAATAATTTGTAGAACGGCTAAAGTGTTGGTTCGCAGAACTAAATGGAAACTAAGATTATTTTTTTAAACAACTAGTGTGATTCTGGATTTTAAGTTTCCATTTTCTCTTTACATTTAAAGTTTATTATACTTAAAAGTAAATTATTTCAACTGTTGTTTTAAAATTAAGAATATTGAGCAATCAGGATAGATTTTTTTTAAATTTAAAAAGCTTTACATAATTTTATAAATAAATTCAAACAATTTTAAGCTTTTAAGTATGTTTTTTACATTAGAAAAATAATTGAGCTATATAGTCGTAGAGTCATTTGTATTTGTTTGGTGTAAATATTTTATTCGCAAGACTAAATTTAGACCGAAATATACTAAAAAATATTTTTCTAATATTTTTATTTGTCGGTCTTTTTTTGTGAAGAAAAGATTTGCCAAAAAAAATATTACTAAATACTCGATTAATTTTATATGCAGTTAAGATTTAAAAAAAATAAGAATTTGTTTGATTTGATTGTCCAATTTTGAAACTAACATGATTAAAAGTAAACTTAAATTAAAGAAAATTTTTTTAAAATTTTTTACAGTGCATTTAGATCGAAAAAAATACATGATGTAACAAATTATACTCAAATTTTCGGAATTTAGTTTTTTGAGTGAGGCAATGTCACTGAAAAATTTATTTATTCTAAAAAATTTTAATTTTAATCATGAAATCAATTTAGAATAAAACAATTAAGGAAAGTGATTAAACATTAGCGATTAAGTTAACTACGCTTTACCAAAAGATTAATTATATTAAACAAATATTATTATGCGAAATTTTATTCAAATTTTATTTTTCAATATTGTTTTACAGGTTATTTTCAAACTTAATTGAAAAAGCCTTTACTATACCTATATAGTAATTAAGAAAAACTGGAGTCAAAATTTCAATGAAAAATTTTAATTCTTTTGCACTTGAAACATGAAACGTATGTGATTTTTTCAAAAAAGAAAAATTTTCAAAATTCTAATTTTTATTATTTATTTATTTTGTAAATTGAAGGTTTAAAAGTCACATTGATACTTAATGTTTACAAAATTGAAAAAAAAGCAATGGTTGTGCAATGTTAGCTCAAAAAAATATGAAAGCATATTTTTTTTATGAGAGCGAAATATTCTGTTTTTTTTACCAAAAATAGACATGTTTTGGAAATAATTTTTTGAATAATGTGCCCATTGTATATGATTCATTATCAAACGAATTACTTATTCTTCTTTCAAAAAGCTGGAGGGAGGATTAAAAATTGAGGTTTTTTGGGAAGTAGATTCAAAATCTGATGTTGTAATTGAAAAGTTTCGAACTGACGGAGACTTAAAATTCAATCACTATAGTAATTTTTGTACTTATTAAAATTATTTTTGATTAAATTTTTAGACTCTGTTCCTTTTAGGACCTTATTTTTTAGGTATAAAAAAAAAGAAAAGAAAATTAAGTTTTAATATATTTAAAACAATTATGTTTAATTAAAAATAAAAATATATATATTTTTACAGTAAAAACTATTTTTTAGAGCCTTTAGCAACTTGATTTAAAATATTATGTTTGTTTTTTGAACGTGCGGGTCTTCCTCGCTTTTTTTTGCTTGTATTGCAACAGGTTCGACATTTCCCTGATTGTCAATTAAGCTTTTTGTAGGCTATTCTGGTTATTACGCCCTTCTTTTTCTTCTTCCGAATCTTTTATGATAGTTTGTTTTGGTTGATATGATAATGCGTTTTAAAAATAGAAGTAGTTTCTCTTAGGACTTTAAATAATCTAATTTTAATTTTTTATGCGATAAGTTATATTTTATTGTGACATTTAATGTTTCATTGAGCTACTTCAATATTTTTAATGACGTTTATTTTCTAAGACAAATAAGTACATTTATGTGACAAAAAAAATTAGAAAAATTTAGAAAAAATATAAAATAATTTAGAATTCTATGTTCAAAATTATCAATTAATAACTTTAAAAAATATTTTTTTCTGTCTATATTTCTTCTCTTAATCTGCTTTTAAAATTATTTTTTACAAAAATTTGGTAATTTTCGTAAACGATAAAAATGGGTTTAGATTTTAAAAAATAATAAAAACAATGACTGTTGCATCTGACTGCACTAACTTAACTAATATGTAACTAGAAAAAAATTTAAAAATTTTTTAATCATTTTTTCCTGAGCTGCTTTACTGAATTTCCCTAAATTTATTTAATAACTGAAGTAAATAATGCAAAATCTTTAACTCTAAATTTATAGAATGATAAAAATCTGACCAATTCTATCGGCCAATTTTTTTAACATTAGATTGAGATATGGAATGAATATTTTATTAATGAATTTAATTAAATAATAGTCAGAAAACAATTTTAAAATTTAAAGATTGAATATTTATTCTGACTGAAATTTGATTGCTAAAAATTATTAGAGAAAACTCATTTTTGTAAAATTAAATAAATTGGCTATTATGATTGATGTTGATTGACTTTTTAAAAAAATCTTCAAAGTAAGTAAGCAATTTTCAAATCATATTCTCAAAAATTTTGATTTTTTTTTCAAAAAAATATTATGTCAACATATTTTATCAATAAATATATATTCGTGTATTAAAACAAATTAATTTAGTGAAAGATATTTTTTAGATTTAAAACTAGAATATTTGGAAAATAAAAAAGATGGTGTTTTTCATAAAGATTAGGTAAAAGACTCAAAAAAGAAATGGACAAAAGTGAAATCAATTTATTAATTTTATTTAATACAATTTTTCTTATCCTAAAATTTATCTGCGTATTTTTTTAAAACTAAATTTTTGATAGTAAAAATGATTACAAAGCGAATACATCATTTGGTATTTTTTTAAAACAGAATTAAATAGAATAAAAATGTCAAAAAAATTTTTTTAATCTTTTGAAATGTTAAATTAAAATTTAGGGACCTTGATAAAAATTTGCATTAGTCTTTTATGTTCAAAGTATACTTAAATTTTTTTACGACTTAATGGAACAGTATTTACTTTTATGCATTTTATGAGATTTCTTTCTCTTTTATTTAAATCAACCTTTGAATAAAGTTAAATTCGATTTTTCAATAGTTTGGTTTTTTTGTTGAGCGATAGAATTTTTTTGAGGCCTCAATTAATTTTATTCAGAAATCTCAAAAAAAATTAAAAGAAAGTCAAACACGACTTTTTGGTCTTCATGATTATTTTTGCTTCAAAAAAAAACACAAAAATATATCCAACTTGAAACATGTAATTTCTAATTTAATAAAGAAAAATTAAACTAAAAAATTTTAATTAATTTTCTATTTACCTTTATTTAGAGAATAATATTTAGCTTTTGTTCATATTTAAATTTGTTAAAATGAAAAAAATTAAAAAGCGATAAAAAAGATTTTCAATTTTTTTATAATTTAATATTTTTATTTATTTTTTTGGAGGGCAAATTTAAAAAAAACAAAATGGTTAGCTTTACAACTTTATTTTATGAGTACAATTTTTTTCTATAGCGCTTTTGCTAGTCTGCTTAAAACATATCCTTTTAAACAAGAGCTTTTTAGAAGATAATGAAAATTTGAGTACAGTTAAGCAAAAAGGCTTTAATACAAAAAAGAAATCATAGAATTTAGCCCCATTTATTATCCTAGAAATTCGATTAATGTTGGTATCTTTATTCTAGATGAAAAGCTGATGGCTAGTTTTAACATATTTATGATTATTGATAAAACGTTCTTTTAATTTTAGCCTGCTTTTAGTTGTAGGCTTTTCGAAAACTTAGAAAGATTTCAATTATTTCAGAAATTGTTTTTACATATACCTGAGATGTTTTTTGAGCAAAGAATTTTTTTTTTTAATTTTTTATTTTAAGGCAAAATTTTGAATGGAAATATTTCAATTTTTTATTAATTTACTTTGGTTAAATAACTGCTTTTATTTTAAATTAATTTTCTTAGAAAAAAAAATTTGGTTAATCGACACTATCCAAGCGATCAAGACAATTTGTTTCACTCTAATTTATTTTAATTGAATTTTTACGAGTCTAATTAGGTAAATTTAAATATTGTTTTAATTATGCAGTTTGTTGAAATTTTTCTAGATTTTTAAATGAGTTTTCACAATAAAAGAGTTTTTTATCTTTGCTGAATTTACGGTCAACAAAAATCTAGATAAAACAAAAATAACTAGGTCTAAAACACTGAATAGAGTTAGATAAATATTTGAAAACCTAATTTCAGCTATAAAAACAAATTATAACATTAAAATTAGCTTTTTTTGGTAACCAAAAGACTTGCTATTTTTATTTCTTAATTTTTTAAGCTATAAAAACTAGATAAAATTTTACAAAGTTAAAGTCTACAAAGTAAAACATAAAAATTAATCAATAAAATTAAACAAAAAATAAATCATTTTATTTTTTTACGAAAATTAATTTGAGCATCATTAGTGTTTTGAACAAGCTGAAATAACTATTTTTAATTTAATTTGTTTTAGATTTGGTGCAGGTTGTATCTATGGAACTCGGATATCTTGAAAATGAACAATTATTTTTTTTTTATTTCTTCAATTCGGTTTTTCGGATATTGTTGTTGTACCAAATAAAAAGTGTCAATCGTACAACCACAAATGCACACTGGAAAATGAATCTATTGTACAGGTTCATCTAGAAGGTGATTTAAATTTTCTAAATTATTTTTTATTGAAATTGTTTTATTTCGAATAAGAAGTTAAATTTTTTTTTCAATTTTAACACAAAAGGGTCTCATAAATTATATAAAATTAAATATTTTGTTTCAAAGTATAAATTATTGTTTATTTATAATGGCAAAATATTAAATGGCACAGTGACTTTCACTATTTGAATACTAGAATTTCGGTGATATTATTTTTATTTAAGGTTTAAAAAAATTTTAAATTTAAATTTAAATATATAAAAAAAGTAAAAAAAAGATATTTTGGTTATGTTTTTTTTTGCATCTTCTGATAAAAAATTTTTTCCTGGTCTTGGCTTTAATCATCTGGCTGTCTATTGGGAGCACACTTTCATTAAAGATAAAAACACTTGATATCTTAAGGTATTCTTAAATCTGTCAAATTTGTAAAAAAAGGCTTTTTTTCGTATACTTTTTCTGAAAAGCTGAGTTTCAGATTGAGTAAATATTAAAGCATCAATTATTTAACTCTCAAACCTGGAGGAGTTTTTTCCACCCTTTTTGGTACTTCTTTTGCTTATTACTCAATAAATTTAATCATTTTTGCGAATCTTTTTTTTCCATTAAAATCAAAAAAATATTATAACTAATTAATTTCGATAACAAAATATATTTATTTCAAAAAAATAAGTAAACGTTAACCCCGAAGAGGGGTTTTTTGGACTCTTCAAAAATATTGTCCTTTATTTTGTGTAATGAATAAAAGAATGATTAATTATGCTTTTAATAACAAACTCTACTTAATTCACATAGTAAATAATAATTTTTTGAAACATGTCTCGATAAAAAGCTCTTGCACTTCTTAGTATTGCGAATGATACCTAATCAGAAGTCTCTGATGATAATTATAATGATTATGAGGAAAATGATGACTTTAATAATGATTTTGAAGAAGAAATGGAAACATCAAATAAACCTAATACTGAATATGACTCAGATGAAGACTCAGATAATGAATAATCTGAATAAGAAACTAACAATAAATAAGCTTCATTCTTCAAAAATGGAACGATATGTGTTAGATTGAATGACAGAGAAGAGTCAAGTCTTAAAAAGATAAATTTAATTGATTGAGTTAGTTAAACCAACAAGCTATGCTACACGTAAATAAATTAGACCTAACTTTCAGCATTTTTCATGATTTTTTACTTGTCCATGATAAATTTACATTGAATTGTACCAATTGTCACCAGAAAGCTTTGGATCCTAAATTTTCATTTACAAAAGGAGATATATTAGCTTTTATCGGTATCTTTTATGCAAAAAGTGTTTTTTACCAAAATGTTCCTCTGAAAGCCATGTGGTCAAGAATTTATGAAGTTCGATATTTTTCTGTAATGGAAACAAATAAACAACCAAATAATTTCAGTTAGAATCGAATAATTCATTACTATATGACTTTGAACTGAATGTAATTCCTAGAATGATTCTAGGACAGTAAAAAGAAATTGATGAAAATTTTTTATTGACATTTAAATTTTTTAAGATAAAATTAATTAAAATTTTTCTCTATTAATTTTTTTTGACGATTAACATTTATTAGTTCTATTAAGTAGTAGTAGTAGTTTCGACTGTAGCTGGCTAGCCAGCGAGTGTGCTGACAAGGCACACTAAGACAGCTGATGAGATTGATTGCTGCTCATCCAGCAATCAATGCCTGCTTTAAAGCTGTTAACATTGGGTTCTTCAACTAATTGATTTGGCAGCGAGTTCCATATGCTAGCGGTTCTGTTGAAAAAAAAGTTATCTCAATGCTAAAGCCTCGAAATTTTTTTGTGATATTTAAAGCAGTGACCTCTTCCTTGGTTTTTCGTAACATTAAAATTGTTGCTTTTTTCAACCAATTTTATTCCATGCATTAACTTGTATAATTGAATTAGATCACCTCTTTTTGTTCTTTCCATCAGATTTGGAATGTTCAAAGCCTTCAACCTGCTTTCATACGGTTTGTTTCTAATTGAAGAAACAAATTTCGTAGCTCTGCATTGTTTCCTTTCAACATTCTCACAGTCATACTTAAGAATTGGAGACGATACAGGCACCGCGAATTCCAAAAGAGGACGAACAAAAGTTAAATACAGAGATCTAAATAACTTACAATCAAAATGAGCGAATGATTTCCTGATGCCACCTAACATTTGATTTGGTTTGTTTGTTACCTCTATCACTTGATTTTTCCATTTCAGATTTGTATTTAAAATAACTCCAAGATCTCTTTCGGTTTCTGACGTTGATTACTGCTTACCATTGATAAAATAAAGAAAATCTTTGTATTTATGGCCATGTCGCATTACCACACATTATTTAATTAATAATTTTTCTATTGTCTTTTTGTCATAATAAATGACCCTTTAATATGCGGCCCTTTATATTTTCTATAAAAAATAAAGAATTATTTAACATTACTCTATTGAGCGACAAAAATAAACCTCAAAGACTTGCCAGATTTCCTCAAAGGCTGATCATAAAATAATTTATAAAATTATTTAATTTTTGAATCTTAATAACATGATTTACCCACAAAATTCTAGTTTAATTTCAAGTTTTAGAGTATTAGATCCTAGTTTTTTGGCAATTTTTTTTAAAATAACGCCATTATCAAAAGCTCAGAAAAAAATTTCTATTTTTTTAATAATTTAATTAAAAATATAGATTTTTTTTAACAGTTTATTTTCTAATTAATTAGAAAATCATTAAAAAAATTTCCGAGAAGATCCGAGAAGTTTTTGTTTTTAACATTCAAAAATTTTGTGCATTTTTTCCTTTCCAGAGTGCGATTTTTAAATCATTTCAACTAATCAGTTAATTAATGATATTTTAATGAAAACAAAGATTAGTAAAATAAAAGAATGAAAATTAACAAAAAAAACTATTTGTTTCTATTAATGCTATAAAGAAGCTTTTGGACTTGTCGGGTCTTAAAGATTAAGTAAAATTGGGTCTTCTAGTAATAAAATTGCTTTTTAGGAATTTTAGTCACTGAATCTAAAATAAGTTTAACTTATGGTAGATTTATTCGTTTTCGAAACAAATTTTTTGGTTTGTTTTGTTAAACAGAATTTTGTACAAGTTCTGATATGTTTAGATGCTTCTCAAACATAGTCTTCTTGGGAAAATCAAATCATACAAAGCGATTTAGGTACTTTTTTCATTTTGTTTTTTTCTAAGTGGAAAAAAAAGCATTTTAAGATTTTTGTTTTTCAATTGGAATAAGTCAAATTATTTGTTAAATGTAGAAAATAGAAAACATCAATAAAATTTTATTTCTTTTTTTTATTAAAAAAATAAAATTAATTTTGATATGTCTATTAAGCTTAATAAAAAATAAAAAGTAAACCACTAAATTATATAAAAATCATTTTGAGTGGGAGGCTCCTCAGGACTGGAAAAAAATTTTAAAAATAGATAAATTGAAATAAGAAAAGTGGGTCAGTGATTTCTTATCAACTATCCATTTAAAGTCTTTTTTGTCTTAAAAAATTAAAACATCTTTAATTTAATATTATCTATAACTTAATGAATTTAAATTAAATCCTAATTGCTGAAAAAGTTGATAACACATTTATATGCTTAAGGTCAAAAATCCCCTAAGTAACAAAACTAAAGATTTAAAAAATAAATTTCTGATTTTTTGCTTATTTAATCTTTCAAGTTATAACTTAAAATATTATATAGCGACAATTTAATTTTAAAAAAAAATGATTTTTTTATTGTAGAAAAAGCTGTAAACTTCAAGAATACTGTTAATTTATAGTGGCTTTTATTTTTTTAGTACAAAATAATAATTATTTAATACCAAAAATATTTAATTATTACTCTATACAAGTAAAAAATTATATTTTATATATTATGTATTATTTATTTTTATTTTTTTATTATTATCATTATTAATTGTTTTTATTTGGATGTATTCTATTTTTTGCTGCTGGTAGATTTTCAATACATGCTTTAGCCACTTGGTATTTTCAATAAGAGCTTGTTAAAAAATAATTTCCATTGATTGATTTTCGACTATATTATCTTGGACATTTGTATTGAAATTGGACATAGGGAAAACAGAATTGCGAACCAAAGACTTTTATTTTTTTTTTTTTTTTTTTTTAAAGTCAGGACTTGTACTTTGTTGACTACAATCGAATTTTTTTTTCATAAAATTATATCTTGAATAAATAACATACAAAGGATTCTTTATAATTCTAACTATTTTTTTATTTCTAGATTTATTTGATTTTTATGGTGCCCAAAATGATAAAACCTAGTTAAGAAATTAGTCGAACAATTTTTTTCTATAAAATTGTGTACTTATCTAATTTTTTACGTAGATTTAAAATTTTTAGGTTTAAGATAAAGATTTAAGTTTGATTTTTTAGTTCTGGCAAATCCCGAAAAATTGATCTCGGAAGTAAGTTTGGTACGAAATATTATTAAAAAGATTTTAATTATTTATTTTAAAAGAAGAATTCCATGAGTTTATTTATGAAGAAAAAATTTTAAGTTTTGGTTTTTCTTAAAGAAGATATTTTCTTTCAAATGTTGGTCGAAATTGAAAAAAATCTGAACTTTTGAGCTTAATATCTCGATGGAATTTATTTTTCTTTTCCTTAATTCGTTGTCATATTAAAGTTAGTACTTTCACTAACAAAGATAGGTGACAGTTTGCTCTTTGAACGATTTTTAGTTAGAAAAATCGATCGAGAAAGTCTGAAGAATCGTTAAAAATACACTTTCACTAAATGGTCAATGTAAAATTGGAATGATAAGATTATCAAAAAAGGTCATTTCTAGACATGAATCAACTAGTTAAGCAAGATTCCGTCGAAAAAAACTTTATCAGAAAGGCGAGTTTTCATCGTTTTTATCAATGCCCCTTGACAGTGAGACCAAAAGCGTAAATAATCATTAAACTGGCATCCAATATTAAAATAACTTGAATAATTCAAACAATTTCGAAATTTCAAAAAATAACTAAAAATAATTTTTTCTTTTTCTAAAAAAACCCGATGTAGATAGAACAAAGAGCTCCTGTTAGTGACGGTAGAGTTTTTTTGAGAAAAGTAAAAAATAAATAAATAAAATTTCATCGCTATTACATCTAAAAAAGTGCCTTTTGGGAAATAATAAGGTTTAGAACCTAAAATATTTGATTTAACAAATTTTCATATTTTAGTTGCTTTAAAAAGATGCAAAATTTTGGACCCTAAAATTAACATCCTGCAAAAGTTCGCCTAATTATATTCAAAGTAGTCTCTAGTTTATCTATTAAAAAAATCTGACTGACCTTTTTAAAGACAAATTCTTTAAATAAGTACATTCTTTTAATTTTTTTTAATTTAAAATACGATCAAAATTTAAAAGTTCTTGATCAATTTCACATAAATTTTCATTAAAATCAAAAAAAATTAATATTTTATTAACAATCTTTCTATTTCTTAATCATCTGTTTAGAGAGTCGAGCTCTGGGTCTCCTTATTTTGTGTCCACAAAGTATTTTTGTGTTTAAAATCAAATCTTCATCTTTGAAAGCCTCAAATTTGAATTTTTTAATGAAATTCTAATACTCCTAGACTTGGGACACCTTAACTTTTACTGAAATTGCCAAATTTAACTTGATAAGATAAACAAATAATGCAAGAATAGTAGAAAAAAGCGATAGTATTCAAAAATTAAAAATAAAAAACTTCAAATAATAATTAAATTGGACACAATTTTTTATTTAATAAATTTTTTGTTCTTGTTTAAAAATAGCTTGCCATATTGATATTCAAAATGTTAGTCTATCCATAATTAATCTGAGTGTCATGTATCCCTGATATTAATTGGTAAAAATTTTGGTAAAATACTTCTACAAACATGTTTTTTTATTGTTAAAAGCTTAAAAAAAGAATATGGATAGTTGAACAATTGTTGTTTTTAACAATTTCGAGAATAATTAAATAAATCATAGACAAATAAACATAGAATTTAATTTAACCTTGCTTTATTTGATGGGAAATGAGGCGTAAAAAAACCTTATTTGAGTTAATAGAGAGGAAAAAAATTCTTTTTAATTTATTGAATAAACAGTGCCTGAAAAGCTGTCCAAATGACTTAATTGTCTACTAATAATTTAGATTTATTATTTGCAATTAGGTTAGAGAATTTTACAAAAGAAAATTATATTCAATTTTTGTTATCAATAAAAAAAAACTTTGCTAAAGGTAGTTTATATTGGATAAAATAACATAAACACAAGTTCTTTTCTCTAGTAATTAATTATCTTCATATTGAGCAAACGATTTCTTTTTCATTTTTCTTAAGAGTTCATTTCGAGATCGACTCGATTCTAAATTTAATCTAAAAATGAATTAATTTATACTAAAATTCCATAAGCCTTAGTGAACTTGGAAATTAATATTTTTTGCAATCAATTTCTTCAAAAATTGGTATTAAATGTTTTGATCAGAATAATCAGCCATTGATTTATTGCAGTGAATCGTAATCCAAGTTTCAGACTTTTTTGCAACTTTTTTTTTTCAATAAGGATTTAGATTTCATCAAAAATTTTATTCATATATATTAAAAAAATTCTTATTGAATGATATTTGAATTTTTTTTTAATATTTTTTTTCATTAAAAGAAGTCAAGGATAAACATTAAAGATAAAAAATCGATCAAGTACTATTTTTTTTAAAACAAAAAGTAAGTGACTAAATGAATTATTTTTAAAATTTATAAATAAAATAATAAAAGTTTATAGAAATAACTTATATTAATTTTTTTTCTGGCAATTCAAAAGTGAGTTTGGAAAAACATAGAATAATGTTTAAAAATACCTGGTATTATATTTTGAAAAAATTAGATATTTTCTTCAATTTGTTTGTAACTCTGGGTAAAACCAGAATTAGCCTTAAATGAATAAATTTTTGATTAAAAAAAATTTTCATTTTTTTAAATTTAATTTAGAAAATTTAGATATTACTTTATTTGCATTTCAAATTGGCAATAGATCCCAAAACAAAAAAGGTTTTATCAAACAAATTTTAAATTTTCCGTCGCTGATTAAAGTCCACTACAAAGTTATTTTCCAAGTGCATTATCGAGCAACGTAAAACCTGAATTTAAAAATTAAAGTAAACTATTTTTTTTATCTAATTTTAATTTTTCTTATAATTTTGTTTTTAAAGGAGAATTAATATCTATTTCAAACAAGATGGCATTTCATTCCAAAATATATTTTAAAAAATAAATAAATCTGGACTATATTTAGATTTCATCGGCAACATTCGAAATTATTACCAATAAGTCGATTTCGGAATAGTCAAACTTTAAGATTCATTCAAATTGTTTAAAAAAAGTTTGGCGAGTACATAAAGAGTGTTATTAAATGTCGAACCAAACATATTGGTAAGTTTTATCTTTCTGTAGATTAAAAAAGGCCAACAGAATGTCATTAAATGGCTTCTAGTTAAATTGTCTGGAAAATGAATTCATTAAATTTCAAGAGAGATTTAATTATCAGTCTTTAAATTTGACTGTAAATTTTAATTCTAGATTAAATTTTAGAGAATTTTAAAATCAAAAAATCAATCTATTTTGTTAATTCTTATATAAACTAAAAAATTCATTAAAAAAAGAAAACATCTTCTAAATATTTCATCCATTTTCATCCATTTCATCCATTTTTCATTGCTGATAAGTTTATTAATTTTTTTAAAAAATCTTTTCAAAAAGTTCCTTATTAGCTAAAAAAAGAAAGAGAATACAAAAGAGTGGAAATAAGGAATCGTATGAATTTTAAAAATTAAACAAGATTTTAAGATTAATATTTGAAATATATTTTGAAATGCAACACAAAATTTCTTTATAGATAATCATAACTTAATTAGCTCGCCAAATTTATCTGGATTATATACCTAGTTGAAACAAGAATAATGGATCGATAGATAAACTATAAATTTTTTTTAAGTAAACAAAATCCACACTTTTGAGAAAAATAATTAAAATTAAAAATTTTATTTAAATTTAGTCACTTTTTTAAAGTAAAGAATAAGAAATTTTGACAGAACAAAATAAAATTGATCAGTCGATTTTATTTACTAGAGGAATACAGACATGAAGCTTTTAATTTAGACTTTTTTATTTATTTGTTTAAATTAAATCAAGCCTCAAAAGGAAATATGTAGAAAAAAGAGAAAAAATTAATAGTATGTTTGTAACAAATTATAAAAATTCGCACTCAAATTACAAGCAAAAAAATGTTAATCAGCAATTTTTCAGAAAATTCCAATTTTAGTAGCCAATTCAAAATATAAATAAGATGAAAAAAATATTTTTATGAAGTGTCACATTATTTATTTATTTATTTAGTTCAAAAGGCCGCGACAGAGGCGATGGGGGGTTTGGGTAGTCACTGGTCGACACCCATCACTGTCTTTATATTAATATTAAATTTGTAAATTCAAATTGACTTAAATTAAAAAAAAAAAACAACAAAAAAAAAACGTAAAATAATTATCTAGTTTATTTGAAAATAAAAATAAAGTGTCACAGAAAATCAAACTTGAAGATTAAAAAAGCCTCCATAATTGGAATTTATGAATCTTTATAATACTATCTAAAAAACATTAGAGAAAGAATCACCTAACTAAGGTAAAATGTGCTTTCGGTGATAACTGGTCCTGAAGTAGTAAAAATGTTATCTTGTATCTAGTAAGTTGGATCCGTATCCTTCAGAAGCTGGCTCGTAGAATTCCATTTTTGAGGTACTGATAACAAATTTAATAGATCTATGTTCTATCACGGTGATCTGTGTTTACATTTCTCATTGAATCACAAGGAAATAAAATGAATTTTTCAACTTTTAATTTTAATACTGAAAATTAATCAAATTATTGTGTTTTTTTAATTTGTCTTTATATTGCTACCTAAAAATTTCTTCTTTTTTTCCTGAACCAACAAATATTTAAACATGTCTTACCTCTAGCTAATTCAATGCATCGTTTTAAATTTTCTTTTGATTACTTGGACTTATTTAGGTATAATGCAGATTTGTTTATAAGTCACAAGTCTTAAGTCAAGTCAAGTGAATAAATTAAAATTTTTTTTTTCAATAGTCCAAGACCGGACTTTTAAATTAAAAAAAAAAAGTCCGAACAACATGAATTTTTTGCCGTTCCAGGAAGTTAATGTGGCGGCCTAGTTAAAGTCAAAGTCACTAAAATTAAAGTCCAAGTCATAACTTTGACTTTACATTTTTACATTTTCATATTTTTAGATTTTTTGTGCACACTTCTTTAATTTTTTTTTGTTTTTGATTACAAAATAATTTGTGAGAATTTTTTTTTTATTATCTGATATTTAATAAAAATATCTAAAAATATGAAAATGTAAAAGTGTAAAATTATTTTAATTTTGCCACTTATTTACCCTTTTTTTTATTTTATTTTATCTTTTTAACTTTATTTTAATTATCTTTTTATATTTTTATTCTGAAAGGCCATTGTGGAATTTCATTCAAAAATTCCAATACAAAAATAAAAAAATTTTATAACTTTTGTTCTAAATGTCGAAAACTTGTTCTGCAAATCTAACAACTTTTGTTTCAACTTTTGTAATCCCGTTTTGTTATTTAAGAAAGTTATCCTGTTTTGAATTCTAATTTTAAATTGAATAATGCCTGAATCCAACAAAAATACTGTTGAATTCCTATCAAGCAATTATGGTATCACTTAGCAAAACAAATCGCACCCAATAGCGATCATAAATGGGTATCGCTTTAGATGGAAAGATGACAATAAAAATCCAAAAAGATGCGTGTGTATCAATTCAAAATGTTAAGGTTCCCACCGGTCAAAACTACAGCACTATCTGAATTTGAGTATTTCGACCTCAAATTTGTAATCTGCATATATGAAAACCTAGGAAATTCAACTTTCTAGGGGAGGTCAAAAAAAAATTTTTTTTTACTACCCCTTTCAAAGATTAGGTATTAGCCCAAGAGTTGCCTGTCTTTGGATCAAACTTGTAAGAAGATTTTGGCGTTGTATTCAAACTTATAAAAACAACGCAAGTTATCGTGAAGTATTAATAACATATTTTTCAGGTTAATCTACAGCCAAGACGGTAGAACATTTAAAAATATCAAACAACCTATTGGTTTGATGATAAAAACAATTATGAAAAGCTAAAACTGTGACTAAATTCGTTTTTTAAATAAAATAATAAAAATTAAAATTACATTTTTTAAAAAATGGATACTTTTTGGTCAAAATTTATGGGCTTAAAAATCAAAAAAAAAAAAAAGTGAGCTCAAGCGTTTTTTCAGAATTTTTTCTAGTTTCAGAATCTGCATAAAAGAGTAGGGTTCAGGGGGTAATCCACGGACAAGATCCAAAAATACTGAAAAAACCTTAAAAATTTCTCTTTTTTGATCCATTATCTTGGTCATAAAAAAATTAAAACCGCAAGACAAATTCACCATTTTGTAGTTGGGACTGTTAGCTTTCAGAAAATATGTGAATAATTGTAAATATTAATATCAGATCATGAGATATTTTGATCCAAAGACAGGCAACTCTTGGGCTAATACCTAATCTTTGAGAGGGGTAGTAAAAAAAAATTTTTTTTTGACCCCCCCTAAAAAGTTGAATTTCCTAGGTTCTCATAAATGCAGATTACGAATTTGAGGTCGAAATACTCAAATTCAGATAGTGCTGTAGTTTTGACCGGTGGGAACCTTATGCAAGTTTGACTTCAAATGGAGACAAAGTAATAAAATTGAGAGGACTACATTATCACGACCCTTTAACAGATTCACACGTTTTACTGGTAAAAGCAACAGCAAGATTAAAAAAAGAATTTTGGGCGAAGAATGATATGTCAGTTACGCAATGCTACCAAGATTTTGAGACCAATTTAGTAAAAATTGGGGCTAGGGATAGAGTAATCGCTGCGCGGGTACCAACTTTGAAAAAAATTTCATCTTGTCTTACAAAAATTGATTTTTTATTCAAGTATAAATCTGTGCATGTCACTTGAATTTGTCTTAATTTCTAGAAAAAAAAAAATCTCTCAATCGCTTAATGCCATGGCGAAGAGAACACAAGGAATTATAATAAATTATTCCGCATCGAATCATCAGCAGCGCATTCTATCTAAACCAACAACAGCAGCAGCAACAACAACAAATCTGAAAAACCAATCCCTAGCAAAAGCTGAACAGTTCGGGATTAAAATATGAATATTGAAGAGAGAGAGAGAATGAATTTTGATCGAACATAAGTAAGGTAGATTAAAAGCTTGTTTTGTTTGCGGGCAAAAATAAATTGATTTATCATAATTAAGCTAGTTTTGTAATAAACAGCGCTTAAGGCAGCATTTTGTAGAAAGATGATTAATTGGCACTTTATTCAGTCTGGACGCGTGTGTGCTCATCTAGACTAGGACAACCTAATGTTCAACTCTAATAGATTAGCTTTCATCAAAAATGTAAAATAGATACAACGCTTGGATCCATAAATCAATGTCAGAATAACAAAAAGATATTCAGTTTTTTTTTAATGAAAGTAATTATTTGCTGTTAAGTTGTGCTTTAATTGGAAAAATGGTCCGGCAGGGCAAAGTGAGCCGATTTTTACATTATCTGATTTCGATTATAGATAAGGTTAAGTGAGCTTAGATCCAACACTCAAGTTTAAAACAAGGCAGTGGCCATCTCAGATTAATCATAGAATTTGTTCTAAATTTTCGTACAATTTTTGATCAAGATTTTGGCTTAGAATAAAATATTAGTTTGAAAACTGCCAACTTTATTGATAGTTCCAGCTCGGGGCGCTGATCCCTTTCATCGAGCTTGTTTACAAGATTTTTAAATATTTGTTGTTAATTCAATGCTTTTAGGATCAGTGTTAATTTAAACACAAGCTAATGGCTTTTAATTCTCTTCCAAAGATTTACAAAATGTTCCACTCTCGCTCTCATGAATGAGAAAAAATTCACCAAAATGGCTTTTGCCTTTAAAAGAACTAGCTGGAATGGCAAGGAACGGCAATCCATCAGTCAGGATCGAAAAAAAGTTAAAAATTGGTTAAATCGAGTTAAATTTTTTTTATAAAATAAAAAAAAGAACTTAATTTTACCAATTTTTTTCATCTAATTTTTTAAGAAATAAAATCTGAAAAATTCAAGTTTTTGAAGAAAAGTGTGAACATTTTTTGAAAAAATCCTTTTTCTTGATAGACTTAAATTTTTCGGATTGTATTTCTTAAAAAATTAGATGAAAAAAATTGGATTTTTCTTTACATAACTTGATGATTTTTCGTAAAAAAAGTAAAAAATTTGGTAAAATTAAGTTCATTTTTTTAATTGCGAGTTTATTTTTTTATTTTATAAAAAATTTTACTCGATTTAACCAATTTTTGACATTTTTTTTTACGAAAAATCATCAAGTTTTGCATAGAAAAATCCAATTTTTCATCTAATTTTTTAAGAAATAAAATCTGAAATATTTAAGTTTTTGAAGAAAAAGAATTTTTTCCAAGAGTTGACCAAGTTGTGTTTTCCAAGAGGGGAATGTTTCCATGCAGTAAAGAATGCCAGAACTTCTTCCGACATGATTAAATAGAGTTTGAGCGTTACTTAAAAGGATTTGGTATAAGGATTAAGGATTTTACCGAATTTTACGCTAATTATCGTAAATCCTGAATGAAAAAATTCTCGAATTTACGGTAATTTGCGTTATTTAACGTAAAATTTTTTCAAATTGCGGAAAATGGCGAAAGTGTGAACATTTTTTGGAAAAATCCTTTTTCTTCAAAGACTTAAATTTTTCGGATTGTACTTCTTAAAAAATTGCATTTTTCTATACAAAACTTGATGATTTTTCGTAAAAAAAAATTAAAAAATTGGTAAAATTAAGTTTATTTTTTTATTTTATAAAAAAAATTTAATTCGATTTAACTAATTTTTAACTTTTTTTTACGAAAAATCATCAAGTTAAACAGAATAAACCAATTTTCTTTGAAATAAAATTTCTTAAGAAAAAAAATCTGAAAAATTTAATTTTTAAAAAAGGTTTTTATCAAGAAATTTTGTCAATATTTAAACGTTATTATTGCTACCAATACGTCTAAACGAGAGATCGGATAGACGGGTCCAAAGGTACTAATGTAAACATTACATCTGGCGACGAGGATAAAAGCTCCAGAAGACTAATAAAAGTACTTCTCGGTGGTAGTAATGTTTATAGTGCGTGCAGCAGCTACCTGACGAGTGTTAGTTAGAACCTGGGAAAAATAATAGTCTATGATTGGTGTCGGTCATTGGTGATCCCGCAGTGTCCGCAATGGTCGACAGTTCCCTAGCATTCGCTTTATTAAAAGGGGTGGGGGAAGAATTCAAAATTCTGCAAATTCTGCAAAATTGCACCCTATTTAAAAGTATTAAAAATAAAACGCAATTAATTTTCACAGATTTTGCAGACTTTCACAGAAGGTGAAACAACAGTTGTTTCATTTACAAAATAAGTTTTTGACATTTAGAACAAAAGTTGTAAAATTTTTTTATTTTTGTATTGGAAGTTTTGTATGAAATTTCACGATGCCTGTTTTTTCCTGTATTTAATAGAAGAAAAAAAAAAGCGTATTAATTTTTAATAACTTTAATTTCTGATTTTATCACTAATTTTACTTAATGATTTCTATTTTTAAAAATTCTTATAAAGAGGCAAATTGTGTTGCATTCCAAGTGATCGTATTTTTCTCCATTTTGGTTTCGAAATTAATAAATATTGATATTTTAATTTGATTTTAAAAATCTTTTAAAAAATTTAAATATCTCGCAAAAATGCATACTGAGCATTTACTAAGCTTCTACTGTGATTCTTCATCTTTTCAGCTTTCTTTTATCTCAATAAATATGGAAGTGTCCTTAAAGGTTTACTAGAATTTTAAACTTTCGGGGATTCAACAATCCTCTTTTATCAAGAGAAGTTCGGAAATCAAAAATCTGATTTGAAAAATAGTTTTTAAAAGACCATTTTTTAAATTCCAGTTATTAAAATTTTATATTTTAAAAGTGTTCATAATTGCTAATGGGAAATAAAATATTCAGTAGACTATTTGAAATGGAAATTTTTTAAATTTGTGTCTGGATTCGAATTGTTTTGTGACCGACTGTTTTCTGTTTATTAATTTATTAAACAGAGCCCCAAGGGAAAAAATTAGAATAAAAAAAATTAAAAAATGTGACATCTAATAGAAAGCAATTATTTTTTTGTGCTAATTTTTGTTAAATATTTATCAAATATTAAAAAGAAATAAGGATATTGAAAAATACTTGCCGCATTTTTAAATAATTTTTTTTAGTTTTTTAATTTTTTATTAAGTCTTTTTTTATTGATTATTTTTTATTTCAAAATAATAAATCATGTTTTTTTGTAGAGTTTTCCAAAATTGAATATTTATGTTTAAAAAAAGAATCATTGAATCAATGAATAAATTTTGTTCTTTTACAAAGATCAATATACAATTGTCCCATTTTTCTTTATTTAAAAAATACTCTTTTATAAGCCTATTTCACCAACTAAAGGATTCAATTTTGGCTGTTAAAATTATTTCAGAACAAATTTTAATAAATTCATGAAATTAAATTTAACAAAAAAATGAGTAATATCATTAGACTCTAAGGACTCTTTAAGTCGTTTGTGCAATGGGCCTTGATCAAGGTAAATTAGTGTTTTTTCCAAATTGAAATTAGAACAGAATTTAGTGAAATTTAAAAAATTTTAAAAATTTCTACGAATTGACAATTTTGAAATTTTTTTTAAGTAAGATTAATTAATTTAAATTTCTTAGCATTTATTTTTTATTTATTTTAAAAATCCAACTTGCTTAATGCTTTAGATGTTAAAACTGTAAGATAAATTTTTTATTATGTTCAAAAGGTAGGCTTAAATGATCTTTTTTAAAAATTAGGCTAAATATTTTTATCATATTGATTGTGTTGTAAAATTTTTTAAAATAAAAATAGATGTGGACATAGAAGATTTGCATAAATGAACATATAATGTACAAAAAAATACTAATTATTTAAAAATTGGATAAAAATTTTTCAAAAAAGAAATATGTCTAAATTGATTTTTTTTTTAAATTTTGAATCACATATTTTAGAATTTTGGGACATGCTGTAAACTGTAAACAAAAATTTTTAACTTTCTTTTTTATGATATGCAAACAAATAATGAAGAAAAATATCATATTTATTTAGTTTTTATGACTTCTCGAATGATATAAGTCCCCTGTTCCTCTAAAATATTTATTGAAGAGTAAACAATTATTTTTTGATAGTTTTTTTCTACAAAACCTAATACAATTATTGTTTTTTCTTGAGCTAATTTTTTAAAAAAAGATCTCTCTCTTTTGTGTTTAAATTAAACTACTTTATTTTAAGGCATTTTAATTAAGTGCAATTGCTTTATCTACTAATCTAGCGTTCTATTTTTCTTCACTTTCACATAAGCACCCTCAGAATATATTTTATAATTCTTCTGTAAAATTGCTTCACTTTTACCACCCCAAACCATAAGAAAAATAAAACTTGATTTTACTCTGCTTAAAATTTTTTTTTACAATTTTTAAAACAATTTATCAAGTATTGGAGATTCGCATTTTTCTAGAAGTTTTTCAGTAATATTTATACTTTTTTTTAATAATCAACTGAAAGATTTTGAGAGACTTTTGGAAAAGAGTGGAAAAATTTTTTCAAAAATTGAAAATTTAGAGAAGATTTCATTTTTAGAAAAGCAAAAGTATATGGAATTTTAGAATTAATATTTCAAAATAATCACCTCAATTTTTACAATTCAAATAAGCTTTTCAGCGGACGACTATTTTGAAGCATATTGTGAAATAATTTTTTTCATATTATTCTTTTAACTTCATTTCTAAATTTAAGTGATCTCTAGAAAAAAAAAATTTTTTTTTAGATAATCTCTTAAAAATTTCTGCTTCTTAAAGCCATTTAAACAATAATAAAACAAAATAAAATAAAATAATTGAATAATGATGGTAAGATTTTTCAGAACAAGTTTTGAATTGTTTAGATTCTTTTACTAATTGGTTATTTTCGAGACAGAGATGAATGATAAAAAATCCATAAAAATATCTAGATTTGTAGTTTTCTAATAGAATGCTTTTTCTTTTTAATTTTCGGGATTTGATACTGGATCAGTGCGATTAAAATTAATGCAAATATAAAAAAATCGCAAAATTTTTTTCTTTTAAGTCAAGATCTGATGCTGGCAAATTTTTATCATTTCAAAAATTACAAGCATTTTTTAGACTTCTTAAGCATTTTTCAGTTCACCGAAAGCTAAAGGTTTGAGAAAATTACAATTGGTAAAAGATATTAAGTTTTTTTTTGGTATTTATAGAAAAAAATTAATATTTTATCAAAAATTAATAAATTAATATCTTAATTTAATTTTTTATTTATTAAAATTAATCAGTATAATACCATCTTAATAGCTGTTTGTAGTAGTTCTGCCTTTTTATACTACGTTAAAAATAATTTTTTTCAATAAATTACTTTACTTTTTGAAGTTTTTATAAATTTTCCTCGATTAATAAAAAAATTTTTTTGATCATACAAAATCACGGATAATACCATTTTTTTTTATAAAGAATTAAATTAACACTTTTTTTCTTGGTATTTCTTTATTTATTGTTAAATCTAGAGTCTTGACATCATGCTAATTCAACACTTTTAAAAAGCGCTCACATTTTCCCACTTTATTTACATTCCAAATAAATACTCAGGAGCAAATTAAGCCAATTGAATTTATAATTCTCGTACTCTTTTATTTCAATTTATCTATTTTAAATCTTCTTTTTTATTTTATTTATTTCTGAATTTTATTATTTTATTTTAATATTAAGGAGCTTTAGATCAGCACACATAAACAATTAAAAAAATTATTTCCAACAATCTCCATTAGCTGAGACATTTTAAAATTAATAAGAGGAAATAAATGACTTAAATGGACGCTGGGTTTCACGTTAACAAAATATGCATGTAAAATTGGGCATATATTTTTATCCTGTGTCTATTTAATCCAAAAAAAGAACTGTATTACTGAATTTAGAATAAAATTATTTATATATTAAATTTTTAAAGTAAAATAAAGCATTAGTTATTAAATTTGAACAAATCAGTAAGACAAAAACATTTAATTAATTTTTTCTTTTAATCCAAATTGTCTTCCACGTTTTTTCTTAGTTATTTCTTGATTTTTTTCCAATTTACTCTTTTTTGCATCTCTTCTGTTTCAGACTCTTCACAACTACTGAATCATATTTCTTGCTTCACAACTACTGAATCATATTTCTTTGATTGTTTGAATTTCAGTTGGTAATTTTGTCAATGCTATTACGGTTAGTTTTGGAATACATGCATAACCTTTTCTTTCAAGTGAAATGTTTATCGATATCTCTTTAAATTTGAATAGTTCTAAAAGAAATTATAAGTTGAAGATAATTTTTTTGATTTTTTTATGTTTTTTTTTTTTGAATACGCAGAAAACGGCTAAAAGATCATTAGGCCGTCATAATAACTGCCTGGAACGGCTAAAAAATCATTAGGCCGCCATAATAACTGCCTGGAACAGCTAAAAGATCATTTGGTCACCATAATAACTTCCTGGAACGGCTAAAAAATTATTAGGCCGTCATAATAACTGCCTGGAACGGCTAAAAAATCATTAGGCCGCCATAATAACTGCCTGGAACAGCTAAAAAATCATTAGGCCGCCATAATAACTGCCTGGAACGGCTAAAAAATCATTAGGCCGTCATAATAACTGCCTGGAACAGCTAAAAGATCATTTGGTCACCATAATAACTTCCTGGAACGGCTAAAAAATTATTAGGCCGTCATAATAACTGCCTGGAACGGCTAAAAAATCATTAGGCCGCCATAATAACTGCCTGGAACAGCTAAAAAATCATTAGGCCGCCATAATAACTGCCTGGAACGGCTAAAAAATCATTAGGCCGTCATAATAACTGCCTGGAACAGCTAAAATATCATTTGGTCACCATAATAACTTCCTGGAACGGCTAAAAAATCATTAGGCCGCCATAATAACTGCCTGGAACGGCTAAAAAATCATTAGGCCGCCATAATAACTTCCTGGAACGGCTAAAAAATCATTAGGCCGCCATAATAACTGCCTGGAACAGCTAAAAGATCATTTGGTCACCATAATAACTTCCTGGAACGGCAAAAAAATTATTAGGCCGTCATAATAACTGCCTGGAACGGCTAAAAAATCATTAGGCCGCAATAATAACTGCCTGGAACGGCTAAAAAATCATTAGGCCGCCATAATAACTGCCTGGAACGGCTAAAAAATCATTAGGCCGCCATAATAACTTCCTGGAACGGCTAAAAAATCATTAGGCCGCCATAATAACTGCCTGGAACAGCTAAAAGATCATTTGGTCACCATAATAACTTCCTGGAACGGCAAAAAAATTATTAGGCCGTCATAATAACTGCCTGGAACGGCTAAAAAATCATTAGGCCGCCATAATAACTGCCTGGAACGGCTAAAAAATCATTAGGCCGCCATAATAACTGCCTGGAACGGCTAAAAAATCATTAGGCCGCCATAATAACTTCCTGGAACGGCTAAAAAATCATTAGGCCGCCATAATAACTGCCTGGAACAGCTAAAAGATCATTTGGTCACCATAATAACTTCCTGGAACGGCAAAAAAATTATTAGGCCGTCATAATAACTGCCTGGAACGGCTAAAAAATCATTAGGCCGCCATAATAACTGCCTGGAACGGCTAAAAAATCATTAGGCCGCCATAATAACTGCCTGGAACGGCTAAAAAATCATTAGGCCGCCATAATAACTTCCTGGAACGGCTAAAAAATCATTAGGCCGCCATAATAACTGCCTGGAACAGCTAAAAGATCATTTGGTCACCATAATAACTTCCTGGAACGGCAAAAAAATTATTAGGCCGTCATAATAACTGCCTGGAACGGCTAAAAAATCATTAGGCCGCAATAATAACTGCCTGGAACGGCTAAAAAATCATTAGGCCGCCATAATAACTGCCTGGAACGGCTAAAAAATCATTAGGCCGCCATAATAACTTCCTGGAACGGCTAAAAAATCATTAGGCCGCCATAATAACTGCCTGGAACAGCTAAAAGATCATTTGGTCACCATAATAACTTCCTGGAACGGCAAAAAAATTATTAGGCCGTCATAATAACTGCCTGGAACGGCTAAAAAATCATTAGGCCGCAATAATAACTGCCTGGAACGGCTAAAAAATCATTAGGCCGTCATAATAACTGCCTGGAACGGCTAAAAGGTCATTTGGTCACCATAATAACTGCCTGGAACGGCTAAAAAATCATTAGGCCGACATAATAACTGCCTGGAACGGCTAAAAAATCATTAGGCCGCCATAATAACTGCCTGGAACGGCTAAAAAATCATTAGGCCTCCATAATAACTTCCTGGAACGGCTAAAAAATCATTAGGCCGCCATAATAACTGCCTGGAACAGCTAAAAGATCATTTGGTCACCATAATAACTTCCTGGAACGGCAAAAAAATTATTAGGCCGTCATAATAACTGCCTGGAACGGCTAAAAAATCATTAGGCCGCAATAATAACTGCCTGGAACGGCTAAAAAATCATTAGGCCGTCATAATAACTGCCTGGAACGGCTAAAAGGTCATTAGGCCGCCATAATAACTTCCTGGAACGGCTAAAAAATCATTAGGCCGCCATAATAACTTCCTGGAACGGCTAAAAAATCATTAGGCCGCCATAATAACTGCCTGGAACGGCTAAAAGATCATTTGGTCACCATAATAACTTCCTGGAACGGCTAAAAAATCATTAGGCCGTCATAATAACTGCCTGGAACGGCTAAAAAATCATTAGGCCGCCATAATAACTGCCTGGAACGGCTAAAAAATCATTAGGCCGTCATAATAACTGCCTGGAACAGCTAAAATATCATTTGGTCACCATAATAACTTCCTGGAACGGCTAAAAAATTATTAGGCCGTCATAATAACTGCCTGGAACGGCTAAAAAATCATTAGGCCGCCATAATAACTGCCTGGAACGGCTAAAAGATCATTTGGTCACCATAATAACTTCCTGGAACGGCTAAAAAATCATTTGGTCACCATAATAACTGCCTGGAACGGCTAAAAGATCATTTGGTCACCATAATAACTGCCTGGAACGGCTAAAATTTAATCAATTCAATTTTACTTCAATTTCTTGGACTTCAATTTTAATCAATTAGTGATTTATTTGTGTTTTTTAAACAACTTTGGTTTCATGTTACTTATTTTGAATAACTGGATCATGTCACCTCTGGTTCTGCCTTCACTTGAAAGAGTCATTTAAATTTATTATTATAATATAGAGTAATTAACAGGCATCGTACTATTCTCATAGTGGTTGTGTTACTTGCTGTGCCATTCTTTCACAATGAATTAGTATTACGTTTTTTTTTAGAAGAAAAAATCTGAAAGTGAAAAAGAAAATACAAAAAAATAGGCTCAGATGTAAATTAATAAAGTGGTATTTATAAACTAGACTAAAATGGCATGGTATAGATTTTGAAATTCTTGTAAATTTTTTAAGGTTGCTTGAATGGCCACAAATACTGGATAGCAGATAATGGAATTTGAAGCGTGCACAAATAAGCCTATTAATTATCTTAGAAATTTAACTTTTAGCTAAGTTTATGCATTGCTAAAAAGCTTGTAAGATGATGTAGATATCAAGAGATAAATAGCAATCATTGAACATAGGCTTAGCAAAAAGAAAACTCAGCGCGCAACAAAATATTTATACTATTGATGGCGAAAAGAAGTTTGGAGTAGTTAAGGAATGGGGTGCCATTTTAGCTTCATCTTGTTGAACGTGGTGCAAAGGCACACACTCAGACACAAATCATAGTCTTCTCCGTATTTTTCTTTTTTGCTTTGATTTAAATCGAACCAAGACTTTAATAGAAATTTAAGTGCGGTTGTTCAACCCGGCACTCTAAGAGCTAAATAAATCTAATTAATATTTAATGATTATTATTTTAATTATTAAGAAAACAATATTTTAGGGTAAACATTTATTTAAGAGAGTCTTGCATGGGGCTAATCAATAGAAAACCGAGTAAACAAAACAACGCCTTGATAACCCCTATAGCCGGGTGGTTTGTGTGTTAGTCGTGCTGGTAGAGGCTCGAATGTTCAATCTCGGCAAGGGAGAAAAACTTTTTGCATTACAGGGTTTCAATGTTTAGATGACCGCCTTATTTTCATAAGCAATAGTTACAAAAGCTAATTTTGACTTTAGGAAATTTTGTTAATTGTAATTTAACTTGAAAAAAATAATTTCAAAACTATGTTAAGGCGGTGAAAAATTTGTCGAAATGGAAAAAAAAATTTTTGCAAAAACTTTATTTAATTTAAAACTTTATTAATTTAAAATTTATTTCAAAACTACCAAATGAATTATGATAATTAAATAAAAAGAATAAGGAAAAAAAATGACCACTCCGGTCCTTTAAGGTATACACACTTTTATTTTTTTAACCGAGCATTTTTGTGAATCAAGAGTATGTTCATTTAAAGTTTATAGAAAATTTAAATTTAACTTTATTTAGCCCCGAAAAATTCACAAGGTTAAAAAAAGTTTTAATGAAGAAAAAATTCAAAAAACTGTCAATTTTACCGCCCGGTTCTTCTAGTATTAAAAAAGTCTAAAAGACTTGATTGTTTATTTTAACTTTCAAGTAAATATTTCAATTTAATGTCTCGTTTTTGAAATTTATCATATTGGGTTGTTTGGGACACAGAGCGGGTTTAGATTATGCAATTCTCACAATTGCAATCTCAATTTAGCTTTTTTTTTCTTTTTGTCTCAATGATTGAAAGCTCATATTTGGCTCGATCATGGTCACATGATTTGCTTTAAACTAATTTTTTTATCAATCAAAAACACTTTAATTTCAATATCTGACAGATCTCAAATATATCTTTAAAATTAGTAATTTTTTTTTTCTTATTTTAGAAGACAATTTTTTGAAAAAATTTATTTTACTAACAACCAATTTTTTTTCTTAAAATAATGGAAGAAAAAATTTCTTCAAATTTACTTTAAAATTTTCTATCAAGTAGTTTTAGTGGTAAGAAAAACTGCTGCATAGTGTGACCTATGCAGCAGTATAGACAATCAGAATATTAAAAAGTAAAAATCATTTTTGTTCTTTTTGAGAGTTAATTAATTAATATTAATATTTATTCAGTAAACACCGCGAGGGTGATGTAAAAAAAAATTAATAAAATAGAATAAAAAAAAATTAAATGTGTTAGTCACATGATTTAATTGAATTAAAAGAACTACTGGAAATAATTTTTCAAATTCGATTCTTAAAAACAAGTTTAATGGCAATTTGGTAAATAAATTTTTTTTTTTCTTGCGTTTTTGCTTAGAAAGCCTTCGTTAAAAGTTTAGGATTATTTCTTGTTTTTCTTTGGTCATTGATCCAGAAATACAAAACTCTATTGACTCAGTTATTCCATCTTTCTTACATACTCGATTTTTTAAGAAAATTTCTTTTATTTTATCGTTTATTTTTTTTTCGAGTTCTTCTAAGTTTTCTATGCTTTCATTTTCACTTCCAAGTATTTCATTAAATTAAAGAATTTAATTAATTAAAAATTTTATTATTATTTTAAACTAATATTTCTCTAGTATGCCCGAATCCCGCAGCCTGCTTAACTTTTAACACAATGATTAAAAAATCATAAAGTTTACATTAGTACCTTTGGGCCCGTCTATCCGATCTCTCGTTTAGACGTATTGGAGCACTTAATTTAAACGCTCATGATTAAGTTAATTAACTTTCCAGTGATATCGACAAAGATGTTGCTATATCACATCTTTCCTCCTTTTTAATAAAGCGAATGCTAGGGAACTGTCGACCATTGCGACCACTGCGGGATCACCAATGACCGAGACCAGTCATAGGCTATTATTTTTCCCAGGTTCTAACTAACACGCGTCAGGTAACTGATGCACGCACTATAAACATTACTGCCTCCGAGAAGCACTTTTATTAGTCTTCTTGGGCTTTTATCCTCGTCGCCAGATGTAATGTTTACATTAGTACCTTTGAGTCCGTCTATCCGATCTCTCGTTTAGACGTATTGGAGCATGTATTTATGCTCATGGTTAAGTTAATTAACTTTCCAGTGATATCGACAAAGATGTCGCTATATCACAGTACAAAAAGGAAAATGTTTTTTTTAAAAGTTAAATGTCATTATTTATCCATGAAAACGGCTAGTGCACTGCAAATCAATTCTGCAACAAATCATTTCTGCAACAAATTATTAAGAGAAATGCAAAATCTAAAAACGAATTTTAAAACAAACAGCTACCATGACAAGGTTGCATGTAACCTTGTTAGTCTGGTGTAGCTCAGATTACTATTATTATTATCATTAGACATTTTTTTGCAACTTCGCGCAGCTAAATCTTTGAAAGTAAAAATAATTAAAAAGTGTAGTCTTCAAAAACGAATAAATCAGTTAATGCATTTTATTTTCCAATTTTTTCCTCGAAATTTTAAGAGGCTAATTGCTGGCCGTTTTTTTATTTCAATAAATATCCATTAAAAATAATCAAAGCAAAAGAAAAACGGACCATCTCCTTGGTTTGATTCTGAATTAAAATGTGTAGAAGATCAACTCGATGCAGTTGCCTCTATGTTTGATCGCCCACTACTTATGCATAAAAAAAATTTTTTAATGATTGAGAATACAATATTTGCGGGTAAACATTTATCCAGTAGAGTCTTATCTGTGGCTAATCAATAGAAAAGCTAGTAAACAAAACAACGCCTTGAAACTAGTTGATTTTAGTTGGCGAGGCTTTGTCTATTTTCAACTGGGCCAGATCAAGATTGGCCTACCTGATTTTGAACTGGTTAAGCAATCGAGCTTTATTAGCTCTCCAGAGTAGTCAAGTATCTCTTGAATGGCGAGTGCTTCTATTTTGTTTAAGAAAATATTTCTAGAAAAAGAAAAAGAGAGAACAAAATTGTCTTTATTACAAAATTTTGTCGAGTGGCAAATTAATTCAAATAGGAAATAAAGCTTCGTCTGAAATCTCACCTGTTCTAAATTGTTCTCTGGCTTCCACTCAAGAAATTTCGTATAAATTAGAATTTTTGTTGTACGCTGCTAATTTTTGTTGCTATTTGTAAAATATGTCAAGTCCTAGCACAGTTGAACTTGTGAGTGAATATTTCTCGGTCGATTGGCCGAGTAAATTAATTTTGAGTATTCCGTAAAAAATAATTAAACCTTATCCAAAATTGTATTTTTTAGGACATTAGAACGTTATCTATTGGAGCGATAATGGAATCACAGAGCGAACAGTTTAAGACTCGTGGCTGCCATTAGCCGACTGTGTGATACACTGGCGTCCATATCTCCACATCTAAACCAAATAAATCGAGATTAATTTCGATTTTTATTGATTTTTTTCTTTCTATTTTTAGATTTTAAGCTTTCGCGCTGTGCTCGCAATTACCTAGTTACTAGAGCATGAATTAAAGCAGAACATTTTATTAGTATAAATTTTTTCACTCTTTTGCTAAACATTTTTATTTTGCCTTTTGTTTTCAGGTGGTTTTTTGCTGTTGTTTCTTAATGGTTTATTTATTTTGTTTAGATTTAAAATAAAGCTTGGAGCAGCGAAGGAAGACATGGCACGAATTTTGAATCCAAACCTGCTTGCACTTTGGAAAACAAATCTCACCGAATTCAAAAAGTCAATTCCGAGCATGTAAGTGTTTTAAGTTTATTATGGGCCCAATGGTTTATAAGTGTAAATGTAAATATAAAATATAAATAAAGTTTAGATATTTGCTGATTTTTGTCTTTTTTTTTGGTTAAATTTTGAAACAAAGAAATTAATTAAAAAGTCTTGTTATTTATTTTTTTGCAGCGGCAATGCGTAAACTAAGTACATTTAGAATAAATTCAAAATTTAAATCCAAAAGTGGTTAAAATATTTCTTATTTCTTTAAATTTGCGCATCAAAATGCAAAAAATTTAATTACAGTTAAGGTTGTTATGCAATTTTTATTGATTTTGATTGTGAAAAGTAAAGTTAAAGAATTTTGAAAATTCTCTTCCAGAATTTTTTCTAAGAGTCAATATTAGCGTTGGATGCCGTCAGAACTAACCGTCTAGAAAAAAAAAATTTATATCGTGATCCGTTTTTGCTTTGAAACTCTTGACTCGACTTGAATGGACTCCTACATCGTGATAATAAAATTTTTAATGGACTTCTACATTTTTAAAATCACCCTTTTTTGACTCAATTTTAAAATCTTAAAAATCAAAAAATCAAAAAAGTGGTCTCAACAATTTGTTCAAAATTTTGTCTAGTTTTCGAATCTGCAAAAAAAATTAGGGATTTTGGGGTAAACCGCAGAGGAATTCCAAAAATACCGAAAAACCCCAAAACTTTACCATTTTTTGACCAAGATCTTGGTAAATTAAGGGCATGGTATCTCAAATCAGTACACCATTTTGTAGAAGAGATAATTCCCTACCAGAATTAGTGCAATAGTATTAGGATATGCATATTAGAACATGAGATATTAGGGCTTGAAGACAAGATACCTTTATTTTTAATCTTTGAGGGGGTGGGATCAAAAAATTTTTTTTTACTCCCCCAAAAAAACTTGTATATCTAGGTTTTCAAGTATGCAGATTAATAATTTAAAGTCGGTTCTTCGAAGTTCAGATAGTGCGGTAGTTTTTCTACGCGCGAACCTTAGGAATAAAATTAAGTTGAGTTTGTTATGCAATTTTTATTGATTTTGATTGTGAGATTTTTTTGAAAAGTAAAGTTAAAGAATTTTGAAAATTCTCTTCCAGATTTTTTTCTAAGAGTCAATATTAGCGCGTTTAATAAAAAGATTTTTTCTTAAATAATTTATTAAAAATAAATTTTTAAATATTCTTCAAAAAACGGACTTGATAATTATTTTTTTATTTTTAAGTCAAATTTATTATATTTAAATTTGCCGTTCCAGGTAGTTATCGTGGCGGCCTATTTAAAGTCAAGGTCACTAAAATTAAAGTTTTTGAAATAATAGTTAAAAATATATTTTTTAATAAATTATTTAAATTTATACGGTTACTAAATGGGCCAACAACCGCCCAAAAAAACTGTCCGGTTAATACGGTCACGGTTTTGGAAAATTTTGGCCCATTTAGTCAATATTTACATTTAAAATTAAATTAAAATATGGGTACGCAAAGCTTTAAATGCGAGTAGTGAAACGTTTGACTTTTTTTCCAAAAAATTTAATTTATCACAAAATTAATATTGAAATTATGATTGAAACAAATAATTGAAAAATCTAGCATTATTTTGTTTATAGAAAATTTGTTGTTTGAAATTTTAACTTTTAATATGCTGAGTTTTTTTTTTGCTTTTTGCAAAATAAACCTTCATATGGCTTCAACCTTGACCGTTCAAAATGGCAAACAATTAATTTATTTATTTATTAATATTAAATTAACCTTCTTTAAGGAGAAGTAAAAGTAAAATTTGTTTTTAGAAAAATATAAAAAATATTACATAACAAAAAAAAAAAAAATTAAAAAATTCATTTCAATTAATGTAGAACGTATATCTAAAAGTTAAAATGAATAGTACAGTTAAAGTTCGATTATTTATATTTTCAAAACTGACCATTGGCTATTTTTGTCTTCAGTTAAAAAACATAAATTTAAAAAAATACATCATTTCATAATCATATTAATAAAAAGTTTGAATTCTTCTTAATTAATTTTAAAAAACCCTACATTATAAAGCATAAAGAATAGACTTTCTTTTATTCTACATCTTGATTTTCTAGCTTCCTTTATTTACTCGAACAAGGGACTTCTATGTATGCTTTCCCATAAATTAAGTTATAAATTTCAACACGTGGTTGATCATTTTTTATTTTTAATACGAAAGCAAATCTCGAAAACATGAAAAAGCAGTGGCTTTTTAAATGGAAAATGAGATTCTCTATTTAAAAGCCGTGTTAAATGACTTTTGCAAAAAACTTAAAACAAAAATCTAATCTTGACCTCAAAGTTAACGGTAATAACTCAAATTGTGAAGCAAATTAGGTTAAATTCTAAGAAATTACATTAGACACAAAATTAACATTTAACTAGATGGTGTATGAGTTAAAAGAACGTTGTAACTCAAGACTAGTAGTAGTTATACTGTTTTTTAGAAGATGTATTAAAATTAAATATAATTATACACTTAACCTATCTGGTGGTAAGATCCCATATGAAAAAAATATTAAGTTCTAAGGAGTCAACTTTGATGAATCTTTGAGTTTTAATACTTTTGCACAAGAAAAAAGAGTACAGTGTTTTTCATTATTAAATATTATCAAAATTTTATCAAACTTCAAATGGCGATACTCCTGTGATATAGCGACATCTTTGTCGATATCACTGGAAAGTTAATTAACTTAACCATGAGCATAAATACATGCTCCAATACGTCTAAACGAGAGATCGGATAGACGGGCCCAAAGGTACTAATGAAAACATTACATCTGGCGACGAGGATAAAAGCCCCAGAAGACTAATAAAAGTACTTCTCGGTGGTAGTAATGTTTATAGTGCGTGCAACAGCTACCTGACGAGTGTTAGTTAGAAACAGGGAAAAATAATAGTCTATGATTGGTCTCGGTCATTGTTGATCCCGCAGTGTTCGCAATGGTCGACAGTTCCCTAGCATTCGCTTTATTAAAGCGGGGGAAGATGTGATATAGCAACATCTTTGTCGATATCACTGGAAAGCTAATTAACTTAACCATGAGCGTTTAAATTAAGAAAGAGCATAAAAAACATTACAACTCCCTTAGAAAACCTCAACCATGAAGGTTGGTCAAATTTTTTCCCCTTAAAAATTGACCACAGATTAGATGAACTTGCTGAGCGTTATGTCTGGAATGGTTTAGAAAAAAGTGTAGATATGGTAGTACAATTAGTAAAAGAGTATAATTTAGGTTTTCAATCCTGTTGTATCAATTTTCCGACTCCTCTTTGCAATTGTAGAGGAACTTTGAAGATTATTTCATTGTGTAATATTAATCTTTAATCGCTAAACTCTTATTTCTTTTTTCTCTTTCTTTACCTCAATCAAAGACAAAAATTTTAACTTTTCTTTTATTTACATTATTTATATTTTTTATTTTTATTTTAGAATATAATTTTTTCTCAAGGAGTATTTTCTCGATCAGAATTTTTACAAATAAAAAAAAAAAATTTTAAAAAATAATCTCTTAAATTAAAGTTTATGATTCGGTGGTCAATTTCACATTTTAGTTTTAGAAACGAAAAAAAAAATTTTTAAAAATTTTTAATAAATAATGTTATTTTTGGCTTTAAGAAAAATAAATTTTTTTTGTACGAATTAAAAATTAAATATTAATCAATATTTTGAAATTTTTCTATACAAAATTTAACATTGTTTCGCTTTAATATATTTTAATTAATATTACCATTAATATTACTTATGGTGGATTTTTTTTATCTTTTTGTCTTCTAAAAAAACCGATTAAATATCAATTAGAAAATAATTTTTTTTATTTTTCAACTTTTAATGTTTAATTATTATTATGATCATGTTCTTTAAGTTGCTTCTTAAACCCGAAATATCAGGTAACCTCTGCAATCCACAAACCCTTAAGATGATCAATTAAATAATTAATTATAGATTATTTTTTGCCTTGATCATTCATTCTCAGAAACTAACATTACAAAGTTTATTTACTTTTCATTGTAATGTGATTATTGTAATGTCTTCAAAAAAAATAATTTCTTTTGTGCCTGTTTTGTAACAGACTAAATATTATTATGATTTCTAATATTTTTTAAAACTATTAAACTCCTGACTAATTTAATAAATTTATTTATTTCATAAAATATGGCAAATTGTTTTAAAAATGTTTGGCTGATTGCATTTTCGATTTTTATTAATTCAATTTGACCAAATTGAGCTTTATAAACTTTGATGACGAAACAACTGGATAAAAAATATGTTTCTATAAATTCATAAAATAAAACTTGATTTTAATCAACACAGGAAATGTTATTGAGCGAATAAAATATCAATAATTTGGGACTTGTCTTTTTTTGTGTCTATCATCTATTCGAATTGGAATTTTTTATGCGGTTTGTAAATTTATTTTATTTAAATGCTAAAATTCTGTCATTGATACTAAAATAATTTAGGATTTCATGATTTTAATTGTAAAGATATACAGCTTAAATGTTTAAGCTGGTTTATTAAAAAAGAAATTTTAAATTAAGAGCAGCAAAAACTTAATTTGAAATTGTAAATTAAAATGCCGATGGTTAAATTTTTGTGTTTAAATAGCTAAATGTATCTACCGTTGAAATAACATTGAAAAAGTGCGATGTTTTTGATATTTTTTTCAGTCTAAAATAAAATAATAATTCTAAGCAATTAATAATTGCAAGCATTTTCATATTTGAAATTAAATTTTTTTGTGAAATAAAACGAGTTTAATTTTTATCTGAAATCTAAAAAAAAAGGAAAAATTCTTTTTAACTTCAAAATATTTCATTAAGATTTAAATTTAAATTAAATCGTAGAAAAACTTTGTTTTTTTTTTTAAATTTTGACCTTAGTGATGATTGTCATTCGTTTAATGTATTTTAACAAAACTTCAATTTATAAAAAATGGAAAATAGAACGTAGATGGTTTTTTAAAATAAAAATATTAATTTAAAATAAAGTCAAAAGTTCAAATAAAAAAGAGTTTTTCAACGATTTAATTTAAATTTAAATCTAAATGAATTATTTTAAAGTTAAAAAGAATTTTCACTTTTTTTTTTAATTTTCAGATAAAAATTTAACTCGTTTTATTTCACTAAAAATTTTCTTTTCAAATATGAAAATGTTTGCAATTTTAACTTAAAATTATTTTTTATTTTAAACTGAATAAAATATCTAAAAAATCGCACTTTTTCAATGTAATTTCAACGGTAAATACATTTTATTTTTCAAATTAACACAAGAAAGGCCGGCTGATATCTCATAAAAATTTAAAATAAAATTATTAGGATAAATTAAACTTTTTCTGTGAAAATTTATTCATTTTCTAAAAAATTAAAATTAATATTTTTAATTTAGCAAAGCCATTTTAAAAAATTTTGTTTATATGTGATAATATTTAAGTTTCAATTTTTCAATAATCGGGCGTTTTAGTGTTAAAACAACTTGATTTAAAAATAATCAATTTATTCGAAAATTTTTTTTAAATTTTTCTTAAAACTGTAAATTAAAAATTGTTATTATTCACCTTTTAATTATTGCAGGAGAATAAATAATTCAAAATCAATATTTTATTAGGAATTTAAACATTGACTTTTATTCGTCTTATTTTTGAAAATTTTTCTAAAGACTAATTGTTCAAATAGATCGTTTAACAAAAGCTTATGATTTTTTGAGATCAGCAAATAATTCATGAGCTCCATGAGATCGTAGATAAAGATCGAGTATGATTTTTTATTTTTATTTATTTATTGAAATTAATTAAAGTCCAATTAAAAGAAGTAATTAATAGAAGTAGAAATAGATTGAATTTTGGATTTAGAGTAAATTAAAAGAAGAAGCTCTTAGTCAGATTGATCAATGCTTTTCTACTATTTAGATCTGTAATTTACTAAGCTTGCCATTTTGGAATCAGATATCCCACTACTAGTGATTAATTTTTTTCAAATAGATTTATGAAGAAATATGGTGATTATTATCGGATATAATTTGATGATCAGTCGGGCTGGTGAGGCGCAGCAACACGTTTTAACCAGATTTTCTGATCCATCCAGTTTGGCAATTTATTCAGCTGTCATTTTGGTCTTTGTTTTTGAGCACGTCCTGACACGTCGAGTCTATTTTGCTGTTCTAATGTTAAACCCATGATTCTCATCCATTTAGCAAAATAGATGATGCGTATCTTTAGGCTTATATTTAGTTTGGTCTTTCCCAGTACTTTTTTAAACACTAGAAGCACCGTTTTTTGTTGCTTTGAATTACAAGCTATGTCATTATGGCGTCTATTTATTACTTTAAATAGTAAAAGAAATATAATACAAAAAAATTTTTTTGAATGGATAGATTTTAAATTTAATAAATTAAGTTAATTAGATACTGAGTTAAAAATATTTATTGATTGACTATTGTTCTTTTTCACAATTTTTAGATATTAAATATTTTCATAAAAAAATTTTTTTTTATTTAATTTTTTTACTTTTTAAATACTCAATTATTAAAATCGTCTATGTGGCGTGAAACTTTTTTTTTCAATAATAATATAAACACATAAAATATAGAATTTTACCGCATTTATCACATGTTTCATATTCTTAATTTTTATTACAAAGTTTGTTTATTTTATGGCGCTTGGCTTCTTTGGGATGCATTATTTTTCTTTGAGTAAAAATAAGCTTGGCATTCCCCTGGATTTATTCGAGTGGCTTTGACCTTCATTTAGACACACTTACTACAAAGAAAATAAATGCACAAAAAGAGAATTCTATTTAAACACTTTGTATAACTTAGATTAGCAAAAAAATTTGAATTTAAATAATTTTGATCCGAAAAATGACATAGTGATGTTTTATAGAATTTTTTTTATATAAAAAAGGCAAAAATGATGCCGAAACCAAATACGGAAATGTTCTTTTCATAGGAAATTTTCAAATTGAAATTTCGAATAGAAAAATTTCAAAGCTTAATCTATCAAACTTTGCTTAATAATTACACAATCTAACTTTTAAACTTTGTTTTCAATTAGGAATGTTAAGAACTATGAGTTCCTCCTAATCGAAGTCGTCTTCAGCAAGAAATTTAAAGAGATATTGCAATTGTAGAATTATACAAGTTGAATGAAATAAAAAATTTTCAATTATTTTTTGATACATTAATTCATGCGAAAAAAAAAAACAAAGTTAATTTTTTTGATAAAAATCCGTAATAGATGGTTGTTTGGTAAAGCTAATTTCAATTATAAAATTTTCAATATTAAATGATAAATTAATTACATTGGAATTGTCATCTTTATTAGTTAAAAAAAATTGTTTTAGTTCATCTAGTCTATCGATTATTCTTTTGAGCTAATAACTTATTTATTTGAATCCTGTTACTCTTCGATTTCTGTATCTCTATCTTGTTCTACTGGATTGATTGTTGCTATTGAATCGACGATTTCTGCCTCTGAGAATACCCCACGCACAGAATACCCAAGTTACTATCGATTGACACAGGCTAATCGAGTTTTCTCTTTTTGCAGACTTACTTTTCATTCATTTTTATCAATAAACAGACTACTTTAATATTGAGGCCCACAATATTACCAGTGATATAAATAAATTAAAAGAGAAATTAAAAAATAATCACAAGACTAATGATGGTATCTCGGACTCTATCTGGCTGTGTCTAAACAATTTAAGACAACTTTTGAAGGAGTTATTAAAATATGATTAAAATCCATGTCAAACGTAATAATTTCTCTCCTAATCTTTTTTTTCTGAACTGAAATGAATTTTTTATTTTTTTTTTTTTTTTTATGTAATATTTTTTATATTTTTTCTAAAAACAAATTTTACTTTTACTTCTCCTTAAAGGAGGCTAATTTAATATTAATAAATAAATAAATTGGAATTTTTAGATAAACAATAATTAGTGATTTTTTTACTATTTTTTTATTATCAAGGTATTAATTAACCAATGTCATTTTTTTTAATTCGTTATGTAAAGGTTCTTTTATTAAGATAAGTATAACTCGTTTTTTTTTTATTTGTTCGTTATATCGGGATTTCGTTATAAAGAGGTTCGTTATATCAAAGAAAGTTAGCAATCTTTTATCCTTTTAAAAAATCGGTTCCTTGATTCTTATTCGTAATATAGAGGATTTCGCTTTATGGGGGTTCTTTATAGAGGATCGACTGTATTGGGTATCGCAAAATTTAATCATCTTGTGGATAGTTGATCGAGAAGAGTATTTATATGTTATTGTTTTTTTTAATACCAAGAAGGATGTGGATTTAAAAATTTTGATCCAAGTTTATTAAAGTAAATAATTAGCTAATCCATTGATAGCCTAGTGTTAGTTTAGCGTGTATATGCCAGCAAAATTGAAGATTGATATAAACAGAGACCATTTTAATTAGATCTAAATAATGCTTTTTGAGAGTGCGTTTTGGCCACCAGACAGATGATCTGAACCTATTGATTTTTTGCATTTATTCTTTTGCTTCATCATCTGCCGTTCTATAGCTGAGCATCTGACCACTTGGCTATTTTTTCTGCTAATAAATTACTTCAAAATTTTATAAAAGTATCAATCAATCTTGGATTGTTCTTTTCCTTGTTTAAATTCATTCTCAGAAACTAACATCAAAAAAATACAAGTTATTCAAAATTCAGCAGTTCGATCTATTTTGAAGCTCAAATATGATACCCCCTCCAATATTATGCACCAAGAGGCCTTCAATAAACTTAAACTACTAACAGTTTGAAATTGACTCTTTGAGTTGAGTGAGAGATATGACAGGACAGGATTGAGTCATTCTGTTCCACTGGTCGTCAGACTGGTGGAAGAATATAAAGAAGGTATCAAATCGAGATTCGTCGAATATCCTACTCCATTGTGTAATTGCTACCTAACAATTTCTTCTTTTTTCCTGAACTATCAAATATTTAAACATGTCTAACCTCTAGCTATTTCAACATGACGTTTAAAATTTTCTTTTTATACTTAGACTTATTTATCCTTTTATACTTATTTATTTATTTTTATTCTGAAGAAGCATTAGCTCGGTACAGATAAACAAATAAATAAATAAATATAAAAGTAAGAAAATAAAATGAAATAAAATAAATTATCAAAATAATATATAATGGCAAGCATGAGTGTTGTTAAAAATGAGGTCCCCAACACTAATTTGCATTTTGTGTCAAAAAAAAGCTCCCTCCGTAGAGCAAGGCGTAAACAAGATTAAAGCAGATAAACACAATTTTAAGCCTTTGAAAAATGTTTAGTCAATAGATAATCATAAAAAGCTTTTTATTAATTTCTAAAATAAGAAATAAAGGGGATGTTTTAATTTGTCTATTTTTATTTTATTTTGAGTAATTTTGTCGCAATGAACTTTAAAAAAATAATTAAACAAATCCTAATTTTTGGGTTTCTTTTTTCTAACTTTTTTGAGATGAAAAAGAGTTGGACTAGCAATTTTAAAAAGATTATTAAATTTTATTTGGTTAAACATATGGCAATTTCTAACTTTTTTGTTCAGTTTTTTTTTCAAGTCAAAATAAAACAAAATAGTCGAATTTTTAAAAAACCTAAAAAAAGTTGAGTTTTTGCACGGACAGATTTTGTTTGACACAAGTTTTCCATTAACTGTTTAATTTTTCAGGCTTTTTTGAAAATAGATATTTCAATTTAAATTAAATTTTTTCCACAGTCTTATTTAATTATGAAATTGAGAATTTTATAAAATTTTTTTTATTTTATTTTTGTCTTTTTACAAATACATAAAAAGATATTAAAATTTTTATCATTTTTTTCGGTTCTTTTGAACTGAATTGGACAAAGTTTAAAAATGATAAGGTGTTTTCGGTCAATCATCGACAATAGTAAAAAAATAGCGTCAAATAGCAAATTGTCTGAGTAGAGCAACATGTGTTTGGATATTGGGCAGGACTATTTAACAAAAAAAAACGATTAAATTATCCTCATTCATATTTTTCTTAAACTTTTATCTTTTTAAAAAAGAAATTTTTAAATTAAAATCATGTAAAAAATCTGTGGTATAAAAATTTATATTTTTTTTTAGTTTATTTATTGAGGTTTTCTTCAAAAATATTTTTTTTTTGTAAATTTAGTGTCTTGAGCTAATATTTTTGATTTTTAAAAAAAAAAATTTTATTTACTTAGAAAATAAAACAATTCTTTGTTCATTATTTGTTATTTATTTGTAAATCTGAGCCTAAATAATTCATTAATGTTCTTTTTAATTCGAACACAGAGAACACAGACTCGAATTGTCGATCTATAAAGAGATTTTTTTTCTCTCAAGTTTAGAATGAACAAAAATATTATATTTATTTTTCAATTTATTAGTTTAAAGCCTCATAGGCAAAAGAGAAATGTTTAGTAAAAAATGAAAAATGAAAAATTTTATTAAAAAAGGTTAATTTTTTTGATAAATTTTATTATTTGTTCATTTAAAAAATTTTTTTGTCAAAGTCTTAGGCCTGCTGGAATGAAGGCTTTGTCTTTCCTTTCAGCCACATGAAAATCATTTTGAAAAAATAAATAAAATATTTGGATAAAATGCTAAATAAGTTGAATTTTGAAAAATCTTGTGAATGTTAATCAAGAATAAAATGATTAAAATCTAATTCTCTTATGGTCAAACAAGATTGAAGTGGTTTATTTAAATAACAAAAGAACTTTTTTCAGAAATTTTTATGACCGACTGGTCACATCATTTAGACAATTTAATTTTGAAGGTAAATTTTTATGATCAAAAAACGCCATCTTAAGATCGATTAGAGATTTATTTTTTCGGTCAAAAATAAAACTGAAATTTTTAAAAATGAGAAATATTTTTGATCAAAAAAATTATTCTAATCAAATGGAACCACTTTGGTTGACATGATTTTTTTTAATTTTCGAATACGAAAAAAACAGGGATTTATTGATATTAAGTTCAATTTATCGATTTGAATGATTGAACTTTGTTCATAATTTTTTTATCTATGAATTTCTAAGAATAAATTGAGGTTAGTTTTTTTATTTTTTAAAAAAGATTCAAATGAAAACTTTCTAACGCAACTATTTTTTCAACAACTTTTTTATTTATAAAATTTAACAAAAATTTTAGCTGCTAAAATGACGTCGATTTTTTTATTACTTCAATTTATATAAATAAAAAAATTAAATTTTTTTTGTAATTAAACTTAAGACTTTTGAATGATTTTGCCAAATTTATTTTCATAGTTGTTTTTTGTATTCAGACATTTTAATTAATTAAAATCATATAAATTTTAGCCAATATTTATTAATTGAAATTCAAAATTTTTCTTCAGAAAACAGATTTAAATAATGAAAAAGTAGCCATTTACCAGGTCAATAAGTATTTAATTTTAATTTTTAACTTGTTTTTTTATTTTTAATTTTGACTTCTCTTTAATGGAGACTATTTCATAAAAAAAAAACTAAATAAATGGTCCAGTTAATTTTTTAATCTTAAGAAAAATTGTCAATTAGCTAAATAAATTTTAAAAATTTAAATTGATAATTTAAAAATGAAAATAAACTTCAATGTTCCCAGCTTTAATCATAAACCGTTCATAAGGGACTAAAGAGTCAATATAGTGGAACTCTTAATAAATGACTAACATAAATCATTTACGCATCTAATGTCTATTTAAATAACTTTATTTATTTTAAATGTTTATTTCAAAATTGTTTTCTTACATTATTTAAGAATGTTTGGCTCCCCTTTCCCTCACAACATTAGGTGAATTCATTTTGATTGTTAAACAAAATTTAAACATAAACTTATTGACAGAAGTTTTCATTCATCACCGCCACCACAAAGCTCTAGTGATGATGCCCTAAAAAGTCTAAGCTAAACTTAGAAACAAAATTTTTTTTGAATAGGGTTTAATAACATTTTAAACTTTTTTATGGTAACATTTCCGTTTTAAAGTTTGTTCGGAAAAGTTAATCCGAACAATTTGTTGTTGGGTCGCGCCTAGTTCGGATTAACAAACTTTGACTGTGTAACCTTATTATCTGGCTTTATAAATTGTAGAAGAATTATTTTTTCTAAAGTTACTCTCAATTGAGTTAAAGTTGTTATTTATTTGCTTTTAATAGAAAGCTTCATTAAATAAAAAGCTTTTTGTTTACATTAGATCAATCAATTTAATTAATTAATTTTATTCAGAAAATATTATTGATCTTATAAAATAATGATAATATAATTAAGCAATAAAAAAGCCATTTAGATCAATAACCAAAAAATTTAAAGTGGAAAAGGTTTAATTTCAAAATAAAAATATTAAAATTTTTTATTTAGAAAAACACATTTATTCAATTAAAAAAAATAAATTATTTGGCAACAATAAACTATTTTTCATATTTAATTATTATTCATTTATTTTATATTTATTTTTTAATCAGATTAAAAGAATCAAAAATTAAGAAAAAAAAAATTTTAAATAGAAATGTTGAAAAAGTAAATGAATTTTTATTCAAGTTAATATTAATAAAAAGATAAACGCTGTGGCAGATGAGTTCAATGAATCAGAATGTTTAGCAACAAATTATACATTTTGATTGTATAAAAAAATGTGCTCAATTTAACTAATATTTGATTAATTTCACCAAAAGGTGACTAATTTAAAGGTGATCAATACGGCAATCAAATTGTCTATCTATTCAACTAAAATAAATTAAATTATTGTTTTTTTTTTATTATTTCAGTAGAATTTTAGTAGTCAGAAAAAAAATTTCATTTTATTTTTTCTAAATTAATGTTAATAGGTCTGAGTCGATACGTGCTTTATTAAAAGTGAGATTAGTTTGAGATAAAATAAGAAATTAGAGGTAAATTTTGAGCTACGAATAGGTCACTAGATTTTTAGATTAAAAATTTTAATTAAAAAAATAAAATTAATTTTTTTGCATGTTAAAATTTAAATAAGCTATTTATTTTCTTAGTGGCATTTGGTTTTATTTTTACAATTTTTCAAAAAACCGGGTTAAATACTCGGCAAAAATAGCCATCTCATTTTTTCAAATTTTTTCTCTCTTCACTTATCTATTTATTTTTCCATACAGTTAAAATAAAGTATTTTTTGAATTTTTTTCTTTTGGTCAGTTTGATGAAATTTAATTAAAAAAAATCCATCAAGTGTGAAATTAAATGCACCGCTCTCGAGTCCCAAATCATCGGTGGACATTTGACATTTGTGACCAATTTCGGCATATTGCGAGCCTGGACAACTTTGAACCGAAGCTATGACCCAGAAAATTTTGAGAGCTCAAAGCTTTGATAATTTACCAATTTCCTCGATCTATTCAAGTCTATCAAAAGAGTAGGGCTTATCGCAGTCGACAAACCAAATATTTGAATAAAAAAATATTTGTTTTGGATTTATTAATTTTTTATTAAGACAACATAAATAAAATTTATAGGATAACATTTGTTTTCTAAATTTAAGTTCGGAATATTCCACATTTGCTTTGGCAGATCAAGAGCTGTCACATTTGACATCCCAAAGCTTTGTTCTGCTCAAAGCGATCGAGATTTTTCAAATATCTTTAATTCTTAAACATACTTTTCATAATTTATAGATTGATTAGAGAATTTTTTGAGTAACATTTGAATTTTAAGTTATTATAATTTGAAATTTTCTTTATGCATTTTGCCTAAGTTGTTTCATAATTGTATTGTTGTTACTTGAGCTTGTGAGCCCCCTTCCTCACCGCTTCAACTTTTTCTTTTTTTTTTGTTTCTCGAGTTGTTGCTTTTTGGCGTTCTCTATTAAAATATTTATCAATTAAATCAAGCATAAAATTTAAACAAGAAATTATTATTTTTAATATATTGTTGGCAAATATTTATTTTTGCCAATTTTGATTTGGCTACGGAAAAGTCAGATTTGCATCGGCCATCGACTCACTTCAAAATCATCCATTCTTTTTTAATTGTTCTTTTTTACTTTAGATTCGAAACCGATGAGATCCAAAAGCCTTGTTTATTTTTTAAAATCAAGTTCAGCAGCTTAAATTTCGTTTTTTCTGGAACACTTTGGTACAAGCCAAGTAAGAAATTGAGAACTACCAACAAAAAAATATACAAAGAAGTCTTTAGAATATTTTTTTTCAAAAAGTAAGTAATTTTTTGTAAATTTGCAGATAAAGAACTAGAGGGGGTTCTCAAATCGAATCCACACGAAAAGCATCATGGCTTTTATGTAATGATTTAATAGCTGGTGCCAGATAAATGGAAATTTTAGATTAATGTCCATTTTTTAAGTTTTTATTTTATTTGTCACAAGTTTAAGGAAAGTTCTTTTTCGTACTTGACTTAAAAAATTAGGTAACTTTTAATTCAAAATTAATTTTTCAGTTCACATGAATTTTGTTCGAGAGGAAGGCGAAACAAAAATAAAATTTTAAAATCAGTTTTATTTTTTGATGATATAAATTAAAATTTTATGGCTATAAAAACTGGAATATATTTTTACTTTTTGTTAGATATTAGAAAATATTTTAGTGATAGAAAAAAAATTATCTAAGACTTAAAAATATTTTATTTTTTAATTCTTTTGCTAATGAGAAGTTTATTTACAACCTAATCCTATTTTTCTTCCGGTGATCCAGGTTTTCTGTCATGTTCATTAAATTTTAAAGCAAGATTCAATATTTCTTCAGCTGATTGCATGTCTCCTTTAACTGAATCGAATGTTTCTGTATCAATATCCTCTTCTTCAAATTGAATGACTAGTGAATCATCTTCGTCATCATCATCATCTGCAAAATCTAAGCCAACTTTGTTTCCGAGGCACTTTTCTGTTTTTGGCTGGTCTATCTTTTTCTTATTACAACCTAAAGGTACGTTTTTAGTATTGGGTGCTATTTTAATATTAATAATTAATGAAATCGACAAAATAAAGCAATTAAATGTTTGAAAATTGAATAAAAAAAAACGTAAGTCATTGACTTGCTTTGACTTGTGACTTAAAAGCAATCCTGGTAGGTGCTTTGATTTTTTTAATATTGGTAATCTGCTGGTGCGTGAGGATCATGAAGGGTTTAGCCTAATGGTAAATTTTTTTAAAGAAAAGATCAAGCAGGAATTATTTAACTAGCACTTTAAAAAAAATTCTCATATTATCTTACTCTAAATTCTAACCCTACTGACCAACTTATTTAATCAATGATCTGGAAATAATTTATTTATATTTGTAATTCTTTTATTTAAATTTATCTATTTAAATTTTCTTTTTTTTTATATTTTACTTAATATTTTTTTTCAATTTGAAGGAGCTTTAGCTCGTCACAGATAAACAAATAAATAAATAATTAAAAAATATCCACAACCAGCCACCATTTTATGTTATGGTTTATCTATTTGTTTATAATCGTTGAATTGATAAATTTTTGTAATCAATTCACCAAAATTTTGAGATAATTACAGATTTTTATTTTAAAGAAATTTTCCAAAATGATTCCAAAACATTAAAAAAAAATGTAAAATTAGTTTTTAAATTTATTTAATATATTAATCGATTAAAATCTTTGATTATTTCAATTTATTCTTAACTAGTTTTTATCATGCTGATCAACTGATCATTTGATGGTTTATGTTGTAACTTTTCATAATCTATCCACCGAAACTTCTCAAAAAATCAACAAATTTTTATTAAACATCATCAAAAATGTTTGAAGTTAACTTTCAAAAACATACATGTTACCTGTAGTGAAAAGGTTATTCATAAAAATTCAGTTTAAAAATAAAAGAATCAAATTTTTTATTTTCTTTAAAAATTCTTGAATTTTTTTTGACTAGAATTTAGAATAGATTCAGAACTAAAGTAATGTTCTGTTCCATTTTACTAGGTGTTTTAATTTTTAATAATTATCTCAACAACGATTAGAATAAATTACAAATTTTAATTTTGATTATTAATTTTATCATAAAAAATATAAGCTATAAAAACTCAGTAATGATATTTTAATTCAATAATATAGGTGTTTTTCAGAGAAAAATCTGTGAAAAATAATATGCTACCATTATAATATAATTAAATTGCTTCTTTTTTGAAAATTATCCTCTTATCATTTAGACAAAAGAAGCATTAATTTTTACCGAAAGTATCATCCCAACTAGAATTTAATTTATAAATTTTGTCCCTCCATTTTAATTTATCTTATTTTATTTTTTTATATTCTAATTTTTTTTTTAATTTTGAATTCAATTTTGGCTTTTTTTAGTACGATCAAAAAGAACTATAGCTCAAACAGTTTACAAAAAAATAAATTAGAATAATTATTTGAAAATTGCGCATTTAAAATTGTTAGAACAAATTAAAACTTTTAAGATTAGTTAAAATTTTATTTTTTCAAGAATTTTTAAAATCAAATTTTAATCTAAAAGCCTGCATAGATGTGAAATTGGATTTTTCTAACAAATATTTAATTACTGAAAAGATGCGGTGCAAAGTCAATAAACCAAAATCTTAAATAATAAATGCAGGTTGAAATGAAATAGTCTCATTGTTAAATATATTAAGCTCAGAGATTTTTGTGAAATTTTGTAAATATATTTAAAATTTAAAATAAACTTTAATTGTCAAAAATTCAATGCAAATTGAAGTGAACATTTTATAATTTAGATCAAACTTTTTAAAAAAATTTTAAAAAGCATTTAATTTTTAATGCCAACACTATCAACTCGTTGATTTAGTTCAATTTTAATAATTATTTTAAGTGTTTTAATGGAATACTAGTTTTATTTTTAATAAATAAATTAAGCAATTGAAGTGATTTTAGTTCATGAAATTGTTTTTGTTGATTGATTTTCACTAAGGCACTAAGAAAGGATATTATTTTAGCAAAGACTTATTTAATTATTAAAGTTTCTTAATAATATTTTTTTTCGGAATATCAATTATTTATATTAACTCAAAAATGTGAAAGTTTTTTTTTTCATTCGACCATAAAGCATATAAACAAATCCTCTGTTATCAAAAAACTGAATGAAAATTAAAGTCTCACAATTAGCTTTCTCAGGCAGTATTTTTTTATTTTTAGCCTTATTTATAGTTTTTGATTTTTATGAATAAGAAACAAATGAATTTTTTTTATTTATTATAGAAATTTTTTAAAGCTAAAGAAAAAGAGATGTAAAATAAAAAATATTCTGAACCAAATTTTTTCTAATTTTGAATAGTTCAATTAAAACACTTTTATTTTTTTTCCTTATCAAAATATTTGATTTTCCTAAAAATATGATTCTCTCTAACATTTTAAAGAAATCTTCAGTTTAAAATTCAAAAAAAATTCAAAAAAATTTTTTAGTGAGTCATTTTTCTAAATATCTTGTTTGTTTTCTCTAAATCTGTATTTTTTAATAAATTATATTTACTACATAATAATTGATATTTGGAGACAATTTTCATTTAATATAAGATAAGAAGAGTATTGTGAAATTCAGATACAAATTGAACAAAAATTTTTAATTTTTTGATAAATTAAAATTTAAGTTAATAAAAAAAAAATCAAAAATACTACAACATACTTTGTTGGACCTTTTTTTATCTAAAATAATTTTTCTAATTTAAAAAAAGACAAAAAATAAAGATTTAAATAGATTATTGATTTGATTTACTAAAAAAAAAAGAAAATAAAAATTTCATTTAGGCAAAAAAGGTTCAAAAAAGTAAAATTCAAAATGTTGCAGTATTTTTTCTGATGGTTTTTTTAACTTTGATTTTTATTTATCAAAAAATCAAGAATTTTTGTTCAATTTTGTATTTGAATTTCACAATACCATAAGAAGGCTATTTTTTAAAGATCTTTTTTGTTTTTTCTAAATAAATTTTTCACAAATTTTTTTTCTGCATAATAATTAATATTCGGAGAAAATTCAAAAAAATAAGATTCTCAGTCAGTTCAATTTCAATTTTAAAAATGTCTTATTTGTTTTCTCTGAATAAATTAGAAATAAAAAAAAAGATGAGAGTTTCTTTAAAAATTTTTCTTACTACAAAAAAAATGATCAAAGAACTCTTTAATTTTAATTTAAAAATATAAAAAAAATAAATTTTTTTTAAGAAGAGAATGCTTTTTTAAAATATCTTGTTTATTTTCTCTAAATAAATTGGAAATAAAAAAAAATTTACAATATAATAATTACAGAGACTTTTCTTTAAAAAATAATTCTCTCTTTTAAGTCTACTAAATTTCAAATAAAACAGTCACATAAAAATACTCAAAAAATCTTTGATCTCAATTTTAAAAATAAAATAAAAATTTCTTCTCCTTTTCGAATTGTTTCTCTGAAGAGGGCTTTTTAAAAATTTTTCTGATTTTACTTGAAAAAAATTGATATTTGGAGACAATTTATAAAAATAAATTTTTTTTTAGAAGAGAAGGCTTTTTTAAAATACCTTGTTTGTTTTCTCTAAATAAATTTTGTGCGAAAACATTTTTTTAATGCCAAACAATTGATCAAGCCAGGAAAAGAGGAAAAAGAAGAAAAAAAAATGGAAAAAGCCCACGACATTTCACTAGACGAACCTTGTGTAGCGCACCAAGCCATACTGTTCATGCTGGACGTGCTGATGCGCGACAACAAGCAAACACTGACTCTGGAAGAGTTGTACGACAGCTTTGGCGACAAGTCATTCACGCCTCAGATGCTGCGGGCCGTCGGCGGCAACGAGCAAGGCCTCAGACAATTTTTGTCCAGATACCCGTCGCTGTTCACAGTGAGCGGCGACTTGATCTCTGCGAACAGCGGCGGCAGTCAATTGCCGCGTTTGTCCGGCACCCCGGAACGCTACTTGAGAAAAAAAACCAAGACAGGCTCGGACCCCAACGACTCGAGCTCGTCAGGCGACATAAACTCGTCGTCGTCGAGCTCCTCGTCAACGCCCAATGGTCAAGTGGACGCCCAAGAAAGTTCCAAGACAATGAAAGAAATTGAGCAAGAGGCGATCGCCTTTTTCCGCAAGCAGATGAACAAACGGGAAGAAGACTGGCTGCCGATAGTGAGTGTGGCGGGCCACGCGTCCCAGTCATCCGGCGACATCCGCAAGTTTGTCGGCCCCCAGAACGAGTTCAAGCAGTTTCTGCTCAAGTATCCTCATGTGTTTGTGGTGCGCGAGGACTACTGCGGCCTAAAGGGAAGAGCGGACGTGTCCAGCGCTCCATTTCCGCCGCCCTCGCCGCCACCAAAGCGACGTCTGCCCACCTCAGTGGCCCTTGGCAACGGCGTGCTGACCAGAACCCATTCTTTCAAGCAAACCAACCGCTACAGCGCATGCGTCCTGCCCACTACGCCCACAAGCCTGGCCTCGTCGCTCATCAACTCATCGTCGACAATGCTCAACACAGCTGGCATGGCACCACCTCTCATCACTGCAAGTCAGTCCATGAACGTGACCAGTCAAAAGCCCAGGCTGACGCCGGTTGAAGTGAAGGCAGTGCATTATGTGATGAGAATACTGCACAAAAATGGCCGAATGCTCTTGCAGACCATACCTGGGCTGATATCGCGGGCTCCCGAACAGGTCAGCAACACTGTGGGCTTTACGCGAGAGGATTTGATTCAGTTTTTCAAGCGGCACTCAGCTATTTTTCAATTGCATCCGGACGGATGTGTTAGCGTCAAACAGGACGCTGTCAAAGCCTTAATACTCAAAGATGCCGCGGGCACAAATGGCAGTGCACCGGTTTCCAGTGCAAATGGTGCCTTTGTTGGACAAGAAAATCCAGGTTTGTTTTTTTTTAATTTTGGGAAATTTTTTTTTTTCATTAGGGTTAAAAATTCAGATTTTTTAATTATTTTATTAAGAAGCAGAAAAATTAAAGATTTTTTTTCTAATATTTAAGAGTTTAAACTTTTAAAAACCCTAAATTTTCCAATGATTTTATTAAGAAAAACAAAAATGATAAAAAAATAACAAAGACAACAAATCTGTAAACATAACAAAGAAAATTATAAAAATTCATTTTTTACTAAGATTTATAAAGGTTCCTAAAGTTTTCTTAGAAGAGAATATTTTTTAAATTATATTAAATTTAAATTTTTATCACTTTATTTAATATTTATTTGTTATCTTTGCTGATCTAAAGCTCATTGAGATTAAAAAAGAAATTTATTTTTTTTTATTTATTTTTTATTTCTTTACTTCTTTTTGACTATATTTTTTTTTAATTATTTAAAAATACGAGGAACAGTTGTATTTTAAAAAAGATAATTAGTTACCTTTGTACGCAACAATTTTCTTTAATTGAACAAAAAATACAACAACTGAGAATTTTTTTTAAAATAGAATTGTTAAAATTTTTTAAACTAAGAATTTAAATTTTAAAAATTTCTCCAATTTTCACTGTCTCAAAAAATTATTTCACTTTTTTAAAATATTTTTTTGTTAATTTTTCAATTTGAACTTGTCTTTAAATAATTCAAAGAAAAAATTTTAGATAAAAAGAATATATTATCAAAATTTTATTCTTTCTTTAAAACAAACGAATTTTTAATTTTAGCCTTCATTATTTAAAAAATAGTAAATAATTATTTTGTAAATTTAAAAACAGTAAATGTGTAAAAAATTGTAATTTTAAAGATTAGTTTTTTTTGTCTTTTTTTGATAGAAATAACGAAAAATTCAATTTTTTTATTACATATTCGTACTTCTTTTTGACTTTTTGACTTTTTGTAATTTTTTGAAATAAATAAATAAATAAAATAAAAATATTTTTAAAAAAAAGTGAAATTATTCTATTAAATTTGGAGAAATTTTTAAAATTTAAATGATTAAAGTTTTAAAAAATTCTTAGTTAAAAAAGCTTATTGACTTGATAATAAAAAGATAATTTGACAAAAATAATTTTAATTACTTAATTACTTTAAACAAAAGTATCGAAAAAAATGGAAAAAATTTTGAACTTTTTTCACTTGAGTTCAAATTAAAAGAGTTTTAAAATTCTATTCTAAAAAAAAATTCCAATTTGAACTTGCCTTTAATAAAAATCAAAAAAAAAATTTTTAAAAATCTCTATATAAATCATCAAAAAAAAAGAATCACCTAATTAATCCATTGCCTTTTTTCACCAGGTATCATCACAAACAGCGGAGTAATTTTGCGCATATTTCCAAAATATGGCATACTCAACATGGAAAACAACGAGCAAGTATTTTTTGACATTCAGAGCTGTCAATTCGAAACTTTTTCTGACTTGACCACCATTTTGCACACAGGGGACCGCTTGTGCTTCAATGCCATGATCGGGCCCAGAGACGGCAGCACCAAGTGGCGCTCAATAAAGACATGGATCAAAATGAAGCCTCAACAGTCGAACAGTTCGACGAACATGATGGCCATCTTGGACAACATGTCATCGCACTCTGACGCAGACAAGTCGGACGACTCGTCCACCTCATCTTCTCATGGCGGCTATCCACGTAACCTTATCAACACCCAACTGCCCTTTAACACCTTCACTCCTGGTCAAATGTTTCAGCCGACCGGCTTCTACTTGCCAAGTCAGCAGAACAGTGTTCAGTCTCCACCACCCACATCTAACTCGCCAGTTCAAAATGTGTCCACTCCAATCGAAGAGACAAACATAAATGGCATGTTGAACAGTGGCCCGAACAGCAATGGATCTAGTTTGTTGAACAGTGTGAACATTGGAAGTGGGGATTTCAATCAATACCAGTTAGATGGCGAGTTTCAGCCGTCCGGACACAACGGTGCTAATTCTGAGGAAAACTCGGTTCTAAACGAATCGCTGAATTCGTCTTTAGTGCAGTCGGCAAGTGCCAGCAACCTGATGCAGTTGAGCAAGGCCGATGCCATATCCACATCAAAGAGTATTAACTCGTTCTCGAATGTACCAGAAAATGCCGAGAGCAAAACAACCAAGTTTATGAAACAATCGCCTGATAACATATCTCAAAAGGAGTCCTCAAAGCAAAATAGTACAGGTGCTGAAATGGTTAGTATCGGATGCCAGACAATATCCACAGGTGATGTCACGGTTACCAATGTTTATATTGAATAATTTTTTTTTTTTTTTAATAAAAAATCTATCTCTTTATTTTCCGCTATTCTAAATGTTCGAAAATGAATAAGAATTTTTTTTTTTAATTTACATAGATAAAGCCTAATCCAACTAAATCTATGAATGGTGATTTTTTTCCATCATTTTTTAATTTTTAAATGAAGCAGTCTTTAAGTCAGTTTGTTAGATGTTACCCCAAAAATAGAAGATTTCAAGGCCTATACAATAATTTGGTTTACAATGTGCTTAGGGTGGTTTTGATAAAAAAAGTTTTAATTTTTTTATTTTTTATTTATCTGATTTTTTTTTGGTTTTTTTCCGAAGAGATTTTAATATTTTTTTAAAATGATGCAAAATTTTTTTCAATTTAAATAAAAGATTTTTTAGTTATTTTTTATTTTTGAACTTTTTTTAATTTAAATGCTTGGAAAGTTTGAATTTACAAACAAAAACCAACAAATCAAAATACATGCTAAATATCTTCCAAAAATGGTTATACCGAGGCCAGAATTTGGTATTTTAAAAAAATTATAATTGTTTTTCACTGTCATGCATTTTGCGCTATTGTTTAGTTGCCCATGTGGTGCTTTCGGTTGCTTGAAGTTTTAGTTCTTCTAGACATTATGTATTTTTGATAACAAATTAGCTACAAAAAAAACTGAAATATTTATCTTTTTCAAAATTTTTGTTCTTCTATCAAAACTGAAATAATAAAAAATTATTCAAATTAGTCAATTTTGATTTGATTTTGATAAAATGAAAATATTTTTATTTTCATGCATTTAGATCCAACAATTCGGATTTATTTTTGTTTTTTATTTTATGAAGAATTTTAATTTTTTACTTAAAAGCATTTTTATATTAAAAAAAAAATAACAATAAATATTAAAAATTTTCATTTTGCAGGAGATTGTTTTTATATAAAAAGACAATTTTTTCTTTCTAAACTTAAGAAAAAGGTGGAAATTTGATTTTAAGGATCTTAAAATTATACTTAAAATTAAAAATTAAAAATTGAATCTCTAAAATGTTTCACATTCCTTTTTTTTTACTTGCTCAACGCAAGAAATTATAATTATCAAAAAAATTTAATTGACAACTTATCTCTTATTAGTAAAAAAATCTGGATCATTTTTGAATAAAAACTACTCAATTCAACATCATACACTTTTTTTTAAATAAAATTAGAACTGAAGAAAATCGATGAAAATTTTTTGGACAGATATTCAAGTAATCTTAACTATTTGTAAATTTTTCTTATGAATTTAAATTATGATTAAATTACGATTTTTTTAAATAATTTATAATTGTCTTAATAATTTCTTATTTTATATTTCGGGAAAAATGGGATGATTTTATTATATATCCTTTAAAATATTCGTATTAAAATTTCTGAATCAAAAACTGAATATAATAAATTCTCGGATTAATATTTTAAAACAAGAATTAATCAAAAAATTAATTGAAAAAGAATTAAATTAAAAATAAAACTAAATATTCAAATATTTAATTTTTCAAACTTTTTATTCAAATTTTAATATTTTACTGGAATCCATTGCGCAAACAAAGAGTTAATTGTAATTGTTGAATTCTTTTTTCAGAATTCCATAGATTGTTGAGCTTTCAAATATAACATCCATTTGGCTGAACCATATAAAGCCGTTTTATCGATTGAAAAAAAAACTTGATTCAATAATCACAAATCGAGACATTCAAATAGAAAATTCTATGATGGAATACTTTTGAATATAGCAAGAAAATTTATATTACTGTTTGTGTTGTAAATATGCCAAATGATAAATCTAAATTAAGAGATGTTATCGGAAAATTGTAAAACACGAAAATCTATAGAATTACGCTTTTAAACGTAAATTTGTAAAAAATTATTACAAAATAAAAATCTCAGAATTTACTGATTTTTTATTTTTTCTCGTAAATTCCTAAAATTATTTACGTAAATTACGAGAAAGTTTTAGTAAAATATTAAAGTTAAATTAAAATAAATAGTTTAAAATAATTAAGTTTTTCACGTAAATCTATAAATTAACGCAATCTCAAAATTTACTATTACATATATACTCTGAAAGAGCATAAAATTTTCTACACTCTGAGCAAAAAAAAACGCCATTTTCATAAAGATTGTATGTAGTCTTAGGGATCATTTGAGAGCAATTTTTTTTTCTAAAAAAACTATGGTTTTACTTTTTTGAATTTTAGCTTTATTTTATACAAATAAGAAAAAAAATTAACAAAAAACAAGAAACACACGTTAGCCTAAAGTCAAGAAAAGAAAAGCACACGTAAGCCGAAAGAAAAGTGTAAAAGTAAAAAAAAAACCCAATAAAAGCACGCAGTTTTTTTCAAAATTAAAACAAATTTTATGCTTGAAACAAAATGACCAACGTTTGAACATGATTAGTGTGGTAATATTTCGAAATTTGTTCTGGAGCTTTCAAATCGTTTAAAACATCTATAAGAAAGAGAAATTGAAAAAAAGATTGAAATAAATAAACTAAAAGCTGAATTAGCAACAGCAAATAAAACACAAAACTCATCCAGTAGTATATGGGTTCGAAATGTTAAAAAACCAGCTGATCAGATAGCTGTAGCAAATGCGACCATCAGATATCAACACTTTAGATTTGATTTTCACGACTCAGCCTGGCAGTGTGATACAAAATTTGTCCTTGGTAACATAAATATAGGACATTTGGTTATCTTTTTCAATTTTATACTTAAAAGCAAGGATAGTAGGAAATTTTATATATCATATTTATATATCATTTTATATATCATAATTTTATATTTAAAAAATTATTTATAATAAAGTTGATTTTGTAGAAATTTCACATATTCTATCAAATATTGATTGAGTGCACTTGTTTCAGAATTTACCCTTGGGTCCGTCTATCTGATTTTTGTAAGACGTATTGGAGTATGCTATTAAATAAGATCGAATTCCATTTGGATAAATTTTATAATTTTTGAGTCTCTATTAAATAAATGATATGTATTTATTTCATACCCAAGATATCAAAACTTTAACTTTAATTTAACATCTTGAAAATAAAGTAATCTTATAATTATTGGCATGACAATATTAATTATAAAATTATTGAAAATTATAGAAGCTAAGAAAACTGTGAAAGATAATAAGAAATTAGAGACCGCGAAAGTTCTTTGATGGTCAAAGAACTAATGGTGAAAGTCATGTAGCATTATTATTTCATAATATTACTATTATATTTAAAAAAAATTTATTTTGAAAAAAAAATTTAATTATTTCTTTTAGATTGTTTATTTATTTATTTGTTTTCTGTACCGAGCTAAAGCTTCTTCAGATATAAAAGTATAAAATTAAAAATTAAAATAAAGTTACATAAGTTTCAATAAAAATATTGAGACAATTAAAAAAGATATGTTGAAATATAGAGTTGCAGTTCACACATGTTTACAGAGTAGAGACTTCGGAAAAAAAAGAAGAAATAATTAGATAGCAATTACACAATGGAGTCGGGTATTCGATATATCTTGATTCGAAACCGGCTTTGTTCGGGCCTATGGGAATTTAATAGTGCAAAAAAAATGAAATCAAACAAAATTGACATCTAAATCTGAATATAAAACATTAAATAACATAAAACTTTTTTTAAAATAAAACACAAAAAATAAAATTAATCATCAATTCATAAAATTTCAATCTATTTAATTAAAACATGTGCAAATTTACTAAAACCTGATAGGCTATCAAACTAAAACTATCAAATTATAGCCCATTAAAAATAGCTACTAGAATAAAAATTATCATTTTTTTTCATTTCTTTTTTACTTAAAAAAAGCATCTTTTAAACTAAAGTTTTTTAAAAATAAATATTTAAAAAAAGATTGATTTAACTAAAATTATTTGAAAATAAAATGACATTTTTATAATTAAAGGCAAATTTTTAAGCTAAAAAAAATAATTATGGACTTGATCAATTAATAAGTTAACATTTTGTATCCAAGCTGAAAATTTGTAAATTTTTGTCTTTATTAAATTGATAAGCTAATTTAAAATTTGAGTCTTTTTTTATTTAGTATTTAAAATAAAAAGACTTTATGCATTTTTTTTAATAAACATAAATGTATTAAAAATTGATGTATATTAGCTAACTCAAAAGCATAATGATTTTCCGTTAATTGATTTTTCAAAAATCAATTAATTTTCAAACAAAAAATGCCAATTGATTTTTATTTTATCAACTAAAAAAAATTAAGACTTAAGACTTGTGACTTTAAACAACTCTGATTCAAAACAAGATCTAATAAAATGTAAATTTTATTTAGATTTATATTATTTTAATTGATTTCATACTAGAATTAATTGATAATTATGAATTTAATGGACATAAGAATATTCTATTGACAAATCTTCGACCTTATTGAATACTGTAAATTAAAATTGACTCTTGTTTAATCAATTGATTTTTGAACTACTTATTTATTTGTGTATTTTTAATATACATTCAAATTATCAATTGATTAATTATTATTATTCATCTCAGTAAACACCACATAAGCAATTATAGAAAAAAAAGTTAAAAAATAAAATTAAAATTATATTTTTTTATTTAAATAATGTTTTGAATAAATCTTTAATTAATTTTTGTAAAATTAATTGACAGAAAAACATAGAACCTAACAAAAAACTCTATTTTTACTTATTCTGAAGGAGAGAAATCATGCCTACAATTAAATTATTTTTAAACTTGTATTATTTTATTAAATTCTCAAGTGGTTAGGTACAGAAAAATATCCATTAACCAAATTTTTTTTAAAAACAATATCTAAAATTTAATTAAGCTTTTAAAAGATCAGCAAATTGTCTTATCACTAGCTTCAGAGAAAAAAGCCTCCATTATGGGCCAAACAAATTTGGTCTCAAAAAAAAGCAAAAGCTTTGAACAACTGATCGTCAAGAGTTGTTTTAGTTTATTATTTTGTTTTTTTACAATTAAACTTTTTTCTTTTGGTTTCTTTTAGGATTTTAAACATTTAGATTTTGACAAATGAGCAAATAAGCTTTAAAATTTAAAGAGTGTTTTCTTTTCTCCAAAATTAGCGATTTAAATTACTTAAATTTTAAAAGTCTAAACAAAAAATAAGGTGTTCAAAATATTTTGATTACGAAATAAAAAAGAAAGAAAGTAGTTTTTTCATGATGACAGGCGTTTATGACATATAATATTGAAATTTAAAAATTATGAATTCAAACTCGATAAAAAAAAAACACAACAAAAAATAAAAGAATTTTCAATCCAAGCAGAAAACAAAACAATTTTTCCCATTTTCTATTAGTTTGCCAAAAAATATCCGAATCGATCCCTCAAAATTCAATGCCATCTCTTGCATAATTCCAATTTGAATTTTCAATTAATTAACTTAAAAATTAATTCATTGCATAAAAATACCTTTCTATTACATAACTTTTCTTACTTTATTCCATTTTTCTTCAAAATTAATTTTTTAAAAATACAATGAAATTGGAGTTGTTGTTGCTTATCCTTGTTTTCTTGGTAGAGACCAGACACAGCTATAACAAAACAAACCAATGTGATATTCTTCCAGATTGTGACAGTACAACCAAGTCTGGCAAAAAATAATCTAATCTAAACTATCTTTGTTTCTTAAGTGTGCGGCAGAATTACCATAGAGCTGAATACCAAAATAATAGGCGGACAAGAAGCAATACCATTCAGCTGGCCATCAATAGCACTAATTGTCTTTAATTATAAATTCTACTATTCGCTGCAGAATAAAGTGTATCAGTCGACCAAATTTTCCATTTGTGGTGGCACCTTGATCAACCATGACACAGTGGTAACTGCCGCTCATTGTCTGGTCTCCCAGGTTAGCTATGGACCCGACTTTTTTAACCGCTACACTAAAAAAGTTACTCCAAACTCATTTTATCCAACTTACGAGTCCATGTATACTGTTTATTTAGGTGTTCATGACATAAGCTCAATAGTGGACGGAAGGTATTCTTTACCAGGTCATAAAATAAGCTCTTTCACTCAAGTAAATTATTGAGTATTTTTTTTTTCCTTTTCTATTTTTTTATTCCTAATTTTTAGCACCACAATTACAGCCAGCTGAAAAATGACATTGCAGTGATTCGTTTGCAAGAGGGGGTCAAATTTAGTGAGAAAATAAAGCCAGCATGCCTTCCTGAATATCAAAAGTATCCGCCAGACCTGGACGTGCCTGTGTGGACGGCCGGCTGGGGAAAGACCTCTGTAGTGGGAAGTGTTTCCAACAAACTTAATAATGTTCAAGTAAAACTCTACGATGCTTCAGCTTGTTCATTTATTTCCTTGTATCATGGAATAAAAGACTGGTCGAACTATCTGTGCGCGGGAGAGCTTGAGGGTGGCAAAGATTCGTGTCAGGGAGATTCAGGTGGACCTTTGTTTATAAAGGAGAAAAATGGTCACAGACAAAAGTTTGTTCTAATCGGAATTACATCATTTGGAATTGGATGTGCCGAGCCTGGCCTTGCTGGTGTCTATACAAAAGTTGGCTCTTATTTGTCTTGGATAAAGGAGATATCGCTGGCAAACAAGACTCAGTTGGCCAAAAATTTTTATTTTATTAATAGATCAAATAATACCTGTTTTAGTTATTTGCTCTTTGTTGTAAATATTTTTATTCTTAATATTTCAATAAAAAAATATTGAGTTTTCAACCTGAATTTGTTTTTTAAACCAACTAATAACAAAATTTTCTCTTATGAATTATTTTTCTTCTATTATTCAGTTTTGAACGTAAAATATATATTCAATTAATTAAAATTAAATCAAATGTTTTAATAAAGTTAAATATGAAATTAATTAATTCTATTAAATTTTGAATGTTTTGAAAATATTTTCATTCAAAAATAAACTCAAGTCGGATTCAAATAAGAAATTTGATTCGTTTATCAATTCCATTTTTTAATTCAAATTTTTAATTAATTTTGATTTTTGCTCAATTTTCATTGATTACCAAATTAATTAACTATAAATTTGGTGTATTTTTTCGTTTTTAAATTAAAATTTTTGAAATTTTGAAAAAGTATGAAAAAAGTGCGATGTTTCAAATTTGTTTATTTTACAAGAATTACTTTGGCAATCTTATTACATTGAAATTAAATTGATTCCATCAAACATAGAATATTTAGTTTCTCATAATAATAATAATAATAGTTAATATTCTACGGTCAAGTTTCTTCTTCTTCTTCTATCTTCTACTCCCAGTGGAGCATAAGGCGTCCACACGTCCCCTTCATTTTACCCTATCCTCAGCGACAATTTCTGCTTGTCCTTATGTGAGTTTCATCTCTCTCAGATCTCTTTCAACTGTTCTCCTCCAGGTCATCGTTAGTCTTCCAGCATTTCTCTTTCCTTGAGGTTTCCAAAATAGTGCAACTCTAGGAATTCTGTCTGTTGACATTCTAAGAACATGGCCAAGTCACTAAAGTCGTCTTCTGCGTATAATGTTGCCGATTGGCTCGGACCTTGATCTGTTGTACAGTTCCTCATTTGTAATAACTTTCGGATAGAAGATTCTCAAAATTTTTCGTAGGCAATTGTTATGGAATACTTCAATCTTTTGACGATCACTATCAGTCATTCTCCAGCATTCAGATCCATACAACAATACAGATTTGACAAGACTACTATAAAGATGCAATTTAGTCCTCAGTCGAAGGAATGACGATTTCCAAATATGCCTTAATTTGAAGAAAGCAGTTCTGGCCTTCGTTAATCTGTTTCGAATGTCTTCTTCGGAGCCACCAGGATTTTTGCTAATTACGCTTCCTAGGTATGTAAAGCTGTCGACGCATTTAAGATTTTCGTCTCCAACAGAAATCGGTGCATTGAGTTTTTTGTTTATGCACATAATTTCTGTTTTTCGGGTGTTTATCTCTAGGCCAACATATCCAGTGTTGCTTTTCAGCTTCTCGGTCTTTTCCCTCATATGACTCTCCATCTGCGATATTAGGGCAATATCATCCGCAAAATCAAGATCTTCGAGATTTTCCATCCGACCCATAGGCATTCCACAATAAATGTCAGTTCTCTGTCCTTCAGTGCTTCTACATATTGCAAAGTCGATGAGGGTAAAGAAAAGTAATGGAGAAAGAATGCATCCCTGACGGACCCCTGTCTTAATTTTGAAGTATTCTGAGGTACTCTCCTTCAGGATCACGTTGCACTCAAAATTATCAAAATTATCTACGGTCGAGTTTAGTTTAACTAAATTGACAAAGCAGGGAGACTAACGTAGTCCCGCTATAGTAGACTTTTCATTTTTTTTATTTCTACCGACATTCTCCAGTCTTTTTTTGAACTGGTTGATCGAACTTGCTGTGACAACCGACGTTGGCAGCACATTCCATTTGTTCACTACTCGGTTTGATAGAAAGTTTCGCCTTGCTTCACATTTTGTTAGCTGCGAGCAAATGCGATGCTTTGCTCCCCTTACTCCTCCACTTGGTCCTTCATTATTCACTGAACTCATAAGTTCCGCATCATAATACCAATTGACATGATTATATTTGTTGTGAATTTTATAAAATTGAATCAGATCCCACGCTCTCGCCTTTCTTTTAGAGCTTCTTGTCCCAAATTAGCTAGTCTTGACTCATAATTGAAACTTTTTATTTGTGGAACAAGCTTCGTTGCTCGTCTTTGTACTTGTTCAAGTCTAAATATATCCTTCTTTAAATAAGGATTCCAGGCAGGTGCACAGTATTCTAGATGCGGTCTAACATATGTTTTGTAAAGCTGCAAAAACGATTGAGCATCCCAATACACAAATGTTTTCTTGAGCATACCAAGCATGTTGTTAGCTTTTTTAACGCAGCTATCAATTTGATAATTCCATTTGAGTTTGTTGTTCACCATTAAACCAATATCACGCTCAGTAGTAGTCTCCGCTAATTCAACTCTGATATCATTCGCATTTAACATTGAGATTTCCTGCCTAGCAATCTTTGAGTTGCCAATATACATTACTTTACACTTAGATTCATTAAATTCCATACTTCATCGTTTCGATCAATCAATCAATCATCTTGTCAATGTCATCTTGAATTAGCATTTGATCACTTGAATTTCTAATGACACTAATCAATTTGCTGTCACCCTCAAACAGCTTACAAAAGTGACAAATCATGTTTAAAAAAAAATTATCTTTATTATAGGTATTGTGAATTTCAAATACAAATTGAATAAGAATTCTTCATTTTTTGATGAATTAAAATTAAAGTTAATAAAAAATATTAGAAAAAATACTTAACAAAGTGCAACATAATTTGTTGCACCTTTTCAGCCTAAAATTTTTATTATTATTAAAAATTTAATAAAATTTTTATAATCTTTTTTTTCAAATCAAATCAAATCAATAATCTATTTAAATCTTATTGATGCTTTATTTTTTCTATTTTTACATGAGAAAAATTTTTTCTAATATTTTTTATAAACTTTCATTTTAATTTATCAAACAATGAAGAATTTTTGTTCAATTTGTATTTGAAATTCCTACAATCTTACTTTATTATACAAGTAAGATAATAAATTTCTTTAAAAAAAATAAAAATTAGTTTTTATTTACTAATTTCCTTCCTTTTTTTCAAAAGTTATTTTAATAAAAAACAAATCGAAATACTGCATATGCATCCAAGTAATTTTTTTCTGTCTCGGTATGAACCAAGTAGCAGATTTATTCTTGTGATTTGGTTTTAAACTCAAACTCCCAAGAAATCAGACCAACAAGTATTAACAATCAATTTTTAGAAAAATGTGCTATGAAATAAAAAAACTATCAATTGGGATGAAATCAAGTTCTTTGGAAGTCAATATTTTAAAATGCTTAACAATAAAAATCAAGCAAAAAACTTGAAAATTTTAAAAATTGGGTGCAATTTATCTCATATTAAAGGTTAATAAAGATCATAACCATAAAAGCAAAAATTACAACAAAGAATTTTTTCAAAATTTCTGGTTCGATTTTAAAAATCTGTTAAAGGTCGCTTGTTATGTTTTGTTTATTTTTTAATGAAATTTTATGATTAAAAATTTACCAAGATTCAACCGATCTCACTGTCTATTTTTACGATAAGGTAAAGTCAAAAATTATACAAGAAGCTTGCTAGTTTATTAACAAAATAAATAAACCTAAAACAAATAATTTGAAATAAATATCTTTAAATTTATATAATCGGGATGAATTGTTGATAAATACATTGCCATTTTTCAGGCTAGACTTGTTTGTCAGTACGATCTCAGTAATCCAATTCAAATATGAAGTTACTTTCATGTATCCGCTAAAAATTAAAAAATTATTTTTTTTGAAAATCTAAATTTTTTACTAAATATTAAAGATTAGATTTTAAGTCGCTATAAGATGGAATTTTTTTAAAATGATTCCTCCTTAATTAAAAGTATAAAAGGAAGGAACAAATAAATGTAGAAGAAAAGAAGAAATGAAGAAGGGGAAAAAATTATGATTTGATCATTAGAAATTTAACCAGAATTTGAATTAAAAATTTGTAAATTACCCGAATTTTCCAGGTAACGCGCATCCTTCACCAAAAGAAGTGATCCCAACTAAAATGTATTTTTCTCGGTCATTATAGTTGTCTTTAATAAACAACGGTCCGCCTGAGTCTCCTTGACATGTGTCTTTTCCTCCTTCTTCCTCGCCTGCATACAAAATTTTTCCACTTTGACAGCAAACTAATGTTATTTTGACATTTTGCAGAGTATTCGAAGTTGGACCACCAGAAGATAATGTTCCCCATCCTGCCGCCCATGACTCAACATTCATTGTAGTAGGATACTGGGAATCTTTTAAATATGGCAAACATGCTGGTTGTATAGAATTGCTATAGGTTATTTCATTTTTAAGTCGTATTATTCCAACATCATCTTGATTTTGATTTTTATAATCAGGATGCTAAATTGGTTTTTATTTAATTAATAATATTAAAAAAAATGTATGTTCATTAAAGTATGTAAAACATTAAATTATGATTTTTTTGATGCGACTTTAAATTGATCACCATAATTTCTTCATTATTATTTTTCACTCTATTAAATATAAAGGTTTTTGTTTTAAAAAATAAAAACAACATTGATCTGCTTTTTTCTAATACAAATTATTTTAATTTTAAAAAATAAAATTTTTTCATTCTGTTTTCAAATTAATATATTTTAAAATTACATAACTCTAAGTCTTCTTTTAAGTTTTTAAGTCAAATTAAAATTTGAGTATTGACACTTAATTTTTGGTTCTTTTTCGTGAATTATTCCAATTTTGATAAGAAAGATACATTCTTAATTCATAAAAATGTATCAACTAAAAATTTTATTTTTCAACCATGTGTTTGCTTGTTCAACAATTTTTTAATGTTTTAATTACAATATTTTTAGATCAACAAACTAATTTTAGTGTAGTCTATAATGAATAAAAATCGATAACCAACCTTAACTAAGCATCTTTATCTCAAGGAGAAATGTTATAGCTTTTTTAATCCCTACCAGAATAACCTTATAAGAACATAAAATTCATAATGCCAAAAAAGTTTTCACCTTCTAGTGAATTTTTGAGTTTTTAAAACTTTCTTCAATGATAAATTTTAATTAAATATAGAATAAATAAAAATAAATAATCAAAAAAAATTAAAAAATAATTTTTTTTAATAATGCACTTCTCCAAATGTCTTTAAATTTAAATAAATACAATCTCTTTTATATTTTTATGTTTTTATTTATGATTGTCGAGTCTGATGTTACTTTCGAAATAAATAATAATCTAAACTAACATATTCTCGCATCTTTAATTTTGGCAAATTAAATTTTTTTCTCAGTAGAATATAAATGATTTTAATAGAATAATGTAAAACTTTTTTAACATAAAAATTATTTTTTTCTCAAAAAAAAAAATGTGTAACTATAGAATATAAAAATTTGACATTCTGAAATAGATGCTCAATGAAGCTTCAGTTGTTCATGCTTCATTTAGTGTTGCCAAATTTTCAGCTCGTCTTTCAGTTTATAATGAAATTACTGAATCTGATAAGTTAAAGATCTTGAGTTGAGTTTTTTATACATTAATAAGACGTGTTTTATTTTATTAAAGTTTTTTTAATACTATTAAGACTTGATTTCTTGCAATTTTTTTTAATTTATAAGATTAATTTTTTTATCCTAATACAATTTATATTGGTTTTATTTTTTTTAAAAAATTTTCAATTCTATATTAATTTTTTTGATTCGTCAAGATATTTTTTCGGTAAATTTTTTGATCAGTTTTAAGTTTACTATTTTTGCTCAAAAAATTACACAGAATTGTAACTTTTAAAACTTTAAAATTTAAAATTTAAAAACTTTTAGCTATGCAATACAAGGGTCATACTTAAACACTGACCCCATAATTTTGAAAATTTCCTAACCCCAACTTATTTTACAAAGCAAAAATATTTTTAAATGTTTTAAAATATGATTTTGTTTGAAATTTTCTGCCCTTTTTGAAAATTGAATTGTTTTTTATTTTTGAAAAACTTGAAACCAAATATTCTTGTATTCTTGGACATAGGGGTCAGGTTAGTCTATACATCATTTGAAAGAACAAGAGTTGCTCTTTCAAATAATGTTTAAGATTATATGCTTGTTTTTTAAATTTTAAAAAAATTAACTTATTAATAATGTATGACGAAAAAACTCATATCCGCCAATGCATGTTTTTCAAGTTTAACGAAGGAAAAAATGCGGCGAAGGCTCCCAAATCAATTTTTTTGGTAAATGGAGTTAATTCTCGGATTTTTCGCACTTGTCAAAATTTGTTCTCTCGATTCAAAGCATACGTTTCCGACCTCAATAACAAAGCACGTGTTGGGAGAACCGTCGAAGCTGATGACGCCTATTTGGAAGAGCTTGAGGAAGACCCGCGGCGATCGACGAGGCAGCTGGCTAAATAGATGTCTGTAACAAATGGCACCGTTTGTTTTTATGGAAAATTGTAACTGGAGATGAAAAGTGGATCTACTTCGATAACCTGGTCAACAAAAAACAATGGCTCGATTCTGATAAAGCGTCATTTTTTACTCCGCGAAATTTATGGAAAAAATGTAATGCTTTGTGTTTGATGGGATCAGAAGGATATCATCTATAATGAGCTACTGCAACCCGATAAACGATAAACGCAGACCTATATTAATAACAATCTATTCGTTTGAGCCATGCTTTGGAAGCAAAACGGCCACACAGAGCTAGAGGAGAGCGAGAAGGTTACAGACTTAGAAGAAATGAAAAAAAACATCAGTCAATATTTCATCTCAAAACGACCCAGCTTCTACGAGCGAAAAGGTGGGAGATATGTATTTCTAGGGAAGGAAATTATTTTAGTTTCGAAAAAACGAAAAAACTTATTAAGCAACATAATAGACCTGACCCCCTTAAATGTTTAATAAGCAATATATACAGTAAAATTGGTGGTCAGTAGGGGACCAGGTTTTTAAAAATATAGAATTATTCATTTCAAAAAAAAATAATCTTGGAAAAAAACTTATTTAATTTTCAAAAAGTACAGATAATTCCAAACTAAATGAAATGTTTAAGATTTAGAAATTATTTTTCTTTGCAAAATAAGTGGGGTCAGTGTTTTAGTAGGACCCCAATGCAACGAAATAAAAATTTAAAATTTAAAATTTTTCAGTAAATTGGTCAAAATTCACTTTTAACTTATTTTCTGGTGAACGCGTTTTAATAATCAGACCAACTCTATTTGTAAAGGAAAGTGAAGTCAATTGAACAGGATTTTATTTTTCTCTTTCCAACCGTGGTTAAGAAGAATCTATTAAACATTGATGACTAATTAGATGTGATCAAATTGTGTGAATAAATATCCTGAAATTTATACTTATAAAAATAAACTTTGAAGCCATATCGAGTTCTGAATAAAGACTCGATTTATTTCGCTCATTTAGACTTGGAAGCATTTTTAGCATAATAAAATAAAATCAAAAATTTTCCTTACCAGAGTAAATGCTTCAATTTCATAGAAAAAATTAATATTTTCAACATTATGAACACCCAAATAAACTCTATACATTGATTCGTAAGTTGGATAATATTTGTTTGGTCTAACTCTTATATTAGTGCCAGTTGACAATGGCAAGGTGCTTACATAACAATGAGCTGCAGTTAAAATAGAGTCTTTATTAATTACCGATCCACCACATCTATATTGAACAGATCGCGTTTTAGAAAAATAATCAAATTTATAATTGAAAATTATAAGAGCCATTGATGGCCAGCTATTTGGAACTGCTTCAGTACCACCAACAATACGAATATTTGGAACTGCATATGTTATTCCACATTCTTATTCAATAAAATTATTTAACTATTTTTTGACAAAATTTGATTGTAATACCATCACAAAATGGAGGAGTCTCTCCATTCAAGCAATTTTGGCATAAACAATGCTGAAATAAAATAAAAAAAGGGAAAAAAATAAAAATCATATTATTGTTTAATTTCTTTCAAAATTAGTTAGCATTTATTCAAGTCGTTTTATAGATGATTTATTCAAAATAAAAAAACAAAAAACAATTTTATAGTTTTGAACATTAAAGCAATTGTTAATTAGAAAATAGTCAAGCGCAACATATTTCCAAAATTCCAAAATTCCAAGCATATATAGCAAAATTATTCAACAGTTTGGCACATCATTGTTTCATGCGTCTAATGATTTATTTGGAATTGTTAATGAGAGCCAAAAATTAAATTTGCTATGTTTCTACCAATTTATTGAAAAAAATTGCTAAAAAACTTGATCATGAATGTTGTTTAAAAAATTAAAATAAAACGATTATTTCATGATTAATCAATTTAGTTTTTCAAAGTTTTTCAAAATATTTTTAAATGCTTTAAATTTTTCTCTTGTAATTAAGATGAGCAATCAATTACAAGATTTATATTTAGTGTATTCAAATGATATTTGGTAAACTATTCAAATAGAGGTGTTCTGAAATTCAATACAAATTGAACAAAATTTGGTTTTGTGAAATTTAGTACAATAGAACAGAACAAAAAATTTAAAATTCTTATAACTTTTCTTTTAAAAGTCAGAAGTAGTGTTGTGTGGCGGCCAAGTCTGGACGGTCTGAACGCGGCCAGAATAAAGCGGCCAATTGGGCGGTCAGACCGGCGGCCATAATTTTGGACCGCGATGTTGGCCGGCCAAATCGTTGACGGACGGCCAAATGTACGGCCAAATCATTCACGGACGGCCAATTGGGCGGTCAAACCGGCGGCCAAAATTTTGGACCGCGATGTTGGCCGGCCAAATCGTTGACGGACGGCCAAATGTACGGCCAAATCATTGACTTGTGTGTAAAAATTATTTTTGTGTTTTAGATTGAGCATTTTATCTTAGTTTTTGAGTCTTTGTAATTTTTTATATTTTTCAATAATTATGCTGGAAAATTAATAATTATTTCTAAAATAATTTTGAATTTTACGAATTTATTCATATTAATTATTCTTAAAATTGTTGCTTTACTTAAAACATCACAGCTTTGCAAACTCAAGTCTGAATCTTAAAGACTGACTTTTTCGGGGACCAGCCATTCTAATGCTTCTTTCGACCCAAAATCTATGAAGTAGCTTAATTCTTCTTAAATAAAATTATTTATTAATTTTTATGTTTTTTAGTTTACGTAATAAAATAAAAACACCATGTGATAATATTCAAATCTAAATTACAATTAATCAAGTTAGTGGTTGACAATCAAAATGGCCTAAAAATTTAGTAAGTCTTTGTTTTTTTTTTAAATTAATTTAAAAATTAACTGAAATATTAATTTTTTACATAATAATTTAATTTCTTGATTAATTGTTGGTCAAATGTTTGAAAATTAAAAAAAAATTAAAAAGAATTCAAATTTAACTTTTTCTTTTGGTTATAGTTTAAGTAATTTTGATATATCTAATTGAATGTAATTATTTATTAACCCGTTAGTATTGATCTTAAACCACTACTTTTTTTTTGGCCTTTTTATAAATGATCGTTGGCAAAATTTTTTTTCTCCTTGATCATAAAATGCTGTTTTAACATCAAAGTCCATTTTTATTAAAATATAAGGTAGTTAATTGAAGTTTTTTATCTTTTTTAACATTGAGGCTATTTTCATATAGGAACATAATCTTGTCAATTTTATCCAGAGATATTGTATTTCTTCGATTCGATATTTGATAGCCTGTATTTGAAAAAATTCTTTCTGAAGGTGTACTTGTGGCTGGTGAAGTTGCATAAATTTTAAAATACTCGAAAAGAATAGGAAATTTTGTTTTGTTTTCTGACCAAAATTCGATCATATCCGAATGCTTAAATTCAAGTTTATAGCTCGTGATTTCTTTCTTTACAGCCCTCCAATTAAATTCAAGTTTATTTTCTTCTTCAGAAGAATCGCTCATATGAAATTTTCGCTTTATTTTTGTATATTCTTTATTCAAATTACAGTCTTTATGCTTTCTAGAAAACATTTCTTCTTTAAAGTCACCTATTCTATCTCGAATAAGTTTTCCAGCCATCTCAATAAAATCTCCTTTTTTATCTTCAGTAGAATTTGAAAATTTTTTAAACTTTGGATTTAAAAGTGTCGCAAGCGCTAAAATTGAGTTGTCAAAGATTTCATATTTTTCAATATAAAAATCGATATGGAACTTCAAGATTTTTTTAAGCCCAGTACTTAGTCTTTTATCTCGTAAATTGTATTCAACTGATTTGGTTATTATGATAAAAGCAGGAATTATCAGGCTAAGGGTCGTTGATTTTTCGCATGACAACTGATTGGTGATTTCAAAAAACGTCTTAAGAACTTCCAAACTCTCCTCTAGAATTTCCGCTTCACTGGATTTAAGCTGAAGATTCTTGTGTTTCGCATCACGAGATAATATTAAGTTGACATGATCCAAATTTTTTAAAATACTTTCAACCATCATATATGTACTATTCCATCTCGTGCTTACTTGCTGTACTATTGAATTTTCTTTATTCCCTATGTCCAATACAAGGTATCCGTTCAATATTTAAATTTCTGGCTGTTAAAAGCATTGAATTTACATTATCTGTTGTAATAAACTTTACTTTTCTGGTTATAGAAAATTCTTCAAGTATTTTTGAGATGATTTCGGAAAGATTCTTCGAAGAATGACCACCCAAGACATGACGAACAGCTAAACAGACAGACTCCAAGTTTAATCGTTCATTTAGAAAATGTGCTGTTATGGCTATTTACGAGTAATTCTTTATTGATGTCCAACAATCCGAGGTATACTTATATTTTTTACATCAATAAATTTTTTTTTTAGAAGAGTTTTCTGTTCTTCATAATATTTAGTTGACAAATCCGACAATTCTTTTCTTGATGGAATTCTAAAATTTGGTTTTAATGATTTACAGAAGAGTTTGAAATATTTATTTTCATCACATCTGAATGGAAGACTTGCAGTGATTACAAACATTAATAATAAATATACTGGGTCTGTTTCATTTTCATCACTTGATTTACCGAGAGATATTCCATGTTTCGTAGATAAATGGCGATTCATTTTGCTTGTCGAATTATCATTGTGCCTAATTTGGAAATTACATAAACCATTTTCAGTCATAAACAAACATGACACAACTTTTTTTGACAATTCTTTACCATTTTTGTCTTTTTTGTCTTCTGAACTTTTCTTTAATTTTTTAAGCTGAAAAAATTCCCAACATTTTGATGTACGATTTCGTATTAAATTATTTTCATTTTCATAGTCCGAAGAATATGTGACTTCTTGTTCAACGTTTTCTTATTGAACTGATAAATTATGATAGTTTTCAAGAATATTTTCGTATTCATTCTCAAAATGTTCTGATTGAATTGATGAGCAAGGTTCTTGCTGATTGCAAGTTCTTTTTGATTGAAAATCACTAACAAAAGTCGAATCAGATCTGGGGATCTTTTGACTTGACATTTTAACGAGTTTTTAAAAAGCTTTTTTTTTAAATCTAGCAATAATAAATTAAATTATTTTTAATATTTTTGGAATGATTTTCTTTTTTAAAAGTTCTAGATGCTTATGAGACTGATTTGAAAATCAAGTTTTTATCACAAGAAACATTCAATTTTGTTCTAGCGGCACTTGTTGGTTCTAAATTTGTAAGTTTTGTATTTTATTTTATATAAATTTTAATTATGAAAATTAAATTAAAAAAGGTTTGCCTATTTAATGATCAATTGAATAACATTTTAAATTGAAATTAAATTAAAAAATTCATGCTTGAAAATTATTATTTTATTGAGCAAAAGATAATAAGTATTTTTAGTTTAATTAGAAATTCATTCTAATTAAATAACTTTATAGGTGTTTTATTCTTAAGTTACAAAGCAAATATCATTAAATCTCACTAAAATTATCAGAGTTGTTTAATAAGACAATTAAAATTTTTTTAAAAGTCCAAATGTGAAATTTCCAATTTAATATTACATGAGTTAGAAAAATATTTTCGTTTAAAATTTTTTTATAAAAATAATTAGCATGCATTAATAGCGGCAACAAGAATCTCGAAATTAATTTTGAAAATTTTTTTAGTCTCAGACTTTTAGTCTCCTTAAAACTTGAGACTTTTAAACAACTCAGCAAATTTCTAAAATTATAGTCAAATATAGAAAATTTTTTTTTAATTTTAATTTAAACAATTGAAAGGAATAAGATTTATGTTTTAATTATTACATATTCAAAAAAAATCAACTTTAATTAAATTGATTAAGTTAGCTAAAACAAATTTAACTTTGTAGTACATCATATGTACAATTTTCATAAAATATGTCGAATAAAATCAGTTAAAAATGATTATCTAATAAAAAATGAATTGCCTTTCGTCAATGATTTGGCCGTACATTTGGCGGTCCGTCAACGATTTGGCCGGCCAACATCGCGGTCCAAAATTATGGCCGCCGGTCTGACCGCCCAATTGGCCGTTCACCTTTATCACCGTCCGTTTAGGCGGTCTTAATAGCGGCCAAAAATTTTTTTGGCCGCATTAACGACCGTTTGTACGGCTCCCAACACTAGTCAGAAGCAAGCTCTGTAAATGCAACATGGTGCAACATTCAAAGTTGCACTATTATCAACAATATGGTAAAACTCTCCAAATTAAAATTAAAATAATTAAAAGCATAATTTAAATTTGGACAAATTTGGCTATAGTGCATTTTGCAGAGAGTTTGCACATCATTAGCAGACTTTGACTTTTGGTGCAACTAAGTATGTTGCACTTTGTTGCGCTTACAGAACTAATTAAAAGCCTTCAGAAAAATCATCAATTTTTGTTCTATTTTTTTATTTTGTACAAAATTTCACAAAACCCAAAATTTCTTCTTTTTTTCATAAATTAAAATTAAAGTTAATAAAAAATGGTGCATTTTTTCGTCTTCTACTTAATTACGATTACATCAAACATTGAATATTTAGATTTTATTGTTTTAAAACAAAAATCTTTATTTTATATTATTTCTATACAAGTAAGAATATAACATTCTAAATAAAAGATAAAAAACTTATCTTATTTACTTTATTTTATCTAATCTTATTTTTAATTTCCTTACTTGATTATAATAATTATTTTTATAAAAAAAATATTTGAAATTTCTTTAATCCTTCATTTTATATCGTAAAAATAATTGATTTTTTAAAAAAATAATATTCTTTATAGTATTATTTAGTTTAGTATTTTAAATGGTGTCCTCAAAAGAAGTAAAAATACGGCATTGTGAATTTGGTACAAAAAACAAAAACAAAATATTAAAAATGCTAAATTTGAAGTTCTTAACGACCAAAACATGTTCTGTAAATTGTAGCAACTGTTACATCCTTTACCACCAATATACTGATTTTGCAATTAATCTGCAAAACTCAGATAATTTTGAATTTGAGATGTTATATCATATTAAAAATCCAACTCAATTTTAAGTGCTGGTACATGAAGTATCATCCTCTCATTCAATAAAAGTGGTTAAGCCGAAGCTTTTCTCTTTTTTTCTTTTTTTATTCCTTTTCCTGTACATCACTGTCGTAAGTGTATTCGTACCAAGAGTGGGGTGTGCTTCAAGGGAGTTGAAGATGTTTCGGTTAGTATAAGATGATCACATGACCAGCCTTGAAACGGACTGGCCCCTTTCGGTCTCGGAGTTTGGTAGCGCTTCTCTTCGCCGATATGCTGCGGTTTCCGTGATTTGCTCTCATGCAAAGGCACATTTCGCGATCAGGTCTCTCGGAGGGGTAAGCCAAGGCCTGCGTCAACACAGTTATCTTCTGGGCTTTCAAACGTTTGCCTATTGAATCGGGAAGCGTCGCGGGTGATTATTTCGCCATCAGCATCTTTTGCCGTGATCAAAGAAGTTCTAACGGCTATAACTGTAAGCTCTCGACTAGCGAAACGGGTCATCGACTTGATAGTCCTTTTCTGGCGCTGAAGGACGCGCTCGCTGATTTTGAAATTGTGTTTCATCGCCTTCCTCTTCAGGTCGGTGTAGGTCTTCATGCGCTCTTTCTTGCGTCTGTCGATCAGCCTTTTTAGCTCTTTTAGAAGCTCGTGCGAGTTCCAGCTTCTGGAGGGCTGATATTTGGCAGGCGACTCGTCCTGCTCGCGCAACAGAGCTTTGCTTGAAGCCACTCCAGTTGTGCGGTGGAGAATCGACCTATAGCTGTGCAAGAATGCCTACAATTTGCTGCGCAAACATTTCCGCTCCAAAATTGAGCGTCGGATCACTTTTGCGAGGCTCATCATAAATTTATCGGCCGTACCATTCACCTGTGAGTGTTCCGGTGTGATCTTCCTGTACCGGAAACCCATGAATGTTGCGAATAGCGCGAAAGCTCGGCCATTGAACGGCGGGCCATTGTCCGACATCAGTTCATCTGGAATCTCGATGAGCGAAAACAGCGATTCGAGCTTCGGAAGGACGTATTTGCTTCTAGTCGTTGTTACCTCAAAGACACTGATTAAACGCGACATACGGTCCTGGACAACCAAAAGTTGGTGTCCTTTCGGTAGCGGACGAATGGTTGCAGCGGCTTAGCAGTAATTCACTGCCTCGTCTAACTTTCACGGTGGGCACTGGCCCATTAAGCGGTCAACAGCCGCGTCCATCGCAAGGAACCAGATCTTGGTACGAAGTAGCGCCTTGGTCTTAGTGAGACCTTGGTGGTTACGTGTGCTGTTTGGACCGCTCTGGCCTGAAGCCCCTCTGGCAAAACGACTCGCGTACCTCGCATGACCATGCCGTCTTGGGTTGCGCACAGCTCGTTCATGATGCAGGAGAACTTTGCTTGGATCGCTTTCTTTGCGTCACGGTCCTGCTCATCGTCTTCCCATAGTAACTTCACAAGCTCTTTAAGACTGAGGTCATTAGATGTCTCAAAAGCAATCTCTTCACGAGTAATTGCTTTGGGATTTTCAAAATCTTATGAATTTTATGAGATTTGACAATATAAAGCTAGAAAAACAAATGGAACAAACGATTGTATGATTCAAAACTACTTTTATTGAAACTGTCAAAAGAAACAAGCCAGAACTACGTTCTATTGTACAGAAAATACCCAGCACAGAATATAATTCTCTGGTTCACAAATCATAAGTTGTACATCGAAAGGAGTGGACCTGATCATCTGTAGGAGCCATTGGTTCTTCTGGATTCTACACATGGTCAAGAACAAAAGTGGAGCCGGTCGCCTTTCCACAATGCGGAATAGGTGCAGTCCAGTATTTGACCACCATTCTCCAAGATTTATTCTTCCAACGCGTTACGGGTGACGTTCCTCATTGTTTTTCTGGGTTCGGACGGAACATGCTTTGCTAAACACATTTGACTCATTCTGTTCTAAAATAATTTTTTTTTGAATTTTTTGATATAATTTAAATTTTAAAATATGAATCCCCTCTACTTGGAATTTTTTTTTTTTTTTTTTAATATAAAAACGTGGTTTAAGAAAACAAACTTGTTTTCCACATTTTTTGAACCTTTTTTGTTTCTGGATATAACTATAAACTTTTTTTTTTTTTTTTAAATCTATTTATACTGCAAGCGATCATATCTCTTGGGGCGTATAGTATTTTCAGGTTCTCTCCTGTTGAATACGTTTTATGCAATATCTACTTGCTGCCGTAAGTAGTAATTAGGTTCGAACAAGGAGCTATCCGTTTCCCTCGACCCGGAACTAACTTCTAAATGAGTATTGTCTTCGTTCAGATCTAGAAAATTGGAATCCATCCAGTAACTGTCATGGTCCTTTTCAACAGTACTGTCCTGTTCTGCGGACACTTCGGTAACTGGACAATCCATTTCTGGCGATCATTCGACTTGTTCTTCACCTTGATTGGGCATCGATTCTTCGATCACCGTTCTATACCATATATTACTAGGAGGTTTGAAACACTTTTTTAATCTATTAGCGTAGACCAACTGTTTTTTCTGGGTAGCGTCGGATCTGATCAGGTAATTATTCATATTTAGGACTTCGACAACCGTGAAAGGCCCTTTCCATTTATAGCTCAGTTTTCTTGACACACCTTTTTTATTTATTTGTCTCAGCACAAAGACCCGGTCCCCGAGGGCGTAGCCATATAACCTCAAATTTCGGTCCGCGTAGATTTTGAATTTGCTCACCTTGACGTCTGAGTTTCGGGCCACGGTCTCATAACATCTGAGCAAATCTGCCCAGACTTTGCTTGCATATGACAGCACATCTAAATTTAAATCCATATCTAGGGCAGGGAACAATAGATCTACGGGTAGTTTCGGTTTTCTACCGTAGATAACTTCGATAACCCTGATCAGATCCGCCGTCAACATGTCGTCGATTTGCCTTTTGACCTCATCACGCAGCGAGAAAGGGATCCTTCTTGCGGGCTGTTTTATTCGTTTTCTGTTCATTATTTCTATCCCATGTTCGCATATGTTTGTTTGTGTTATCGAATTCTGATCTTTCCATAGAATATCGGAGAACTCGTCTTCGATTATTAACTTGTATATTGAAATATTTTTGGTCTCGATATTCGTCGATTCTTTCACAGTTCTGGGGCTACCAAGTTCGATATTAGGCAGCGATCCGATGACCGTTTTTTCCTTTGTAAAGTTGCAAGTTAAAGTTTTACCTGAGTTTTTCTTTGACAGCGCTGACCTGATGCATTCCAGATAATCCTTTATTTCTGCCAGTCTAAATGCGACGTCGAACCCGAGTAGACAGTCGTTTACCAGTTCATCCACTTCGACTATTTCCACGTCACTATCAAAGCCTGTCAATTTCACGGAACACCTTCCTTTTCCAATTACTTTATCAGGTTCTCCAACGCAAGTCTCCAATTATTTCTGGAATAGCAGTCTGCTATCATGTGACCTGGTTTTCCACAGTGCAGACATAATTTTCTGGTTTCTTGCGAGGTCGATGTTCCGACTTGCTCGCGCATTCTAGGAATAGATTCATTAATTTGATTTTTCCTGAGGTAACAATCCGCTCTTCAACTCATTTGAGCTGACGAATTGCAGACCAGGATTTATCTAACATCGTGATCGCTTAATTTTTTTAAGCTTAAGCGCTGCGACCAATTTAATTTACCAGTCGTAACAGGCGTGGGTTCGAATCCCACCGCTGTCACCAATTTAATAGCGTGCGCTATCAAATAAAAGAGATAAAGGGAGAGAAAAAATAATACTTTCTTCTCTACTTCTTATTATATAAACTACAGTGCTTCTAATAGAAACGAAACCGTCGGAACGACCTGCTGGTGGCAAGAAAGCCCGAAAGTGCATAATTTTAAGACGCAACACGCCACATCTCAAAACCATTACAAGCAAGAGCTTAGTTACAAATGCTTTGCTTGCGGGCACGAGTACCCGCGTGTCGGCCAGCGCTGTCCGGCAGCAGAACAGAAGTGCCGCAGCTGTGGAAAGACTGGCCACTTTAGTAGGTCGAACTGTTCTCAAAGCGGAGGGTAAACGCCATTAATGCGCAGAAATTGCATAAATATCAAAGGACATGGAACAGTCCTCGTTGGACGAAGGCTTCATCTTCGCGGTGGTGAATGAACGAAGCAAGAGGCTAAAGATGGAAGTCAGGATAGATGGTAGATCTGTCTATCAGCTTCGATTTTGGACAAATCCGTGTTGTTGTTTACATATTAGTTCGTTTTTAACTAAATGTTCGACTATGCCATTCCTGACTATTCCTTCCATTATCTTACATGGTACAGCAGTAATTGATACGGATCTGTAGTTGTCAGTTGAGACTCTGCTTCCCTTTTTATAAATAGATAGCAGAGTTAAAAACTTAAAAAAGCTCCCAACATAAGGCCGTTTTAGATTGTTTCGCACCCGAAATGACACAAAAAATTAGCAATGACATATCTAGAAAATTCTAGTAAATTACTTTTGAGGAAGCTTTTAGACTAAATTTTACATAAATTTTTGTAATGAAATATTAAATTATAAAAAATTAAATCATCAATTAAATCAAATTAAAAGACAAGATAATTGCAAAATAAAAATATAAAAAAAAAGTAATTATTTTTTTTAAGATAAAATTCTCTTTTGATCAAAAAAACGTTATACATGTAGACTGATGCTATTCAAGGTACATAAAATATTGATGCAAATTTTTATGCTGCACTATGTTCCATTTTAAGCACTTCTCAAAAAAAATTTACAAGCCTTTTTAGCGTTAAATTGTATTCTGTTTTGTTGAATAATAATAAATTCGTTAAATTTGATTTTAAAAATTTTGAATCCTAAAGGTGTCAAACCTTTGATCCATTTAAAAAAATTAATCATAAAGTTGTCTATTTACGGTATTGTGAGATCTAAATACAAATTGAAAAAAATCTTCTTTATTAATGAATTAAAATTAAAGTTAATAAAAAATACTTAAAAAAATACTGCAACATACTTTGTTGCACCTTAATTACCGAAATTAAAATCTTTATTTTCCTTTTTTGTAAGTAAATCAAACCAATAAACAATTTAGATCATATTGATGGTCTACTTTTTGTCTTATTGTAACTTTATGAACTATTTTAGGTAAAAAAGGTGCAACAAAGTATGGTCCAGTATTTTTAAAGTTTTTTTTATTCACTTTAATTTTAATTCATCAAAAAAGGAAGAATTTTTATTCAATTTCTAGTTTATTTTCGCAACAATACCATTTGGTATTCAAAATTGAATTTCAATTTAAAGATTCAAAAATCATCTTAGAATACATTTAATATTTTAAAATATTTTGAAATATTAAATGTATTAAATATTTTTGAATATATTTATTAACTTTCAATCCGATTCAAAAAATAAGTGTGAACTTGTTTAGTTTTGAATAGATTTTGTTCATTATAATGGAAAACTCAAAGCGAATTCTGGTAGTTGAGGAAATAAGGATTTCAAATCTGAAATTTTTTTTTTGAAAAAAATCAATCCAGAGCAATCCAAAATTTAAGTTATAAAATTAATTTTGGCTAAAAGGTTGAAATTTCAAATGAAGTTTTAACTTGGAAGTTAAAATCAGAAATGATAAAAAAATTTTAATAATTTTTATTTTATTGCTTTTTGAATTAAAGAGTGAGCTAAAAATTTCGAATAAACTTTTATCGTAAAGTTTGCTTTTAATTTTTAATCGGGCCATTTTTCTTTTTTGATTTCAAAATTACAATTAGATTAATTACGTTTTACAATTTTGCAGTTAATGTTATTGTAAGGGTTAATTGGAGTCAAATTATGCCAATTTAATAATAAAACATTAATTGAGTTAGAAAAGTTATGGTAAAAAAAAATTTTGATGAATAGCTCACTGCTGAATTCTCTTTAATTGTTATTAGACGAGCATCATAAATCCATTCAAAATAAGAATCAACTCTGGCATAAATACTTAAATTGGTTTAAAATTATATTTTTTAAATCCTCTTACTTAAAAACCAACCCAACTGTTTTTTTGTTCCAGAATACTCCACGAGATGTAATTCCAACAACAACTTGCTTGTTATCTTTAGTTTTCATATAAACTGGTCCTCCAGAATCACCTTTCATTGTATCATTTCCATCTACCAAATCACCTAAAATAAACTCAAAAGTATCAGCAACAAAAATGGTCTAACATTTAACGATCAAAGATCGGATACTTCAAATAGTTATTAGAATAAGGAAATTGTTTAAAATGACAAATTTTGTTATTTAAATTTTTACTTTTGATTTTTAGGTTTTGTAAAATTCAGAACAAAGAACTATAAGAAATTTCCTTTTTAAATGATATTTTGGACGTGAATAAAGACTATTTTTGAAGAGGCATTGAAATTTTGAAGAAAACTTTCAATATCTACAATAGTCAAAGACCAAAGTAAGAGCATAATTCAAAAATCTATAATATTTTAAATGGCTATTTTACATTTTTTTTAGAGAAGCAAATATCTTTTGAAAATTTATCAGAAGTCTTAATTGTCAAAACTTTGACTTTAAATTATTTTAATTTTTTTAATTCTTAAGTCCAAATTTTGGGTTCTTATTTAGTAGGCCGCCACAATAGCTACTTGGAAGGGCAAAAAATCATGTGGCCGTGATCCTGACTGATGGACTGCCGTTCCTTGCCGTTCCAGCTAGTTATTGTGGCGGCCTAGTTCAAAATAGTCTAAAATAATTTCAAAGTCAAAGTATGACTTTGACTTTTGACCAACTCAGGATAAGATGACGTTGAGTGAAAATCAAAGATCGTCCAAATATATGAAAAGAGAGAGCTTTTTTCACCATATTAGAAAAAAATAAGTCCCAGATATTTTTTTCTGTATTTAATAATTTTCAATTAATATTTACCAATTTTCTTATCTTGGTTCTGCACCAAATGCATAATAAAAAAAAAACTTGATTTTAAGAAAAAGAATTTTTTATTTGTTGAAGCACCATGAGGCATTGTGAAATTTCATACTAAAATTAAAATACAACGATAAAAAAATTTTATAACTTTTGTTCTAAATGTCAAAAACTTGTTTTGCAGATGAAAAAAAGTGAAGCAATTTTTGTTTCAGCTACTGCGGAAGTCTGCAAAATCTGTGCCAACTAATTGCGTTTTATTTTTAATACTTTTGAATAGGGCACAATTTGCAGAATTCACACAGATTTTGCAGACTTCCGCAGTAGGTGAAACAAAAGTTGTTTCACTTTGTTTCATATGCAGAACAAGTTTTTGACATTTAGAACAAAAGTTGTAAATTTTTTTCCTTTTTATATTGGAAATATTGTATGAAATATTACAATACCTTGTCTTTAAAAGGCCCATGAGAGTGAAATTTTTTATTAAATAAAATGAAATAGATTGATAGATAAAATAAAATAAACTATGTCTATTATACTGAGTGCAGCGGACCTCTCTGCTTTAACGACGACCTGTCTCTGTATTTCGTAGAGTCCAAAAAAAGGGAAAAAAATTAAATAAACAAACAAACACAACAAGTTGAAATGAAATTATCTTAATAATTATCTATTATCTTTTAATTGTAAAAATAGAAATTATATATTTTTTTGGATTCAATTTTTGAATTTGAGAAAAAAATGTCTTAACTTTTTTAAAAAGAATTTATTTTTTATAATTTTATACTTTTATATTTATTTATTTTTTGTCATTGCCAAATCTGGCGCAATTTTTGAAATAAATAAATAAATTGTAACTAATAAATGTTTTTAGCTTATTGAATAAAATGGTTATGTGATCATTTAAATTATAATTGATGATTGAGACAAATTATATAACCTCAAGTTTTATGAAATATCAGATCAAAAATTTGTTATTTAAAATTTCAAAATTTAATTGTTAATTACCTATACATAATTCATCAATTTTAATCGATCCACAATACTTTTCATCAATAAACTTAAGTCTAACATTTTTAAGAATATTCGAAGACACAGAGTTGTCCAAGCTAATCGCGCCCCATCCAAGAGCCCATACAACCGCATCAGGTACAAAATTGACTTCTGCATTAAGAGGAATGCATGCAGGTTGAATTTTTTCATTAAATAATGCTCTTTTCTCCAATTTAATTATTGCTATATCATTTACTAAAGTATTTGGATCAAAATTAGGATGCTATTGATGAAAAAAGTAGAAAAAATAGAAAGATCTTTAAGGTATATTTTACCAATTTAAATGAGTCTAAATTATAAACATTTTCTGGCTTGATAGAGGTCTTATCATGCAGACCAAGATTAATCTTGTACATTGAATTGAGATCCTTGTGATATCTATTGGGCTGCACTTGAACTTGTGTCCCATCGGACAAGGTGATCGATGTTTTGAAGCAGTGCGCTGCACTCAAAAGCTTGTCATCTTCGATTAAAGTTGCTCCGCATTCACCTCTAACTGTTCTTGTTGTAACAAAACCGTTTGTTGTGAGAGAAAATTTATATTGAAATACAAGTAAGGCAACTGATGGCCAGCTATTAGGCAGAGCTTTTTCTCCACCCTGAATCCGCAAATTCGGCTCATTGAAAGTTTTTCCGCATTCTAAAATGTCAAATTTAAATTTTTATTTAGAATTTTTTAAGAGCTTAAATATTACGGGATGGATTGAGTTGTGCAAAAAATTTAGCAACAGATATTGTAATGAGAATAAAAAAAATTTCAGCTAGTGAGTTTGAGTATTTGGCATTTAAATTCATCGCTGCATAAAATAATCTGATAAAATACCTATCGAAAATTTTTTTCACTAATTTAAATTTGAATGTTTTAAAGCTTTTTTATTTGATGCGCATGATATTTCTTGACTAATAAATTTAAAAATATAAAAACAAAAGCAATAAAATCGTACATTGTATATAAAATATAATTTTAAACAAACGAATTAATTTAATTAAATATGGTTTGAAAATTTACAAAAAAAAATCATTACAAGTCTTTTCGTTATTCGAGCTCTTACTTGTCCATATCATTATTTGATTTATAAAGCTGGTGAATTGTTTTATTTTAATTTTTGAATTTCATACTCTCTTCAAGGATAATTGAAGTATTGATATTAAAATTGAGAAAAAGTTTATTCAATTTTTTTATATTTTTTAAATCTACATAACATGTTAATCATGTTACATCAAAATTATTTAAATTAAATTAAAGATTTATTTTAATATCTTAAGATAAACTATTTGAATTGAAATAATATTTTGAATTAATCATCAACTTCAAGATGCCCATATTTTCTATTTTAATTACCTGTTTAATAAAAATTACTAATTTTTTTTTTCTTAGTGAATTTCATCAAAAATAATTTTTAAATTTTGATTTAAAAAATGTAATAAAATAAAAGAGTGATTATTAAAGAATTTTTACATTTATTTCAGCAATACCAATATTTTTAATACTCTTTCAGAAAAAAAATCAAAATAAGATAAAATTTTAAGGTTTGATTAAATATTATGGAAAATTAAAATGATGAGATGCTAAGGATTTTAAATCCCTTTTCTTATTTGAAAGATATTCAAGAGTTAAAATTATTTTTAGTTATTATTTTTTTCATTTTTTTTGAACCCAAAAATTTCACTTCTGAAAAAAATAGTTTATAATAAAACTAACTTGCATCAAACAAAATAACGACCGTATTCACTCGTTCGATTACGCTGCGCCACAAACTAAGAAAGGCTTTTGGGCCATTCACAAAAGTAATTTTCGTCCATGCTAAAACATTTTTGATTAAAAACGCATGGTCTAATAGTAACGGGTGATTCATAAGTAAATGGACAAAAGTTAAGTTAACTTGCCCGATCATGCAAATGATCAGGGGATCATATATATATTTATTTATAAACTACTAAAAATTAGCTATAATATTGCAAAAAAAAATTTTTTAAATGGGACTTTCTGTGTCTGAACGAGAGGCTTTTCGAAAAACAGTCAAAAATATGATTTCACAAATGGCAAAATCCGACATTGTGGCGCACTTTACTAAGCAAGGAATCGCTCGAAGCACTATATATAATACGATCAACCGTATTCAAATTGGAGATCCGATCAAGGACAATAAGAGAACGGGTCGTCCAACTACCTGGACAGCTGCAAGGAAGACAAAACTGAAGAGATTGACCAAAAACCGAACTGGAGTAAGTCAAAGGCGTCTAGCAAGAAAATTTAATGTCCACCAGACAACAGTTGGCCGGCAGTTAACAAAAATGGATATTTCATATCGTAAACGTGAAAAAACCCAAAATATAGCGCCGTACAGCATGAGAAAGCCAAGAAATTGAGTAAAAAACTTTCAAATATGCTTTATCGTTCACCATGTTCGCTTATTTTGGACGACGAAAAGTACTTTACTTTGGCGGGGACAACATGCCGAGAAATGCTGGATATTACACAAATGACAAGTCTACTAGTCCGAACTGTGTTCGGTTTGCTGGAAAAGAGAAGTTTCCAAAGAAGGTGCTTGTTTGGATAGCCATATCTGATCGAGGTATGTCTAAGCCTCTTTTTCGATTATCAAAGTCGGTTGCCATCAATTCGAGCATCTATATCGACGAATGCTTGAATAAACGACTGCTCCCATTTATACATGAGCATCATGAAGACCTTGACTACGTTTTTTGGCCTGACTTAGCGTCTGCTCACTATTATATGGTAAGCACAACATGGATGAACGAAAATGTAATTTATGTGACCAAAGATATCAACCCGCCAAATGTCCCTTTAGCGCGCTCAATCGAAAATTTTTGGGATTGTTTGAGTGAAAAAGTATACGAAGGAGGTTGGCAAGCCTAAACGGAGCAACAGCTGATTAACCGGATTTAATTAAAGTTGAAGGAATTTGAGTTTAATTTTGTGAAATCCCTTATGCCGGGGTCAAAGCAAAGCTCAGAAAAATCGGTCACGATGGAGTTTTTTCATTATTTAAAAATCATAATTCTATTAAAAAATAAATTCTTTACATCACAAAAAAAACCAGAACTTAATATCATTTTTATTTTTTGAGATATTCGCTATTAATTTTTGTCCATTTACTTATGCATCACCCGTTATTATTACGGATTTAGGACCGCATCAAACTCTGAAATTCTTAATTTTAATGTGTCATCAAGACTTGATTTTAAGAATAATCAAAACAAAATAAAATGTTTAATTAGTCAATCTGTCTGTGAAGCAAAAATTTTTTTCTTTGTTTCATCTACAGAACAAGTTTTTGACATCTAGAACAAAGGTTTTAAATTTTTTTTAATTTTGTGTTGGAAGGTTTGTATAAAATTTCACAATGCCGCACCGATAATTAGAAAAAAATATAGAAAATTGTAGAATTTTTTGCATACTTACTTTACTGAACGAATAGCTGAAATCTGAAAAGTTGGGACATTTACATGCTGATATAGAAAAGTGCCTCTTAGCTTCTATCTGAATTTATTTTCGATACCATTTTCGTTTAAGATTTCTGAAACACAGCCATTTGACATTAAAACCTTTGTCATTCACATATTCTTTAGCTTGTTTGAAAATTAAATCAAAATCGTTCATATAACAAAATCGTTTGCCTTATAACGATAGCCAACTAAAAAATTTTCAGAATTAAAGATAATTTCTACCTAAATTTGTTCAATTTTACTTAAGTTAAAACCTGCATCATTTAATTCAAATGAGTCTATATATCATCTATCTACAGAAACACATCACCGCCTATGCATCCATTATTTCTATCCTTTCTGTTCAGATTGTATCCTTTTACGTTTTTAATTGAGATGCTCTTGAACCAAGTTTTCTAACTGCCACAATTTGTGGTCTACATGTTCATTTGATTATAATTTTTAATTTTACTTTTAATCTGAAGGAGCGCTAGCTCGGTACAGAAAATAAATAAATAATAAATAAATGTAAAAGTTATATAAAATAAAATAAAAAAAAAGTTAAAAACGGTATGTTGAAAAGAAAGACAAAAAATTTCAATACAAAGGAAAATCTAGATCTAAATATTTTTTTTTCCGCTTATCCGAATTTCTTAATTTCTTATTTCTTATTTCTGAAACCCGATTTTTATTTTTATAGATATAAATATGTAAAAGTTACCTTTAAAATATTTTTAATGCTGAGTGTGAGAAAAAAATTAATTATTTTAGATAAATAAAATAATTAATTTTTGCGGCATCTTGAAACTTAGGATCAAAAAACTCTGCAATTAAATTGCGCCGTTGAATTAAATACTTTTTTATGACGTGCATTTAAGTGCAAATTTACAGAGTTACGGCATAGCCTCATCTAAATCTTGCATTTTGCACTGAGATTTAATCAAAGACCAGACTTGTACAAAAGTCAGGAAAAAAAGTCTCAACAAGTCATTAAAAAGTTAAAGTCAAGACTTTGACTTTAAAATTTTTAATTTTTCAAGTCATGACTTTGACTTGTTGGAAAAAATTTAAAAAGTACAAGTTATGACTTTGTAACTAAAAAGTTATTATTAATTTATTTAATGAAATTTATTACTAAAAAAAAGTTTTCTTGGTTTTTACTTTGTAAGGTTTTCACTAGGTCTTTGATTCAATTTATCTAACCTTTGTCAGAATTGAATAGTCCTTGTTGGCCAGAACTGAACTTACACAATGATTCAGAATCTTTAAAGAAAATATATTAACGATTCTTACATTAAGTGTTAATAAAAACTAATTATTATCATTTTGATTTCTAAACAATTTTTTTGAATGACTTACATCTTTAAATTAATGAAATTGCAATATTGTATTTAAGCTTAAGATTATTTGACTAAATCCAGCACTCACACGTGCGTTCCCCGAACAGTTATTTTTAAATAAGCATTTAAACATCAAAAAGCTAGCGTCTATTAAGCCAAAAATTTTCACTATAAATAAAAGATTTTTAGAACCTTTTTAAACAATTTCTAAAATATTGCTTATTTTTAAAATTGGTATTTACTATTTTCTTTTTAATTATCTATAAAATTAAGCTTTGATTATTATTTATTAAATTTTATTTTATTTAACTATAGATAATTTTAAACACGATTTTAAAAATTAAAATGAATAGTGATATTCAAATTCAGAAATCTGAAATTTTGAAGACTTTTTTTAGGGATTTTACAGTCGAAAGTAAACATTTAAATAATAATAAAAATATGTTATTTAATTATAAATTATTTTGTCAAGAAAACAATGAAAAGATCATTGTTTCAAGATCTGGTGTGTGTATCACTTGCAAAAATAAAATTACTGACACAAAGACCAATAGATCGAATTTTATACGACACACGAAGAAATGTAATCCACATTATTATGAAGAATTCAATCAGAAAAAGAATAGAAGAAAAGAAGTTTGCGAAACTGACAACAAAAAGAAATTAAATCAAGAAAACATAGTTTTCTTTATTTTTAAATAGGTTTTCAAATTTTCATGTCTTTGGTTTGTGACAAATGGAAACCATGTACAAGGATGGCATTAAATAAGCTTCATAGAGAAGCTTACAAAACCTTATATTCGGTGTTAAAGCAAAATTTAGATTGTTCAAGATTTATATCACTTACAGTAGATATTTGGTCTGATAGAAGATTAAGATCTTTTCTGGGAGTGACTGCTCATTTTATTGATAGCGAATTTAAATTCACAACGTTAGTAATTGCATGTAAAAATATCAAAGATTGCACTGGCTTAAATATTAAAAAAGAGTTGGATAAAATTCTAGATCAATTTAATATAAAGTATTTTACCTGTACAACATAGAAATTAAATTAATTTACTCAATTAAAATAGAGAAAAATTGTTAAAATTAATACAGATAATGGCTAATATGGTGAAATTTGGCAAACTGTATGATTTAGGTAATAAATAAATACTTTTGACCTACTCAAACTTAAGTTACTATTAAATTCAATTAATAATTCTAAAACATTTAAATTTATTATATTTTATAATTTAGTTGGTGACAATGAATTCAGTCTAGAAGAAATTGACTCAAACCAAATTAATTACATTTCCTCAGATGAAGATGATGATGAATTAACAAGTTCAGATGAAGAGGAAACAAATTCAAATCTAATTGATAGTTTTTGCGAATTCATACCAAACGAAAAAATTCATTCACGCTGTTTCGCACATTCAATTCAACTTGTGGTAAAAAATAACTTGAAAAAAATTAATAATATTCAAAAGCTCCTTTCTAAATGTTACAAAATATCAGCAAAATATCGGCAAAAAAAGGTTTTTGCAAATTTTTTGGAAGAAAAGAATTATAAAGCCATTATCAAACCAATAAAAGTTCGATGGAACAGTGAAATTGAATGTTTGAAATCAATTTGTAAAATAAAATTGAATGATTTGAATAAACAAATTGAATCCTGGAATCTCTCATTGACTCAAATTGACTATTTACGACTAATAGACATTGTGAATATCTAAGAGCCTTTCGAGATGTTACTAATGAGATACAAGGTAATTAATATTTAAATCATATTTTTTTTTTAATGAATTTAAAATTTAAAAAAGTGAAAACTATTGTACAATAAGCTTAGTTGTCCCTAGTTTATTTCAGCCTTTTAATGACCTCAAGCAATATGAACCTAAAAACAAGAATCTTATAGCCTTTAGGCAAGAATTAGAATCTCAATTGAGATTTCGTTTTAAGTCAATATTTATTAATTTTGAAAATCCATCTACTTTAGATGAAATCGGAACAGATTTTTCTCTCTATATATCATCCTTTTTAGATCCATTTTTCAAAAATGAGTGGATATTTAGTCTCGATATAGACGAGGTAAAAAAAAATAAGAATTTTAAATAAATTAAAAAACAAACTCATGGAGGCATTCTCAAAAATGAGACTAAGAGAGAAAAATGCAGCGTCGACTAATGATGTTTTCAATTTAAACGTTAACGAATCTCAGGTTATAGAGCACGCTTCTTCAAGTTCTAATAGACGGCCGTTAAGTACAATCAGCAATGAATCCGATTCAAGCGTCCTAAAATCACCATTAAAACGAAGGAAATTTTTTAGTTTCGCAAAAAAAAACACGAGTTCTGAAGATGTTCAATCTAACGATGAAAAATTCTTCAGACGTCAGATTGATGATTATTTAAAGATTGAATATGAACCAGATGTTAATTTAAAGACATTTTGGAAACTAAAAAAATCATGTTTCCCAGATCTATATATTTTGGTTTTAAAATATTTATCTATTCCAGCATCATCAGGTCCTATTGAGCGAACATTTTCATATGCTGGCTATATAAACAGACCACATAGATCAAGAATGACAGTTAAAAATCTAGAAAATACAACACTTTTGCGGTGTAATTTTGATCTTTTAAAGATTTAAATAAAAACAAAGCATTTTTAATTAAAAGTTATTTTAACTTAATATCTATATTTAATAAATAATTTTTAAAGTACTTTATTTTTTTATTAAAAAAAAAATATTTCTTATACATTATGAATATTCTTTAGAAATCTATCATTTTATCCAACAAGTCAAAGTCATGACTTGTATTTTTTAAATTTTTTCCAACAAGTCAAAGTCATGACTTGTACTTTTTAAATTTTTTCCAACAAGTAAAAGTCATGACTTTGACTTGATTAAAGACTTGTGACTTTTAAACAACTCTGCCAATAACCTTTCAAGAGTAATAAATAAAATACAATTTGATCTGATTTTTTTGATCCTAAACTTCAATATGCCAATAATTCTCGGTAAAACAATGTAAGATGATTTAACTTATTTTTTGTCTTTTTTTAGTATTTTATAAAAAAAAATTTTTTTTTCAGTAATACACAAAAAAATTGTTCCAGTTTATAAAAAAAAATTTATTTAAAAATTAAAAAATGAAAAAAAAATTTCATATGTAATTAATCTTTTGATGAATTAAATAAAAATCTAAAAGATATTACATTTTATTTTTATAAAAAATATTTTAAAATAGATTAAATCTTATAAATAAATATTTATATTTAAATGAGAAAAATTAGGCATAATAGCTCGGCGAAATTAGAATGTCCATCAGCATTGACAGCTGGCTCTCATCGAACTTAAGCTTGTGCTCCGACCAATTGTCGTAGTGCGTTCGCCTAAATTCACTCAGACACTTTCTAACTGAGCTCTGAATGGGCACTTGATCGTTGGTAAAGCTGCACAAATAAGTGACTACTTCGGGTAGATAATCCGGTACATCGTATGGACACGAGTTAACAATCGAGCACAGACCCACAATTCCTCCATGTTTCTTCACCAAATTGGACATGTTTGTCACAATTTTGCCTGTTTCCTTATCTTTTTTTCTAGCTTTTATGACACTCAAACTTTTTAGCTTTGACACAAGCTCATCATCAACCTGAATAAAACTCGAGTGAATCAAAGCTGTAAGTGCTAGACTTGCACACACTCGAACCTCCAATTGTTCGTCCACCAGAGAATCTAATATCAAATTTTTTATAAAAATTTTAACTTCATTCTCAACTAGGAATAGATTAAAAATGCCAAAATTTTGCAGCATTTGCACACCAGCCAGTCTGGACATCCAACTCTTCATTTTGACTATGACAGCCAATTGATTAATGAATTCTCTAGAGCTTGCTTTGTCCATTATCCACATCGATAAGGCTATTCGGATCATTGGCAGTTGGGTTTTAATTGTTACCTCTTGGGCTGCGATTTTGTCCACACTGCACAACTGAGGCATCAGGCGTATTATATGATGGTTGACTGGCTGATACGACTTGTAAATGTAATAACCAAACCATGCAAAAATGGTTTGCAAGCAGTTGATGGCCGATTGGTGCTGTGGACTCTTGGTATCGGCTAATTTGGCCGCTTCATCTTCGACAGAATCAGACACTGAGCTAAATAGCTCGATTCCTTTGTCTAAACGCTTTTCTAAGTAGTCTATGAAGCGTTTCATGTTTTTCATTTGATTTTTGTTTTTTTGAATGTTGTTAGAGCTGTTTATTGAAGCAGAATAGTCTACATCTGTCACATGACTTAGAGCCAAACAACTTTTAATAAAAAATTCTATTTTAATTTTTATAAATTTTAATTTTATCAAAGAATTTTTAGTGGGCATTGTGAATTTTCATACAAAAATTCCAATATAAAAATTAAATTCTAAATAAAAAAAATGGATCTTGTACTGTGGATTTTTTGGAAAAAAAAATGTTTAGAATTAATAGTCCAGTTTAAACAAAAAATTTAAAGAATTATTTGGCAATAAATTGATTATTTTTAATCAAATTGTATGTTAATTTAGAATTCAAAATTAAATATTTTGCTAGTTGTATTTCTTTACAATTGTAACCACCTAATTCAAAATTATTTAAAAAGCGATGACAGAATTTAAACATTTAAATAAAATTAATTTACAAATAACAAAAAAAATTACAATTTGAAAAGATCAAAGAGACAAGAAAAAGGAAATTTCATAAGGTTGATATTTTATTTGATCATTTATATTTCCATTATTTTTTTTTTATTGAATTTAGTGAAACATATTTTGTTTCATGTTGTTTCGTCATCAAATTTTAACAAGCTTAATTTTTCAATTAAAATTAATGAAAAATAATTGTAATTTTTCCAAGGTTTGTATGAAAAATTACAATGTTTTTATAATGCATTATTTATCAGCCCTTGTGTAATGTTTACATTAGTACCTTTGGGCCCGTCTATCCGATCTCTCGTTTAGACGTATTGGAGCATGTATTTATGCTCCTTTTTAACTTAAACGCTCTTGGTTAAGTTAATTAACTTTCCAGTGATATCGACAAAGATGTCGCTATATCACATCTTCCCCCGCAACTGTGAAATTTCATACAAAACTTCCAATACAAAAAGAATAAAATAGTATTGAAAAATTTTCTATGCAATTTTTCTTTGAATTTAATTTTTATTAAAATTTGGAAAAAATTTCCTATTTTCTTAAATCAATAGAATACACAAGTGGTGATTGTATTGTGAAATTTCATCAAAACTTTCAATACAACAAGAAAAAAATTTAAAAACTTTTATTCTAATGGTCTAAAACTTGTTATGCAGATGAAAAAAAGTGAAACAAATTTTGTTTCTCCTACCGCGGAAATCTAAAAAAATCAGTCTGGATTCTGCACAATTGAACCCTATCTAAAAGTAATAAAAATAAAAGGCAATTAATTTGCACATATTTTTCAGACTTCCGCAGTAGTAGAAACAAAATTTGTTTCACAATACCATCACCCCTTGTGTAATCTATCAAATTAAAGAAAAAGAATTCTTCTCCATTTAAAAATTCTCTCGGCACTATCAAGTTTCATCGAAAATTTTTTTCAAAAAAATTTTAATAAAAATTGAATTCTAAGAAAAAATTGCACAGAAAATTTTTCAATGCTATTTAAGTTTTATAGTCAGGTACAAGAATGTCAATCAATTAGATAAAAAAGTCAGATTTGACTTTGACTTCAAAATCAATATCAAACTTTACAGTGCTGATACGATACATGGTTCTGAGATAAAATTTGACGTTAATTTACGCTACTTAATTTAAAATCTAATTTTACCGTATTTTACGTACAATTTCTTTTGTAAAATTACGTAAATTTACCAATTTTTAAACCCAATAGGGCCACAAAAAAATCATCTTTTCGTTTTTTTATAGAATTTTCTAAAAAATATTAAAAAAAATACTATTTTCAAAGCATCAAAAAATAACTTACCAAATTTTACGTGAAATTACGTAAAGAATTTTCAGTTAAATTATCAATTTAGCTTTTTCTTTATTTAGCATTATTTTAAAACTGTAAGGAATAAATAAAAGTTGTAAAGAATGCTTTAGAATAGACTAGAAGCACTGAGCTAGCGATGCGCTTTTTAAAACAAATCAAAAACACTGCACTAATTTTGTGATAGAGGTGCTTTAGAATAATCTGAAAATTTTAAGTTTTGTTTAGAAACGTACTGTACATAGTTACATCTACTTTCAAAGGTTGCTTATGATGAGCAAAAACTATACAAAATGCACCACAATAAGTCTAAAGAGTTTCGCAGACTTAGACAGTTGATGCTACTATTTAATGTGAAAAAACTTTGATTCACAGAACCAATTTTAAATTAAAATTGAAATAAAAGAAATAAGATAAATTTCAGTGTTTTTGACGTTATTTTTATTTTTTTATCAATTTTTAACTCAAAAAAATAATTCTATGCGTAATTTTACGTCAAATTTGGTAAATTATTTTTTGATGCATTGAAAAGTGAAAATGATTATTTTTTCATTTATTTTTGCTATGCCGTCAAAAAAGGATCTTCAAAAAAAACAATGGATTTTTGTTAGTGTTTTATTTCTTTATGTATTTTGTAAATTGTAATCTTATTTAAATGTAAAAAAGAACAAACATATGCTAAACATATAAATTAACTGCTGATATATAACACAACTAATTTCATAGATAGTCAGCACAAAAAATTCTACTAATAACGAAAAAAATGATCTTTTGTGGCTCTATTGGGTTTTCGAAAATTTTCGTAAACTAACGTCAAATTACGGAATTTTACCTCAGAACCTCGTATCGTAGCAGCAGTGTACCTTTTTACCTTTTGTTTTTAAAATCTTGAAAAGACTTAAAATAATTTAATATGTTTTGAAAACTATCAACAATTAGTTGTTAAAAATAGTTTGAAAAAAAGCAAAAATGTTGTTGTTTTTATAAGAAAATTCATAAAAATTTTAGACCATTAAAATCTTGAAAAGACTTAAAATAATTTAATATTAAAATCAAATACTCATTTAAAAAATTTTGAAATTCGATCATGAATTTTACTGTTCTAGATTAACATCAATGATAACAATTTTTAAACACTTTGTTGTGTTTTTTACACTTTCCAATATTAAATTTAAAATTTGACTTTTTTTTTTTAATTAAAAAAAAAACAAGACCAATTTTTTGAATTAGTAAAAACTTTCCAACTGAACCATAATTTTTATGGTTAATTTAAAAAAAAAATTTATAATTATTTTACTTACAATCCAATTTTTTCCCGAACAGATTTATAAGGATGACTCATATTGTTCAAGAAGAGATCAATTAAGCTGGCCCAAAATTCAGGCGCCCGCCATTCAACTTGGCTAAATGCTATCAAAAATTGCAAGCAGCTAGTCTGTTGAAACGAAGTTGATGTTGAACTGGACTCACTGGCATCTTGATCACTATTTGGTAGAATTCTGAAAGCCAAATTTTTGAAATAATTCAAATAAAAAGTGAGTCGTCTTGGGTCTTGGTCTTCATAGGCATTCGAAAAACACGACTTCCAAAGACTCAAATTCTCGCTGGTCACATTTTCTATCAAAAGATTAAAAACAGATTCCAAGTCAGACCACAGTTTTTGTAATTGCTCAAATGGCCAGTATTTTGATCCTCTGATCAGAGCGCTGGTCAGCTCAGCAGCCAGTTTGTGGCTACGCTCTTGTGTAGTCGTTTCTTTATCTGTAATCAAATTTTTCAAATGACTTTCCAAATTTGGTATTATGTCTATGGTTCCATAATTTCTGAACAAGGACTTGAACACATAGAAAGCTTTTTTGTCAAATTTTTCATGACCACGGCTCTCTTCTATTCTGTAAAGTTGAAGAAACTTGACAAAAAAATTAGGATCTTTTTTAAACCGATTGACTACTGGCCTCATCGCTTTTGAAAAATAGTCATCCTCTGTAGTGTCTAGACTGTAGAATTTTCTCCTATTCAAATTGACTTTTATTTTTGACGGCCAGCAGTAGTAACCCCAGTAAGATTTGTCCAAAAATTTTGTTTCTGACCAATTTGACTTAGTGAGAAAGTCAGGATCATACAGGTGCCACTTGTTGTCCTCTCTATATCCTGGATTGTATGTGTTTATTTCGATTGAGGAGACCACATTTTTTGTTTGTTCTTTGACCAAGTCTTCGGCCTTCATTTCAATTGTTTGCTTCTTGTGTTTGACCATTTTTAAAATTATGCATAAGGCATCAATTGCTATCTATTTTTTTATTTTAAGAAAATATTAAATAGGTTTTTTATTTACAAGTGAAAATTATTCATGATGTAAATGCAGTTAGTTTCTGTGAAGCCATACTTGGTTTTTGGTGAATTAAAAAGACCTCTAATGGCTTTATTTTGAAAATATTAAATAAATTTTTTATTCACAATATTGACATTTTGAATTTTAGATATTGAAGGAGAAAAATAGCTTGCCTATTTTAAATACTTAATTTCTTTGGTTTTCACTAAAAAGCGGAAGCTGGCGTTTTTTATAATTTGTTCTTGTTTTATGTGCTAATATTCCAAATGCTGTAAACTATTTAAATATTAATATTTTACATAAAAAATCAATTAATATTTTACTAATTTGAAATCCAATATTTTTAGCTTATTGACACTTTTTATCAAAGTGGCGGTACAGAGGATTTCTATTTAATTCAGTGTTAATTTTTTTTTATGTATAATTTAAATAATTGGGGATTTTAATTAGTATTTGGGAAAAAACATTTAAAAAATCTGGGGTATTCGAACTAAATTTCTTTTATTTAAATATTTAAAAAAAATTAATGCTTTTTTTTCTTTACTTTATTTTTCTTCTCTATTTTTATATTTTGTATATATAGAATTAAGACAAAGAATAGCGAAGTCAATAAAGGATTCGATCAAGGACTTATATAAGCTTCCTAGTGTGATATAATTTAGACACAATTTTTGCTGGAAAAAAATTAATGTGGCCGCCAAAATAACTAACTGGAACGGCAAAAATTTCATGTGGCCGCGACCATGACAGTATGGAACCGTGAAAATTCAAATACTAATTTTGACTAAAAAAATTCTTGATTTTTAAGAGAAAGATAATTTTAAGTCAAGTAAAACTACTTTTTTTCATAAGAATTATTTTCAATTAGGTAACTTGGCTTTATAAAGACTCTAAAATGACTTTTTTTCTGACTTTTACACCAGTTTGGATGCAACCAGATTTATGCAGGTAACGGTATCGGTTACGATACGGCAACGAAACTTGAAAATGTACTGACAAAACTGAGGTTTATAACGAACAACGAACAGTTTTTACTAAAATTATTCAAATTTTAAATTCCTTTACAGCTTAAAAATTTGTTTAAATAATTCTTTTCAATGCTTTAATTGATATATTGATAATTGAAATTTTAATTATTTATTTCTTAGACTTTATTAAACTAAATGAAAAAAATAATAATAAAAATATATGATATTTTTTAAATCTAAATCAAAATTTTTGCCTATAGAATAACTCTTAGCTACATTTCAAAAATTCTCGATTTGGTTTCAAGTCGTTTGACATAACGGGTGTAGAAAAAAAAAGGCACAAAAGTTAAGTTTAATTTTCTATAAGAGTGGACAAGACCCTTCCCAATTTTTTTCAAAATTTAAAATCAGACTGATCCTAGCTTTAAAATAAAAATAAAATTATTTTAAAAAGTTGAATTTTCGATAAGTTGCTAGTAAAAAATGTACGAAACCATCAAAAAAGATTTGTACAACATTGTAAAAAGTAACCAAAATTTGCCAAAAACTGAAGTTGTTTGGCGATTCACTGGTCTTGGACACAGAAAACGTTCTGTTTATCGTTGGCTAGATATTATAGAATAAGATAAAACTTTCAAGAGAAAAAAAGGAAGTGGTAGACCTGCTAAAATAGCGACGAAACTTATGGTGGCCAAACCTAGAGCCTATTTCAATCGTAAATCGGGTCGTTCGCAAAGAAAGATGGCTAGAAAGTTTAATTGCCACTATACCTATATCGGAAAGATTTTAAAAAAGTATAAAAAACACAAGAGACCTCTTTTAAATGCTAATTTTTGAAAAACTTTGATTTTGTTTAAAAAAATGCCTAAGATTTTTATCATTTAGTTTAATTAAGTCTTTGAAATAAAAAACTTCTTTTTAATTATAAATTATCAATTAAAGCATTGAAAAGCTCATTAAAAAAAAAGTTTAAAAGTGAATTTAAAATTTGAAAGATTTTAGTTTCGGCATATTCAGAAAAAAATCAGTTTGGTCAGTACTTTTTCAAGTTTGGTGGCACTGTGAATTTTGATTCACTACTTTGTTCAATAAAAAAAAAATTATAAAAAAACAACATACTTTTCTTATGTGAATATTTTCGTGTATCAACGAGTCCACAAATAGTTCGATGCATTCAGGCTTCATTAGTTGGTTGTCATTTTGACACGAAAAAAGCAAGTACATAAGGGACCCATAGCTGGTTGACTGATTTTTCCAAGACAAAGTCGATTCCCTAGCAATCGAAATAAGATTATCCATTAGATTGGCTATTAGCTGAGTTTCCTGTTTTGAATTTGTAAGAAAGCCATCAAGTCTTTTGTGATTGTCAAATGAAAGCTTAGTTTTTTCACCAAATTCAAAAGCCAACTGCACAGTGCCATTACCAAGCTGCACTCTGTTCTCAAACGAATCAAAGTCTTTGTCCAAACGAACATAGATCTTGTCAAGTAGAGCTTGCACTGATGGCTTTTCGTAGCTTTGACATCGGAGCAAAACTGGCCACAGTTGATTCAGCACACTCCAGTTTTGTTTAATCATCAACGAGTCTAGGTAATTGTTTCCACTGATAATGTACAAACATCCCTTTAGCTGGTCATGGGTGAGTTTGCTCTCATCGTTTTTATTGCATTTGTTCAGCATAGCCACCACTTTAGGCACTATGACCAAATTGGAATGCGGATAATGTGACAAAAAGGAAAATAATTGAGACTGTGCGTCCTTGCGCACACTTGCATAAACAGAATCGACTGACAATTTAAAAAGAGTATCAATAACACGTATGTCAAGTTCATTCAATTGTGTGTGAATGTAAAAGGTCCGGTATTGATACTGAAGGACTATTCTGGTGATAAGTTCCGATCGAAGGGTGTTCTTTTTGCCTAGAAGTTTATTTTGCAATGATGACTTGTTGGTATGATGATTTTTCCATAGCTTTTCAAAATCGCTTACAAAAAAACCATAAGTAATACTCGCTGTGCACAAGACCTTAAAATAAAGTTTGATTTTTTAGTTTTTTTATTTCTAAATTTTTTTAAAAAATTTTAAAAATATTTTTTTACATGATTTTTTGAAAATTTATATTTTTTGATTGTATAAAAATTATTTTTCTGCTTTAGAATAACTAAAAATTATATCAAATTTAACACCTTGATGTCTTAATATTTTTTGAAAGTTTTAGTTAGTTCTAGTCAAAAGCAAATTCAAGCAAAAAGACCAAAAGGAAGAGCAAGAAAAATTTAATTAAAAAATCAAGAACAACCGGAAAGCAAAAGGACACGAGAAAATTAACGCATCTTTTCTTTTTATTTATTGTATCTTTTTTATATCACTTAAAAAAAATTTTGCCTAATTAAAATCTAATTTCATAATTCTGAAAAACATATCATTTTTTTTAAATCTTTAATCTTTAATTAATTATTTAGGAAAATATTGAATACTTTTTTGAAAGAATATAAATTCACTTCTATAATTCTTTCTGAAATTGTTTTCACTTTAAAGTTTTTTTTATTAAATTTGAATTCAAATTTGAAAATTGAATCAAATGTTTTTTATTAACAAAACTAGTGTGACTTGTTATTTGTCATCTGGCTCTGCAAAACATTTACATTTGAAATTTAAATTTAGGATTGTTTTAAGATGTTATGACATTTTTAAAAAAATCTCAAAAAGAATTGAAATAAATATTTCATTTGAAATTTTAAATTTATTTAAGCTATAGACTGGTATTCAAGGGAATACTTTTTTAAGTTTTTTTAAATGTTAACAGAATTTTTATTTTTGTCAATAATAAACTTTCAGAATTTTGGGTGAATTGATTATATCAAGCAATTTAAAAAAAAGTAAAAATAAAAGAAGAAATTATTTTAGTGACTAATATTTTTTTCCAATTTAAAAATTTTTTTATAGCCAAAAAAACATTTCGATTATAAAAAAAATTTAACAACAAAAACTACCTTTGTTTTTTTTCAAGAACAATTGTTATCTTTGCTTCTTTTCCGCGTTTTTTAAATTTCTAAATTATTAGATATTTATTTTTTTGGTGGTGGTCTCTTAAAAAAATTAATTTTTGAACAGATTTTTTAGATTATTTTTGGACACGAGCTTTCGCTCGTTTGACCGCTGATTTAAATTTAATTTACAATAAATTTTAGATTTTTTTACCAGAAATTTTATAAAGCAATTTTAATAACAAAAAAAATTATTTTGATTCAATTCAATAACTTATGAAATTTTCAATATAATAACAATATTTGAAAAATTATTCAAAACAAGGACATAAATATTTTTTTTTTAAACTTAAGATTTTTTTGTCTTCTAAGACAATTGTTTTTGTCATTTAATTGATTAAATTAGTCAGTAAAATTTACAGCCAGTACTTTATTTTAATAGGATACCCTAAAGAAAATTGGAAGGAAGAAAAATGCTTCAAATGTAAATATTTTCAGAGCTATTAGGTCGATAGTTTAAAGAATAAAAAATTTAAATTAAAAAAGAATATTTAAATTGAAAATATTAAAAAATCTAGAGTCTAAATTAAAAAATTACCCTTGATATCAATTGCAGAAGAAGCGTTTCATTAGAATGTGATTTGGTCAATTTTTCCACCAAGTCAAGCAGAAAATGAATGCATTTTTCTCTCAGGCCAAACATCAGCTCTCTGTGCCTAGAGCTTATTTTCGAGTATTCATGATTTTCATCATTGGCATAAGCAATTTCAAAACCGAGTCCCTTTTTTGCATCATCCAAATGACCAATTTGCACTTGGGTATTAATATGGTCGGTCACGTTTTTGTACTTAACTGCTCTTTTAATCAATCTTGAGCCAGAATACATGAGATGATTGACAAAATTGAGCTCACGATTTCTTTCTTCTTTGGAAGTTCGGCTCATGTCATCAATTGTCTTGGTCAAAAAGTCAAATGATTCGTTTAGGTTATCATTTATAAAATCCAAACATGCTTCAATCTCTTGTGCATTTGGTATATGATACTTGATGCCTAGATTGAAAATGTCTCCAGTTTTTGCCCAATCTCTAACTGGTAAGTGGGATTTGAAAAATTCTTGTTCATCATCGAACACAAAAGTATATTCTACCGAAGACTGTTCAATTGGGTAGATGGTCGACAAAGAAACGACTGTGTTTCGCAGCATGGCACTTAGATAAGTGGTCACTTCCTTATTAACTGCACGTCTATACCAGGATATTATATGCCTAATTTTGGGCATATATTTTAACAATATCAAACCATTTGATCTAGCTAACTTAAATTAAATTTTATTACTTTTTTTCAATTTGTTTCTGGCAAAAAATAGTGTACCTCTGCTGCAAGTTGTAGCTTCCATTCAACTTCAATATCACCTCGTTCGTCTTTAAGGAAATGTTCATCTTAAAAAAAATTAATTAATTTTAAATTTTGATAAAAATCTTTAGCTGTAAAAAAATTTAATTGCAAACCAAAATTTTAATCAAGAACTTCATAAAAATTTTTTAAAATTAGGATATTTCCTAATACATTTTGCAAATGCAAACTTTTGACCCTGTTCAATTCAATTCGCGATGGTGAAAGTTGGAGCAAAGACTGTTACTAAATATATTTAATTAAATTATTAGCCATTATTTTAAAAATAAATGTTTAACATTTTTAAACAAAATTTGTTAAACATAAACAAAAGCAAAAATTTAAATAAATCTTTATATTTAGAAGGATAGATCGAATATTGATAGAAACAGTACTAGATGTTTAGCTATTTTATATTTTATCCTGAATTTTTAAAACTTTTTTTGATTTTCAAAATTTTCAAAATTATCAATTTATTTTTTAATTTTATTAAATATTTTGCTTTAATTTTTTTTGCTCCAAATTTCACCGCCTTAACTTATGCTCTACACAAAAAAATTTTTTTCCAGAATTTTCGAGGCTTTAGATTTCGAATTTCCAAAATTTGAAATTCAAATAGTGAGGAAATTTGAATTGGATGATAATTAATAAAAAAAATTGACTTGAATAGTTAAAAAATAACCAATATTAATATTTATTTAATTCTCATTTATAGAAAAGACACGCTCTAATCTTTAATAAAACATTACAATAATTCTGTGGAAGTCTGCAAAATCTGTGCAAATTAATTGCGTTTTATTTTTAATACTTTTAAATAGGGTGCAATTTGGCAGAATTCGCACAGATTTTGCAGACTTCCGCGGAAGGTGAAACAACAGTTGTTTCACTTTGTTTCATTTACAGAACAAGTTTTTGACATTTAGAACAAAAGTTAGAACATTTTTTTATTCTTGTATTGGAAGTTTTGTAAGAAATTTCACAATTCCAAATTATACTAATAATCCAGAAGTTTTATTATTAATTTGCTTTATTACAAAAATGGAAAACGAGAATGATGAAAAAAATTTTTTAATAAACTTGTAAACCTTGGGCTTAATATTACAGTACAAATTTTATTACTGGTCACGAGAATAATTAAATCATAAAAAAAAATTTTTAATTTTAATTTTTTTTATTACAGGTCACATATTAGGTGACCAGTCAAAAAAAATATCTGGTCACAAAATCGACATAAAGTCACTGGTCACATAAAAGGCGAGACCACTTTTTTCTAAATAGATGAAAAAATTTCAAAATAGGTGGAACAATTTTTAGATTAGGTGAACTAATAGATCACAAAACCTGGGAACAAGAATTGTTTTTTTATAAATTTTGACTTTAGTGATAATTGACGCTCGTTTAGTGCATTTTACCAAAAACTAAATTTATGAAAAATGGAAAACAGATCGTAGATGGTTTTTTAAACTACAAATATTATCTTAAGGATCATCATATCAAAAACCAAAATTAAAAATTAAAAAAAAACAAAGCTTTTCATACTAGCAATATTAACTTAAAATTATTTTTTTATTTGAAACATCGCACTTTTTCAATTTTATTTCAACATTTCGTAATTCAAACTCAAAAAATTTAACCATATATATTTATATGTTTTATTTTTTTATTTAATGTTTAATTTTTATTTTATTTTAGAATTTTTAAATTAAAATATTCTGATTCATTTATTTTTTTGCTTTAACCCTAGAACGCCCGAGGGGTTTTTAGACCCTTTTTTGAAAAATTAAAACTATGAATATTATCACATATAAATAAAAAAAAAACTTTTTTAAACCAATTGTAATTTTTTAGAAAATGAATAAATTTTGAAAGAATTTATCTTAATAACTTTATTTAAATTTTTTATGAGAAATCAGCCGGGCTTTCTAGAGTTAAAATTCACAATGTCTAAAAAAATTTCACTTTTAGAAAAAAAAAATCCTTTTTATTTTTAACAATATAAACAAAAATGAACTCACAGTTTTTTCCTTCCTTGAAATTTCTCAAAGATTCGTAGACATGGTTGAAAAATGCCTCAAAAGCAAACTCGGCAAAATTTTGCGCTGCACACAAATAGCCGCAAATCGAGCTCAAAATTCTGCCAGCTCGAGCAATAAAGTTATTTCCATTGATGTAATTACTGATTTTATTCAAAATCAACTTTAGAATTTGCTTTGATGACTGTCTGATGAGAACTTTACAAGTGTGCATTATGTGAGCTTGGTAATAATTTTCATCAGCATTCTTGTTGCCAGTGCTGACCGAGAAGTGTTTGGAAGCAGCAGCCGCTGACGCCGAGCTCTCGGACGAAATGTCCGAGGCCAGCTGGTCAATGATGTAAAAAACCCGCTTGAAAAACTCGTGCACAAAGTCTTCGAATTTGGCGGTCTCATAGCACAGCTCCCTTTCGTGTTCACTCAAATCGTTTCGGTAATTAACTGCCGCAGAACAATCGCACACAATCACACAATTCAGAATGTTGGAAATAAACTGAAGCGTCAAATTGCACTTGTTTGCGTCATTTGGATCCAAGCCGGGCAAAACTGAATTCAGCAAAGGAATTATTTGCATTTGAGTTTGAAATTGGTGGCGTGGATTGAACGCAGCTAGTTCCCTGGACACCAAAACCAAGCAACTTAGAATCGATGTGTATCTGTGTGGCTCGACCAAGCTGTCAAATGATAGATAGGCCTTTTCCAAAAATGGCTCCAGTATTAAATCAGCGCGCAAAAATGTCAAAAATTGGAACGCTTTTTTGACATCGGATTGGTGTGACTTGCTGAAAATGGCCGTAAAGCAGACGTCTCTCAGGGCCAGCACAAAGTTTTCAATGTCCAAATCGGTGATTGCATGATTTTTAGCTGATGATTTAATGTACCATTTTTTGCTTTCTTTTCTCTCACTAAATCACAAAAACAATTCCAGATGAATTAATAAAAAAATTTTTTTCAAATTTACCTTTTGACTCTTTTTATCAAATTTTCAGGTAATAACTTCAAAAATAGAAATAAACTTCCCTAAAATAAAAAAAGAAAATTTTTGAAAAAATTTTTAATATTTTGCCAAGATATTAGGAGGGTACGTACCGACCATGAGCCGGTATTTGACGGATAATAGAAGGATCTTAGTGCTAAGAATAGCTTCTTGATGTGTTCCATGCATAATTCTCGCTGGGAGCCTGTGGCTATCATGGACACAATCCAATTAGCCAGTGTGGATATTTCATCATTTTCGTAGACAAATAATTGTGATAAGGTGGTGTTGAATGTCGAGCCGGCGGTTGACAATCCGAGAGCTAGCGAGTCCTTTGAACCAAACGGAAGACCAAAACCTCTGAGGATATTGCTGAAAATATACGGAATATATGGACACCAGTCAATTTCTCCAATGTTGTGATTTGCAACTCGAGCAAAGAGGCTCACAACGTTCTTTATTTACCAAATAAAATAAAGCCATTGTGATCAATTTTATTTAAAATTTTACGCTTTCCCAAAAGTTCCTAGTGCTAAAAGTTGTCCATAGATTCAAAAACTCAGTTAACCACAGTCTAAATTAAAACGCTTTTAAGCTAAAAGATTTAAAATAAAAAATAAATTCTAATTGAGTTTTTTTTTTGATAATTTTTTTTGTAACATAGAGGCTAGATTTAAATAAGTGTAAAATAAAAGCTTAAATATACCCAAGTTAGGGCCAAGTTTTTCAAGAGGTAAAGTAAGGAAAATTTTTTAGAAATCTTAGGTTAATTTATTTAATAAATTTATTTAATTTTTTTATATAAAAAAGGATAGAAAAATTTAAAAGGAAGTTTTTTTTTCTGATTACCGTAAACTCGCGTTAACGACTTTAAGAGTAAAGCTCCAAGCTTTCACATTTGATTTGAATAAAAATATGAAAGAACTTTTGTCTAGGTTTATGATTAGAATTGATTAGTGCGCAGTTTGTTATATAATTATCTAAAATTTCGTAGATTTGATTTTTAATTTTGTAAAACGGAATAGTCTGATGCAAGCAAAAGCGAAGAAAATCTTGAAATTCAATTAAAGAACTTTTTAAGTTTATTTTTAACAAGTTGCATAGCGAAAAAATAAATTTTATTTTTGTTTTATTTAATTTAATTGATTAGCTTGATCAATAAATAATTTTATTTGGAAAAAAATTTGGTCCACTTTTTGAAGTCACTTGTCTAGATTAAAATTTAAAATCGAAAAAAGAAAATAAAATATACAGTGGTGATTTGATACTATAATTTACTTTAATAACTGAAATTAATGTTAAAAAAAGTGCCAAAATTTCTTGAAAAAATCTTTTTTCTTAAAAATTTAAATTTATTTTATTGTTAATTAAATTAAAAAATTTTTGTTTTTTTTTTACTTTAAAAGTAAAGCTCAAATCAAAATAAAGTAAAGAGTAAAGCTCTTAGAGTTAATTACATAGTTTCTATGTTATAGCAATTAAAATTGAATTAGCTAGAAAACACCCTGAAAATGGGATATTTTCCAAAAATAAAGCCCAAATTTAACTTTTTCTCCAACAAAAAAATTGTCTTTACTCTCACGAAAAAAATTAAAAATTAAAAAAATTGTAGAGTTAATTTAGAAGCAGAAAATAAGTCAAATTTAGCTTTTTTCTATTTTTGAACCTAACTCAAAGAGCATTTTTTGTGAGATTAAAGGTAAAATTTTTATTTATTTTTATTTGAGTTTAAACTCTGCCTAACAGAAATTAAATGTAAAAATTTAAAAAGTTTATAACGAAATCAATTAAATTAGATGCGGTAATTGGATTTGAATTTTTGAATAATAACGAAAGAAATGTTTTTTTTATTCCGTCTGATAATTTTTCCGTTTTCATCACGTGGAAGCTTTTTTCTTAGCCTTTTCTTTTTTGTTTTACTATTTTGATGGCATTGTGAATTTTGGTACAAAAAAATAAAAAAACAAATTATTCAAAATGCCAAAGCTTAAATTCTGACGGACCAAAACATGTTCTGTAAATTGTAGCAACTGATACATCCTTTGTACCATCAATATACTGATTCTGCAAATCTGCAATAAATCTGCAAAATTCAGAAAATTGTGCATTCAGGACATTATATTATATTAAAATCCAACTCAACTTTAAGTGGTGATACAGAGGATGTATAAGTTGCTACATTTGCAGGACATGCTTTGGTCGGTCCGAATTAAAGCTCTGACGTTTTTTATATTTTTTTTTGTTTTTTTTTACTAAAGTTTACAATGTTCCCAATTTTGCAGAGTTTTTCAGAATGAGTAAATTACTGGTACAAAGAATGTATCAGTTGCTACAATTTACAGAAAATGTTTTGGTCCTTCAGAATTTAAGCTTTGGCATTTTGAATATTTTGTTTTTTTATTTTTTGAACCAAAATTCTCAATTCCTAAGAGTTCAATATAATTATTTCGTTTTTTAATTTTAAAATAAGAAATTAAAATATTAATCAATTTTTGCGCGTTTAAGACTGATTTTTTTTAATACAATATTTTCTTATCTAAAAAAAAATTATTTAGTTAAAGATATATTGCAAATATGGTAACAAATTCAAGAAAATCTGTTCGATAATTCTCTTAAAATTTGTTCTCGAAATTGAGAGAAGAAATACAAAAGTTCATTTAAGATGTTTTGCGGAGGTGAGGTTTGGAGCAAAAAAAATCAAAACAAAGTAAAATTTTTAAACTAAAATGTAAATTCATAATTTAGAAAAATTTGAAAATTTTTCGAAAAATAATCAAAAAAAGTTCTATTTAAAAAGTTAAAAAAACTTAACATTTCTATCAATATTCGATCTATTCTTCTAAATATAAAGTTTTTTTTTATTTTTTGCTTATGTTAACGCTTGACAAATTATGTTCAAAAATGATTAAGATTTTTTTTTTAAATAATTGCCAATTATTTAAATAAAACTGGTGTTCGATTTATCAAAAAATATTTTGCAACAGTTTTTGTTCCAAACTTCACCACTGCGATATTTCAATTTTAAAAAAGATAATTCGAATTTTATTATGTTTGATTTTTTATTTAATAAAACCAATTCTTTTTTGGGCTTTTTTTCCTTTAAGATTTATTTTAAAATGTTAAACAGAAAAAAAACTTGTCAATATTTAATAAGGAAAAAAAATAATTTTTTTCAATAGATCACAAAAAAATTTTGTTAATTTTTGTCGGTCAACTTTAAAATTAAAGATGATTCTTATCATCCAAATTAAGCCATTTGAATTTATTTAAAATTCTTTCTTTAATATTTTTAATTAAAATTAAAAAAAATTGCTCAATAATCAGTGTATTATTTTTTCAATTTTTTTTTCCAAAATATAATAACTAAATAACTAACAAGATTTTCAAGATTTCCTAGCTTATTCAAATTGGTTTTTAATTTCTGTGTATTCCAGCATCATCATGGCCTGATGAGCGTCTTTTTACGAGATCTTTCATCAATAAACCACATAGATCAAGGCTAAGAGTAAATAATTTGAGGCAGCAATTTTGAATTGTTAGATATAGATATTTAGTTATTATATTTAGAAAAAAAAAAACAAAATGAAAAAAAAATAAACTGATTATTAAGCATTTTTTTTTAAATTTAAATATATTAAATTTAAGAAAGCTTTTTGAATAAATTCAGTTCAAATGACTTCAAAAAAAAATATATCTTAAGTCATTGACTTAACTTATGCTCAAATCTGAGCAAAATTAAATTTTTTTAATTTCAAAATTAACTTCAATTTAGAACTACCTTTGTTACATAAAAAAAAATTTTACTTGTATCCATATTCTGACTCATACTCATACATAATGGTTGGCAAAAAAAGCTTGCATCTTTCGAAGGCCGAATTCATGGCCGAATCAAATGGACACATGTAAGTGCGCCATTCTTCCAGCATTTCTCTAGTACTCTCCTGGTCGAAATAAATTCTTGCATAGCGAATAAAAGCAGAAAAAGTGCTTGACTCAATGCTCCTTTAAAAATAAAAAATAAAAAAAAAAAATAATTTTTTTTATTATTTACGATGGAGGCAACTCGGCCGAGTAGTCGTTCAAGTCATGAATTCGACAATAAAGCTTGTACAATGGCCTCCACTCAATGGTTAGCTCATCACGAGTTATCTTGTCATATTTTCTAATCAATTCAGATTAAAGTCTAAATTAAAAAAATCAAAATTTAAAATTTACTTCAGCAATTCGGTGAGCACATTGAGGCAATAGTCGATTGTGGGCAAATCGACTCTTTCGTTCAGCATCACTGACAAATAAAGCCTGATCAGCTTCAAGTGGTCTTGTTTGGTGAAGAACAAGCCGTATTCGTGAATGAAAACGATGAGTTGGTTTGACCAGTGGGAAAAACCGGGCCTGAACTCGTTTAGAACAATTGCTTCTGTGATATTTTTGCGAATCAGCTCGAAGGTTTCGAAGGCGCACTTTTTTATCTGGTCAAAAAAGGGCAGCTGCTGGACGTAAATGTCGACTTTTTGCAGGCACTTGAGCTCAGGATCAGCCCGGCTCCAGCCACTATTGCTCACTTCCACTTCCATGGGTTCAGCCTGGTCCATTTCGACGCTCGAATCACACGACTCAAAATCGTCCACAATGGTCGAGCTTTGGATGCCCTTATCTATGGCTATATCAGTGTTACTCATTTTAATTTTGGGTTTCTCAAAAATTAATTGTATGTTTTTCATGAATATATTTTAAATAATTTTTTTTCTAAATTTCTTCAAATTTTCATTCATCATATACAAAAATTTCTGTTCTAAAATAAATTAGAAAAAAGCTATGATTTTTATTCAAGTTATTTTTGAAACATGTTTTTGATTTGGAGCTAAATCTTAGTTTGTTTGAATATGATTATGTGAAATATATTATGTGAAAAGCAAATTCACAACGCAGACTAGGCGCCTTGAACTAAGAAATGATTAAGATGCATGATATTCCCGTTTATGGCTTATCAGTTCTCCTAAAGCTGATTATCTGTAACCTATGGAGCCCTGACGCTGCATTTAGCTTAAAAAATGCTTAGAAATATTATGGGGAAAGCTCCAAGCTTTCACATTTGATTTGAATAAAAATATGAAAGAACTTTTGTCTAGGTTTATGATTAGAATTGATTAGTGCGCAGTTTGTTATATAATTATCTAAAATTTCGTAGATTTGATTTTTAATTTTGTAAAACGGAATAGTCTGATGCAAGCAAAAGCGAAGAAAATCTTGAAATTCAATTAAAGAACTTTTTAAGTTTATTTTTAACAAGTTGCATAGCGAAAAAATAAATTTTATTTTTGTTTTATTTAATTTAATTGATTAGCTTGATCAATAAATAATTTTATTTGGAAAAAAATTTGGTCCACTTTTTGAAGTCACTTGTCTAGATTAAAATTTAAAATCGAAAAAAGAAAATAAAATATACAGTGGTGATTTGATACTATAATTTACTTTAATAACTGAAATTAATGTTAAAAAAAGTGCCAAAATTTCTTGAAAAAATCTTTTTTCTTAAAAATTTAAATTTATTTTATTGTTAATTAAATTAAAAAAATTTTGATTTTTTTAAAAATTGGTTAAATTAAGTTCAATTTTTTTATTAAAAACAAATAGAGAAAATAGCAATTAAAACATCAGATGATTATATTTAAATTTTCTTTTAATTATTTGAAAAATTTTAAGTCCTTTTATAGAATTTTGAAAATCAAATATATCAAGTTTATCAATTTATTTTTTATTTTTTGGTCGTTCCAATTTAGGGTATTAGCAACTTTTTAAGAGTCGTTGAAAGGAAACAAATTTAAATCTAAAAGTCAACCACAAATAAAATTTTTTTTATGTAAGTATGATCAGAAACTTGTACTTCCTTTTAAATTAAAACAATTTTACTTGTATGTTATTTTTTTTTAAGTCATTTAGAATTTAAGCTGAAAAAATTTAAAGTGAAACCATTTTTTTTTGTAATAAAAAAATTAATTACATTTTTTATTAAAAATAGCTCTTTTTTATGAAAATGTACCAAATTTCACAAAAAAATATCCAATGTTTTTTAATTTAATTGAAAATAAAAAAAATTGAAAAATTTAAATTTTTCAAGAAATTTTCGCACTTTTTTACGTTAATTTTAATACTTGACAAAATAACGTATTGGAAATTAACGTAAATTATGGTAAAATCCTTGTATCAAATCACTAACCTCGGTTACTTTTTCTGACTCAACCTTCATTCTTAAGTTTTTTTTAATTTGAATTTAAGTTAAATTATTTATAGAATATAAATTATTTATCTCAAAATTTAATCAAATTAATCAATCTTTCAATTAGAAAAAAAATTTGTTTGAATTTTATTCTTCGAAAATTAGAATTTGATTAGGAAAAATATTTTTAAATAATTTCAAAAAAATGTATGACTAAATCTTCATTTAAAAAAAGGATCTTATTCAAAAATTATGAAAAAAACTAATTTGCACAAAATTATAAAAAATATAAGCCTAACTATTTTATTTATTTAGATACTTAGAAATCTAAATAAATGGATTTAAACTAACAAATTTTTAAGTTAATAAAAAATCTTATCCGAATGGAAGCGAATTACATTATCTTATATCAAATTTTTATAAATTTGACCTTCGGCTATTGTGATGTAGGAAAAAAATTTTTGAGTCATTCAAGAGAAGTAAAGTCACTTGCAGTATTTAACAATAGTGATTTATCAAGTGGGTCAAATGATAGAACAATTAAAATTGGGAATAAAAATAGTGGAATTATAAAAATGACTTTGAAAGATCATTTAGGTACAGTTTTCTCACTAGCGGTACTTAGCAATGGTGACTTAGCAAGTGGATCAACTGATTCGACAATTAAAATTTGGAATATATTTACTGGAAGTGTTAAATTCAATCTAACTGGTTATAGAGAATGGGTTATGTCACTTGCAGTGCTCAAAAATGGCGATTTAGCAAGTGGATCAGATGATAGTACAATTAAAATTTGGAATACAAATAATGGAAGCTTAAAAAAAAAATTGAGTGGTCATTCAGGTACAGTTTTCTCACTAGCGGTACTTAACAATGGTGACTTAGCAAGTGGATCAACTGATTCGACGATTAAAATTTGGAATGTATTTGCTGGAAGTGTTAAATTCAATCTAACTGGTCATATAAATCGGGTTATGTCACTTGCAGTGCTCAAAAATGGCGATTTAGCAAGTGGATCAGATGATAGTACAATTAAAATTTGGAATACAAATAATGGTCGTTTAATAAAGACTCTGAATGGTCATTCAGGTAAAGTTTTCTCACTAACTGTACTTAACAATGGTGACTTAGCAAGTGGATCACAAAATAAGACAATAAAAATTTGGAATACAAATAATGGTGATTTGAAAGACACTCTGAATGGCCATTCAGCAGAAGTTTGGTCACTTGCAGTGCTTAATAATGGCGACTTGGCAAGTGGGTCTGTTGATAAAACAATTAAAATTTGGAATACAAAAAATGGAAGCTTAAAAAAGACCCTTACTGATCAAACAAGAATAATTAACTCTCTTGCAGTACTTTACAATGGTGATTTGGCTGGCGGATATGATGATGGTTCAATTATGATTTTTAATATGAGTTTAATTTATGGAGAGACCAGAGACAAAAACGAAGAAAAGTTCGTCTCATCAAATTTCAAGGAATCAAAGAGAATCAAAGAAGTAAATAAGTATTATTTTAATGGTTCTGTAACCAATGAATTCAACTTCAATATCATTTTTGGTCTTATATCCTTATCTATAAGTTTTATAACAAGTCTCACAATCTTAACTTGTCTTATACTCTTAGCTTGTCGAAATTGAATTAAATTTTTTTGTACTTTATCACAAAAACTTAAAAGACAAAATAATAAAAAAACAATTTATTTTGAACAAGATCTTGGCAAGTTCAGTATTTGATCTTTTGTTGGATTATAATTTTGAAATTCTTCTTTTAAGTAGATGTCAGATTTTTTTCTTATATTTTTATAAATCTTTTTATGATCATGTCAAGATTAAAACGAGATATTATATTTGAATCTCCTCATGGGATCCAAAATTATTTTTTGCACTCTCTTAATTATTTAAAATACAAATTCAAACTTTTTAAAGCTTTCAATTAAAAATTAAAAAATGCAGAATTAAGTAAATTTAACAAAATTATTTAACTTGACTCGGAACAAATTTATTCTTGAAGTAAAATTTAGTTTTTAAAAATAGTATTTCAATATTAAATTTTATTTTATTAATATTTTGTTTAAAAAACCTTTTTTATAAAAGAGGACGAGAATTTATTAAATCCATTAACACAAAACTTTTAAATTATTTGGGCAAGATTTTTTGAATTATGAATTCTTTTTTAAATTAGTTCAATGAGTTAAATTTTATTATTGTTTATTCTTGAGGTTTCCAAAAGAATAAAAACAAAAGAATTTTGAAGTTCAGATACATGGTATTATGTGAAAAAAGCTTTTGGGAAATTATCCTGATAGTAATGCGTAGATTTTTGTGTGAAAATTCTAAAAAATGACTGAGTTGTTGAGCTTTATGAACGTAATTAGTTGATTTTGAAGTTTAGGATCAAAAAAATCAGATCAAATAGTATTTTGTTTATAGCTTTTGGATGGTATTTGATTAAATTTCTACAAAATGCTAAATATTAGATGAGGCTCTGCAAAAACTATGCAATTAAATTGAACAGTTGAATTAAAAACTTTTTTAATGACGTGCATTTTACTGCAATATTTTCAAAATAAAAAATTAATTAATTAAATTAATTTTCTAATGGCTTTTGAGCAAAATGAATGACGCTTTAATTTGCGCCCGTAAGATAAAGACTTTAAATATCTTGAAAAATCTCATAGCCTGTAAGGTAAAAAGTTAGAAAAAATTTTTGTTCAAAAATGAACTTATTTTTTCGCATTAAAATATTTATCCACATACTTTGTAAATTAAAAATTAAGATTCCTTTTTTTTTTAAATTGATATATTGAATGTTAATTAAAAAGACTGTCTGATATTTTAAAGAAAAAAAAACTTAGTCTACCATATTCTTAAATGTTTTATATTTTTAAAATTTTTATCTTTTTTAACAAAATATTTTTTCTTTGCCTCTTTATTAAATTCAGTTTGAAAATTTCAGAGTCAAATAAAGTCAAAAATTTTTCTGTTTGAATTTAAATTCAATTTTGTGTAAAATATTTTTTCTAAAATTGTCAATATGATTTGCGACACAGGTATCTTATCATTAGGCTTGAATTGCTGGTTAGTTATTTTCGATAATCCCAAAATTATTTCACCAAAATTTCAGTGGGTTATAAAAATTTTTGAGTGTCGCATCTGGGCACTCAAAAACATTATATGAATGACATGGTAATATTTCGAAATTTTTCCTAGAGTTTTCAAATCGTGAGTAACTTCTAGATGAAAAATAAATGGAAAAAAAGCATCGAATGTGTGGTAAAGGTACGAAATAAAATAAAAAAGATTTTAATTATATTTAAGAAGATATTTTACTTCAAATGTTGGTCGAAATTGAATAAAATCTCAACTCTTGAGCTAAAGGACGATGGCTTTTGACGAATAAAAAAAAAACTATAGAATAAAGAAAAACTTTATAGAATAAGAAAATAAAATGTAGCATAAATTTATTTATTTTTTTAAGTATAACATTTGCAACTATTGAATAAAAATTGCAGTATAGTTTTGCTATTATTTTTTCTAGAATTACTAAGAAAAATTAAAAATGCCAAAACAAATTTAGAATGGAATAAAGTTAAGGTATTTACCAATAATACTGAACTTGAAACTTGTTGAGCCTCATATTGATGTTGTGGACCCTCAAGCGAGTGCTCAAAATGGGGCTAAAGGAAAAAGAGGTCGTGGACGTCCAAGAAAAAGGAAAGTTGACAATGAGGTAGCTGATTTAAATAAACAAGCAAAAAAGAAACTAGATCGTCTAAGGTAAGTACCGCTTAGAATTTGATTGATTTTTTTTATACTTTTGTTATTATTTTTTATTCTTTAATGTATGAAAGTATTCTAAGAGATACATTTTTATTCTATAGTTCAAATTTAATTGACTTTTTATGCTATAATAATTTGTTTTTTATACTAAAATAAATAAAATTTGTTTATAACACAAAGAATTTTTTTTTATTCTATAGATAATTTTTTTTATTCGTCAAAAGCTTTTTCCCTGAGCTTAATATCTCGATGGAATTTGTTTTTCTTTCCCTTATTTCTCAGCAAAAACGTGAATACATAATAATTTTTGTTAATCAACATGATTATAAGTTTTTCTTAAAATTTTATTAATATCTAAAATAATACTAAACTGTGTAAAAAAATCAGTTTTGTTTAATGTGAATCAATTAGAAACAAATTTTCCACAAATTTATCCCAATTTCTGCCCAACTCTAAACTATCACATACATCTGGATATTTGAGCTGCAAAAAATGAGCCCTTTGACAAAATGAGCGCACATGCTCCACAAATCCATAGCCAGTGTAAGACGGCTGAACTATTTTCTCAATGGTTTCATTCAACTGCTGAAAAGACATTATTTGAATTTTATCAGTGCTAAAAACTGTCACAATTAAAACCATTATTATCAAGTGAATCACTAGTTCTTTTATTTCATCAGCTACTTGCTCGCCAAATGAATTAAGTCCCATAGAGACCAAAAAATTCATCAAAGGCATACAATCAATTTCACATTCTTTGATTTTAATTTTAAAATTTGATATCTCAATTTTGTCAAACGCTGGTAAATTGGGAGCCAGCTCAAAAACATTTACTTTTAAAAACTCGCGTAGACTTTTTGTATCAACAACTTTTATTATTTTGTTGCTTTTACTTGAATCTAAATCTGTCTTCTTTGTTTCAGAAGTTCTACTTCTAATTTTTTCTTTTCTGTCACTCAAAATTGAACTTGATCGTCGATTAGAGACTAATCGAGAATCAATCCGGTTTAAATTAGTAAGACTTTTATCTATTATCTTTCCTAAGACAAGAGGCATTATGTTTATTCTTGATGAAGATCCTTCAGAAAAATCAAATACTTCTTCATCTTCTTCTTCGGATTTTTCTTCGTTAATATTTGATTTAGAAAATTCTAATGGCTTAGACTGTGGCGGATTGAAAAGAGCTTTTCCTCTATTGTATCCTTTCGCCTGAGAGCCAAATGAAAATGAATTAGCTTTTGAATATTGTTGCTGCGTAGGTGAGAAACCTGAACCACCTGATCTGCTTGAAAAATAACCGATTCCAGCACCTGACTGATTTAGTGCGGCACCATACATACCTAGTTTAATTTTTTTATCAGTTTTATTTGTTTCAATTTCTTTTAAGTTCTCCATACACTCTAAACCTAAATCTAAATTTACTGAGGACTCATTAAAATTTGATTTAGAAAACTTTGGTGTTGGTGCTGGCGGAAATAATGGCTTAGAATGTTTTGCTTGAGAGCCAAATGAAAATGAATCAGTGCTGGTAAAATTTTGTGCCCTCATTTCTGGTTTTGCCATTTGATGCATTTTGGCTAAATTTTTTATTTCTCTAGACTCATGTAAATCTTCATTTGCCTCAATTGAATCAAAAACTTCAATACTAAGCGACTGATCAACCTCATCAAAGTCATCAGCATCAAAAGCTTTCAATTCATCCTCACTGCTTCCATATGAACACTTTTCTGGAATGGAATAGTCTTCAGAGCTTTCTGTGTCGATTGATCTTGATCTTGACCTTGATTTTCTTCTTAAATTAGAAGCTTTCGATTCATCCTCACTTCTGTCATATGAACACTTTTCAGGAATGGAATAGTCCTCAGAGCTTTCTGTGTCGATTGGTCTTAATCTTAACCTTGATTTCTTTCTCAAATTAGCCATAACTTCATGATTTTTATTCTCAATGGGTCCCCCTCTAAGTCTTAGAACCAAATGAACTATTGAATTGTCTGTTATTCCATAGTCGTATAGCAAGCCTTTGTCTAGCGGCCTTGCTAAGGCTACTAATGTTTGCTGTTCTAGAGGTATTCCCTCTTTTTCTTGGATAACATTTTTCAGATCATCAACTGTTTTAATTTCATTGAGTAGAACAGAAATGGTTCTACCAGTTAAAGTTTTGACATAAATTTCCGGTCTAAAATTTCTAAGCTCATCGATGGCTTGGTCAATTTCAGCACTTTTTTGGCACAATTCATAGCATTTGATCGCTTTGTCAATCATTGAACGCTTTCTATATTCATTAGCCATAAAAATTTTCATCTTATTCGAGCTAATCAGGTCCTCGTTGTGTGAGTAGAAATCAAAAAGTCTAATTTGATCAGTCAAAGTGATGTCATCAAGTGGCATGTCTTCTTTTTGTATCAAACATTCTTGGTAGGCCATGTAGGGAAGTAAATCAATGGACACGTCATCTTTTTTCAACAAATCATTCACCTCAATTTGCTCGCCCATCGACTCATTTGGGTCCCGGTCTTCAATGGCAATAAAACTTGTGTAATCACTGATTATACTAAATTTTTGGCTCAATTTTATTATTTTATCCTTTAACTTTTGTTTGAGCAAATCATTCTGAATTTTGTCATGAGAGCACAAAATTCCGTGTTGCCAGTCATCTATCAAAGCCTTGGCTGTTAGTTTGTGTATTAGGTCGCCTTTTGTTATCATCAACTCAGGACAAGTGACCACAGTTTCGAATTTGTAGCCATTTATGGACGCTCTGAGCAATGCTTGTTGACAATTGGGCATGAAACCATAGGCCAGAACTCGACGCCCATTAAACAAACAATTAATTTGTTTGGGAGCATAATTGTGGTCAAAAGTCTCTTGGTCAAAGTTGGTCTGGTCAAAATTTTGCCACTCAATGCGAATGTCACTCAAGGCTGCTGGTTGCTCGATCTTGTCCATCAGATCCTCAATTTTTTCTCTCCACGTTGACTGATTTTTCTCATCGTAAAAGTTAAAATGAGATTTGGTCAAATTGGCAATTGATTTTAATAAATGATTGTTGTTGGTTAGATTGCCAATGCTGCATGTAAAAATTCTGCTCTTGCTGTGTTCGGCTAGGTAGGCTATCAGCTCATTGGGCCTGGTCATGTGACCGTCCGAAATCAGAACATAATTTTGAGACCGATATAGTGGGTCTTCTTTTTGAATAAAGTTGAGTAAGTCTGTGTTTCCTTTGTTGGCAGTTGCTTGTTCCAAAATGAACTGGCTTGCTTGTTTCACCGTTTGAGAAGTGTTCGCAAGAGGATAAGGAAATAGATTGTGATGGTCTGTTCCAAAAATTGTCACATTGAACGTGGAGTCTTTGGGCATGTAATTTAGCATCAAAAGTATTAGTTTTTTTGAAAGTCGAATCAAATTATTCTCGCTGAGAGAATTCGAGCAGTCAAGGATAAAATTTATCACTGGTTTTTCTTGTTTGGCTAATCGATCATCATCGCCAAATTCGGGATAAAATGAAACCTGAAAATAACAAATTTAAAATCAACTTTTTAATTTTTTTAAAATCATTTATTAAATTTTAGGAAACTTCTAGCTACAAATGAAATAAAAACATCAAAATTGTCAAAATGATAATTTTAAAATTTAATAAAATAAATTAAATTATTCAATGAACTTTTAAAATATTTTAAATAAAAAAAAAAATTCACATTTGTTATTTTAATTTTTTTGCGTTTTTTGCCATTATTTGTTTAAGCAAAATTGAATTTTACTAAAATTTTGGATCAAACTAAAATCAAAACAGAGTTGGTCAAAAGTCAAGTCTAAAGTAAGACTTGACTTTGAAATTTTAGAAAAAAACGATTTAAAATTAGATTAATGAATTTCTTTTGGTTTTTAAGTCATTTGACGCAATTATTGTAATTCAAATTCTCTTATTAAGGCTTCTTCATCCAAAGAAATTGACATGATTACTGTTAGACGAACAGCAAACAATCTTGAGAAAACATCACTATTAGGTAGCAAATTTGAATTGTAAGATATTTTAAAAAAAATTATAAAATGAAAAAAAATTATCTAATTCAGAAGCAATTATTTTTTTTAAATTAAAATTTGTATTTTCTTTTCACAAATATAAAATCCTATTTTTTACAATGGCTGTACTTTAAGTTTTGCCTTTCAAATAAATTAATTAGTCATAATTACTGTTTTTTTTAGTTGAATTATTCAAAATTAATTTTTTGATTAATAGATTTGGTTAATTAATTTAAAAAAAGTGCTAATTTTATTTATTTTTGAAATATTATTATTAAATAGCGCCCAATATTAAGGGTAATACATTCTATCCTCTATTTTGTCATGGGTCTGTGTGAAATTAAAAACGTTGACAAAATCAAAAAATTTAATTTGTCAACCTTAATTGACAAAATAAAATTTTATTATGAAAACAATTTTATAAAAAAATAAAATTCATGGATTTCAAATATTATTTAAAGTTTAATTTTGATTGTTTTAGATCAATAGGAAAATCAAAAATTCTGTCTTCAAGTTTATTCAAAAGCTCCAACATGACTTTTGAGGTCCCAATATTTCTTTGAGCTGAATAAACCTTTATTTTTTCGACCATCTCTAAAGCTTCAAGTCTTGTTGTCGGCTTTATTATTTCTACCGTTCATCAATTATTCTTTTCTTGGTCAAAATGTCGAAAATTTGGCGAGTCATAATTATAAAAAGTTATATAAAAAAATTGTTGTTTTTGTTTGACAAATTCAAATTTGATATGCATGTAAAAGATTACAATCCGAATTTAGAAAGATGTAAAATTAAGTTGACAAAATAAAAGTTGACAATTTTCAAACTAATTTATAATGGGACTAAGCATCTATTTTGTCCTTGTTTTCAAAATCACTGACAAAAACAAAAATTGACAAATTCGGAATGAACAAAATCGAGGATATATTGTATAAATTAAGCTGATTTTATAGCAATTGAGTAAACTAAAACAAATGCTCTTAGAAAAACCCAAATATTTTCTTTCGACCCCTCATAAAGTCAATTGCCTACCTAATAAATTTTAGAAACTATTCAGGAAAGATTCAAATAATTGTCCATATTCTATCAACCATTAAATTAAAGCTTTATTGCTCCATTATCTCGCCAATTTTTCACCAAATTTACTTGATAAATATACCTTTTTTTTCATAAAATTTCTTAATTGATATAAAAATAAATATTTATTATAAAAATCAAGTTTACAACTAGTTTTTCTAAATTTTAACTAAATTAATAAAAAATAATAATTTAATGCCTAACATTCCAAGGCATTGCTTTTTTCTTTCTTCCTGGTCTTGGTTTACAACCAATTACCGAATCTAAATAATTTTCTGGAACTTCAATTGACTTTTTTGACAACAACACCACAATAATATGTTGACACATGTAGTCTTTGAGGTAATTCATGCTCTCAGATCCTTGATTTTCTTCTGTTTGTAATACCGAAACAGCCTTATTTGGCTCCAAAAATTGCTTAAAATCAATTTCAACGTCAATCATTTTTTGAGAATCAAACAGATTTTGATAGTATTTGTTTAGTTTTTTTAAGTAAAATACTGCTTGATTTATAATTTTAATACTGCTAAGAAAAATTATGACGAATAATACAAGTTATGCAAAATTAGCATTTTTTTTTCAAGTAATTTTAGTTAAAAAATAATAAATCGCCGTTTTAAACTTTCTTTTTATTTTATTTTATCTAACTGTTACATTAAATTTTTATTTTTATATATTTTTATTCTGAAGGAGCATTAGCTCGATACAGATTAAACAAATAAATAAATAAAAAAAAATTAAATAATTAAAGGCATTGCTTTGGAACAACCTTGGAAGTACATCTCTTATAAAAGTATTATTACTAAGTTTTTTTCTTAATTCAAGAAAATAGCAGTGTTGTTTAAAAGTCCAAAATTAAAGTCAAAGTCTTAAAAATAAAAGTCCAAGTCCGGACTTAAAATTTTTTTTTAATTTTTCAAAAGTCCAAGACTACAGACAATAATTTGCCGGCAATTCTGAAATTTTTGATACGTTTTTTTAGGTTTTTTATTCTAAAATATGCAAAAAATTTTCAAAGTTAATAGTTTTCATGTATTTTTAATGAAAACTAATGCTACGTTTATTTTGAAAAAAAAAATTTTAAGTCTTGGACTTGGACTTTAGACTTGTGACTTTTAAACAACTCTGGAAAAAAAAGAAAACAAAAGTAATTTGATTTGTTCTCTTTTCTTTGGAATTGAGCCTAACAATATAGGTCTATTCCAAGCCACAATGGATTCAATGCTTTTCAAAGTTAAAATATTTTTGTACTTACCATGCAAGCTCGACTAGTTTTATTTTCTTCTCTGTCAAAATGATCTTCAACAAACATTCTGGGCATATGTATAGTGGCTATTTGAATAGCTATGATCAATGAGTCATCCTCGTTGTCTTCCAATTTTTTCTCCATTTCCAAAACAGCCTGGCACGCTGTCTTCTTAATTTTGATCGCGTGAGTATAGCTCTGAATTGATCTTATTTCAAAAGGCATCAGAACACATGCCTTAAATGATGACTTTTTAACAGCGCTCATTTGATTTATGTGTCTTGATACCACACTGTCTTGCAGATTTTCTCGCTCTTCAAAAGCCTTCCATTGACATATATTGCTGGGCAGCCTAAAATAAATCTGCTCATTCTGAATGTCCATCTCGGACACATAGGTTATTTTGATAACACATTTGGCCTTCGAAGGCAAATTGCCCACATTCACCTTAAATATTTCGTTTGTTTCTTGGTCTATTAGATAAGCGCCTTTGCCTTGCCGAATCGCTTCCCTATACTCCTTTCTGGCCACTTCTTTTCTTTTACAAACACCGATCACGTGTTTGTCATTTATAAACGCTTCAAAGTTACACACAGCTGCTGTGTCGACCAGCGGAAATAGATACTCTGCCTCAATGGGTCTATTTTCATTGTTCTCATACTCTTGATAAATAGTCACCTTGGACACCATGTCAATTATTTGAGCCCGAACATGAACTGACTTGAGAGGCAAATTTTTTCCATCTGATGTCTTTAAAGCTGTCTGGGCCTCCATGAATTTAGGCTCAGTCAAATCAATTTTGTCCACTACAGGCTCGCATTGCTCACTTTTCTCATTGCTCAGCAAATAATCAATATTTGGAATGCTGACTGACACTGGCTTAACTTCAACCAAATATTTTATTTTACACTGACCTGGCCTGTACACACAATACTCGCTGTCTTCAAATACGGAGCCATTGTCAGCTGTTTTCTTGACACCGTGAACACTGTCATAGCCTTGCGGTGCCTCGCTCAAATTGTAGCTGCACTCATAGAGCTCTTTACATTTTCCCAAAGCCACTTCGCATATTAGAACAAGGTGAGTGTGTTTGTGGTTGCTGGCCTTGGAATACTTGACACTTGTTTTAAAACTATCCGAAAAGTATATTCCGAAGCCGAGCATTTCAAGTGGATCTGGGCCGTCTGGAGTGTCTGGCGATAGAATATTTTTGGGTGTCAAAAGACCACGTGATAAAATTCCAACAAAATTTGACACTTTACTGCCATGGTAAAGCAATTGAACATTTTTTATATTTTTATTAAAATTTAGCACTTCATTGGGCCTGTTGACTGCGTAAATGTTTAGTATTTCTAAGCTAGAGTCGAATTCAGAGGACATTTTTATCTGCTCGCTGATTGTGCTAAATTCTTGGTTTGAAAGAGAAGAAATGTGACAACCAATGGAACGATAAATGGACTGGACAGAAGTCCTTGGATTCCAGTTGGTCTCTTCGGCTATGTTTAGCATGTCACGCAAAACTTGCATCAATTCAAATTGATCATTTAAATTTTTTTTGTTTAAAAGAGACTTTTTTTCATAAGAATGTCTAAATGGAAGAGAAGAAAAGTAGCTTTTTGTCAAATTGGTTCTCTCTTCTCTGGGCTTGACAAACTCGTCTCTTTGATTGTACAAAATAAGCTCTGCTTTGTCCAGCATTGAGTTGGTTAGGCCAAAATTTTTTTCATTCAGTTTGAATATGTTGTCAAGTTCGCCAACAGATTCGGTCCAAATGTAGTTAAAAAAATTGGCCATATCATCAGAAACTTGCTTAGAATTGACCATAGAAGTAAAATAGTTGCTCTGCAAAAGTAAAGAGCCAGAATCTTTTGGCAAAATTTGGTCGTAATGAAAACGATCTATCCATGCCTTGGCTAAATGCTCAAACAATTCCTGTGCTTCAGGTCCTTCACTTGTGTAATAAGTTTTGACTGTGCGGTCCGATTTTTTGATGTGTTCGATCCGAAGACGGAATTGTTTATTGTTTGTGTGGATTTCAAATATTACATGGCTTGTTCCGCTTGTCTCCTTTAAAAAATTTAAATGTCAAATTATTTTTATTTTTATATTTGGTGCCATCTGAATCAAATTCAAGGTTTTAAATCTCTAAAAAGTCTGAATTTATTTTTTCTTAAGATTGATTTCAATTAATTTCAATCTAATAAATCAGAAAAATTTAAAAAAAATTTCGATGATTTTACAATACAATTTGACTAAAAGATTTTTATGAAAAAAATAAAACTATTTAAATTTTACAAATTAGCAATGCTTATAAATATTTCTATAATATTTTTATTTCTCTTTTGAATTTTAAAATTAATTTGGCAATTTAATTTTAAAAAGTGATCAAATCGAATTCACTTTGAAAGATTTAATTAAATTGAAATTGAAATTACTAATTTCATTCTTTCTCTACTTCAATTTACTATTTCATTTTTTTTCATTTAGAAATTGCTTAGTCTGGTTATTAATTCATTAGTTGAATGCTAAAAAGGTGAGAAATATTCAAACAAAGCCAAATAAAAGCAAATTCAAACATTAAAAAAATTGAAATAAATTATTTAAATATTACAGAAATTTTTATTTAAAAATTAATTTTCAATTTTAAGTACAATGAATTTACTTTTCTTTAGAATTAAATTTTTTAATTGAGTTTTATTTATTTTTCGAATTTAAAAGTGTATTTGAATTATGTTCGAATATCCCATATTTGATTTCAACACTAAAATTTAACAAAAATCAAAGAACGCAGTTAAAATATGCCAAAAATTATTTATATAATGAATAATAATAATAATAAGCTACAGCAAGCAGGCTTGCTGAGCAAGCCGTCAATCGTATATATATTATTATAATAATAATTTTTGATATAAATCTTTTCTCAAATTATTTGTAGTCGATTTTAAAAATCCTAAAAATCTCTTTAACTTAATTCTCATCTCGTTTTTTAAATAGCTCTTTATATAATTAAATTGAATTAATTATTAAAAAAAGAATTAACAATTATCTTCTTTGGTAAAAACAAAACGTAATATTTAATTAATAATTAATAAACACAATATTACAATTTTTTAGATAAAAAACAAATTTTGATTGATCCTTTTTTTTTTAAAGTTTTATCCGAAAATTTGGTAACAAGTAATTCTATTTTGGTTAAATGATCAACTATAACCCTTTAAACTTATCAAAAGGTACTTAATAAGCTTATAAAATCTTGAAATTTAATCAATATTGTTTAAAAAGATCATTTTAAAAATAAAATAAATATTTGCAATTGAAGAAAATTCTGCTAATGTACTTTTGTGGCATGATCACACTTTAATAAATTAAAAGGTAACTCTTTTTTGAGCTGAACTACATTTTCCTAGTTTATTTTAAATAAAATGTTAAACCAAAATATAAGCTTATCATTCACACAGTCAGGCTGTTTATAATAATATAATATTTAATGTAAATTTACATGAAAGACAATCCATTTTAGTAATTGATAACCACTTGATTCAAATTCACATGAAAAAGGATCATTATCTGCACTAAAGGACTTGAATTTACTCAAGTTAAATCTGTTCGTTATTTTCTTTTCATTATCTAAATGAAACAGATTTAAATAATTTAAAAAGTAACAAAAAAATTTTTTTTTACTATCTGTGTAGATTTTTCCTTTCTTAAAGTTATTTTCAATAGATTGGTCTTTGATGATGAAATCTTTGACTTTGAGCTCTTGATTTCCGTCGAGAATCGACTTATAAAAATAGTCAATGTGTATTATTGGAATTTTGAGCTTAAAAGCGGTCCGACATTTGTAAGTTTCAATATTTGATTTATCATCAATCACCAAGTATTTTGATTTTTTGTTCAAGATAAACGAAATTGTTGCACCATTTGAAGTAAGAAAATCAATGATAGATTTTTTTTTCTTATAAGGAGTTTTAACACTCAAATCCAAACTAATAATGCAATCAAGTTTTAGTTGCATTTTTAAAATTCTATAGAAAATTTAAAAAAATGTAAGTTTTTATAGAAATTTGTGGTGCAATTACTATTATTCATCTTCGAACTCAATAATAATAATAAAAACATTATGCAAAATAAAAAAGAAATTTACTATAAGTATTTATAAATTTTGATGTTTAGTACACCTTTTAAATAAAACAGTGCTTAGGAAATTTCGAAAAATTTCTTCATAAAATTTATGAGCATTTTTGATCAGTTGCTTTATCTTGACAAGGACTCGAAATCGACCAATGACAAGAACAACAAACTAATAATAAATTATTGAGATATCAGCTTTGATAATAAAATTGATTCCTTTTTCTTTTTTTAAAATGTAATCAAAAAGATACGAATTTAAAAAATTTAAATGAATCATTGCATTTTTCTCATAAAAAACTCTAAAGATTTTCTCTAAATTTCAATTAATTGATCAAATAATAATTTCTAATTTGTAACTTAATAATATAAATTTCATTTGAAATAATAAATTTAAATGTGATTTTCATTTTTTTAATAAAAGAAACTGATAAGATTATCCAAATTTACTCGGAAATCTGTGTATAAAATAATGAAGATTAATAAATTTTTAAGATCTAATAGTCTTTATTCTATTATATCTTTAAAATGACCCTAACACTCTAATAGAATTTGATGAGTTTGAATTTGAAATCAATGACAAGATTTAAGAATTTTTCTTATTTTTATCTAAAATTATATAATTTATTAATTAAGGTTAAAATAAATCAATAGTAAAAATTTCAAATAAGCTTTAGAAAGATTTTTTTATATTTGTTTAAAAATTGATGCTGGGATGTTTTTAAAATACCATCATTTTTTTTTTAAACTAAAAATAAAATAACTGGACTCGACTAGACTTTTTATTTTTTAATATAGAATTTTGTCAAGTTTAAATATTTTAAATCGATATCTTTCAAATAAGAGTTCAAATTTCGATTTTCTCTTTATTCTAAATTGAAGGCTTGACTGAAACCATTTTCAATTGAATTAGCATTATCAGTTATTAAAATAGTTTGATTAATTATAAAATCCAAATTTTTCTTATCAGTTTCTTTTATTAAAAAAAATGAAAATCACATTAAAATTTCAAATGAAATTTATATTACTAAGTTACAAGTTAGAAATTAGCATTTGATCAATTAATTGAAATTTAGAGAAAATCTTTAGAGTTTTTTTATGAGAAAAATGCATCGATTCATTTAAATTTTTTAAATTCGTATCTTTTTGATTCGTATTTTTAAAAAACATCTAATTGTTTTATATGTTTGAGAGTTTCTTCAGGTTTTTTTGTTTGTTCATCTGTATCTTGATGGTATGTGTATTCATCGTAATAGATAAACACATGAAATATATTATCACCAGCTTTCAATGCATACATTGTAACTTTGCATCCATCTTATTTGTAGTGACAAAAATATTCTAACTTTCTATAGTTCTTTAAAATCTTTGAACCATTTGAGTTACAGTTTGTATGCTTAATTGAATATTGTTTTAATTGTTTTTTTAATGACTCATTATTTTCATATGTTTGGACATAAATATTACCAGTACCACGCGATTTATTTTTGGAACAACACTTTCAAGTTCGTCTTGATCTGATGTATAAATCGTCGTTTTCAAATCTTATTTCTTCACTAACCATTTTTTCTAAACTAAATGAATCACTTTAGACTCAAAACTTACATTTATTCAATCGTGGATGAATTAAAAGAGCGCTGCAATTCAAAGCTTAATACAAATAATAAAATATTTCTCAAATAGGAAATGGGGTCTAAAACTAAAAACATTAGATAATCTTTACAAATCCTTAATAGGATCAATCTTGGATTGTTCTTTTCATTGTTTTAATTCATCCTCAGAAACTAACATCAAAAAAATACAAGTTATTCAAAATTCAGCAGTTCGATCTATTTTGAAGCTCAAATATGATACCCCCTCCAATATAATGCACCAAGAGGCCTTCAAAAAACTAAAACTACTAATAGTTTCAAATCGACTTTTTGAGTTGAGTGTGAGATGTGTCAGGGCAGGACTGAGTCATTCTGTTCCACTGGTCGCCACATTAGTGGAAGAATGGAGAGAAGGCTTCGAATCAAGATATTTCGAATATCCAACTCCATTGTGTAATTGTTACCTAAAATTTTTTTCTTTTTTTCCTAAACTATCAAATATTTAAACATGTCTAATCTCTAGTTATTTCAACATATCGTTTTTAATTTTCGATAGCTTAGACTTATTTATCATTTTTTCAATTTTTTTATATTACCTTTTTATTTATTTTTTATTTTATCTTATTTAACTTTATTTTAATTTTTTTTTAAAATATATTATTATTATTCTTAAGAAGTATTAGCCCACAAATACGAGCAAACTGCTTTCAACTCAAATATGAATCGCTACAAAACACCAATGGAACTATTTCAAGAAATTAAACAATAGAAAATATTCAATTCTTTTAAATCTCTAGTCTATTTTTTATTTTTTTTTATTAACTTACATCTTTTGTTTCACCTTCCGCGAAAGTCTGCAAAATCTGTGCAAATTAATTGCGTTTTATTTTTGATACTTTTAGATAGGGTGCAATTTTGCAGAATTTGCACAGATTTTGCAGACTTTCGCTTTTCGAAGGTGAAACAAAAGATGTTACACTTTGTTACATTTGCAGAACAAGTTTTTGACATTTAGAACAAAAGTTAGAAAAATTTTTCATTTTTATATTGGAAGTTTTGTATGAAATTTCACAATGCCTGAAATCTAGAAGATGGCTAATGTAACGACTCTTTCCAAAAAAGATTGCAAGCTTGATGCAAGGAATATCGCCCTGTATCGTTAACAAGCTACCTTTGGAAGATTCACATGATGTCACATTTTATTAATCACAATTTATTATCTTATTCTTAGCATGGTTTGATTCCCCATAGATCATGTTCAAAAAATCTTTTAGAGTCACTTGATTTTGTCACTTCAGGACTAAGAAGTGGTTTACGTGTAGACATAATTAATACAGAATTCACGAAATCTTTTGATAGAGTTTCACATAGACTCTTTAATGTTTAAACCAAAAACAAAATGGTTTTACAGATTTTATAGCTGACTGGATAACTGATTTTTTCTGCAAAATAAACATTCAATAGTCTTAGGTTCATCTCCGTCTAAATGGCTGGAAATAACTTGTTAACTTGTTCCACAAGAATAAGTTTTAAGGCCACTTCTATTTTCGATATTTACAAAGGATCTATCAATTAGTTTGAAAAATAGATATAAAGAATATGCTGATGATACTAAAATTTTATCTTTGATAAAAAATGCAAATGATAATCTTTTACTTCAAAAGGATATGGATTTCATTTCAAGTTGGTCCTTTACTTGGTCTGTTGATTTAAATATTTTTGATTAATTTTATTTTTAAATGAAATTTTAAAATATTTTTTTTTAAATTTAATTGATTAATTTCTAAAAGTAATAATTAGCAAGATTCTAAGCCGGATTCTAATTTTTTCTAAAAAAAAGTCTCTAACCTTGACTTTATAAAATTAATAAAATTTAATTCAAAGTTTTCAATTTGTAAAATATATACAGTGCTGCTAAAATACATGGTTTTTTTATACAAAATGCATTTTAAAATGAGGCAAAAAGATTACATCTCAAAATACACTGTATGAGTAATAAAACAAATTTGTAACCTTTTTTAGACATTTTTATATACCTCAAATTGAATATTCATTTTGTTTATTAGCTTAAATAAATTAATATAAAATAAAATTGGTTTAAAACTGAATAAAATTTAATTTTGAAAACAAAATAATGAATTTTCTGATCATTTTTTCATTTCAATTTTTTTTGATCGAGCATGCTTATTCAACTTGCCAAATTGGAAAATTTTGTGGTGAATGCGGCTTGAATTTTGGCTATCAGCAAAACCGCATAGTAGGAGGCAGCGAAGCAATGCCACATAGCTGGCCTTCAATGGTTCGCATAATATTTAAGTATTTTTTTAATCTTGGAAGAAAAGTGCACGTCTATTCAGCAGTTTGTGGTGGAACTTTAATTGATAATGACACAATAATTACTGCTGGTCACTGTTTTATAAAATATATATATTTTGAAAATTTAATGATTAAAGTTGTCCCTAACAAATATCATTCAACTTACGGTTCAATGTATAAAGTATATGCAGGTGTCCATGATATAAAAGAAAAATCAATTCCATTAGAAGTTTTCTCTTTCACTCAGGTAATTTCTTCTTTAATTTAATTAATTCAATTTAAATCTTGTTTTAAAGCATCCAAATTATGACGAACAAGAATACATTAATGATATTGGTATAATAAGACTGAAAGATGAGCTTGCCTTCTCGGCAACAATTCAGCCTTCATGTTTACCAGTCAAAAGAGAATTAGATAACCCAAGTTTGGGAAATTTGGATGCATGGACTCTTGGATGGGGGTTAAATGATGAAAATGAAATGTCCGATAAGCTTATAAATGTAAAGCTGACACTGTACGATTTTCAAGAATGTCGCTTGTTTAAGAAAAAAATGGAACCATCTCTTCAATTGTGTGCAGGCAAGAAATTAAAAAAATTAAGAAAATAAAAAATTAAATAAAATTTTGGAAGGAGACAAAAATGGCAGAAAAGATAGCTGTGTAGGAGATTCAGGAGGCCCATTGTTCATTAAAGACATTCTCGAAGGAAAAGAAAAATTTATTTTGGAAGGAATTGTTTCGTATGGTTTAACTGATTGTGGATCAAATTATCCTGCGTAAAAATAAAATAAAAAAGTAACATGCATCATATAAAAAAAATTTTATCTGAAATTATTTAAAGAAAAAAAAGAAAAGTCCATTTGCTAGTTGAAATATAAAAAATGCAAAAAAAAACATTCCTATAAATTTTTAATATAGATTTGTTAAGTCACTTAAAAATTTATGAAATTAAAAAAAAAATTAACACAAAAAAAATCTTTATAGCATACAAATATTGGAATATAAATGGAAAATGAAATTTTCAAATTTTTTCAACATACATTTATGTATAGTAAAATAGCAATTTTTTGAAATTTCATCTATTGGAAATTATTCTTGAAATTTTAATGTATTTTAATTACAAAATAAACAAAAATTTTGATGAATTTATGAAAAAAGCATAAATAAATTATTTAATAAATAAAATTATTATAAAGAAAAAAATTTCAGAATTTATAGAATTTTAGCTATATGAAATCTTAAATCTAAGTTTATTCGATGCATGTTACCTAATTTTTGCTAAAAAAATTTAATAATTAATTCTAGTATATACACCAGGGTAAGTTCTTATTTGGATTGGATTGATTTATTATCAAAACAAGAAAAAGTAAAGTATTTTGGTTTCAACAACTGTTTTGAATTGAAAATAAACATATTTTTTATAGTTTCCATTATTCTGAGAATAACATTTATTGAATTTTTTTAATAAATTTGGAAAAAAATTTCTTGCTTTCTTAAAATTTAAAAACTGTCGGACTAATACTTCAAAATTAGATTCATCGCTGAAAATAACTTTTGACCAGTCTTTAACAGCTCATCTTTTTCGTTCTTTGCACCATTTGAGCCCTTTCAACCGGTCCAATACAATCAAAAGAGGCTTTTTTATAGCAGTTTATGACTGTGTATTTTTCCTTAATATCATTTTTCTAACAGTGTCTTTATTAACACTAACATTTGGAAACTTAGAACTAAAGTTAGATGCTAGTTGTCTTTTGCTTTTTGTAGGGTTGATTCTGAGCTTTCTAAAAATGTACGATTCATCTCGACTAGTAAGCTTTCGAGGTCTACCAGACCTTGGTAATTTTTTGGCCACCGAAGTTTTCTCAAAATTACACTTTGTTGTAAACACGCATTTTCTCGAAACTCCTACTAAATCAGCTATTTCTTGTTGAGACTTTGTATTATCCTTCAACAGCCCAATTATTTTCCACCTTTGCGCCTCAGTTACTTTTTTTTTACCCATTTTTATGGAAAAATCAACGAAATGTAACAACTCAATAAAATCACCGATTTTAAAGCCAAAAATAATTAATGAGTTGTAAAAAGTGCATGTTAACAATAAAAAAAGACATTCCAAACATTGTGTGACAAAAAAAAATTCCAAGGATTGTCAAGGTGTGGTAAAATTTTACTAAAAAATGAATGTTCTAAACTTTTTAGACCAATTTTTTTATTAATTTTATCTAAGTATTTTTTAAAAAAGTTTTGGAGTGGTTAGAAGTTTTTTTTTAAACAATTTATATGTCATTGTCAATTTGTAAAATATGTCGTTTTATAAAATTGGCATTGGCAAAATACAAAATAAGAAAAAAATGTAAGTTTAAATTTTGACAAGTCATTTTATAAAATGACCTGTCAAATTGTAAAATCTGAAAAAAAAAGAACTTATTTTGCAATTTTACAAATGTCATATTATAAAATTAAAGCAAATTAATTAAATTTTTGCATAATGGATGATGGGAATCGTCTTGAGGATATTCAAAGGATTGAGAACGAGTTGATCAATCCTCGATTAAATCGTCAAGTAGATTTCGATTTAAAAGCGTTGTTCACCGCAAAATTGTGCGAGAAATTGAGATTTATTCTGGATTAGAATTGTTTAATTTGACGAAGAAAAAATAAAAATTAAAACAGCAAAATAACTTTTTACTTTGCTAGGTTTTTTTTTACATTAATTATTTAATTATCTTATAATTTACAAGTAGACATGATGATGCTGAGCTCGAAATTGATGATGATCATGAAAATGATTCATATTATTATTATTATTTATTAGTTTAAAGCCCCATGGGCAAAAATACAAGAAAAATTACATTAGATTAAGTAAAAAAAAGATTAAGAAAAACATAAAAAAGAATAATTTGTACATTTGTAATATTTACTAAGTATAAAAGTCTACTCTTGATAGATCATTCAAAACTTTATAAAAGTGAAAGTATTCTAAATTTAACTTCATATTAATTTTTATTTGCGTACATACAAACTTGACCGAGTCAACCAAGCCACGGTTTTTGTCTAAGGATACATGGTCAATTATGGCGATTGAGGTCTTTGGACTGTAACTCATTACATCCATATGTATTTTCTTCTCTAGATACTTGAGCTGCTTGCAGTAAGATGTATTTTTCTGTTCAAAGAGTGAATAATCCGAATGCAAAAACGTCAACAATTCAATTTATATTGTGATGACGTAGTTTCAAACGAATTGTTGAAAATTCGTGATGAATTATTAAGCAACAAAAGAAAAGAGTCAGAACCTGAGATTGAGTGTCTAGATGATGAAGAAAATTCTGATGATTTAGTTAAGCTACGCTCGAAAAAAATAAAGGTAACTCGGTCAAATGTCAAAGATGGTTTAGAAAAAGCGATTGTATATCGACTGCCTTGACTATCAGCCAAAAATGGTTAAAACTTTGATAGAATTTAGCTTTAAAAGCTTAAATACTAGTTTAGTCGATTCAATTAGATTTATCATAAACAAAATCTTCACTGCTTAAAAACTTTTTTATTATTTTTTTTGTAATGTTCTAAATTTTCTAATCATACTGTATTCATTTGCCAACTGAACGGCTATGTCTACACTTTTTTTAAACCCGATCCTGACAGAACGCTTCGCGAGCTCATCCTGTCTATTTGGTCATTTTTTTGAAGAGAAAGTTGATGCCCACCTTCATGGCTTAGTTAATGCAGCCATCAAACTGAATAACTGGTAGAGTGTCGAGATATATTTTGAAATTGCTCTAATTTTCCCTCTTGATATCGAATTTGGAGCTGCAGTTGGGTCTTATTGTTTTTTTATCATTGGAGCAAATTATTAAAATTATTATATTGATGATATTATTTATATATTTTTTATTTGATTAGAAAATTTTTTGAGTCACCAATTAAGTGAGACAATTGTATCAACAAAAAGTTTTTTCAATTAAAAATTTTTTTGATTTTTATTTAAATATTTTTTTTTAACTTATCAACATTTAGCTGTGTGTTTTTCAAGTTGTGTGCTGTTCATATTCGAGTGTGTGATGTTAGGGAGACTCATTATTTGTTTCTTTTTTATTCTGAGTTGTGTTGTAGAAGCATATTTTAAGTATTTTTGAAAGTGTTCAAGAACTAACGGGTGATGCATAAGTAGATGGACAAAATTTAAGTTAACTTGCCCGATCATGCAAATGATCAGGCGATCATATATATATTTATTTATAAACTACTAAAAATTAGCTATAATATTGCAAAAAAAAATTTTTAAAATGGGACTTTCTGTGTCTGAACGAGAGGCTTTTCGATAAACAGTCAAAAATATGATTTCACAAATGGCAAAATCCGACATTGTGGCGCACTTTACTAAGCAAGGAATCGCTCGAAGCACTATATATAATACGATCAACCGTATTAAAATTGGAGATCCGATCAAGGACAATAAGAGAACTGGTCGTTTCCAAAGAAGGTGCTTGTTTGGATAGCCATATCTGATCGAGGTATGTCTAAGCCTCTTTTTCGATTATCAAAGTCGGTTGCCATCAATTCGAGCATCTATATCGACGAATGCTTGAATAAACGACTGATATTATATGGTAAGCACAACATGGATGAACGAAAATGTAAATTATGTGACCAAAGATATCAACCCGCCAAATGTCCCTCAAGCGCGCCCAATCAAAAATTTTTGGGGTTGTTTGAGTGAAAAAGTATACGAGGGAGGTTGGCAAGCCTCAACAGAGCAACAGCGGATTAACCGCTTTAAATTAAAGTTGAAGAAATTTGACTTAAATTTTATGAAATCCCTTATGACGGGGGTCAAAGCAAAGCTCAGTAAAATCGGTCACGATGGAGTTTTTTCATTATTTAAAAAATCATAATTCTATTGAAAAATAAATTCTTTATATCAGAAAAAAAAACAGAACTTAATATCATTTTTATTTTTTGAGATATTCGCTTTTAATTTGTGTCCATTTACTTATGCATCACCCGTTATGAAACTTAGATCTAAATTTAAATGCTTTATTTGTTGCCGGATTGATAGCAAATAGTTAGCGATTTAATCGAAAATATACATTTATCAGCTTAGGTTGCTGTTAATCTTAAAGTAATTTAGGACTCGATTGGATTTAATTGAATTTGGTAAAAGATGCCAAATAAAATAAGATAAAAAAATTAAATTTTCCCTTTTCTTTGATATTTCTAAAGCCTTCGAAAGGGTTTGGCATCTAGGCTTAATTTATAAATTGATCAAAATAAATTCACCACAATACCTAATTAACTGGATTAGATCCTTTTTAGACTCAAGGACATTTAAGGTAAATGTGAATGACCACTTGAGCGATGAATACCAAATTACTGCAGGTGTTCCTCAAGGCTCAGTAACTAGTTCTCTTTTATTTAGTATATATATTGATAACATTCCTAAAAGAAATAAAACAAATAATGAATACTCTCTCCCTTTTGCAGATGATCTAGTTACTTTTTTATTTACAATAAAAAGGGGAACCTTGAAAATAAGATAAATAAATACACCAACGAACTAGAACAATGACTAATTAAGTGGAAAATGAAGATATCAGTTGAAAAATAGTGTTCAGTAGTTTTCTCTAAGTACAAGAAAGAAAGTGATAATCTTAACCTAAAAATTTATGGAAATAGAATAGAAAGCCAAAAAGAAATTAAGTTTCAAGGTATCAAATTTGATTCTAAATTAAATTTTGATATACTTGTTGACAAAATTAAAGAACGTTGCAATTCAAGGATACTGTCAAACAAAAATGGGGTCTTAATCAAAATGTGTTAGGAAACCTTTATAAATCTTTAGTCGGACCAATTCTAGACTAATCTTTTCGTTGCTTGATTTCATTTTCATAAAAAAATATCAAAAAACTACAAGCAATTTAGAATACAGCAGTCAGATCTATCCTCAGATTAAAATATGATACTCCCTCCAACATCATGCATCACGAGGCTTTTAATAAACTTAAATTACTAACAGTCTCGAATCGACTTTTTGAGATGAGTGAGAGATATGTTGGGACAGGACTGAGTCATTCCATTCCGTTGGTTATCAGACTGGTGGAGGAATACAAAGCGGGTTTCGAATCAAGATATATGGAATACTATATCTAATTGCTACCTTACTATTTCTTCTTTTTTCCTGAAGCCTCAACTATGTAAACGCATGTAGCATTATATCTCAGTATCTCTTTTTAATTTCACTTTATTTTACCCTATTTTACTAAATTTTTTTTATTTTTTTGATTTTTTGATTTTATTTCATTTAATTTTATTTTTATTTTTGTTTTTATTTTATTTTGAAGGAGCTTAAGCTCGGTACAGTAAACAAATAAATAAAATAAATAAATATATTTTCATTTTTTATTATGCCATAAAAAATTGTATAACAACAATCACTGATTTAAGAATTTAAAACAAAACTATTTAATTTGACCATACACACTTCCAAAAAATTAGGAAGATAAATACTTAAAATGATACAAAATACATTACCATAAAAATTAAAAAAAATTGCAAACGACCGAATGAGATTAGAACTTTTTTAGTAAAAAGTCTTAGAGAAAAAAGAGCTTATGACTAGATGAAAAAATTGTCATTTGTTTGTATTTACATTCAATAAATTGATGTTTACTAATTCTCAATTTGAAATAATACAATGATTGTATTGAATCCAATTTTTGACATTTCTAATTGTTGTTGAGTATTGGCCTCACAATGGACATCCTGCCTGTTGAGATTGTCTTTTGCTTAAAATAATAAATTAGAAATAAATGTGAAAATTTTCTATAAAGAAAAAAAAAAATAAACTTTAAATTATTCACATAAACCGACCAAAATTTAAAAAAATAGATTTTGAAGTCTAAATCTTTAAAAAAAATGCATCAAGATTTGGAGACTTCAAATTTTGTTGCCACAGAATTTAAAAGAAAAATCATAGAAAAATCATAAAAAAATCAACAATTTATAAAATAATATTTTAAAACCAAAAACTTAAAAAATTTCAATGAATTTTATTACCGTGCAATTAAAATCAAAGGTATTTTAAATTGTGCTTTTTGAGTTAAAAAAGTCATTTGAATTTACAAGATAAAATAAATAAAAAAAAGATCTAGACATCATTTAAATAATTTACAGCCTTAGTATGATGCAAGATCTATTAAATGTCTAATAAAGCCGGTTAAAGAGTCAATTAGCAAAAGCCGTAGCATATTGGTGACCAAATAAATCGAATCATGGTCACCAAATATGCTGAGTAACCTTGCCAAGCAAGATGCAGCACGCATCCGGGATGGGGTTAGTTATTTCAGCAAGGCAAATATAAAGTCAGGCAGCAGCTAATTCTGTTTAGTTTAATTACTTATTTGAAGGTATTTTTAATCGGCCTTGGATTCGGGTTGATTCGAATTTTAGAATTTTTTCGATGGCTGGTTTTAATAAAAATGATTTAGATCAAGGATAAAAACCAAATTCCAAAAGTGTTCTATTAAATAAAATAGAAATAAAAATACCTTTTTTTTAGCACTTGCCAAACAATCTCTGTACGTATCGGAACGCAAGAAACGATTATATGAATCCCTAGTCATTAAATTAAATATGTGTTCCTTTAATAAAATGAAAATAGAGATTTTTGGAGCTGATTTTTTTTTAATATTTACCCTTGCTTCGTCATAAGTGTACCGGTCTGGATTTTCCATTTTTGTTTTTGTGATCGCCATGACTCTCGAGTCTATGTTAATTGGACAACTTGCCACTGGAGCGAGAAATTCACTTAAAATTTAATAAAGATTAAAATAAAAAATTTAAATAACGATATAATATAAATTTGGATGTCATTGTTCCACACAATTAAAAGTCTGTCACCAACAAATAATTTTTCAGCAAAAAATTTTATTAATTAATACGAAAATTGCTGACTGTAAATAAAAGGTTTCTAAAGAAATTTTTTTTAATTTAAATTTTAAGAAAACAATAAATAAATTTATCATTTTTTATTCTTTACTTTTTTATTCTATCTTGTGCATTCTTTAGAAAATTAAATTTTTCCTTCTTCTAAATTCAATTCTTAATCCTGCATTTTTTTTAGAGCTTAAATTAGCTTTCAAAATTCACAGTTAATTAAAAAATGGATGAACATTTTAACTAGCCTTTAAAAAAATTCAAAATTGTATATGGAAAAATTAGAAGAGAAAAATAAAAAAAGCTTTTTTTTAAAGTCGCCTCAGATTTAAATTTTTATTTATATATTTTTTTGATTTTTTTAAATAAGAAAGATTTTTTTATAAATTTAAAATAGCTTTAGCTTTATACAGATGAACAAATAAATAAATAAATGAAATAAAAATTTAGTCGCGAGTAAAATTTTACAAATTAATCATGACTAAGAGTTCAATTTTTGTTGTGAAATTTTTTATTTATTTGTTAATCTGTACCGAGCTAATGCTCCTTCAGAATAAAAATATAAAAAAAATTAAAATAAAGTTAAATAAAATAAAATACAATAGAAAATAAATTAAAAGAAAAAAAAGGATAAATAAATTATGTGAAATTTTTTGCGTAAAAATAATATATGGGCTAAAAAGTGAGATAAGGTTTTCCAGAATGAGGTATTAACACTTTAGAGCTATACTGACAATTTTTATTGAATTTCATTTAATTGATCTGATTGTGTAAACAGGGTAATAATAAAAAAAAATTTACCAATTTTAAGATTTTTAATTAAGTTTGATCAAATTCAGAAAAAAGCAGCTTATTCTAGACTTTTGTGCAATACTGTTTAAAGTTAAAGTTAAAACAAAAAACAATTAAAAAAAAATTATTGCTGTTCTAAACACTTTTTGGCTTTTGCCTTTCGACCAAATTGAGCTTTAGTTACAACAGGATTCTTAAAATACTTAAAAGTTATTTGCCAAGATGCTTTATTACTGCCTTTCCATCATAAAGGTAACTTGAAGCCAATTTCCAGCCTTTTTCACTACAATTAGTAAGATCAAAAAATTTTTTGTCACTCATCGTACCAATCGATTAGCGCTTTAACATATTTATCCTGTATTTTTCTTAGAATAAAAATATCTATTGTTATTTAATATTTATTTTTTATTTATAATTTATTTATTATTAGAATGAAAATAATGAAATTTGGTCAAAAAATAATTTTGACATAAACTAATTATTTTAAAAATACAGGTAATTATTATTTAAAAAGGTGAATTCGATTACGATGAAAAAATATAAATCTTTTTTTTAAGGAACTATTCAAAATATAAAATTTTCTCTTTAGTTGAAAAAAGGTTAGTAAAAGGTTGGTTTGTATAAAAACAAGTCAATTTTTAATTAATTTAATTTAATTTTAAAAAATTTGTGTTGACCAGTTTTATTTTTTGACATTTTTTTAAAAACCCGTTAGGTTTCAGACGATTAAGGATTAAAAACAAATAAAAAAATAGTAAAACTAAAAAAACAACACATAAAATTAAATCTGTCACAAAATATTTTGTTTAAGGGTTTATCAACACATAAAAATTATTTTTTTCTTTACCAAATGCGCCCTTAACTTAACGCCCTTTTTAATTAATTTTCATTTTAATTTTTGTGAGCTCAGTTCTTTTCGAATAAAAATTTAGATTTAGAAGATGAAAATTAAAATAAAAAAATACCTAGTAACCAAGAGATTGTAATTAAAAAGTTACATTCGTGTAAAAATCAAAATTTATTTTTAATGAAATAAAAAGAATAGTTTTTTAAAATTATAGACTTAGTATTTTTAGATGAATTTTTTGCGACTTGATTTAAAATTTATAAGCACCAATATTGGCGATGAAATTAAAGTAAGAAAAATGAAAAATAAAATAAAAATAAAAATAGAATAAAATTGGAATATTAATCCCTTTATTTCCCCCTTTTTTTTACACAAATTTTAATTTTTTATTAAGGTCTTCAGTCCCATGGACAAAGTAGAAAAAGTTACAAAAGATAATGTAAATTGAATAAAAAAAAAAGAAAATTTAATAATAAAATTAATTCATTATTTTCAATTTATTCCAAATTTAAACAAGTTTAAATTAAATAGAATGTATTTTTAATTCTAGTAATTTATTTGTTCGACATATAGGAATGAGAAAAACAAAGTAAGAAAGAAGGGGAGACTTATATGTTTTTCATCATTCTAAATAAAAAGTTTTTTTTATGTGTTTTAATCTCTCTTTATTTGTTTTAAATCCTCAGCTGTTTCTGTTTCGTTTTTAAGTTTAGAATTTTCTTCGAACATAATCTAAGAATTTAAATTTAGTGAGACCTGTTGATTAATAAAAAAATTAAGATCAAAGATAATAAAAATTTTTAAAAACTAAATCTTTTAATTTTTGACAAGTTTTTTATAAACAAAAAAAAAATGTATTTACTTGTAGATGTCTTCAACCTTAGCTACGATGTCTTTGTTAGTAGCATAGCGTAACTCGGTGCACACTTCATAGAACCTTAAATTTTCACTGCTGAACTCACGTTCAAGGAATCTTCGGAACATCTCGCGTCCACATGGATCCTTAAGCAGCTCGTAAATCGAAAATCCCCAACGACGAACGCGTCTTTGTGGAATGTCTTTGCTAGATGTAGAAGAAAGTTAAATTTAGATAAAAATAAAAAGAATGGCAAAATGTTTACGGCGACTTTTCCATGTCCCAGAACTCGGTCGATTCACTGATCCAAGGATTAGACGGATCGGCCGGAGTTATAAAAGGGTCGAACTCGGTGTATTGGTCGAAATAATTGGTGTAGTTTTCGCTCACCCTGGACACTTTGACATACCTTCTTTCTAAGCGTCTTTTCAAAAAATCTTTTTCTTTTTTTAAATTTTCCAGCGTGGTCACCTCATCTTGTTCGCACAGTTTCTGGTTACAAGTTGAGTTTATTTGTGAGCTAGTGGTTGGCAGGCATGAAGCGAGAGGCGAATGTGGAAGAAGCGGGGACTGTGCAATTTTGTTTGCTTTTGGCTTAGATCGGAAAAATCCCAAATTCGGGTGATCTGTTCGCCGCATTCGCATTGTTTTGCGGATATCTTCTTCAGTGGTGTTAACACAGCCTGGTGTTGGTCGGTAAACATCCCAAAATGCCCTCTCTTGGCTATCTAGTATTTTGCGCTCCATTTTATCTCTTTTTTTGTCCACTTTTATCTGTGCCTCGGCCTGCATGTAAATAAGCTCCCATTTTTTGGAAAGCAATTTTTGCAGTTTTGCCAAATTTTCGGCCTCGTAGTCTGCTAGTTCAAGGCGCGTTTTATTTTGCATTGTTCTTTTACACAAATAAACAGCTTCAATTGTAAGAAAAAAGTTAATAGTCTATAGAAAATGTCATTTAAGTTGACCATAAATTGGGAAAAATTACAACAAAAAAAATTAAATTCATTATTTAATTTAATTTTTTATTTTTAATTTGGACCTAAACGATTAAATGGGCAATTAGTCTTTGAAATAATAATCATATAAATCTAGGATCAAATGATCTTTTTATATTTTTAATTTAAACTATAAATATTTTTAGTTACAGTATATGACAAATGATTTTTACGCAATTTTACGTTTAAATTTTAAATTGTGTAAAATAGCTTATTTATTTTACGAGAAAAATGTCAACTTTTTGTCGATTTTTACGTAAACTATTATTTAACGCAAAATTGCGCAACAATCATAGCACTGCTGTTAAAACTAAAATTTAATTTAGATCAAATTTGAATGAAAGAAATGGCTTAACCTTTATTACTAATTTTTTTTTCGTCATTTTTTTACTTATAATAACCATAAATATAAATTTGAAAAATAATTAAGTGTTTGAAATTTACAAATTATTTTTTTTCTAATTGATCTTTAATTGAATGTCCTAAAACCTTTCTTTTTAAATTTTAAAGATCATTTTTTTTAAACAATTTGAATTTTGAACAAAGCATTTTAAAGTTTGCGATCAATTGTACATTTCAAATAAAAATTTTTTATTGATTAATTTTTAAAAAAGGGATTTTTTTTTAATATAAATCTTTTAATAATTATTAATTAAACTTTATTGAACAATATTTTTAATATTTTATTAGAATAAATCATATTAATTATTATCTTAAGTAATAATTACATTTTGATTAACTTTGTTTCGCTTTAAATTATTTAAATTATCATCAAAATATCATTTAAAGCGTTTGTTTGAGTCATGATTTGGATATCACAATGTTGATTTAAAATTTTTAATTAACAAAAGATATTTTTAAAGAAAGAGGATCAATTTAATATCAATTACAAAAAAAGGATTTTTTTTCAAAAACTTTATTATTAGTCGAAGTTTTTTTTATGGTTATTTTAGGTGAATCTGTGGCTATGAATTTTATAACTTGAAAGCAAAACTTACCGTAGTCTGTGTTTTCCGGTTCTGCATTGTTCGATGGCCAATAATATGGTGTCTGTTGAAAAGAAAAGTTTATTTAATTGGAAAAATCAATATTTTAGATGAATAAAATTTAATTAATTTAAAAGATAAGATTTGACCGGTGAATAAAATTGAGGTAAAAAGGTATATAATTTTCCCCGAGAATATGATACATTCGAATTATTTTCAGACTAGTTAAGGTTTATGAATAAATTTATTAGTGAAGAAATCGAATTCTATTTTGAATGATATTAAAATATTTGAATTTAATTTTTATTTAATTGAAATAAAAAAAATTAAATTCAAATTTGACTTTTTTTACAATTAAATTAATTTTGAAGTCAATTTGATGACAATGAGTGACGTGCATTGATGAGAAAATGTCCTATCGCTTCAAAATGACACCACTAGTAAAAATTTATGTGATATCGATTTATTTAAATATATTGATTAAAAATTAATTTAAAACTAATTTTTTTCTTTTTCATTTTATTTTATAAAATATCATTAATTTTATTTATTTATTTTTTTTTTTGCAAGATATATGTTTTGATTAAATAAATTTAAATTTTCTAGTTGTTAAAAATATTAAAGAAACAAAAATATTAACTTAAAATATTCCTTAATTGATGAAAAAAGTATAAATAAAATCAGCGTCTAAAGTCTCAAGTCAAGTCCAATTCAAAGACTTTAATTTTTTTTAATGACTTGGACTTAAATTTGAGACTTTTAAACAACTGTGAACAAAATAAGCAATTAATAATCAGCGTCATGTACTCTTTATCAGAATATAAAGGCTTTTGGTCAGTCAGAACAATTTCAAAAACAAACTATCATCTACTTGTTCGAAATGAATATGATGAATTTTATTTATTTAATCAGTCTTAATTAAACTAAAATTTAAGTGATATCCGTTATATTACCTACTTTACAACATAAAAAAACGCAAGCATTTTTAAGTGTTTTTGTAATCCAAAATATTTAAAAAATAAATTAAAGTAATCTTACTGAGTAATATTTTTTTAAGTACAAGATAAATCTACATAATCCGTAAAATATTGGTTTATCTGAAAAATCTGTTCAAATGGTGTAGTTCTCTAAATAACTACATTATCTTTTCACTTAAGAACAGCTTATTTTGATTTAAAATATAACAAATGCATGCTTAGTTTATTAAATAAAAGCATGTTGTAATTGTAATATTAGCTTACAATTAGATAAAAAGTGAAAGTGCGCTCAAAATAAAAAAATATAAATATTATTTTTGAAAATTATAACATGAAATGCAATTATTTTATTTGTTTTTTTTTTTTATAAAAATATCAATTAAATTTTTACAATTAATTGAATTTAGGTATTTTTTATTTTCTTGAAAATGAAAAAAAAATATTTTAAATGTTTAATTAATCGTCTTTGATGACAGTTAAATAAATTATCATATTAAATATAAAATTTTGATGAATTTCTCTAAATACTCAAAATGAAAACTAATATTAACTTAATTTAAGTATCTCAAGTTATCTAATAATTTTACTAATGAAAATAAATTTGATTTTATTTTTTTTATAATTAGATTAAATTATTAAGATTCATATTTTAATTTAACACTAGTAAACCCGTTGGGTCATTTGACCCGATTTAAGATTGTAAACCTTAGTAAAAATTTAACCAAGCAAGATTTTGGAACAATTAAAAAAAGTCCGGATTTGTTTACAAAAGAAATTTCATTTATAATTTAAAAATAAATCAACATTCAATTGTCATAATTGTAAATTACCAGTCTGTGGAACCTGAATTGAAACCCCATAATTGAAAAGTGGTCTGGGAATAGTGAAAATTAAATTTCAAAAATTACATACTTTTTATCATTTTTATCATTAATATTCTAATTTTTTGTCTTTTTTTGCAATTTTTAATTTAAAATATCGAATTGGACTAAAAAATTAATAATAATTTTTAAAAAAATTTAAATATTTATTCATTGTTACAATTTTTGAAACAATTCGACTAAAAGCAAAAAAAAATTAATTAAATCTGATTATTTTTGGCTGAATAATTGATAAAAAACATTGTCGGTCAATTGACCCGACCGGGCTTTAATGGCATAAAAAAACTGGTCTTTCTAGTGTTAAATAAAAAACTAAAATAAATAAAAAAAATTTATTAATTAGTTGATCGTTAATTATCCTTAATCGTTAATAGTTTGGACCAGTCTAACGCTATTAAATTTTTAAAAGAAGAATTTAATTTCAATTTTTAATTATTAACAAAAATGACAAAATTTAGAAAAAATTATTCGTTAACTTCACTTCAAATTTTCATCGATTAATTTGTCTTAATTGATGTACATCAGTTAATCTTTAGATTATCTTCCAAAACTAACATCATTATATTTATGATCATATTTCATCAAATAAACATCACCAAATTGGATCAACTTAAATGTAAATCAGATGCAATTCAAATTTTATTACTGTTATTTATTTCAAAAATAAACACCAACATTGGCGATGAAATTAAAGTAAGAAAAATGAAAATAAAATAAAAATGAAAATTGAATAAAATTGGAATATTAATTCCTTTATTTCCCCCCTTTTTTTACACAAATTTTAATTTTTTATTAAAGTATTTAGTTTCATGGACAAAGTAGAAAAAGATACAAAAGATTATGTAAATTGAATAAAAAAAAAGAAAATTTTAATAATAAAATTAATTCATTATTTTCAATTTATTCCAAATTTAAAAAAGTTTAAATAGAATGTATTTTTAATTCTAGTCCTTTATTTATTCGACATATAGGAATGAGAAAAACAAAGTAAGAAAGAAAGGGAGACATACAGAAAGTAAGTTTTCTAAAATACTTTAATTATATTTTTTAAAATGTCCTTCCAGTTCGCACTCAGTGTGCTTATGTTTATATGTGATGTTAATAATACTTGGCATTGTGAAATTTCATACAAAACTTCCAATACAAAAATAAAAAAATTTTCTAACTTTGTTCTAAATGTCAAAAACTTGTTCTGTAAATGAAACAAATGGAAACAATTGTTGTTTTGCAGATTTCCGCGGAAGGTGAAACAACAGTTGTTGCACTTTGTTTCATTTACAGAACAAGTTTTTGACATTTAGAACAAAGTTAGAAAATTTTTTTATTTTTGTATTAGAAGTTTTGTATGAAATTTCACAATGCCATAATACCTTAAAATATGTGGAGAATGTGGAATCAATTATGGATGGCAAAATGGTTCGAAATTGTGGATTTTAAAATTTTTTCCCTTTTTTATTTTTATCATTTCTCGTAGATTGTTTTATAAATTTATTCAAAAAAATTTTTAAAATTTATTTTTATCAATTTTCTTATCCATCTAAATGTATAATGTTTAAAAAAGCACTAAGCTTACCTGAAATCGGTAAAATGTGCCATCGTTTTTCACTGTCAAAATGTGATCATCAATGGGAAAAAGATAGCCATGTGATGAGATTAAATGTGCCAAATGCAAGGCTTCAATGGCGTCCTCGACGTCAAGTTTGCGCACTATCCACTGGATCAAATCAGTGCCGGTGAAAACACTTGGAATCTTGGACATGAAACTTTTGACTGTTCGGATGGTCACACCGGAGCCCGAGTCGTCTTGCATTTTTTCGATTATGATCTCGATTTTTTTGTAAAGCAATTTGTTTGGTGTTTCATCAATGCTGACCCAAGGACTGACTCCGTTGAGATAGAGCAAAGGCGCTGGCACTGATATCGTGTTGATCAGGCTCGACGTAGAATTGTTGGTCGAGCCGAGCTTGGTCTGAGTCAGTTTGATCGAATCAGTATTTTGAGTCAAGCCGCTTTTAAGCGTGTTCTGATTCAGACGATTCGAACTCATTTAAAATTAAGACAACAAAAGAGAATGAGCAAAAAAAATTTTTTTTTGATAGTTTGATGATGAGATACTTTAGAAAATGATATGATTCGATTGTACACTTTTTGAGATCTTTAGTCTATTTTTTGGACGCATTCTATACAAAAAATTAAAATTTTAATTTATTTCCTTTACATTTAAGTTATTTATTTAATATGGAAATAAATTGCGTTTTATTTAATTATCGGAATTGGGTTCCTTTTCTCTCTCTCGCTTTCTCTCTCATTTATTTTTAATCTAATTTAAAATTAGTTTAGAAAAAAAATGTGCACGTACTATCTAGATATGCTTGTGAACAGAAGCAAATAAATTTTGAATAAAATAACACTGCTTTTGCTCGTGTCATTATTAGGCTTTTAAATGAGCCCATTTTTTACTAATAGATCCTAAAATGTCGTTTAAATTTGCAATTGGAATTTTTTTCGACTACAAAAATTTCTCTAAATGAGAGGAAGTTTTAGTGTGACAGCCTTTTTTTAATTAAAATAATTTTTTGAACACTTTGACGTGATTTTGTCAAAGCGTCTAATTACTTTCATAGCAAAATTAAAATTATTAATGATTGAAAAAATTCCTAAATTTCAAAAATGAAAGTCAAAATTTTTTGAAAAATTCTGATAACAATTTTTGATATAACCTTTTCAAATTTTTAGTATTTTTATGATTGTATGCACTTTTTTGAGCAAAAATTTTAAATTTATTATTAAATAAACTAAAAAAAAGTTGAGCATCTCTTAATAAGTTTTTTTGTCAACTCACATGGGGTTGTGAAGTTCGTTTCAATTCGATCTTTTCAATTCAGAAAAATTTGAATAACTTTGTTACTAAAATAGATAATTTAGTTCTGTAAAATGCTTAATGTTTAAGCAACTTTGCTTAATCCCAAAATATATGTCTGCAAAAACTCTGCAATGTAATTGCACAGTTGATTAGAATACTTTTTAATGGCGTGCAAAATGCAGAAAATTGCAGAGTACTTTGCAGACTTATTTTACTGCATTAAGCAAATTTGCTCATAATTAAGCATTTTACAGAACTAAATTATCTATTTTAGTAAAAAAGTTATTCAAATTTTTCTGAATTGAAAAGATCGAATTGAAACGAACTTCACAACCCCAACTCACATTAACAAAACGAGATTTTTATTTTATTTAAAAGAAAATATAACACAAGTCTGATTTTAAAAATGGGGAAAATTAGAAAATTTATCAATTAAATCATCAATCTTGTACTTTTCCTTAAAATACTTTATTTAGAAATTTTTTTCTAACCAAATCTGGATGCCCTATGTTACCTTTCAAATGACAGCTAACAACAAGTTGACAACACATAATAACTACAATTGCTTTTTTATGGCAACTAAACATGGTTCTTCAAGAACCTACTTTGAAGAAGTCTTAATTTTTTAATTTGACAAAAATTTAAATATTTTAACATTTTTAAATTTTCATTTTTTAAATGGCATTGTGAAATTTCATAGAAAACTTCCAATTCAAAAATAAAAAATTTTTATATTTCTTGTTCTAAATTTCAAAAACTGGTTCTGCAGATGAAACAAAGTGAATAAACTTTTGTTTCACCTACTGCGGAAGTCTGCAAAATCTGTGCAAACTAATTTTGGTTTTCTTAATAATTTTAATACTTCCCCAAAAGGTGAAACAAAAGTTGTCCCACTTTGCTTCATTTACGGAACCAGTTTTTGACATTTAGAACAAAAGTTATGAAAAAATTTTATTTTTGTATTGGAAGTTTTATATGAAATTTTACAATGCCATTAAAAAATGAAAATTAAAAAAATGTTAAAATATTTAAATTTAAACTTCAAAAACAGGCAAACACCCAAAAGTCCTATCACAATGGCTTTTTTTATTTTTTAATATTTTTTGTGCAATATTTCAGAAGATTGAAAATAAAAAACTTATTTATGAAAATCCAAAATTTTTTTAGATATTGCACAACAAATAAAAAAAATAAAAAATTTAAAAAATGTAAAATTATACAAGAACAAGTCCGTATTAGGGCTTAAATTTATATAACACTTTGGTTATTGTGTTAATTTGCAAAATTCCTGACTGTACTGTAAATTTTCTATCTTGGCTTGGTATAATTCTAAACCATATTTAAATTTATCGGAAATATATTTTTAGGAGAAAAGTTGGTTCAATTCTATAGGCCCTACAACCAATTCATTTAGAGAATTTAAGACTTTTTGTGCACCTTAAATTTTTATCTCTACAACTTTTACCCATTGGTAAGCCAAAAATCACCAAAAAGAAAGATCATGTGATCAACTCATTTATTTAATTAAAAAAAAAAATTTTCCTGTTTTAAAAATAATTCTTTTTTTATTTTATTTATTTTTCATTACCTTATATTAATTGATAACAAAAAAGTATTAAATAAATACTTGAAAATTAATAATTATTGTTTATTAAAAAATTTAACTGATTAATAATTAATGAAAATAAGTCTGCAAATGACTTTTGGTCTAGATAGAAATTATAAAAAAAATTCTTGAAAAAAATTTTTTTGTTCAAAACTGACCAAAAGAGTCGACCTAAATGCTTCTAACGATTTTTCATAAAAAAATATTTTTTTGCGTTTTCATTTTAATAAATTTAATATCGGTTGTAATTAAAAAAATCTATGTAATTTCTTTTTTTTGCCAAAAAATAGCCTGAACGCCTTTCATAACTAAAATTTTTTAAACCTAATATGACAAGTGCTTAATCTAAAAATTTTGTGTAACATGACTAAAATTCATTATATTTATAATTATATAAATATTCATCTACACCATCGAATTTGCTTATCTCGCATTTCATTATTTCGAATCTATTTTCGCTCCAATTGATGATTTTTTTCTTCTGGTTCTAAGCATAAATATCTCGAAAATATCAAAATTTCAGTAAAAAACTCAAATAAAAGCGAATAAAACTATCAAACTCGGTTAAGTTCTATTTATATAATTTAAATTTAACATTTTTGAAATGAGCTAAAAAAATTAGTTAAGCTTGTTATAATTCTGGTTGAGCTAATGAAAATAGTTTAACTAAGCTCTGTGCATTTTAATTAATTATTTCTATTATTTTTGTTTTTAGATGTGACTTAAATCTAAATGTGACTTTAATTTTAGTTCTTCCCAAAGGAGTTTTAATAAAAAAATTTGTTTCAGATTATTTAAGTGAGAAAGAAAAAATTTGCTCGGCAAAATTGATCCTATTTCTTCTGCATATCTGACTATATACCATTATATTTTAGTATTTTACATTTTAAAGATTACTGCAACTTCACATAGCATCCATTAGATCACAGTATTTTAAACAAACTTTATCACTTTGAATGAATCCAGGTGGTTTGGGAATAAAAAATTTTAAAAATACGAAACCAAAAAAATTTCGAGACAGGTTTTTTTTTTCAATCGATTAGAGAACGTTGTAACTAGAGGCTTAATCTAATTTATTAAAAATTAAAGTCTTAATAATTGTTTATCATTTATCTAAATAAAGATAAACGTTTTTTATTTAAGTTAAAAATTATCTAGAGATTTTTAAGATAAATTTATAAAAATTGAAAATTGTCTAACTTCTCTTGGAGGTGACGCCAGTTGTGCCGAATGTAATCTATAATAAGAGATGCAACTTAAAGAGTCTGCTCATCTTTTTAAATGTGTTAAAAGGTTTTGTCTGCCTTTTTAGAGAATTTGAATTATTTTGTTTTAATTATTTAACAATTATGTAAATTAATTTTATATGATCTTGAGAAAAAAATAAAATTTCTTGTCAACGCTTCAATTTTTTGTGTGATCTCGAGTGAAAATGATCCTTGAGAAAAAAATTTAATAAATTTTTATCAAAAGACCCCAATTTTAATTTCAGTTAAATTTTTAAAATCATATTTTAAACCATAAGCCTTATTTATGTGAAAAAGTAGTTATATAAAAAATTATATTTTAGAGAAATTAAATTTTAAAAGTGCTGCAAATCAAAGTCAAGCTGCTGCCCTACTAAAGAGATTAAAGAATATCTCGTTTTCAAAACGAAGTTTGAAAAAAATTATTAAATTTTCAAATCTTCATATTACTATAAGATATATTATCACACTATGTAACACACTTATCTATTTTTAAGCTGTCTATTTTTAAACAATAATCTTGAAATAATTTATTTTTAGACACCTCTTGAACAAAATTTTGAAAGCTTATTTTATTAAAAAATATCGGATAGAACTTGAGAATACTTTGAAAAATTATTTGTTAACGGCTAATTAGATATGTAAAAGAAAAATCGAGAGTTATCTAGCTTTCATTTTAAATAAAGAGAATATACAAAAATTTTAAAAATTACTAAATAAACTAAAATGCTACAATTCTGCCTAGAAAAAGAAAAAAATGAAAAATCTTCAAAAGCTATAAAATTTTTTATTTGGATGAATTTTCAACAAAAAACAACAGAACTTAGCCTAAATGATTAATAAATGAATAATAGCTACCAAATTAAATGATACAAGCTTTCGAAATTGGATGAGTTTGAAATTAATGGCGCTCAATGATAACTTTCACTTTTAAAGCAGAAAATCTTCAAAAAATGTATAAATGAGAGGGGTTGTTACAAATGAATTAAAATGAAATATATTCCTATTTGCATAAAACAAACTAATTAAATAAAATAATTAGAATTATAATTTAAAATTTTTTAATTTTCAGTAACTGTTAAAATTTGTGCCAAAAAAATAAAAAAAATTTAATATGTCACATTAAAATGTCCACTTCAATCAATTAATTAAAAAAATTAATTCTTTTTTTCAATTCAAAAATGATAGATTTAGAAATCGAAAAATTTTAGCTTCATTAATTTAATTTATTTTTAAAGATATGACTCAGAAATGTCAGCTTCTTGAACGCTAAACGCCTTTCTTCCAGCATAAAAATTTGTAATTTTTATTCCAAATAAAAAGTAAATAAATTTTTTTTAGAAATTTAAATGAAAATTTTACTTAAAATTACTTTTTTGGAATCATTATCATTTTAGTTTTTAAGTAAATAAGAATAAAAATTGTAATTGTGAAATTTCATATTAAACTACCAATTCAGATTTTTTAAAACTTTTGTACTAAACGTCAAAAACAAAGTGAAACAACTTTTGTTTCACCTACCGCGGAAGTCTGCAAAATTTGTGCAAATTAATTGCGGTTTATTTTTAATACATTTAAATAGGGTGCAATTTTGCATATTTTCCACAGAACCAGCTTTTAACTTTTAGAACAAAAGTTATAAAAATTTTTTATTTTTGTATTGGAAGTTTTGTACGAAATTTCACAATGGCAAAAAAAATTATCAAAATTAATAAATGAAAAAAAAATACTTTTTTGCTTTGCCTTTCTTTTCCTTAAACTTTGATTCTTTAGATATTTTTTGAATTGATAACTCTTCATAACTTAGTTTCCAATTTTTTTTTTTAAATTATTTGAGCTATGTAGTATTTCAATCATGATTTGAGATATCACATATTTTACAGAGATAATATTTTCTTAGGATAAAACACTTTGTAAAATTTCATGTTGAGATTATTATTTCTATGTTGTTATTCTATTCTAATATTCGTTTTCCTAATTTTTTTTGAAGGCTACAAGTGCCAATTTATTTCACTTAATAAATATTTATAGCTATCTTATCTATACTTGAGTAAAAAAACAGGCATTCACCTAAAACCTTTATCGACTAATTTTAGTTTAAACGTTATAAAAACTTGTTAAATAGCTTAATGATTTTTTTTAATTGAAATATAAAAATCTCAAATAAGACATTCAAAATTTTTAAAGTTTATCACACAAACAATTTGACCAGCAATTTTTCATCATATATTTTTGTGAGATGATGCTTCTTTAACTCAGCAAAAATTTTCACAAAATACCCCAAATAATCCGACTTATTATAATTATCTCAACAATATTTCTAAAAAATCACCATTTTAATTAAAAATAATAAAAATGACAAATGATTAATAAATTAAATTTTTAATTTTTAGAACAAAAATATAGATATCCTATAAAGAGAAAATAAAAAGTCAAACAAGTGTAAAAGTTAAATATCAAGAAATATTCGATGAACATGACATTGATTAAAATTTTGGAATTTTTTTAATTTAAATAGAATTTTCCATTTTTCAATTAAGTCTATTTTTAATTTTTAAAGAAAACATTGATCATTATCTCTGAATAATTAATGTACAAAAATTGAATTAAAATAATGGATAATTTTTAAATTTCCGTGTCATTCCAGAATAAAAAATTTTCCGAATAAGCAAAAGTGCCGATACAGATTTTAAAATTAAAATTTACTAATTTAAAATTTTTAGATTAATTTTTGTTTGACTTTCACAGAAAAATAAAATTTTTGTAATAAAATTTATGTTTAGCGATAAAAATTTTTGTATTTATTTTTCTGTTGCCAAAATCTTTTAACAAAATCCTAGGTCCTTTTATTCTAGTAGACTTTAACTGGAGCAGAATTTTGAATGAAATTTAACCTTAAACTAGCACTAAAAATAAGTTTTCAATTCATTTGACTAGGTTTTTTCAATGAATTTTTTTAGGAAAAATTAAAATAAAAAATTAATATTATGGTAAAAAATTTTTTTATCGTAAATAATAGAAGTTTTGAAAATTCAATAATATTGGTGATTTTTTCAGAATTATTGATGAATAATAAAAAAACTCCAAAATTATTTCCTAAATACTTTTAGGATTCTAAAAAATTATGTTCATATTTTAATTATGATTTATTAATAACATTTTAGAAGGTGAACAGACTAATAGTAGATGAATTTTGACTCGCTAGATGGTGTCTCCAAATCTATTGAACTATGTCTGAACGACCAAAAATTTAAGAACTCAAGAATTTTACCAAATCGGCCCATTCAACCTAAGTGAGTTTAATTTTGTCTAGATCAATCTTAATTTTTCCATTCTTATTTGAAATTATTATCTAATGTTTTATCTTATTTAAATTGATTCTGTTATTCAATTTTTTTACTATCGTTAACTATTTTACTCTTATTTTTTTACTTCTCTTGATTAAATTTAGTAAATTTCAGCTACATTTGTAGAAGTTTCCAAGCCCGGTTATTTTTAAAATGCCAAAAATTTTGTAATTAAATAAAAAGACACAAAAAATACTTTTGAAATTTAAAGATTTTTAACACAATAGAGAATTAAAAAGACGATTTTCGGAAAATAATTATTTTAGTGAAGATTTAGTCATGGTTTAAAGCTTTAAATATGGCCAGCAATTTTTCATAATCTGATCGAACTTTTTATTCTATTTAGTATCAGTAACTCAACAAGGCTACTTTGACAAAAAGAAAGAATTTAGATTTATTTACGAGCTCATTTACATTCACATCTCTCTTGAGAAGAACTTGTCAATCTAGAACCAATAAAAGGGATAAGGAAAAAAATTAAAAATCAATAAAAATTGAAAATAAATAATAACACTCAAAATTAACAACTTAAACGCGAAAATATTTGATATTTATCTTTGCAAAATTAAAAAAAAAAGACAATTGGCTCCAATTTAATAAATATTTCAACAAAATAATTGTCTCACTTTCAAATTTATTGAAAACACATCGTGCGACAAAACTAGATCTTTTTTATTAATTTTAAATTTAAATAATTAATTTTTATCGCTAAACATAAATTTTAATACCTAAACCAGACAATTTTGACAGTTCTCCTGATGCAGCTCATTTTATTCTCATTATTTTATTTTAAGGTGATCATTCAAAATTTAATAAATTATTTGAATTTTATTTCCATGTTAAGATTTGACCAAAACAGCACCGTTTTGTGAGGTCATTAAGATAAAAAAATGATCAAAAAAATATTTCTAATAACATCCTGTTTTTAACTTTTAGCTAGAGTTTCGTTTAGCTAGCAAGTTAAACTAAGTGTTTTATAAATAAACCCCCAGAGTAAGGGCTTAGGGTAAATAAAAATCTAATTGAATCAAATAATGTTTGCTTAAATGATCATTAATTAAATATGCCATGAGCTAATAAAAACTGCAGATGATGTCATTGATATGTTTAACAAGCAGCCAAAACAAATTCAACAGGGTGGCTTTTAAAATTAATTCAAGTATTATGCCAATTTTTTCCTTTCTCCAAACACAAACAACAATCGCTAAAAGTTAATTGCATTGTCAAACAAATTTATGTTTTAAATTAAATTAATTTCGATTTAATGCTTGATCTATTTGAATTTTTTTCAAAAAGCCGTACACTAGAGACATTCAATTATCTAATCGATTTTTTAAATAATTTTTTTTTTAAACTTTTCAAATTTCCTTCTGAAATTTTCAATTATCATAAATTTGAGAATAAAATTAAATATCATAAAACTGCTACTTCTTTTCAAATCGGACCTAGCGGGTCCTTAAAGATAATTTTTTAGAGACCTTTTTTAATAAAAAATACACAAAATAATGGAATATCAATAACTAAAGAAACAATAACAATCTTGAATAAAGTTTTAAAAAATGAACAATTTATGTATTCATTAAACGCAAATTTGATTATTCAAAAATTAATAATTAATAAATATTTTTTTTATTAAATTTAATTAATTAAAAAATTTAAGTTTGAAATTTAAAAATGAACTATGTATTGAGGCATGAAAATTTGCTTTAGAAGTTATTATCTTTAGAGAGTATGATAACATTAAATCTCTTGTAAAAATTTATCTAAAAAATTTTAAGTTTGGCTTTCGAGATAGAAGACAAAAAGGGCTCCTAATAAATGCACCCGCATGATTTTTGAAGAAAATCTAAAAAAATTACCTCTTGGTGTTCAAGTCTAAAAAAAATTATTTCTGAATAAACTCTTTTAAAAATCTTTTTAATAATTTCGTCGAGCCTGTAAATGGATTAGATCAATTTTTATTAACCATTCGTTAGTTAAGCTTTCTAATTATTATATTTTCAGGACCAAAATTATAACTTTAAAATCTGAACCAGTTTCTTATTTATTTTATAGATTTTATCGATCAATTGACAGAAAATTTTCAATTAATTATCAAAATAAATAAAACAGCTTTTTAATTTTTTTTAATTGAAAAAAAAATAAAATAATCATTTTTAAAAATTATGACCAGCAAAATATTTGAGAAATTCTAATTTTGGTCAGGAAAATATAACAATCACATCTTCTTCCTTATAAACGCTACTTCATTCCACATTTATTAATAAAGATTCAATGAAAAAAATTGTCTTACGATAAAAAAAACTAAATTTATTTATTGAATATCATATGAATTTAAAAATTTTTCAAAATTTCTAATGTTATAGTCCTTACCATTTCTATCTTAAGAAGTAAAAAAATATAATTTAAACATCTTTTTTTTAATTAATTATTTTAAAATAACAGTGAAAGGAATTAAATTAGCCAGGACGATCTTAAAAATTAAATAAACCAATGTTGGTGATATATTTTGAGAAAGAGAGATAAACAGAGAATTTGTAACGACTGGAAAAATAAAAACCAATTTTTTTCTCATTAATAAATTAATTTTAATCTAATTTTGTTGTATAACTTAAAATTATGTTCTGAAAAAAATTGGCAACAAATTAGAGTGTAACAACAAAAAGGCTGAATAAGAAAATAAAAAAAATATTTACTCTGTCCCGAAGGCCAATTAAGGCTAAAATTCAAATTATACGGAAGCTTTCGGCTTCAAAAATTTATTCCAGTCAAATTATGGCTGATTTTTAAAATAAAAAATATATAAATAAAATAATCTCTTTCTAACACATAAAAAAAACACGTTGAAATTTTTAATTTTAAAAAATTCCAATATTATCTCAGTCTGTGAGAGGAAATAATGAAAATATTTTAATTAAATTAAAATGTGATCGTGCTACGCTGCAAGAGCACATTGTTCCATTTCACTATTATCAAAGGTGCTAGCAAAAGGAAACATAAGCTGATGTGCGTCTCAATTGCGTCATTTTCATTAAAACTCTAAGCAAAATAAATCAATTAGAAGAGAAATTTTTTTTAGAATTTTAGGAAAAACTTCAATTGTTGCCATTAAAATCCAATTTTAATCCTTGACAGCATATGAAACTAATAAAATTATATTATCTTGAGTTTTTGTTTTATTTTAAATCAATATTTGATAAGTTTAGAACTAAAGAAAAAAATGAAAAAAAGATGAAGAAAATCAAATTTACAATTTATTCAAATGAAAAGAGAGAGGAAAAAATGAGAACTCATAATTTCGAGTAATAATTTATATTGCCGTGAGTGGTTGTTATAAATTAATCAAGATGAAAAAATAATATTTGCACGAAATAAATCCTTAAGATACAAGTCCTAGTTTTATTAACTTGAAAAATATTTAACAATCATTTTTAAAACTTGTTTTTTTTGTTCAGAATCGGCTTTGCATCTGAAACATCATCGACAGATTTTTCTCTTTTTCATATCATTGTTAAAAAAACACGGCATTAGCTTGGGTACAAAAAATTTTCCAATAAAATAAAAAATATTTTATGCTAATCCTTGTTTGATTAAATTCGAAGCGGGCTGAGCTCTCCAAATAAAAAATAAAAAGCAAGATGAGTACACATTTCCAAAATTATGATTTTGTTCCTCTTGTTAATTCCTCTTGTTAAAGCGAAAAATCAATCATAATATCAATTCTGAAATCATGCCTTCTTTAGCATAATAAATACATTTATCAGGGCTCCTGGTGTTTATAAAAAATTGTACCTAATAGACTTCAATAAAAAAATATCAAACTTTTTTTCTAAAAGTTTAAAATTGAATGTGTAAAATGTATCAATATCACACAAAAATAAATGAATATTCATCAAAATAAAACAATTTTTGAGCGCAAAATTTTTATTAACTAAGAGTAAAAAGTGCTGATTACAATTAAAAAAGTTGTTCAGCAATTTTTCTTTTTAATTTTAAACTTAAAAACACAAAAACTAAAATATTTGAATTCTTTCATTATAAGGATCAAAATTTAATAAAAACTCAAATGATTTTCCGAATTTAAAAACTTTTTTTATTCTGATTTGAAATCAGAGTATTTTGAAATTTCAAAAATTTTCTTATCATCTTTGATTAGATAATTTATTTTTCTCTTGCTAAAAAACAGTTTGAAACTGAACCTGATTCTGATGTACAATATTCAATTATTATAATAAATCAGTCGCTAAATAAGTCGTCAATAAAATTTCAATAAAAATTTTTTTTCATATCAGCATTGATTAGATAAAACAATTTCCCCTTACTTCAAGGCAAATTAGAATAGCAAATCCAATGTAAAATTGCAAAATTTTCAAATTAAAAATGATAAAAAAATTACGATTAATTATTTTTTAATTTAAAAAATATTTTTTGCCCATTAAAATCAAACATTTCTCCAAACTTTGGAATAAAATACAAATACAGATTGATCCTCAATTTATTTTACATAAATTCTTACAATTCACAATTTATTTTAATTAATAGGCTCTAAAAAACCCTTTTCGGCCTTAACGTTAAAAATATTTCTCAAGCAAAAATTGTTAATTTTAAAATTGTTGATTAAATATTTGATTAAAAACAAAGCTTTCGAAATTGATTAAATTTATTGAGAAAAATGAATATATAAAAGCTGATGTAAAATTTACAGAATCATATATTTATTATCTCAAAATTATTCAGCGAAGATAGGATCAGGTAATTTTTTTAAATTTGATTGTCATTTACTGAAGACTGTTCAGTTTAAAATTTTTGCCTTGATATTTTTTTGAATTGCTTTTTTTAAACTTTTGCACAAAAACAGTTATTTATAATTCTGCATCAACTAGAACTTAAAAAAGGATCCATCTGTTGCAAAAATGTTCTAAATATAGCTTTGTTTTTTGACCATATTTTATAGCATGGCTTTTTCCTAAATAAAAAAATATTTTTAAAGTGAAATGTGAAAACTTGGTAAAAAAATTACAGTACAAAAATAATAAAGTGAAATATACATTTTTAAATAATTCGAATTAAAATATTTTTTTGTTACAATAATATGTAAAAATTAAAAAAAAAATATCATGAATATGCTTGGTATGCTCAAGAAAACATTTGTGTATTGGGATGCTCAATCGTTTTTGCAGCTTTACAAAACATATGTTAGACCGCATCTAGAATACTGTGCACCTGCCTGGAATCCTTATTTAAAGAAGGATATATTTAGACTTGAACAAGTACAAAGACGAGCAACGAAGCTTGTTCCACAAATGAAAAGTCTAAATTATGAGTCAAGACTAGCTAATTTGGGATTAGAAACCCTAAAAGAAAGACGAGAGCGTGATTCAATTTTATAAAATTCACAACAAATATAATCATGTCAATTGGTATTACGATGCGGAACTTATGAGTTCAGTGAATAATGAAGGACCAAGTGGAGGAGTAAGGGGAACAAAGCATCGCATTTGCTCGCAGCTAACAAAATGTGAAGCAAGTTTCCTTCACATTTTGTTTGCTATCAAACCGAGTAGTGAAAAAATGGAATGTGCTGCCAACGTCGGTTGTCACAGCAAGTTCGATCAACCAGTTCAAAAACAGACTGGACAATGTCGGTAGAAATTAAAAAAATGAAAAGTCTACTTTAGCGGGACTACGTTAGTCTTCCTGCTATAATAATAATAATAATAAGAGGAAAGCTACTACAAGCAACGCTTGTGGAGATGTCTTGCAAAGGAAGACCTCTATGGCTGCTTTGTCAATTTAGTTAAACCAAACTTGACCGTAGAATATTAACTATTATTATTATAATTATCAAATTTAGTTTATCTATTCTTTAATAAATGTCCTAAGTTTTCACATTTCATTTAAAAAAAAATTTTAAAAAACAAAAAACCTTAAATTATGGCTTGAAAAGAATGATTCATGCTAATAAAAATATGAAAGTTTATGTAATGTGTCTTTTGTTGATCATTGTATGACCCGAAAATTATCCAAGATCCTAGTCTCTTAACACATAGTAATGCAACAATTTTTCAACTTGTATTGAAAAATTTCAATTGAAAGTTTGATTAAAAATTTTCACCAGATTTTGCAAGAGCAATTTTATTCAAATTTTAACAAAACCAAAACTATTTTCAGTAAGAATGACATATTTGAAGAAAATGACACAATAATCAATTTAGTTTTCATTTACGTTGCCTAAAACTCCAAATAAAAGCTTTTTATTTTTGCTTCCTGCTTGTATAATCTCAAAAGACGCTTAAAGACACGTTATATCCAGATGAGTAGAAACCTTATTTTGAAACTATCAATTAATATTATTTGTGTGAGTTTGGTAAACTTCCAAAATAGAATAAAATTCAAAAACGTTTTAACTAGGTTGAAAAGGATAATTGTTCCATAGTCCACGCCAGAACCAATTTTTTAAAAACCAAACTGTGAAAAAAAAATTATCTTAACATCAGATTCTAAATGTAATTACTTTAAAAAAAAATCAATATAAATTTGAAAAAATTTCCAAAAAACATTCGATAATATATTGAGATATTACTCAATAATTATCATTTCCTAGAAAAATACGAACTTAAAAATATTAAAAAAAATTGACATGATAAATAGTTTAAAAGACAATTGTAACTTTTCATTAAAATTTTTTCTAGGTATTCAATATTCTTTATTCGTAAATAAACAAAGTAAAAATTGACATTCAATTAATCATGATGTTTTAAAGATAAATAAGACTTGATTGACACAGTCACTCCAAAAATTCTAAAAAAATCAAAAAAACCCAAGTTCTGATCTAAATGGATTAATTCGGCAAAAACTTTTATATTTTTAGGGAAACTCGATGAACTTAAGGAAAAAGGAACAAGAATTTATTTAAGATTTTTAATTAACATAATACTTGATTTTAGGTATTTTATTTTTCTGATCCTTTTTTATCCTCTAGCTTAAAAGAATAAGAAAAAATTAAATCAAATAATTTAGTTTGATTGAGTAAAAAAATCACCCATATAGCAGAATTTTATTTTTTTGGTTTAATGCTATGTGCTCGGAAGAATGACCAAAAAGAGGTCTTACAAAAAATATTTATTAACTTTTAATTAATTCCTTGTTTAAATAAAACAGAATCTTGTTTTTTCTGCTAGTTACTTTAACTAAATTTAATCAAATTGCATCAGTCTTTTGAAATAATTAACCTAAGTTAAAAAATAAAAATTTTTTTCAAATAATAAAAAAAAAGTTCTGAATTTACATGATTGTTTTTTTATTTTAGGCAAAAATATTGGAATTTAATTGATTAAAACATAAAAAATCGTTTTCCAAAAAACATGTTTAGAATTTATACTAATTAAAAAAAGTGAACTCGGTTTAAATCTGTCGTTTGATGAACAGATTTTAACTTTGTCGGACAAAAGATAAAATTTTTTAATTAAGAAAAAAAATAACAAAATAATTACACTTTCTTTAGTTGAAAAAACTAAATATAGAAAAAATTTTTTTTGAAAAAACCAAAAAAAATTGGCAAACTTTCCAAAAAAAAATGTTAATTGGGAATTTAATACAAAAAATTCGATCTAAAAATAAATTAGTTTATTTGGATGAATCCGGGTCTTTATATTGTTGATTAACTTTTAGTAACTACTAAATCTTTAGTAACTTGAGTCTTAAACTTTAAGAGCTATCTCGAAAAGTAAACATCAGAAAATTAAGCATTTTTTCAGAATTAAGAACGAAGCAAGATACTCTCATTAATTGAGATAAATAGGCTTTACTCTCTTTCATAGGAAGGGAGAAGGGTTGGGAAGTGCTCTGGTCAAAAAGGTGACTCAACTCTTCTATTAAAGCTAAAGAACCTAAACTGAACTAGCAAGCAAGCGGAAGCCAAAAGCTTCCTTAAGAACAGAACCGTCCAAGTAAGAAAAAGAAAAAGCTAGAAACTCATAAAATAAAAACTCAAATTCAGCAAATAAGCGCTTTCATCATTAATAAAACAAAAACATGGCAGGCAACTTCAACTAGATTTTTTCTAAGGATGAATTACAATAACGAATATAAAATTTAGCTAGATTTGGAAAATAAGTAAATTTGCCTGGAGATTCATCTACCATTTCTCGGCATTCAATTAGACTCTTAATTTTTGAAATAAAAAAAATGTTAAAGTAATCGTAGTCGTACTTAGAGCTAAAAATTGTTTTTGTAACTAAAATTAATTTACTTAAAAAAATTTAAAATAACTTATTATAAATAAACATCTTTTTAGATTAAAAAAAATTTTTTTCATAAAAAAATCTTTTTTGTTATAAGAATTATTTTCAATTTAATTTTTACACCAATTCTAAAATGCTTGATTTGGAAAGTGAATGCCAAAGTAATTTTATTGACAGAATGGACAGAAAAGTAATTACTAGAAAAAGATTAAGACCAAAAAGAAAGAAAAAGCGCCGAGTGTTTTGGAACAAATAAATAAAAAAAATAACTTTCCATTTGAAATCATTTTTAATGATTAAAAATAAATTTTATTTTCTAGCTTTTGTTCGAATAGTTCAGCATTCGTTCTCTAATCTAATAAGATTTATCTAATGTAATATTTTTTATTGCTTATTTTTTAAAGTTATTTGAATTATTTCTAAAAAAAAATATTATACAAAAATAATTAAATAAGTAAATTGAATAAGTAAGTTTTTATCTAAAATTAATCTTTATCCTATTATAACCTACTATTTAACAATTTATTTTTAAATCACTCTTGTAGTGAAATGTGAAACAATTTTGGACTTCAAATCTTTATAGCAGCCTATTTTGTACATTTTCGACATTTATGATATGTACCAATGTTCGGTGTACAATTTAAATTTTGATAATTGAAATTTACGTAAATTTTAATGATCAAACTAACAAAATATATTTTGATTAAAATTTTCGTAAAAAATGGAAAAAAGAACGGATTTTTGCAATTTTTAAAAAAAAACATTATCCTTTTTTATGTACAGCGGTAATTTGATACAAGTATTTTACCATAATTTACGTTAATTTCCGTAATTTGACAAAAATTCCCGATAAATATAATTTAAATTTTTCAATTTTTTTTTTATTATTGAAAAAATATTGGATAATCTTTGGCAAAATTTGGAAAATTTTTGTAAAAAAGAGTTATCAAAAAGAGAACGGCCAAAAAATAAAAATTAAATTGATAAACTTGATTGATTTGATTTTCAAAATTCAATAAAAAACTGCGCAATTTGTTACAGAAAAAATATTCACCCTTTCTTAGAGTGATGTCAAATTAAGAAGATGCTTAAAAAGCATGTCACAACTCATAGAACTACAAGTTTATAGCAAATAACTCTTAATTCATTGCAAATGTTTGATCGGCATAAATAAAGCTTCGTGGAAGTTAAGCAGCAGATTCTCTTTCTTATTAATAAAACATTTATATTTATACAAGCAAACTATCAAATACAAAAGTCGAGCTGCAAATTTGAGAAAATTTTTTAAAAAGAAAGTTTAAATTTTGATTTCTATTGTAATAAACATGATATTTTCAAAAAAATCGATTCTTTAATGAAGTATCATGCAACATGCTTCTTACCTTGTTTAAGATAAAAAAAGGCTTTTTAAAAATTTTGCCGACACCATCATTTAAATCAAAAATGGAATAAATTAAGAAGCTAAAAGTTATGAAAACACAATTTTTTTTGGCATCTGAAAAGCTGGGTCTTAGAAAAACGCTTTGCGTAATTTCGATAAAAAGTTGTATTCTAAAATGAATGGAACTATTAAAAAAAGAAAGCTTGTTTGAATGATGATAGATTTGTGGAATTAAAGATTATAAATTTAATTGAGTGCGCTTGTTTCTGATGCATTTGCTTAAGCAAACTCTAAATGGAAAAATATTACATTACGCAATAGCTTTGATTTTCTCTCAAAAATCAAAAATACATGTTTTCTACTGCCGAAATTCTTTATCCTCTAGAAGATATCTAAGTCTGAATCAAGCCCCAGGCACGTAAATAGATAAATTTTAGAAAATAATTGAAATTGATTTATGGAAGAAAATTTCTCTAATTTCTGCTTTCTAGCCGGATATATGAATTTTGATTAATTTAATTCTTTGACAAATTATTTGCTTTAAGAAGGTTGAATATATTTCATTTTTTTAATCACTCAAAAATTCAATTTTTTTCTATTTCCTAATCACTAATTAGTTTTTATTCCTTTAATACAGTAAAGTTAACAAAAAGTATCCGGAGTAAAAAATGAATGCAGCTCATAATTATGATTTAATTGAATTTATGAAATTTAAATGACATCAACAACAAAAAACAAAACGATTTCTATTGTTAAACTCAAATGTTGACTATTATTTGATCTTATTCTCTTGGTTTAAATTTTTTTATTATTCATTAATATCATTAGATAAAATCATATTTTTTTTTTATTTCCGATTTTTGAATAAAAATGTATTTCGCTTTTATTTTATTAATTTAGGTTTTATTTCAAAATTTGTTCAAGTTTAAGAATCTAAGTCTACAATTTATAAAAAAAATCGATTTTCAAAATTTTTGTTCCTTTTATCTTTATTAAAATGCTGTGATTTAAAATAATTTTTCTTAATTATTAATCAATTTTTTAACTGGAAATATTCATTTTCCAAAAGTTAATACAAATTCAAATTTAAAAATTTGCTTCTAAAGAGGATATTTTTATGTGTAATAATAATAAGGATTATTATTAAATGGGTATTTATATTGATTATTTGGATGCCAAAAAGGTGCTTGTTGGTGCATTTTAACCATTCATTTTCTATAATTTTTTGCAAATTCGGCGTTGTCAAAAGTTTAAATGATTTCCCAAATCAGAAATTTTCTTGTCTTCTTTTGAGAAACATGGACTGTTTTCTACATCTCTACATTGTTTGCTTCATGGCATTCATTCATTTGCATCTTCACCTGAATATGTAATCAGGTGAACAAGCCATGATTTATTTTTTACAGATTAAAAAAAAACTAAAAAAAACAATTTTGACTCATATTTACAAATATTTAATATTTTTTTAATTTGTCTAAGTGAATAATAAGATTTATTAATATTCTAAATGCCAAATTTTGGCTTAGCGTTGAAAGTCGCTTTCATAGTGTTTTTACTACTAAATAAATTTTTAATTTTACAATTTTTTTATTATACACTCATTTGATTTATTTATACCCCAATCAAATAAATAACTTCTCAATAATTTTACTTTACACTTATTTATTACCGTATTCTGTCTTTCGATTATGCTGCACCACAAGCTAAGACACACTTTTGATCCATTAGCGTAATCAATCATTCCTAAAAAAAAATGTTTGACTTTTAATTGATAAGAGACTGTCGGATATGAAAACTAAGCTACATCAAATCTACAAATCTGGAATATTAAGCCCGATATGTTATCTTTACTCCCTGTCTTATATATATCTCTGAGCTTTTGGACTTTGACATCGATTTTTTGATTTGAACGGTACTCAGTAGTGTTATTCAGCTTAACAAGTTTGCATTTGTCCTGTAGTGACACGTTTTCCTCTTCCAATTCTCTGGTAAGTTCCAAGATTTCGCTAATGAAGTCATTCGGAATCGGTTGTTTTGCTAGCTCAATCATCATCTTCCTAGTGAGTTCATTTTCAATTAATCGATTGAAAAAGTCAACCTTAATGTTTTTGATGATGTAATCCGTAGGAATGATATTCAATGACAAGAATAAGCTTGTTGTACGACACCTCCTTGATATAGTTAGTAGTCCTTTGACTATGTTACCCTCTGTTCTTTTTATGTCATTCAGTGAGCTCGCATTTATGTTCATATTCTCAAACCCATAAGTTAAAACTGGCCTCACATAGGTCTTGTAAAGATGGGCCTTCATATTTGGATGCATTTTATTTGTTACTATACCCAGAGTCTTCAGTTTTGACACTGCATTTATGGCTAGGCTCTTCCTCTTGTTCCAATGTTTAATATTATTGAGCTCATCTGATATTTCGAACCCAAGATACCGCATTGTATCGACTCTCTTAATTTTCTTCCCATCTAGGATCAATGGATTATCAGACGTGTCTTTTATTCTATCTTTTGCTCCCTTACTAATACGGTCATTAAAAGCCATATAAAGCGTTTTTTCTGGATTATATTTTATTCCAGTGGTTTTACCATATTCAGAAATTGCGTTTAGTTGTTCCTGGCAACCATTTTTGGTGTGAAATTTTTTATTTAATACCTGATCAAGACTTTATTTTAAAACAAAAAATAAAAATTTTTTTTTTAAATTATGAATTTGGTGCAGCACCAAAAATCAAGAAAAAAAATATTAGAAAAATTAATTTTTTATTAATTTGTTTTTACAAACTAAAATTCGAGTTCTGGTGCGGCATTTTTGGTGTAAAAAAAAAATTTTAAGATTAAAAAAACGATTTTTATAAACGTCATTCTGATTAAAAATTGAAATTGGACTCTCGCTGTTGATCAACCTTCCAACCCTATTACTGGATGATGATGATGAATTTGTAGCTTTTGGTGTTTCAATGCCATTACTTTCAGGTGTTGGAAGTGCGATGTTATCATCAAAAAGGTACCTATCATCGTCAGTTAAGTCTTCTGCGTCGACCACTAATGTATCATCTTCATTATCATCATCTAGTAATAGGGTTAGTTTCAATTTCAATTCAGAGATTCCAATTTCAATTTTTAGTCAGAATATATCATTGATGTTTAGTTTCCTAAGTCAAATTCCAGTTTTGATACAAAAATTCGTTCCAGTTATAGCAACTTTGCAAGTCAAACTTCTAAATCTAGTAATTTGGTTACTCCGCTTTCTCAAGAAGAAACCAATTTACCTTGTACAAATGAAGAAGCTCTAATAATCAGAAGAAGGGATAGACCAAAAGGATCAAAAAATAAAAAAAAACTATTTAATTAGTCATTTTACCAGTTCTAAATCTCGATAAAAATCGTTTTTTTTTACTTTTTAATACCTAAATTGAATTTTTGCTTAACACCAAATTTTATTGATTAATAATTATACCCATCTAATTATTCGCTCAATAATAAAATGAGTAGAAAAAAATTAATAAGTTATGATGTGCAGGGCACATGAATGAGATTTAGACTAGTTTGAAAATCGAATATTGTAATTGATTTAGTATTTAAATATAAAAAAATAAAATTCAACAAAACTTGAAAAAAAAATTTAAAGTCTAAGATAATTGAATATAAATTCAAAAAAAAATTCTTCTTTGAATTGGAACAAAAACTTATACTGATTTGAAAATTTAAATAAATAAAAAGCAAAATATTAATTTGATTTGATAAAAAAAATTGGTCGAAAATTGAATATTAAAATTTTATAATTTTTAAATCGAAAATAAAATTGGATAGTTTTATTTGTTTGCCTTTTAAAAATCAAAAGGATTTTTTTCTCAGAGGCTTCAAAATTATATTTTTATTCCTTTTTCCACAATGTTTAGATTATGATACCATTTATCAAATTTTTTCTTTGATAATATCAAAAATTTTTAGTCTGCGTCTTTTCTGGTTATTTTGTGATCTTCTTGAGTTATTGCGGTAAGATGCAGAAACGTGAATATCATTAAGTTTTAAGTAATTTTTTGATTCTATAGAAAATCGTCAATTACTCGTCTCATAGCTATTATTGCTCTACTACTCAATTCCATACAAAAAGATTAATTTATGAACAAACTATAAAGAATTATTTATTCTTTATTTTAATTTCTAAATAATTATTAAACTTAAAAATAAATCCAATCTGTTATCACAATTTTAAATTATTTGAATTAGAAATTTAATCGCTTAATAAATTCAAATAAGAAATTAACTAATCTTTTAAAACTGATTATTAAAGTTAATTTTTTTAAAATTTTGTTTTAAAATTTTATTTTCCAAATTTTTAAAATATTGTTCAAAAATATGTTCAATTTCAACACTAATTTGCTCAAATAATCCTGATCACAAAACGCTCTTCAACATGATGGAAAGAAAATTAAAAAAAGAAATAAGAGTTTTAAAATCAATCAAACTAAAAGGAGAGCTCCTCAAGCTCAAAAAATTCAACCAGGCGGAAACAAAGCAGTGGAAATTGTAAAATATTCTAAATAAAACACCCGATTCAAATTTTGATAAAAAAATAACTATTAAAAGACAAGATCAACAACATAAATCACAACTGTCAAAAAATTTCAAAGCTATTCGCTGATAATTTAGCCAGCATCTTCAACAAAAATTCGACACAAATGTTCAATAATGAGGGTATCAGCACTGAGGGTACATCCCAATGAGAACGACCATGCAATCATCATATCACCGAAGGAAATGATTGACTCGCTAATTGTCTCAAAAACGGAAGCTTCGCTTGGTTTTGAAGGTATTTCAATTAAAATGCTCAAAGATCTATCATTCAACACGTTAAAATCCATCCATGTTATTTTTAATGCCTCTCTCAAACTCAAATACAAACCACTAAAATTGAAAAAATCTAAAATTGTCATGATCCTTACGAAGAACAAGCCGCCACAGGCCGATTGCGCTTTTAAACTGCTTGGTCAAATAGCCAGGAAAAATTATTAATATTAAGATACAAAAATTTGAAGATAGATCAAACCAAAAAAAGGCCTGATCCAACACAAAACAAATTTTAGTGATGAAATCGAATATCGATTTTCGAATAAGTGCCATTTTTAATGAAATTAGATTTGAATTTAATTTTTGAATATAAAAAATTTTGAATAATATACTTGAAAATTAATTAATTTAAATTGAAAATTGAAATCTCTAAAATATTCGAATCAAAATTTAAAAATAGAAATTTTTGAATCAAAAACAGAATTCAGTAAATATTCGATTTAATATTTTAAAATAAAAATTAATCAAAAAAAATAAGAAGGATTCATGAAATAAATTGAATACTTTTCACCAGTCAACAAAACTCTTCTTAACTTTTCTGGACTTGTTTTATTACGAAAGTCCGATACACCTTACCCAATACCAAAAAAAAGTTTTTCTGTTGATATCAACGCTACTAGAATACATAAAACTAAATATCAAAATACTTAATTTTTCAAATATTTTATTCAAATTTTAATATTTTTAAATTATTTGTTGAATTTATCTAAAATTCAAGTTGTCTTTTAAATTTAAGTTAAGTTCGAATTTTGATTTAAAAATAGGTAATTTTCGAATTCAATTTCAAAAATAAAAATTAATCAAATATAAATTCAAATTTATCAAAAATTCAAGATTTTATATTCGAATATATTAGTTTTTCAATAGTCTTTTAAAATTTTGTATTTATTCAAGTTTCAATTTGTGTCCAAAAAACTAATTCGATTTCATCACTAACAAATTCCAAACCATTTTTGATGAGCTTTAATATGGTTTGATTAATACAAAAATATTTCTAACATAGTGGCTGAATTGAAGGCACTGCGCCGTTCGGAGCCGGCCAGAGGAACTTACCCTCTAAAATCCATCTTTTAAATAAATAGTCCCATTTCAAAAGCTTTTATAAATAATATTTATTTTTTTTTTATTCCCATTTTTAAAATTAGAGTAAATAAGATCTTCCATTGAGTATTATGATCCATACATTGACCGAAAAAAATTGAAACTTTGCTCAAATTTTTCACCAGTTGTTTCTTTATTACAAACTCATGATAATGCCTAGGGATAGATGAAATACCTTTCATTAATTGATTTTGTTCAGTCCATTGATTATCTCAAAAATTTCAATTAAATTATCATGTGATGTTTTTCATTAGTACCCTTGGGGGCGTCTAACTGATATCCTCATCAGATGTAGATTTCATTGTTAATTTGAATAAATAATCTAGTGGTATCGACAAAGACGTCGCTTTCAAGTGTACAAAGTCGTCAGATTCAATGCTGCTGATTTTTATGATTAAAATCCTATTTTTTTTCGCAGCCAGTTTATTTATTTATTTAAAGAATGAAATTTAAAGACTCGTAAGAAACCAGAAAAAATGAGAGTTCTTAATTTCAAGGCGATAGAATTAATTCTGGCTTTATGTGCAGTAAAAAATTTACATTCTTAAATTTGATGCCAAAAATAAATAATCTTGGTCCCAAAAATGGTATAAAATTTTTGAAAACTCACAGTAAAAATTTAAACTTTATAAAGGCAAGTTAATTAAATCTTTTATTTGATGTTTATTACGTAAATTTACTAAATTTTCCGTAAACTTTTGAATAAGGACAAAAAAAAGTGTATTTTTGGTCAATTTTGTAAAATTTCAACAAATTTTTGATTTTTTTTAATTTTAGACAAAAATTAACAAAATTAAAAATTATGTTAATTTACCTAAAATCCTTGTGGCAAAGCAACACTGTAAGTCTGAGATTTTTTTTGTCTAATTTTTATTTTTGATTGGCTTCTTCTCTTCAACACACCAAAATGTGTGGTCATGCATTATGGTCATAAAAACAAATATTTTCCTTATTTTATCAATGGTAAACAGCTATCAACGTCAGAAACCGAAAGAAATCTTGGAGTTATTTTTAATACAAATCTGAAATGGAAAAATCAAGAGATAGAGTTTACAAACAAAGCAAATAAAATGTTAGGTCGCATCAGGAAATCATTTGCTCTTTTTGATTGTAAGTTATTTAGATCTCTGTATTTAACTTTTGTTCGTCCTCTTTTGGAATTTCCTGTATGGTCTCCAATTCTTAAGTATGACTGTGAGAATGTTGAAAGGATTCAACGGAGAGCTACGAAATTTGTTTCTGCTATTAGAAACAAACCGTATGAAAGTAGATTGAAGGCTTTGAACATTCCAAATCTGATGGAAAGAAGAAAAAGAGGTGATCTAATTCAATAATACAAGTTCATGCATGGAATAGAATTGGTTGAAAAAAGCAACAATTTTAATGTCACTAAAAACCAAGGAAGAGGTCACTGCTTTAAATATCACAAAGAAATTTCGAGGCTCCAACATAGAGATAACTTTTTTTTCAACAGAACCGCTAGCATATGGAACTCGCTGCCAAATCAATTAGTTGAAGCACCCAATGTTAACAGCTTTAAAGCAGGCATTGATTGCTGGATGAGCAGCAAAAAATAAAAATAAAATTATTAATAAGTATAATAATGTTTTTTAATTAGAACGCATTATCTCCTTCCAATCTCGCTTCAGTCTATATTCAGTGAGAAGATCACTGAGACATTCTAAACTACTTTAAAATTTCTTAAAATTTAAAACACTTAAAAAAATAAAAAAATTATACCTATAAATTTCTCAACTTAGTGGAAATTTTTTAGCCTTTCACGGTTGAGCACTAGTGTTTTCTGTGGATTAAATGGGTCGAAGTAATTAGGACTATTGTAACCGAAAGAAGAAAGAGGGATAAGAATTATTTTATTTTTGCTCATTAAAATTAATAAAAAAGAAGAAAAATAAAATAAGTTTAAATAAAACATAAAAGAAAATAAAAAAATTTAATCACCTCAAAATTTTTTCTTTCTTTCCTAAATTATTATAAATAAGTTACTTTTTTAGTTAAGATTTTAACACATTTGATTTTGAAATAGTAAGATTTCGAAAAAAATTAGATAAAGTATTTGCTTGATTTTTACGACATTTTTTCAAAATGGCCATTTTCGACTTTAACGACATATCTTAATAACATTTTGAAAACCAATGTTCGATATGAAACGACATTTCGTTATTTCCGAATACCCAAATGTAACGAAATATATGATAATTTAAAATTTAGGGTGATTTTTTTTTGTTTATCTCTGCCGAGTTAGAGCTACTTCAGATTAAAATGAAAATTTAAGAGCCGTGACCCTTGGGAAGTTCAAAATTATCTAAAAACCTTTTTTTTATTTCTCGTGCCATTTAAATATGTTAAATACAGTTAAAAAAGATTCAGCTAAAGATAATGTGACAGATGCTTAGCTTTTATTAAGAATCTATTTAATTATATTATTATGTATTATTTTTTTTATAATAAATTTTTTTTAGACGAATATAAATTTATTTTCAAAAAATTAATTAATTTGCGAAGTCAAAAAAGTTCTATTATTCAAGTTGATCAAAAAAATTGTCAAATATTTTATTTTAATTATTTTAACAAAAGAAATTTAACTCCAAAAGTTCTATTTTAGAAAAAAATTATTTTTGAAAAAAAAAAAACACTCAAAGAACGCTGAAAAAAAACCTTTCGGCGGCGTGAAAAACGCTGACAAAAATATACAAAAAATATACAAAAAAATGCTTCATATATAAAAATTTAACAATCTTTTTGAGTCCGATTAATTCTGCTTTACAAAGTTTTAACTACGAATTTCTAATTTCAATGGCTCAATCAACCAAGATCCGCTTTCAAATGAAAATAATAATGATCAAGATCAAGCCGAAAGTATTAATAATGACATTCAAACTATTGTACAACCAACAACATCCATAAAAAATATTAAAAACATTTCTAAGTAAATTGTGAATTTTTTTAAAATAAATATTTGATATAATAATTTACTGATTTTTTTTAATTTTTTACTACTGATAAATTTATTTTGCTACTTTTACTAATAAATTTTTGCTATTATTTTAATTTTTTACTACGAAAATAATTTGTAGTCTTAATAGATATTTTTAAAGATTTCTATTATAAGATTTGGTTTAGAAATTAATAAAAATCTGATAGGATCTCTATTAATAATTAAATAAGATTTTAGTAAAAACTTTAATTGTTTTAAATCTCATTCCAGGAATCTTTTACGATTTCTAACTGAAATCTAAAATTTTTTCTTGAAATAATTTTCAAGTAAGATCGTATTTAAGAATTTTACAAAAATCTTTCAAGTTCTTTTATTTAAAGGAATCTTAAAACATACAAATTTAGTATTTATTTCTTAACAGATCATAAATAATCATTACTACAACTACTTATTTCACCAAAAGCCTTGATTTGAATTCGAATCAAAGAGTTAAATGAATTTAAGGACTTGTAATCATAAATTTTTAAAATATATGACTGCTCCTATTTAATAAGAATAGATGGAGGGGATGGACAAGTTTAAACAGCAAAACCTCAAAAATTGAAAACATGTTTTGAGTAACTCTGTAAAATTCCGGAATTTTTACGAATCATCAACTAAATTTTGAAGAGATTCTGACTTTTAATCAATTGTAAAGAGTTTTTAAGACATTGTTCGTCCAAAAAAAATAAATGCAAAAAATCTACTGATGTGGAAACGCAAACATTATGATGTTTTAAGTGAAATTTTTGGTTCAAATTTTTTATTTTGCCAGGAGATTATTGAATGTAATATTTATAAAATCCTTGTATCAAATCACCGCTATATTTTTTGTTTTATTTAGTTTTTTATTTCTTGAATTTAAATGCAAGGGAATGGTTCTTGAATATTATTTAATATACCTCTCTTGCCCATTCGGCATGGGTTAGGAAAATCAGTTGGAATTGGGAAGTCAGGTCTAGAACGAATTACATCTAATTTTCTTAAACCATGTCGTACGGGCTAGCTGGATACATTAAATAATTTGTGTTTTAAATTTTTATTGGAATTGCTTTGACTCAATGACTCGAGAAACAGTGCAGTGGCTTGATCTCTTTAGTTTTGAATTTAAGCTGGCTTTGCAACTTCATATAAGGCTGGTCTTTTAATACATTGCCAAAAGAGATAAACATATGAAAAATCAGATCCTAAAAAATACTATCTATTAGTAAAAATAATTAAGATTTTTTAAAGCATAAATATATCTTTAAAAAAAATACTAACAATTAATAATTAATTAACTAATAATAATGACTCGAGAAACAGTCAATACTAAAATATTCGAAATTCATGTAGATAAATTAAAAAGGTAATTAACAATGAAAAATTATAAATTGGAATTGGCTGTTTGCTTTTATATAATAAAATTTATCAAGTCATGAAATTATTATATCTATATTAAATTTCATAATTAAATCAAGGAGATTAAAAGTTTTATAATATTAGCTTTAAAATAAAAAGTCTAAAATTATTTTTAAAATTTGATTTATTTAGAATTTAAATTCTTAAATTTAAAAGCAAGGAAACGGTTCTTGAAGATTATTAAATGTATCTCTCTTTCTGGGACGGCATGGAATCGGATATGGATCAGGACGGGGTTCAGTTGGCATTGGAAAATCAGTTGGTCTAGGATGAATAACTGGATCAGCTAATTGTATAGCTGGATGATCTAATTGAAAAGAAGGTTCTAATTCTAGTACAAATAAAATTAGTTTCCAACTCATCTTTGAATATTCATTCCAAAGGCTACTTAAGTTTTCCCAACGTTGTTTCAACTCATTTCTAAAATCTTTGTCTTGTTCTTGGACATTTAGTCCTAACAATTCTTGCAAATTTATTTTTCCTTCAAGAATATCGTTTATATGTTCCTTTATTAATTCTTCCAAGTTTATTTTTTCATCCAAGGTTTCTTTAATATTTTCTTTTTTAGAAATATAACTATCCAAAATATTTTCAATTAATTGGAGCTTTGCAATTACTTCACTGTTTTTGACTTTTAAATCTTTTAACTGTGACGCACTAATAAATGAATTTGAGGAAATAGCTGTAGCTGTTAGATCATCCCGCCAATGATCAGATACTAAAGCTACTGCGAGCAAACCTTCTATGAAGAAGAAAAAACAAATTGTTGATTTGAACAGCATTGAAAAGGTTGATTTTCTTTTTGAATTTTTTTTTTCTTTAAATTTGTAAAAATAGTTTCCTATTTATAGGGAAAAACTGATGTTTAAAAATATTGCTTGAATTAGAAATTTTTTTATTTGAAAAAATATTAGAAATATGATCAATTATTCTAAAATTTCATTTCTTAATCCTTTACTTAATAAAGTATAATTAAATTTATTTTTTTTCGTCTTAAATCAAATAATTTTTAGCGCTTTTATGAGGGGAGATTTTTAAATTTTAAATGTTTCAGCAACCAGACTCATTTCTATACATTTATGCATTATCTTACATTTCGCCCTGATTTTAAGGTAAGAAAATAACTTAAATTGAGAACAAAAAAAAATACAAAGAACATTTAACATTAAAGTCATCCATAAAGTAATCATTAATGAATCACACAGGCATTAACTTAACTATAACTGACAAAGAATTCATTGACTATACTTTACTAAATTATTTGATTTAAGACGAAAAAAAATAAATTTAATTATACTTTATTAAGTAAAGGATTAAGAAATGAAATTTTAGAATAATTGATCATATTTCTAATATTTTTTCAAATAAAGAAATTTCTAATTCAAGCAATATTTTTAAACATTAGTTTTTCCCTATAAATAGGAAAGTATTTTTTCAAATTTAAAGAAAAAAAAAATTCAAAAAGAAAATCAACCTTTTCAATGCTGTTCAAATCAACAATTTGTTTTTTCTTCTTTATAGAAGGTTTGCTCGCAGTAGCTTTAGTATCTGATCATTGGCGGGATGATCTAGCAGCTACAGCTATTTCCTCAAATTCATATATTAGTGCGTCACAGTTAAAAGATTTAAAAGCCAAAAACAGTGAAGTAATTGCAAAGCTCCAATTAATTGAAAATATTTTGGATAGTTATATTTCTAAAAAAGAAAATATTAAAGAAACCTTGGATGAAAAAATAAACTTGGAGGAATTAATCAAGGAACATATAAACGATATTCTTGAAGGAAAAATAAACTTGCAAGAATTGTTAGGACTAAATGTCCAAGAGCAAGACAAAGATTTTAGAAATGAGTTGAAACAACGTTGGGAAAACTTAAGTCGCCTTTGGAATGAATTTTCAAAGATGAGTTTGAAACTAATTTTATTTGTACCAGAATCAGAACCTTCTTTTCAATTACATCATCCAGTAATACAATTAGCTGATCCACTTATTCATCCTAGACCAACTGACTTCCAAATTCCAACTGATCCCCGTCCTGATCCACATCCGATTCCATGCCGTCTCAGAAAGAGGGATACAATTAATAATCTTCAAAAACCGTTTCCTTGCTTTTAAATTTAAGAATTTAAATACTAAATAAATCAAATTTTAAAAATAATTTTAGACTTTTTTTTTTAAAGCTAATATTATAAAACTTTTAATCTCCTTGATTTAATTATGAAATTTAATATAGATATAATAATTTCATGACTTGATAAATTTTATAATATAAAAGCAAACAGCCAATTCCAATTTATAATTTTTCATTGTTAATTACCTTTTTAATTTATCTACATGAATTTCGAATATTTTAGTATTGACTGTTTCTCGAGTCATTATTATTAGTTAATTAATTATTAATTGTTAGTATTTTTTTTAAAGATATATTTATGCTTTAAAAAATCTTAATTATTTTTACTAATAGATAGTATTTTTTAGGATCTGATTTTTCATATGTTTATCTCTTTTGGCAATGTATTAAAAGACCAGCCTTATATGAAGTTGCAAAGCCAGCTTAAATTCAAAACTAAAGAGATCAAGCCAACAAAGTGCAACTTAAAGTAACCAAGTCTATTTATGACTTAATAAATTAAAAGAGTCAATTTATTAGGAAAAACAGATTTGCTAGCAAGAAGACTAACGGGAAATCTGATAGAGTGTTACAAAATTATTAAATGTTTGGATAAGGTGAATCGGGATTTTTTTAAAAACGACGCTATCAATTGACAAAGTTTAAGAGGACATTGATGCAAATTCAAACGATAGAAATCAAAAAATACAAGGTAACATAATTTCTTCTTAAATATGATACCTAGAACGTGGAATCAACTTCCAAGAACTGCGGATGAAGCGAGAATTTGAAGGTTTTCAAAGCTGGTCTAGATAGATGGCAGCAGGAAAATGAGCTGATAAAGTGCTCTGAACCAATTAAGGACAAAAATGTTACATTAAAGTTCCAGAAATTCAAAACTTAAAAGCTATCCGAATTTCTAATTTTTGACTTGAAATTCGTAAACTACGTCCTTTGAAATCCAATTATTCATTTTTTATTTTGGGGGCCTAAAAAAAAAATTTGAACCCAGGGGTCTAAAAATAACTAACCCTTCAAAAAGTTCTAGTTATTTCAGACCCAGGTATTAAATGATAGAATTAGAATATTTTTTTTAAATAAAATATTCTGAAAGAGCATAAAATTTAATTCATAAGAGAATAATTAATTGTCAAAATGGTATTAGGAATGGTAAAAAAGGGAACACATTTTTTTTTCCACAAATATTTATGAAAAAATCTTCGATATTACTAAATTAAAATTTTAATTGAATTGATAATAATATTCCTCAGATTTGGTGATTTTTCTAAAATATTTTTCAATCGATAATAAGAAGCTTTAAATAAAGCATTAAAAAAACTTTGAGAAATACATTTTTATATTGATTATTAAATTTTATTTTCAATATTGAAATTAATTTAACCAACTTTTTAAATTCAAAAAGCTAAATATCAGCTTTCAAATATTACAAAGCCAAAAATTTTATTCAAATAAAAAAACTCTAAATATTTAACGACTCTTTTTTATTTTTTTATTGCCGAATTGAAAATTTTTTATAAAAGAAAATTCATCGCAAAAATTAAACAAACTTATTTTATTTAAAAAAATATTTTGGAAAAATTTCCAGTTGTTTGTAAAATATTAAATATATAGAAAAATTTTCAATTCGGCAATAAAAAAATAAAAAAGAGTCGTTAAATATTTAGAGTTTTTTTATTTGAATAAAATTTTTGGCTTTGTAATATTTGAAAGCTGATATTTAGCTTTTTGAATTTAAAAAGTTGGTTAAATTAATTTCAATATTGAAAATAAAATTTAATAATCAATATAAAAATGTATTTCTCAAAGTTTTTTTAATGCTTTATTTAAAGCTTCTTATTATCGATTGAAAAATATTTTAGAAAAATCACCAAATCTGAGGAATATTATTATCAATTCAATTAAAATTTTAATTTAGTAATATCGAAGATTTTTTCATAAATATTTGTGGAAAAAAAAATGTGTTCCCTTTTTTACCATTCCTAATACCATTTTGACAATTAATAATCCTCTTGACAAATTCTCACCCAAATAATTCGAAATTTTAAAATTCGGAATTCCGCAAAAATATTCCCTAATTCACATTTGCGATTTAATTTCTAAGCTTATTTAAATAATTAAAATATTTATTCATTTTTATTGATGACATAGATTTCCTAAAAAATTGTTTATTTTATTTGGGCAATTTATGCCAAAAAATTACTTCTTCCGATATTTTAGTTTGTAACTTGGCGCTCTTTAAAACTTTAAAATCAATTATTCTTTTTACCTGAGGTTATATTGCAAAAAAAATACCTCTACAAAATAAATTGCTAAATTTAAATTTTAAATTTCTATTCCTTTTTTTAATATTTATTTACTAAAATTATGAAAATTGGATTTTATTTATTCGGATAAAGATTTAAAAAAATTTACAAATCTTTTTACAAAAACTATTTATTTAGAATAATCAATAAACTATCAAAAAATAAAAAGTTTTATTTTAAATAATCGTCATTTAATTGTTCCAAAAACAGGACATTTTAAATTTCTATTTGCTCAATTTTTAATTTATTAAAACAGTTTAACTAAACTAAAAAAAAGACTCTCGTTTTCGGACGCTTGTAATAGCGTCCAAACGAAACAAATACTGTGTCAACTAGTCTGGATGGTTGTATTTTTTGTTAGTCCGCAGGCTGTGGCTTCTAAACATCCTTGACAGCAGATATAAATTTGAACCATTGAACCAATTAAAAACCCATTTAAACCAGCCTAAAATGTAAATATTTTTCACTCGATTAATCATGCCATTACCAATGAACTAGGCCCGAAAACAAGTTGTCAGTGCAATAAATATTTATGACTATGAATGAAAAAATAATTATTTGCTTATCAATGCTGGGTCTCAAGCAACCAATTTGGGCCATAGAAAAAATATAAAGTTATATAATTTGAGTGCGCAGTAAGAATCTAGTTAAGTTGGCGCCCAGTCTCATTTTGTTTGCTCTTAATCTCATTTGGTTTTTGTTCATTTAAGTAGTTTATAATTTTATTTTGTTATGCAAATATTCGGGTCAGATTTGTTTACGAGGCGAATATTCCTCTGAAAAAATAAATCATGCAATTAGGATAATTTTCAGGCCCAGAAATTTTTTTTATTGATTAGATTAGCTTATTGAAGCAATGATTTATGTAGATGGAAAATTTTTACGGTTCGTTCAGAAAAGTGCTCTCATGCCAAGACTAAAGTTTAATCTCTCATCTAGTTTTATTTTTCGTTATGGGTTATTAAGATTTGATTGATTTTGAGGCTTCTAGAATTTATAGAAAGGTAGAGTCTAGTTTTTTTTTAATAGCATAATTTTGATTTAAAAAAATTTTGTTGAGGCATTTTTGTGTTTGCTGTATTTTAAGTGAAAGTAAAATTAATTTACAAATTTTTATTTGTTTTTTTTTATTTAATTTAGTGCCAATTCTGGTGATGTCACAAATAATTTAAAAAGTAAGAAAAAAAGAAAAAATTAAACAATATAGTCAGTTTATTATTTGTAATTCTTCTTGTTACCTAAATTTGGACGGAAATGAAAAAATTTTATTCATTTTATTTATTTACTTTTATTTTATGTGAAGCATAAAAAAAATAATATTATTTTTTTAAATTAGTTACTAAAAAATTAAATGAGAAAAATAAAAACAAATTGATTTTTTGCTCAACTTAGACCGTTCACTTATATTTACATTTATCTCTGATTAATCGAATTTTTTTTTTTAATTATCTGAATAAACTAATTATTCAGTAAAGATTCTTATTATAAGCTTTTATCTATATTATTAAGTAAACATCCCATAAATTAAAATATGCTTCTTTTTTTTATTTTTTTGGTAAAGTTTTTTTAAAGTGAAGGAAAAATAAAATGTGGCATCATCAAAAAACAGAAGGAGGCAATGCTCCTTTGTTATTAGAAAAATTTTAAAATTTATTTCAAATATCAGATTTTGTATGTATAATAGTTTATAGTTATAAATTCATTTAAAAAAAATAAACTTTTCGCTATTTTTAAAATAAAAATTTTTAAATTTAAATTTTATTATATCTTTTATAAAAAACTTCTTAGCCTACTAATTAAGGCATTCTAAATACTGAAAAAATAGTTTCTAAATTTTAAATCTGAATTAGCAATTGATTTATAATTTTTTTTTTATATTGAATATTGTGCAAAAATTAACTTTTCTTGGTGTATATAATTTTTCGATATTTACACTTTTCTAAATTAAATTATCAAAAATCGAGAATTTTCATTTTTATTGACTTATTCTTTTTCTCATTATTTATATATATATATTTTTTTATTTTATTTTATATATCACCAGAATTGACGTTAATTGAATCAATAAAAAATGTGATACTTTAAAAAGTATCATTTAAAAAAAGCCTGATTCAATTAAGATATAAAAATTTGATGTTTTATTTTAATCAATTTGGTAAAAAATGATAAAAATGGCAAATAGTTTTTTAAGAAAAATTCAAATTAATCCATTTTTAAATTAAAAAAATTACAGAAACAAAATTAGACTTTTATGCCATAACTCGAAGGTTCGTAGTTTATTATTTACTATTTCTTCTTCTGATTTTATTAAAAATGTATGAAGATTTTTATTTACAGTGTAAAATAATCAATTTTGGGATCCAATAATTAAATGTGACATTTTAATTGAAAAATTTGATTTCATTAAAGAATTTCGATTGATTTTGTCAAGCTTATTAAAGGGTAAGTGAATAACTCAATATTAAAGACCATACAAAATTGCCAACTTTCAATAAATAATAAGTAAAAAATTTATTTTTTTCAATTCAATTTTATTTTAAGTTTATTTATTAAAAAAAGTATCATGAAAGATAATTATCATAAAAATAATTTCAATAAAAAGTTTTTAGGAAAAATTTATATTGAAACGAACTAATAGATGGATCTACTTAAGTTTTGTTATTTTCTTTTCATTTTTAAAATATCAGACATATCCTTAAGTTGTCATTAATATCCCAAATGTTTGACCCTTAGTAGATATATTAAAATCATGTATTTAAAAAATAATTCATCAAAATTTAATGCTTCGATTATTTTCTTCTAATTATCTATTCAATGTATCTAATTTTTACTCTCTAATACCAATATTTTTTTAATTAATAGAAATAAAAAGGAAGTTAATTAGTTTCATTTATATTTAATTTTTAAAAATTAATAATCTGTTGAAAACTTTGTAGAAAAAATCTAGAAAATAAACTAAATATTTTTTATTCTTTTTTGTGGTTATCGATTATCTTAAACTGATTTAAGGATTCAATTTTCCGTCTGTGTTGCGTCCAACAATCATTCATCATTTTAAGTAGCCTAGCATTTAGCGAATTCAATGCTGCTTGATTCATTTCGAAAAATGAAAAATTAGTATTTATAATTTTTTCAAAAAATTAACTCAAATGAATATTGTTTTTAGTCTGAGAATTAAAAAAAAGTGTTCTCGTTGTTGGTTTAATTTGAATCATTACTGATAATTTAAAAAATCTACATTAAAATATTGACAAGTTTAATTTTTAGGTAAATTATTTTAATAAATCGAAATTAGTCTTGATATTTTGTATTGTAATTATTCAACTTTGGACTAGAAAAAAAATTTTTTTTATAATATCATCAGCATTCAAAAATTAAAAGCAAAATTTCTCTTTTAAAATTTCAAAAATTGCAATGAGTATAAAAGCTTCCGGATTTCTTTTCAAAAAAAAAGTCAAGAATTTTTCTCATTTTTCTAATTAAAAAAATATTAAAAACATTAATTGCAGTTTTTAAAAATAACATATTTAATTAAACACAATAAATAGCAATTTATTTATTAAAAAAGTAATTGGGCTAGTTAAGTTTTTGGTTCATTTTTCTACTTTCTTTGAAAAGTTGAGTAGTAAAAAGAGTAAAAAGAAGCAAGGAAAGAAAAAGTAGAAGCTTGCCTCAATTTTAACTGTTAAATAATAAAAAAAATTACTTAAAAATATTAAATTTTTTCTTTTGTATATCCTTAATTTTTTAAAGAATACAGAAAATTTAATAACTAGCTAAAAGCAATGATATCTGACAAGCTAAAAAAATTTGATCAAAATCAATTTTAATTCGTAATTTCTAATAACAGAAGTTAATTTTTTCTCGATATAAATTATTAAATTCTATGAATAAACAGACAAAAAATAAGGTCTTAGAAAAATTGTTAATCATCAAAAATCAGAAGAGAACCTAAAGAAAAAATAAAAAAAGAGAATAAAAAAAAGCAAATTTTTAATTAATTTAAAAACTGAATTAAATTAAAAAGCAAAAAGTATTTCAAAAATGAAAATATTTTAAAATTATTTTTCTCTGTAAATTTTTTCTGTAAGTTGCATCAGCTTATGCGTTCTATGTATCACCTAAATACAATTTCAGTAAAAACTGCATAAAAATTTTCAAAAATTAAAATGTAAGTAAATTAAATTTTAATTTTTCCCGCTAATAAATATCTAGATTTATATTTTTTTATTGGATGTTGCAGTAAAAAAATTTACGGAACCAAATTTAGACTTTTGGTTAAAAAAAGGTTATCAAATTTTTTATTTTTGTATTTTTTAATTCTAAAATTTAAAAAATTTTCCTGTAAAATATTATATTCGATTTTTTTTTAATATTATAAGTTTTTAAATCAATTATTTTTAAAATTCAATATTTCAGCTGTCTAATAATTTTATTTTCCAGCTCAAAATAAGAATTATGAATATGTTCGGTTATTTTTTTATAATCTTAGAAAACTGAAAATTATTATATCAAATATTTTTATCAAAAGTTAATTTTATGTTTTTTTAATATTTTTTTAATGTTTAATTTATAAACTCTATTTGTTATGAATTATTGTATTAATTTTATAATATAGTTGATTACTTTTTAAATTCTCATTTTTTTAAAGAATTGTCGTAGCTTGAAATCTGACTGATTTTTTTATTAAATTATCTTTTGCAATGAGTTAAATTTGTTTTAAAAAAATTGATATTGAGTGTTGGAAGTGCAGATTAAAATCTAAACAAATAGCATGTAATAACTTTGAGATAAATTTTTGAAAAATTAGCTAAATAACTATTTTAGACATTTTCTAGAACAGAAAAGTTGAAAAAAATATAATTTATTTACTTGATTTTTATAATAAAAGTCTTATTGGCATCAGTAGTTTCAACTATCAAAAGTTGATGATGATGCTTAAATTTTCTGCTAAATTTGCCGAGTTTTACCAAAATTCGGTAAAAAATGCAACTATATATTGCACCATGTTGCATTTACAGAACTAATTCATTTTCAGTCATTTCGAACTGAATTTAGCACTTTTTTTACCAGTAGAGTGAACCAAGCCTCTATTGTTGCTCATAAAAGTATATGGCTGATAATATTTTCTAATTGCTATCTTTATTTTGACTGTTTAGAAAAAATTTTTTAAAAATCTTAAAAATTGACAATGAAATGATCATTTTTAGTATAACTTTGAGCTCTTTTATTTTTAGTAAGTTGCGATTTTCAGATTTTTGATATTTTTGAATTCAACTCGTCAAGATCCTAAAGAAAATATCCTAAAATTAAAAATTTTGATTTTTTTCATATTGCTCCATATCTTATTTTAATTTCTGGTTCCTCCATTCTATTCTGCCTAGCTCCAGGTAAGATGTATTCTATACTCCAGATCATCTCCATTCCTTTTTCCTTCAGCTGTGGTTAGAACGCAAATTAATAATGATGTCAAAAAATATTTAAAATTTTTTGAACTCTTTTTACTTTTCTTAGTACATGACTTTGAAAACGTCTCGCTTTTTATGCTGATTTGATGAGTATTAATGCGTACCAGTTTTAGCAAGGGACCATGATGCAAATATTTTTATTCTATTTTTTCAATATTTTTGTTTCATATATTGTAATTATAGAGTAAACTATCAAAAATATTAATGAAATTGGATATTTACCAACAGATCCGTCATTTTTACAATTTAATCCTAAGCTTCTAAACTTGTTAAATATTATGTTCTATAAGATTACACTCGAAAAATGTTATTTTTTATTTTTGACCAAGTGACTTGAAATTTATTAAGTATATTTTCTTTTATTTAAATCCAATAAATATTGACTCATTAATTAAACAAATAGCGTACAAAAAAACTTTGGTATTTATTTGAGAAATTGGTACGATTTATTATTGCTTCTTTAGAAAAAAAATCATTTGGTAATTGAAAATAAAAGTAGGATTTTTTTTTGCAATAAATTGACAAATTTTTAGCATAACATTAACTAACAATTTTATTTTGTTTAAAAATGATAAAATATGAATTCAATTAATCTTTATTAAAGGTTTAAATTAAGACAAATTGTTTTAGAATCGGATTAAATTATGCAAGTCAAAGCAGTAGGAGCTGCAATGCTATAAATTCAGAAAGTTTTTTAGTTTATGTAATTAATATTAAATTTAAACTAGAAATTGTTAATTTTTATTTTCTGAACTTAAGAAATATCTGAATATTTTATAATTAATTGAGATATTTTTATCAATAAAATTTATGGTCTTGATAAATTTTTAAGAGTAGCGAAGAAATAAATCATTAAAGTTTCTTTTCAGCAATAAAATTCTAAATTTCAAAATTATAAAATCGAAATTTATGATCTTTAAATTGGGGCATAAAATTTAGAAAATTTTCTTATTTTTCTTCAAGCATTTTTTATTAATTATTAAAAATTTTATTAAAATTTTTCTAGGCTGCTTTTATTTTTAGATCAATGAAGTATTGTTATTTTTTCAATAGTTTAAACAAAATTTGTATGGTTTCATTGTTTTTTCAAGATTAGACATTAAAATAAAACCCTCGGTTAGTAGCCTTTTAATTTTCTCATTCAGAATAAAAATTTTTGTTAAGATTTTTAATTATTTTTTCCAAAATATTAAGCTTTTTATCAGTTAATTAATTTTTTAGATCTTCTTCTCTATTTGAAATGGATTTTAGTCCATTGGTATTAAACATTATTTTACAAATTCAAGACCGCTGTTTTTTTTAAAGAAACACATTTTGCGATAAAATATTTGTATTCATTAGATTCAGGTAAATTTTTTAATTTAAAATTTTGATCATTTTTTGTCAAAAAAAAATATTTATTTTCATATTATTTTATTGAATGTGTTTATTCGGTTCAAAGTTATTAAAAATATTTTTTTAAATTAAATGAATAAATTATTTTCAAATAATTTATTTTTTAATTTTAAATTTTTGTAATTTTTCCAAGGAAAAAAAATTTAAAATGATTATCTTTAATTTTTATTTGAAAATAAATTTTTAAATTATTTTTGGTGGTAAAGGCGGTCTTTTTTGATCCACATTTCCGGAAATTTTTGTTTATTCGCAAAAAATCTGGTCAACTTACTGTTTTTAATTCTGCGATTTTGCGCAAATTTTCCAAAATTCTAGTAATTATATTAATTCCAGAAGCTTTACTCGAATTCTAGTAAATTCGCAAAAATTTTTGTTTAATCAATTTTTCAAAAAATGCAAGACATTGCATTAATTTATGGTTTAACAATTTAATCAATTCTGAAAATAAGGAAGCTCGAGTAGGGCAACAATAACACATTTCTGAGGATGACTTAGTGAAAGGAAAGAATTATCCAAAATCGGAAAGATTAAAGATAAATAAAATTTACTTGTTGTTTTACTCGCTAGACTCGATTTTTTACCTTAAAATATTCTTATTAAATTAAGCCTTAAGTTAAACCTTTCTTTGATTTTATTAACCATTGAAGGAAAGGTTAATCTTGAGTTGAATTTTGTCAATTCTTCACTTATTTCTGATTATCAAGTTTTTCACAGTAAAAGTTAACAGTTAATATGGATACTTTTTTTCTAAATGGCTAAAAATTACATCCATAAAATTTTGAAAATAAAAAAAATTTTAAATTAATTATGTGATGGTTTCAATTATGAAAAAGAAACATTGTTTTAATTTTAATCTCAAAATTAGTTATACGAAGTTAGAGAAATAATCTTATTTTTCAGGTTAAAAATTTAAAAATATTGGAAAAGATTCTTTTTCAAATTTAAAAAATTATTTTTAATCTTAAAAAATCCTGAGTGAATTATGCTAAAAGTGACTTCAAATGTGAATTGAGTTAATTTACGATATTTTACGTAAATTTTCATGAAGTAAATGCAATTAGCTATAGAAATTACATAAAAAATGGTAAAATATTAAAATTCCTAATGAAAAATTATATATATAGTAATTTAAAGAAAATTTTGATCATTTTTTGACAAATATTCGCAATTTTACCTAAAATTCACTAAAAAATGTAAATTACTTTTTTAATTAGAGAAGAAAAAAGGAAAAAAATCTATATTTTTGACGATAATTTTTTTTGATAGGACCTTTGATAATTAACCATTTTTCAGGTAAATTTAAATAAACTTTAAATTTTTTACCGTATCTAACGTAATATCGAACAATATGGAAAATTCAGGATCCTAATTCTGACTTAATATTAAATATAATTTTTATATTTAATATTTAGTCAAATAATATATTTTTTTAATTTCAAAGAAAAATAAAAATATCTTAAATTTTAATTTCTTTTTTTTCCAAAATTTACGTTAATTCTTGTTATTTTTTGTATTAAAAAAAAAGACCTAATTTTGGACTTTTAAAAAAAAAGATTTCTCTTTTTTTATTTATTAATTTGGAGGTTAGTGTCAAAAAAGAGCCTTTAGATATCAAAAAAGAAAATTAAAAGACATCCGACTTTTTAAGTCAAAATTTAAGCGAAACTCAAAGATCTTCACTTCAGTGTGCACAGCCATACGAAATAATCCTTTTATATTTAAAAAAATTTAGAGTAAAAAATTTTTTAAATAAAAATAAAATTACACTAAAACAATTCGTAAAAAAAAAAAAGATCTGCTAATTAATATCTTTATTGTCCATGGGACTAAAGACTTTAATAAAAAATTAAAATTTGTGTAAAAAAAGGGAGGAAATAAAAGAATTAATATTCCAATTTTATTCAATTTTCATATTTATTTAGTTTTTTTTTAATTTTATTTTATTTTTCATTTTTCTTACTTTAATTTCATCGCCAATATTGACGTTTATTTTTGAAATAAATAATAATAATAATAATAATATCTTTATTATTATTAGGGAAAATTTAATTTTTAAATTATTATTTGTCAAAAAGGTGGTTTAAGCCAAAGCCAAATTAAAAAATTCAATTCAGACTTGTATGGTAAAAATGTCAAGGAGTCAACCTATTTAAGAGAACATATGACAATTAATTCCATGCTCGACTTTTGCTTTATTAATAAAAAAAACTTAGCCGTGGTGACCCAGGTCCGAAAAATTAATTGTTATGACTAAGAATAGTGAATGTTTCATGCCTGTTAGCAAATCTACTTTAAATCTGTGTTCACAGCATGCTGAAAATTTAAATAATTTTTTGTTCAAACATTTACAATAAGCAGCATGAGCTTAATTATAACAAAAAAATAAAATATCGATTTAACTCAAGTGGCTCTTATTCAAATTAAAATTAACTTATTCAATTGATTTTTCATTATTGTGTATGCCAAATTATTTAATAGAAAGTAGACCGAGCTCAAATACAAGTTTAATATTTTTTTTTAAGATTTAAATTTAAAACAATGGTTTTAAATTGTTTAGAAAGCGAATAGGGTCTTTGTGGGTTTTAAGCAGAAGCCATACGACTCAAAAAGCGTCTCTTAAATTTTATTTTTCTAAAGCTTTCATTTTAGATTTATATCACGAAAAATCGATTGAATTATGATAAGGAATTTTTAAACTTGTAATTTTGTTCAAAAGGTAAGAAATTTGGCTTGTTTAAGAAAAATCAATACAAAAAAGCCCCGAGGCCGCTCTCAGTTCGATTTAAGTCTAAATTTAGGCCAGTTTAGTTTTTTAAATCCTCCATTAAGGTTATTTTTCCTAAAAAAATTTACTTTTTAGTAATAACAGGATTTCTCGTAGATAAATTAAAAACTGATTTTTTCTTTTTAAAAAATACATATTCATTTTTTTTTACAACTCTAATTATTTTAAATTAAATTTTTATGTTTGTGATATCTTTACATTTTAATTAAATCATTAGTTTAATTGAAAAGGGATGTTAAGATAATTAAATTATCAAATTTAATAAAAAAAATCTTTAAAAAAATCTAATTTTATATGTTTTGAATAAAAATTAAAAATATAAAAAAAAATTTAATTTTAAAAAATAAAATATCAAACATGTCTTTCTTTTTCGTTCAAAACAAAAATTAATTTATACTCTTTTTTTTGGGGGTTGTGAAGTTCGTTTCAATTTGATCTTTTCAATTAAGAAAAACTTGCAATGTAATTGTACAATTGATTAGAATACTTTTTAATGGCGTGCAAAATGCAGAAAATTGCAGAGTACTTTGCAGACTTGTTTTACTACACAAAGCAAATTTGCTTATAATTAAGCATTTTACAGAAGTAAATTATCTATTTTAGTAAAAAAGTTTTTCAAATTTTTCTGAATTGATGAATTGATCAAACCTTAACAAAAATTTTGAAAATTTTCAAATTTTCATGAAAAAAGGTCTTAAAATTAAAAAATAAAAAAAATCGAAAATTGTCTTTGAAGAACGATTAACACTTTGTGTATAGCTTTTTTTTTCTTTTTTAATTTGAAGAGGAAAAAAAAACCGAATTATTCGATATATCATTTAATATTTTAGGTCCATCTTTAAGGAATTTATGAGTAAATAAAAAAATTTAAAAGTAAATAAATTAAATATTTCTCCGTAAGGTTACCGGAAGTGTCTGTAGTTAATATCAGACGAAGGGCTTGGTCATAATGACTAATATATAAAAAATACTGAGTAAAATGACCACAGAAAGGTTGGAGGCGGGCATAGTGGTTAAAAATTTCTAAAACAAGAAAATCTTCATGAGTCTTTCAGCTTATAATTTAGGCATTTGGGTTTAAAATTTTTTTCGAATTTTTTTATTAATAATTGCTAATATTGTCTTGAAAAAATTGGTTTTCTTTTTCTTAAATTTTAGTTTTTAAATGGAAAATAGCTCACAACTATTTTGGTACATATTTGGCTTATCTTCTTCGGTATTTCATAACTTCTTTAAAAATGGTCCTAAAAGACTTATCTATTTGTCACTGTCAATTTGTAAAATGACTTGTCAAATAATAAAACTTCAGAGAAAATAAAGTGTTTATTTTCACTTAAGGCAAACCGAGTGCTTTCATTTGGACAAAGTTAGGGATTTCTAAAGTTTTTGATGTCGATTGTGAATTTTGAGATTCACTTTTCGAAAAGTTGAGCTCAAGTTTGGTTTGAAATGTCATGGGAAGATTTTTGAATGAAAAAATTTCGACAAATTAAATAAAATATTAATGAATTTTTTTGTTTAATTTTTGGAGAGTTTATATTTTTACACCTTTTTATGTGATATAAATGAAAATAAATTTTTGATAATAAATAAGAAAAAGATTTAAACTTTTACCAATTAACTTTCGGTAAAAACATTAAAAATTAGTTATTTTGATTTTTTGAATTTTTAAAACTTTTTAAATCTTTTTTTTCCAGGTCAAAGCAAAAAAGAAAATTTTATCATTTGTCAAGTCATTTTACAAATTGACAGTGACATATATATCAAAAGATTTAGTTTTTTCTCTTCTAAAAATTGATATTTACATCATTGGGAATCTTTATCCTTCAGAACAAATTTGTAAATTTTTATTATTTTTATTTAAATAATAAGCAAACTTATTTTTATCAACAAAATTTGAGGGCTCAAAAGGATCGAATCCTGAGGTCCCATTGGACTTGGTCCACAAAAATATTAAAAGGTAAATTAATTAATTACTGTTTAAGAGCTATGGTTCTGCTTAATAAAGAGTTAATCAGCACTGCCTTTTATATTTTTTTTATGAAAATTTGTATATATTATGAGTAAGTTTTATTTTATTTATGAATAAAAACTTCTAAAAATTAAGTTTTTGTGAATTTCGCTTAAAAATATTAAAAATTTTTGTGACTGGTTTAACTTAATTTCTAAGTAAACATCATATCTGTTTTTAAAAGCATTAACAGTCGATTGATTCTTAATTTCGAATGGTTCCATAGGTATAATTGAAAAATTGTCTTAAGTCCCTCTTCAGTCCTAGTAATTTAAACATTTACTCGTAAATTTTGTTGCTAATCGATGGTAAAAGTTCGGCTGGCCTAAGTTGTAGTATTTCTGGTCACTGATCGTTGGTTTAATGTCTTTCTTTTTTGAATGGTCTCAAAAATACTGAACCAAATTCAAGTAATGGTCTAATAAATTAGATAAAAAATGTTTTCAGAGTGTAAAATTAGCTCTTTGAATTATACTTGTCAAATGGATGTGCTATTCTCTTTCAGATTTTATGTTAAAGCAAAAAAAATTAATAGTACAAATTTATTGGAATTGATTTATGCATTACTAAATTAATAAATTAGACAAGAAGAATTTAAGATCAAATTTAAAAATTTAAAACATGCACAAAATATAATTAATTAAAAGCTCAATTACACTGTAGATTCAAGATTTTTTTCTGGTATTTAGTTGAAAAAGTAAAAGCTATTTGTAATTATTTAATGATTTAGATTTGTGTAATTTTTTATTTTAAAAAACACCTCTTTTTTCATCATAATTAAAAACCCAAAGCTCTAGTAAATATTTAACGTTGAATAAGAAATATTTTGAAGTCTATCACAAGCTAAGTTCAATTTGTTCTCATTGAATCTTCTTTCTTAAAATACTTCTAATTTGGACTAGTTTTCTAAAAATCACAATATTATTATTATTTATTAGCTTAAAGCCCCATAAGCAAAAAAATAAAAAAATTAATTTTAATGAGAATCAAATAAGTGAGATCAAAATTTCAGCATTTATCATGATATTCGACATGTCGGTGGGTGAGGATTAAAAACAAATAAGATGAGATTAAAATACAAAAAAAATGTGATTCATGGATTAAAAGAAAACTTTTTATTTAGAATGATGAAAAACGCATAAAATAAATATAAATAAAAGTCACATAAATTAAAAAGTCAGAATTGGTCAAAAATCAGAATCGTTTAAAGTCAAAGGCTGACTTGGAATTTAAAAATTTAATTTTTTTAATAAATCTTTATCAATTCAGACTTTGATTTAAATTTATTTTTAAAGTCTGGACTTGAACTTTAATGTTGTTTAGTGATTTAGACTTGAACTAGGCCGCCACAGCTCCTAGCTGGAACAACAAGGAACGGCAATCCATCAGTCAGGATCACGGCCACCTGATTTTTTGCGTTCCAGGTAGCTATTGTGGCGGCCTACTAAAAAAGAACTCAAAATTTGGACTTTATAAAAAAATCAAAAGTTCAAAAGTCAAAGTTTTGACTTGAATTTAATAAGAAAAATTTCAAAGTCATAAAAGTTATAAAAAATTTTTTGAATAACAAGAATTTATTAAGTGGAGTCAGTGATTTGACTTTGACTTTGTGACTAACACACATGTCTGTTCTTCTTTTAAATCTAAATTTTTTGTTCAAAAACAATTAAGATCATAAATATTAAATAAAAGTTAATTAAAAAATTTAAGAACGCATTTAGTAAAGAAAAAAATAATTTTTATGTGTTGATTAACGTTTTAAAAAATATTTTTGACAGATTTAGTTTGATGATTTTTTTTTGGTTCAACATTTTTATTTGTTTTTAGTCCTAATCGCATGTTGGTGATTTAATTCCAGTTCCCTAAAAATTAAGTTAAAAAATTCATTCAGTAGAATTTTAACTAGATTTAGGTTTAAAAGTTTAGTAAAAATTTCAAGAAAATTATTTTTCTTTCATGAATGTCAAGCATTTTTTTGTTACTTAAAAAATTAACGCAAATCTTAAAAATATTTACCTTTGCATTCTAAGATTTAAACGTTTTATTGATTAAAATTATTGATCTGAGAAATAAATCTAATTGTACAATAATTATTGTAATAACATGTAAAATAAAGATATAAATTATAAATTAGTTTTACAATTAAACAAAATAGAGACTAGCTTTTGCGCTTTGGTTGTTGGCATCATTGCTAAATTTTCGAAGGAACTTCTGTAATAAAATTATTAAACGCATTCTGACTTATTTTTTAATCTTTGTTTGGTAATTTTACCTTTTCTTAGTAAAAACTATTGTATCTCTATAATTTGCTGTATCTTTATTAAATTAATAATTGAAATTTTTATAATAATAATAATCTTAAACGCATTGTCCAACTGATCTATCATAAGGAAACTCTTTTATTTTAAATTTTTTTGTATTCTAAATATGTGACTCGAATAAATTAATTAAAAATAAATTGTCACCATCCTATTTATTTTTGTGGGAAAGTTAATTTAAAAGAAAATATTTTAATATTTTAAATTCAAAAAATATACTAAATAGCATTTCGTTGCCCGCATTTAAAGTTCTGCATTTTCTTATTTTATCAAAATAGACTTTTAGCCTCGGGGTGGTATCTTAACGTGTGCAAGTCGCTCTGGTTAAATAAAAGAACGAACGCCAACTGATGAACAGATGACTAAGACACTAGTCTGCATAAGATATAGTTTTCTTAACAGATCACTAAAGATAAAATACGATAAGAAGCAGAGATTTTCGTATTTAAATCAAATTTATTTTTAGATCTTAGAAAAAATTAAATCAGATTTTCGAATAAAGTTTGATTTATCTAAATTAGTTCATACAAATATAATTACTTGTTATTTTTCTTCTAATACTCCTTTCCAATTATTAATTATCACTCAATAAATATAATTTAAATTTTTTCTAGAATTTTATAGAACAAAATTTTTAATAAAAAACAGATACCAAATCAAACGTACCAATAGATATTGAAAAATAATTTCTTAATTATTTAATCAGAATTTTGGCAATACCATTAGATAACATTGCATCAATAAATGTAAGTTTTAAATTTTTTTTAAAATAATTCTTTTTAAAGTACCAAGCTTGGGATTGCTATCAACAGCAATGCGCAAAGCGTTCTGATCACAGCTAATTAGTTTATTATACCCTTTGTTCTTTGGTGGACTAGTTTCACCAAAATAAAATTTGTCAAACTAAACTTGAACACTTCTAACTTTGAACTCATTCTCATCTTCTACTTGACATAATTCAGGATTTGCTGTTGTTAGGTTCCAAAAATGGCACAACGCCACTAAGATTTCAAAATTTCGTCAAAATTTTTCAATTTTTAAACAAATTAAAAATTAAAAAATAAAGAATTAAACATGTACATAGAAAAAATGGTCTAAGCATTGTGAAATTTGATACAAAACAAAGAATTCATAACTATTATTCTAATGGTCAAACTTTGTTCTACAGATGAAACAAAGTGAAACAAGTTTGGCTTCACCTGCTGCGGAAGTCTGCAAAATTTGTGCAAATTAATTACGTTTTATGTTTAAAAATTGAAATTAAATAATTTAAATAGCGTGAAATTTTAACACTTTAAAAAGCGTGCAATGTTGCAGAATTCGCACAGATTTTGCAGACTTCCGCAGCAGGTGAAGCCAAACTTGTTTCACTTTGTTTCATCTGCAGAACAAAGTTTGACCATTAGAACAATAGTTATGAATTTTTTGTATTGGAAGTTTTGTATCAAATTTTACATTGCCAAAAGTCTAAATAATTAAAAACATTTTATCATTATAATTATTTGAATATTTAATTTATTTAACTCATAATTACTGAAATTTATTTAATTGATGTAAACAAATTAGTGTTGACTTAAAATAATTTGAAGTAAAGTTTAAATTCATAAAATTTTACAAGAAAATGTGTAATTTTATTATTATTAAACGTAAAATTATGTTTTTTAAACCAAAAAAAATTTTATCCGTTAACATTTTGTACCATTTTACTAAAAGTTACTCTATCTTACGTTTACTTACATAATTTTTCTGACTAATTTTTATGTAAAATTACTAGGAATTACGTAGGCCTTTTCTAGAAGGAATGTATTTTGCTTGAAGAGCCTTCAATTTTAAAAATTTAACAGTGTTTATATAATATGACTTCAAATTTTATGATAGCAAAAGAGCTAGAATCATAAGCACCTAAATATCTTAACAACCTAAAATTCAAGACTGCTTTTAAGTCACAAGTTTAAGTCAAAGTCATGAAAATTTAATTCAAAGTAAAGTAATGACTTTGACTTAAAAAATAAAATTAAAAGTCAAAATTACCGTTTGATGCAATTGTTGTAGCGGTCGCATGAATTTCTGTCTGATAGGAAGACAAAAATATAAAATTGGAAATTGAATTTCCTCTTGTTAACTAACTTCTATTATTGTAATTATTATTACTAATATTAAAATCTTTTCATCAAAATTACTCAAATTTTTTTTAGTAAATTATATGAACACTTTAAAATTTAATTTTAAATTAATAAAAAATAATTGTGAAAATTTTCTCGAAAATTGTTTTCTAATAGGCTTCTTTGTTCGTTTTTCTGATTAGGAAATTTTTTTTGTTGCATTGAAATTCAATTAATAATTTCATGGAAATATCTAATTTAGATTTTTATTATAGATTAAAGTCGAGTCTTATTTCTCTCATTCAATGCAAATTTTTTTTTTCAAAGTTGTCAATTTTATTTTTTAGTTTTGAATATGATAAAAAACTTATTTATCTTAGGTGAAATGCATCAAAATCAAAAAATCAAGTTGAATAAAAAAAAATTTCAAATTTTAATTTACATGCTTGTTGGCATTAACTCTTTTTCGAATGATACCCTAGTCGCTTGTTTCGTTTTAAAGAAACACTTTTTCTTAAAGTATATTTTGACAAAAGCTCTTCAAATTAAATTAATATATTTACTAAAAAAATATTAAATTAAAAATCATGTAACTGTACCTTGAAATTTATTTTTGCTAGTAGCAAAATTCATTTAAAATAATTCACTACAAGGTTAAACTTTATACTTTATTAAAATTTAAAGTAAAATTTTAAAAAAATCCTTGATTCTTAAAAATTTAATTAAATTTAAATTTTTTTTTCTTTCTAATTAATAATTTTGTATTAAATTTAAGCGAGAATTATCTTTGTCAAATCACTTTCATTTAATCTGATGACGAATGTAAATTTTTCATTTAATGATAATTTTCAAAAAATAAATAATTTCACAAATGACCGCTCAATTTTACTCTCTTCTTCGGAAATTTTTTAAATTTTTTAGAAAATCCGGCAATGTGAAATTTTAGTACAAAAATTACAGAGCAAAAAGTTAAAACTTTTAATTTTTTTTTTAATAATGCAAAAATTGTTCTACAAACAGTACAATATTGTACTGCAAAAACCCTGCAATTTATTACATATTTTAATCAAATGTTTTTTGATGGTGTGCATTTTACAGAAAATTGCAGAGTTTGCAGTCGTTTCTAAAATTATTTATTTTTTGAAAATTATCACTAAATGAACTCAGTAAGTGTTTATTCTTAAGGTTTTAAATAGAAAAAAATCATATACTTTTTATGTTTGTTTTTAAATTTTAGCTCAAATTTTTCATTTTTTATGCTTTTTAAAACTTAAAAACTTAGTCCAAAAGTAATTTCTTATTTTATTTCACAAAATTTTATGGTAAATTCATGTTTTAATTAATTTTATGGCATTTATTTCATTAGTGTCAAAAAAACTTAATGTTTATAATGCTAAATTTTTGATGAAGTACAAGTTCTATATTTTGATTATATATTGGTTGTGGAAAAGTTCAATTCCTTCCAGCTCTCCAATTTTCTATTTACAGCTAATAATTGCAGATAAATATTCTAGTAAATTACTGACACAAAAACAAATAAAAATTGGAATTCAATTACAAATATTAAATTGTAAAAATTTTACAATTAAAATGCTTTTTATTTCGTGTTTTTGGAGGTTATCAATAAATTAAATAATTAAAAAGAATAAGCAAATATTTAATCAACAAAGTATGATCTATTATCTATTCCAAGTTTAAAATATTTTCTTTGGCTCTATATGTATAGTTTGGGATTTAGCGTTATCTCGTTGAAAAAATCAATCTTCCTGTTCTATTAAATATATCCCTTGAAGAGAAGCATCTATTAGTTCTAATTGTTCTCAATAGAGTCCAAAACTTACCATACGACTATCTGTATCAAGTTCAAAATTTATTTTCTCCTTAAAATTCGGCTCGATGCAAGGCATTGGTGATTTTAGTACTAAAATAAACAGGAGATGTTCAATAAATATCAAGTATATGGGTCTTAAAGAATAACCCCTACCTTGAAAATTAATGTTTGATATAGTTTAAGATGAAGATAAAAATGGAATAAAAAAATTTGAATTAATCTTTCTGCCCTATAGATATTTCAGAAATATAGATATCTCAACTCATTTGTTAATGTAAAGATTTTTAGAATAAAACAATTATTTAAAAGATTCATATTTTTACAATTTTAAATAAATCTTTAGATATTTTTCTTTGATAAAATCAAAAAATTTTAATTGTTGATAATTTTAATTTGAATGTATTTTGTAGAATTTACACTCTATGTTAAATGCAGGACAAATAATTGAGTACTTTTACAGATTGTTTCTTTTGAGTTTATTTTTTTATATTTTAAATGAATTATTCAAATCAATGTTGACATTTATTTTAAAAAAATTGTCTTACCAAGAATAACTCAAGGTGTCAATAATTTTATTTTGTCTTCGAAAATCTTTTGCACAAAATTTTCTTCTCTGCTTTCTTTCTGCAGTTTCGTTTTATATATAAGTAGTTTATCTTTATAAATTATTTTTTATTTATTTTTTTAATTTTAGAAGAACAATAACCAAATGAGTATAGCAAGCTTTTGGTTGCATTAAGTTTTTTTTTAAAAAATTTATTATTTAACAGGAAAATTGGGATTTTAATTAGGAAAGATAGTTTTCTATTTCGAAAGAGGTACTTAAATTTAAAAAAAATTTTTGTATTATAAATTAAATTTTTTTTTACAAAAAAGACCAACTAGTGCAAAAATTAAATCATTTCTTTTTAATCAATAATCTTTTTTATAAGACTTTATCTTATTTCATTAAGTTTTAATTTAACTGCCACAGAAATTATGTGATCATAAAGTCAATCATTTTACTTTTGGAAAAAAAAATTTTAAAGAGAAAGAGTAATCAGAGTTTAAAAGTTAATTTTGAGTAAAAATTTAATTTCATATTGAAACTTAAAGAAAAAAATCAAAATAAAAAAGTTGTATTTTACAAAAGATCATTTTTTAAATTTTTTGATTTAAATCTTTTCTTTATTGCCACTTTACTACATTAGATCAAACAATAATTTCCTACGATTTTCAATGTAAATTTTCGAAATGCTAGTCAAAATATTTTTTTTTGGTATAAAAATTTAATACTATGAACACAAAATGAATCACGTTAGTAATTATATTTTAAAATAACATGTATAAATATTCAAGGTATTTAAAGAATAAAAATACCAACCAATTTAAGAGATCGAGCATACTTTGGATTTAAATTTGCTCATTTTAAATACAAAACATTTTGTCCCTAAAGCCTAGAACAAAAATCCACACACGTTGGTATGCAGCTGCTGAACAGATACAAAATCAATCCCAAACGTGTTGCATAATAGGCAAAGTGTTTGCAATTGATTGAAAAAATACCAACTAAAAGCTGTTTGCGTACACTTTCAATCAGAAACCTTTTGAGAGAGAGATAAGATAAAACCAATATTCTTAGCTAATATTTTTATTTTAATGAATAATTTTGCGCAACAATTTGTTATATTCAAAAATTTCGTTTAAAAATAGGAAAAATTTTATTTATTTTAGATTTTTTTATACTCGACAATGGGTGATTTTTCCAACCCAGGGTGATATTTTAGCAAAGGTCTCAAGTCTTAGTCTCAATTTACTGAAATTAAATAAAAAAAAATTATAATTTGATCTATTAGAATTATTTAGCCATAGCCGATAGGGCATATTTTGTTTTTTAAAGTGTCAATAGGTTTTGTTTAATTTTAGGATTTATAACCGAGTTTTTTGTTTGCACAAATAAGCAAAATTCGATGTCATATATGATAAGAATTCGATATGAAACAAAATAATAAAATTGCTAAATTATTCAAAAAAAGAAAACACTTAAATTTCAATTAGTTTAGTTTGTGAAGCCATGAAAGAAAAAAGCAAAATTTAAATTTTTTTAAATTTTCAATTTTTTAGATTTTTAAAATTACCTAGAAAAATGAGTGACCATTTATTGTGTTGTTTTTACTTTAATCGAGACTCGTCTCAGCAGCAACACAACAGAAAAGTAATTTAAAATTACCAATTAATCTTTTGAATAAGCTTTAATTTTTTAGTTTACCATCAGGAACATAGACAAAAGCATGATTGGGTTGCCGACCAATTTCCAGCATTGTGCACACATTGGTTGCTCTGATATAATTTCGAACGCGTTGCCCATAACCAACGCGTTCGATTCTCAATTGCCGGAAAAATCTGTTCTAGCCAGACAGCAAAGTGGTGCTCAGCAGCCGCTTGTGGCCCATTTGAAGCTAATCGATTTGAACGTGTCCTAAGCAGTTTTGTTAATTTATGAAATTATCCTATACGAACCAAATTTGTTGATCCGATTTCACAGTATTAAACAGAGATATTTCATTCCATCTCTATGGACTTTTTGAGAAAAAAAAATTAGCGCTGATTTGTTTTATTTTATTCAGGGACAATGTGCTATTTAGACGAGCGCTGTGCTCCCAACAAAAAATTTATTTTAAGTTTTTTTTTGTTTTATTTTTTTTATTTTGTGAGTGAAATATTTTTGAATTATTTAAAAATGATTGATACTTTTATATATTTTTTTCGAATGTTTATTTTTACATAATTAGTTTGTACTAAATAAAATTTGTTTAATTTAGCTTGAAATCAATTTATGGCTATGATTTAAAACGAAGAAAAAAAAACTTTTTAAAAACAATTTTTAAATTTATTTATAACTATTCAACAAAAAAGGGTCTAGTCAGTTAGGTGAATCATGGTTCACCTATTAATCAAGTTTATTTAATGAAATGCTGATAATGCTTGAAATAGATATTCAAATGAATACAGTGCCGGAAACTAACTTGTCACATCATATCATCTGATATTATCTGATATCAAATAATATGATCTGAAATCAGTTAATATTAATAATATTAATTAAGAGAAAATTTACTGGAAAAAAATTTACTTTTAACTTTGAATTGGACAATGTGGACCTCTTTAGACTAGAAAAGTATCGTATCTATTTTTGAATTGATTGAATGTTGAAAAAATAGTAAAAAAATTTTTTTTTTAATTTTTTGTAAAATTTAAATTAAAAAAACTGAGGATGTTATTTTAAATAAAAATTTATTCTTATTGACATATACAAATTTTACTGGAAAAAATAAAAAATTTAGAACTAAATTTGTATTTGTATTTACTGTTCTTCAGTTTAAAAAAAGGCCCTCTTAGTCAGTATCCTAATCAGTATATTAATCTGTGACAGATTTTGGTAAATTTTTGTTAAATTGAAGGTAATTTATTAATTATTCAGAAATATATTTGAAAAATAGAGCAAAACATCGGCAAATTCTCCAAACTTAAACCGATTGATCTTTGGAACGATTTAAAACAATTTGTAAGAAAGAAATTTCCTAAAATAAAATCAGGAAATAAACCATGCCATAAAAGAATAAAATCAGACCTTAGCACCAAAAAAATTGTATAAATTTTGATTAAAAAAATAGTCAAAAGCAGACTTGTGCAAAAGTCAAAAAAAAGTCATTAATTGGTCTTTTGAAAGTCAAATCAGTAATTAATATTTATTTTTAAATTAAAAGGACTTTGTCCCTTGTCCTATAGCATTTTAACTTAATACCAACTCTTGCCTTAAAACTGTAATTTTTCAAATAGATTAAATTTTATTTTCAACTTATGATAATCTACAACTTTTAGGCTTGATTATTTTCACTCTTTTTTTAATACCCTTTTTATTTCAAAATAAAATAAATGTTTTGCATAATAATATTTTGCATTATTTTTTTATTTTTAAAATATACACTTCTGAGATATAATCATTTTATAAAATTTCAGATATTTCTAAAGGATTGATTTTTTTAATTAAAACTTAATATTATTATTAGCAAATAATAAAAAATTAATTAAAAAAATTTTATTAAAGAAAGAAAATAAAAGCAAAAAATTAAAATTTTGAAAACATCTAAAATTTCGATTTTTATAAGACACCAGAATAATTACTAAGAAGTTTGAAGCTACGTCAAATTTAGTAGACAAATAAAAAAATTAAAATTAAAATTGAGATGAAGAACATTAATTTCTCTTCTAGAAATCAGACTTTGTTCGAATTTTTATATTTTATTAAATTTAAAAATCCTTTAATTTATTGAATCTTTTAAGACACTTAAAAGGATCATTTTTTTTTAAAGTTTAAATAAAATTATATAAAATTTGAAAATGAATAGCGTGTTTCTGAGATTTTGAAAAAAAAGAATTATTCGAAACATTATCGATTATTTGAAAAAATTTTAAATTATAAATTTTTAAATCTTCTTATTTAATTTAGTAAAAATATCAGTGATATGAAATGAAGATTTTAAATAAATTAAAGATATTTTGCTAAAATGTAATTTATTGCAAATTTCAAAAATTTTTTAAAAATCAAATTTTTTAAAATATCGAAATATTAAATTTATTTTCAGACTAAAATTTTCAAAAAAACAATTCAAAATTCAGTATTTTTGCCTTTGAAAAATAATGAAATTTCGTTAATTAAAATATTTTACGAAAAATAACGTTATTCTTAAAAATGCAATATTCTTTGAATTTTATATAACTTTTTGTCATTCTTTTTTTTAACAAATTAAAGAAAGCATCAAACTTAAATGTTTATGCATCATGTTTGGTAGCTGGCTTTAATTAAAATCACACTAAGGAATTAAGGACTAGAATATTATTTAAAAATAAAACTTAAAAAAAAAACAATTTTCAGCTAAAAAAAAATATCGAGAAGATTAAAGGTATGGTATCTATAAAAACAGGGAATGCTTTAACACAGTAATTGAATCTATAATCAAAATTTAAAAGAAGCTTTTTATTAGAATTTAAATAAAAATTTCAAAAAAATTCATCTTTTCGCTATTATTTTATTTTTGCAAATAAAAAAAAGATACAACATTCAAAATAAATATGATTTAATAAACATCTAATTTTTGCCTAAAAAATTATGAAAAATTTGTAAAAGAAATTGAAAATTCGTCAAAATTTACAAAAGAAAAATTCTGTGTGACTAGCCATGAATGAACAATATTCAATTTTCAACACTGATTAAATTCATCTTTTAAACATTATTTTTTTGCAAATAAAAAAAAAGATAGATCATTGAATACAAATATACACGTAATAAAAAATCCTTGCAAAGAACCAACAACTATATAGATATACCAAAGGAATGAATTTTTGTCGTTTATTACAGTGCTAATGATCGCCAAAATCCAACTTAGTCCAGTAATAACAAAAATCTTGAGAAACAAAACAATTCTATTTTTTTCCGGCTCTTTTGACTGCAAGTTAGTGAACTTTTTGATATCCTTGTCCACATTTGAAACCAGTTTTATACTTATGAGCATGAGAAAAATATTTTCAAATATTATAAGACTTACTGGCACTACAAAAAATATCCACAGATCAAAACTTGACGAAATAAAACAAATTCTGTAGCCATAAGATATTCGGTCATAGTTCTTAAAGATCATTGTCAAAGCTACAATGGCCGGAATTGACCACCCACAGATACTGTACTTTAGAAAAGTTTTTCTTATGGATGATTGATGAAAACTATTGAACATTTTGAATAAATCAATTGCCATTATATTTGACCAAATAAAAAAGCTCAGATAAAAGTAGTGAAGAAAAAAGCCAGACAAAAAACAAGGCAAAGATGGCACCAAAGCTTTGAACATGTCATTTATTGATTTATAAATGCCATTCTCATTTAAAATTAGATCACTGTCAGTGAGAATTGACGAAATAATAAAACTCACATGAGAAAATATCATCGAAACACTTAGGCTTATTACAATTTTTCCGGGCAATTTTTTATTCAATTTTTTTATAAAATAATAAACTATCAAAATAATTAAGCTTATTACAGAAATGGACTGACCGGCTATGGTAATGTATTTTTTCACCAAATCTGTATCCTCGTCAAATTTGATTCTTGTGAAATTAACAAAATTTTTTTTCTCACGAACATTGGTCACATTCATTCCAATTATTAGCTCATTTTTTAAATTTCTCAGGTCGAAAAGTATTTGTAGACTCATGTAATCAGCTAAATCAGTTTCTATTTTAGAACATAATAAAAAGGTCTCTGGCTCATTGCATTTTGCACAATATTCATTTTTATATAATTTTCCGAGTACCGAGAATCTATATGCGGTGTAATTTGAACAAAGTGAAATTATTTCCGAATTATTGAAATTATTAGGACAAGTGCCAATGTGTTTGATGCATTTTCTGGGCCAGGGGACATCATTCGGCTTGGAGACTTCATAATCATGCCAAGGTTTCTCGATTCTATGCTCCAAGATTGATACATCATACTTTATTTTTGTCTCGATTGAAAATAATTTCAAATCACTTATTTTAGCACTTTTTAAATTACATAGTCCACAAAAGATATTTTTAAAAAATTTATTTGTCCCATAAGAATACACCGGAATCGACTGAATTATGGTGCTAGGCTCTAGATCACATTTGAGCATTATATTTTTAATTTGGTAGCTTTCGGGACATTTGCCAATGGTGTAAATTGTGCCATAATCTTTTAGCTCTGAATTGCACTCGTAGTTGTGGAGAGTAGATGTAGTTTTGGGTGTCACATCAGAACAACAATCACCAAAACGATCACATTCGCTGCAAAAACAATTTTGGAAGCTGGGCTTAAGTGTTTTGTTAAAGCAAAAATCATCACATGCAAACAAAAATTTAAAATTAAAAAACAGTAGATAAAAAATATTCATTTTATTAAAATGATAAAAAAAATTATTAGTGATTTTTTAAGGTTTTATAATTTGAAATTGAATGGGTATTAAAATTCTGAACATCTAACTGAAAATTTCATTTCAATTTCAATGTGCTACTGTATCATTTTAGTTTAAATGTTATCTGTTGAAATTTAATATAAATCCAATTTGTTGTATTGAATTTTTACTGACTAAAAATGATGCATTTTTCATTTTCGAAATTTATTATTTTACACTCATTCAGTTGATGACAACTGCTTAAACAGTGCATTAGATCAAAGCTCGTTATCTCTTTCAAAGGTCTCATTAATTTTGAATATTTTGAATCATTTTTCCAAGTCTCAAAATATCCTTGAACAATATTTTTGTTGTCAATTTTATTTGATAGGAAGAACCAATTTTCCTTTACTGGAGCCTTTTGCAAAAATGCTGTTGAAATTTCTTCTTTTTTTGTCATTGTTGGTATTGTTGTTGCAAATGTTTTTAAGACATTAATTTTTCGTCTGTATAATATTTTATCTAAAAAGGACTTTGAATCTACTTCAACAATTTGTAATTCAATTGAACCTTCTATCGGGCATTTAAATACGAAATAAAATTTTTCAACTCCCAAACCAGTTCCTAAAAAAAATTTTTAATTTCTCAAGAAGAAACAAGATTTTTTTGCTTGAAATTTCAATAAATTTATAAAAAAAGTATACAAAATAAAAATAATTTCTTTATAAAAATATTTAGAACATCAATTACATGAACTTTCTCATGGACCAAAATGATAAAAAAGCCGATATATTTTTAATCTTAAATTCTGATTGTATCACCAAAAATACAGAACAAAAGAATATTTTTTGAAATTTTCATACCGTAAACTCGCGTTCACGACTCTTAGAGTAAAGACCAAATCCAACCTTTTTTCTTATAGAGCTAATTACATAGTTTCTATGTTATAACAATTAAAATTGAATTAGCTGGAAAATACACTGAATATGGGATATTTACTCTAACAAAAAAATGGTCTTTACTCTCATAAAAAAAATTAAATTAAAAAAATTGTAGAGATAATTTCGAAAATAGAAAATTAGTCAAATTTAAGCTTTTTTCTACTTTTGCAGTTTACTCTAAGTGCCTTTTTGTGAAATTAAAGGTAAAATTTTAAAAAGTTTATAAAAAAATTTATTGAATTCGATGCAGAAATTAGATTTGAATTTTAGTTAAATGAATAATAAAGAAAGAAATCTCAATTGTCTTTTTATTTTTCTTGACAATCAAATTCAAATTTTGACTTTTTTACTAAGCTTTTAAAAAATCTTTGAATTATCAAAATTTTTATTTGAAATTACTTTAATTTTATTTTAATCTCAATATGATCTTAGTCGGAGTAAAAATTTTTTATAATTTCTTGAGAAATACTTGTTAGATATTTTAAAAAGATTATTTTTAAATTCTAGCATCTTTAAATTTCTTAAAATAATCTTATATGATCTAATACTGAGCTTGAAAAAATCTTCACGATGGCTCATAAAATTCTTGTGAAGAAATATGCTAAGAAAATTGAAGGAACATTTTAAAGATTTTGATTAAGATCCTACAGCGGTAAACTTACATTTAGATAAATAATTATTTTTAGGTCAAAAGTCTTAATCAGGTAGGTAATACAAGTGAAATTAAATATATAATTATTTTTCAATTTTTTTTTTTTAGATATTTTTTATATTTTTCTTAGCTAAATCTAAAATTTTGGTATTTATCAATTTTATCAAATAAAAGGGTTGGATATTTTAACAAAGTTTATATTATTTTCAACAAGCTTTGATAAAATAAGAATTCTTGCAATGATCCTTCAGAAAATAAAATCATCAAGTTAAATTAGTGATAAAATCAGAAATTAGAATTATTGAAAATTAATTTACCACAAAAAATCTAGTATTCTTACCATTCGATTCGTGTGTATAATTTATTTCACAAAATTTTATTTCCAATTTGAAAATTTCTGATTGATTCGACAAAAGAGTGCAATACAAATTTTGATCTTGGTAAATTTCTGCTTTGTCACACACAAAATTCGCTTTAAAATAAAAATTTATATTATTATAAAAGAATACCAATTTTATTTTGAAAAGATAAGATTTTTTAGTGGTTGTGAAATTCTCTACAAATAGACCAATTTGAAAAAACTTTTTCTTTTTTTATAGATTAAAATAAAAGATTATAAAATTAAAAAAAAAAGTGTTTCAAAGGATGATTGACACTTTGCAGTCTTGGCTTTGTTTTCTAATTAACTCCCAATGATCTATATATCAATTTGTAGAGGAGAAAAAAATAAATCATTTGAAATAAAGATTATTCTTTTAAGATCATCTTTAAGAAAGGTATGAGTAACGGAAGTAGACATACTAAAAATTTTCAAAAATAGTTTTGAGTTATTTTAAATTTGGAAGCTTAAATTTGAAGAAAAAATAGAAAAACTTTCAGAACAATATTTTAAACCCGAATGCCTAAATTATAAACTGAAAGGCTTTTGGAACTAAATAATTTTTCTATTTTTCTCCTTTTTTTAATTCTTCAATTAATCGAAACCCTTAAAAATTTTGAATTTAAAGTTTTAAATTTTGAAATAAAACTAAATAATTAAAAAATTTTAATGAAATAATGCTGATCAAGACAACTGACAAATTCTGTAAAATAAAAAACAATTAATTTTAATTTATTTTATTTGGATTAATTGATTTATTAAACGATAAAAAGTGGGATCCTTTTTCCAAAGAAATTATTCACTTACAAACAAGTTTCTCTTTATAAAAATTTGAGTAAATCTAAAGTCTAAAATTGACTTATCAATTTTCATCTATTAATCATTGTTTTTTTTTGTGACTGGGACTTAAAAATAGCAAATATTTAAAATTATTTTTAAAAAAAATACTAAATTAACTGAACCATAAAAAAAGGAGAAGAGTGAAAATGGAAGAGAAGATGAGGTTAACCAAAAGAATCTCGTTCAGTCATAAACCAAGCAAGATTAATTGATTATTTCTTTGATGAAATTTTTTTTTTTAATTTTATAAACATACCATTAACTTCGAAAATAAATACTCCACTTTGATTTACATTACTAAATTGGTTGATTGAATCAAAGTTGTTAGAAGCAAGATAACTTTCCAAACTTTCGTAGTTTGTAGTATGCCTGAGATTTATTTCAGAACAGGGAAAACCTAGATCCCCGTAGCTGAAGATCACAAATGATCTAAAATCATCTGATATTGATATTATTTGAAATGAGACTGTAGAATTTATAGCTTGATCTAGACTTCTAATATTAAACCAAGTTATGACAAAAGCATTAGTTGGAATAAATCTAACACCATATCTATCACCGAATTTTGCCTGAATTAATTCTTTCATATTCTCCAACTCAAAGGGACGATTTAGATAGCTTTGGTAAAAAATACTACCATTACCGAACTTGTTTGTAATCATTGACCGGTAAATGTTTATATAAAAATCAGGTGATTTAAAACCAATATAACCAAATTGGCTCATAAAAAAGCTATCATAATGAATATTCAAATAAGGAAATTTAAAGCCAAATTCATATTTTTTAAAATCAATGTCAGTTTTGGAAAGCTCGATATCTCCTTTCCCGATTCCATAATCAAAAATAAGTTCTTGAATTAAATAATTGAATTGAGAATTTTCTAAAAACATGGACTGAACTTACCTGCCGATAGCAGATTTTCTCTTATAAGAGGAATTATAAATAATAAAAAAAATTTTTTCAACATTTTAATAATAAAAATAAAATCTTTTTTTTAGCTTTTATACATATAAAATGTTAGTTAGATATTGTTTCAAGTTAAATATCAATAATTGTTTTAAGTTTGAATTTCTGAAATATAATTTCATTAATTCGAGTCGAAATATCGAATTATCTAAAAATATTTTCCCTTTTATGTTTATTATAAAATAAAACAAAAAATTATTGATATAGAGATTGATTTCAAATATTAATTTAAGAACTTGAGAAAAAGAAAAAAAATATACCGTAAATCCTTGCGAAGAGTAGCGTGCACTAAAAGTTAAATACCAAATTTTTCTGGACTCCAGAAATATTTTCCCTTATACATGATGTATAAGGGAAAACTTAATTAAAAGTAAAAAAAGTTTCTGATAAAGCCGGTTTATTTTTTGAAACTTTTAATTTCTTTTCAATAGAATAAAAATTTAAAAAAAAAGTGACATTTTAAAATGCATGTTTTAACTCAAAAAATTTAAACAAATCCTGAAAAAATATTCTTCTAGATTTAATACAGGCTCGAACTCCTCTCCATGCTCAGTGTCTACATCTAACCTAAGCACCGGGGCTATATACACTGCGAGTACTAAATGTACGAATAAAGCAATAAAAATTGGTCCGATATTTTACATTTTGATCCGGACAAACCACTAATTCTTCAAAACCCGCTTAAGGTAAAAAAATCATCAAAATATCCCTGCAGTACGGGAGGAATGTTTAAACCCCTTTCAACATAAAAAAGGGGGACTGGTTTCGACTGGGTAATAAAAGAAGTGTAGATGATCAACTCGATGCAGTAGCTTCTGTGTCAGCTCGGAGTTGTTGCTCAAAAGGTACTCGAAAAGGAGATGAGAGCTTCTCAATTATCCACTAGGATAGAAAAAGGACATATTATAAACCCCTAATTCACAACATTTTTTCCGGACTATCCAATTTTTTTAAAATGTAAAAGGTAGTGTTGGGATCCGTACAGCGGACATTTAATAAATCCGGTCAACGGATATACGGGTGGTCAAAAATTACATTAAAAAAAAAAGACATTAAATTAATTTATTTTTTTTTTTAATAAGGTGCTCATTATATAAAAGTCTTTTTTGTTTTTAAAAAAAATTGTTTTTAATTTTAATGATTTTTTTTTTTTTTTATAAATAAATATTACCAAAAAAATATTGTTTTTTTGAATATAATTTTTGACTTCCCGTTCTGGCCTGACGGTATTTTTATACGGTCCAAAAATTTGACCGTCCAGCTTAACCGGCCAAATGACCGCAAAAAAACGTCCGTGAAATTTGCTCTGACCGCATCCAACACTAGTAAAACGATTACAATAAAATCAGTGATAGGAAAATTACATTTCCGAATTGAAATTCCGGATAATCCAGGTATGACTATTTCCGAATTTTTTATATTTGACAGGATATCGAATTCCGAAAATTCTAAGTTATTAAAATACAAAAATACTAAAATCCTACACTATTGCTGAATGAAAAAATTAAATTTTCAAAAATTGATTTTTTGGTTTCTAGTGCAGGATTGAAGATCGAAAATTAAATTAAATATTAAATTTTTTTTATTTTTTTAAAAAATAATTTTTATTAAAAATATTAAAAAATTTCACAATCACTCTGCTAATTATACCTGATCTTTTTCTCTGTTACGCATTGAACTGTTTTTTTAAATCACCGATTCCCTTCTTTAAATATGATAGGAATAAAGCTATAAGCTATGACTTTTACAGTAACTTTTCTAAAAATTAATTTGAAAAGCAAAAAAAATTGAGATCGAAAAATTTAAAAATGAAAGTTGGGACTCTTTCTTAAAGTCTCTTGGACCCAACCCTAACTCCTCACGTCCTTTCTGGAAAAAAATAGATTCCTTTAAAAAAAATTGACTCGCGCAACACTATAACTAAGCTAGTCTCAGACTCCAAAGAGTTCACAACAGACGATGAAAAAGGAAAGCTCTTCAAGGAGATTTTGGAGAAAACCTTTTCTCAGGAAAAAAATAGCAACTGTTTTGACCACGTCTTCCAAGATATGGTTGAAACATTTGTCAAAAATAAAGACTATCTAAAAGACGAACCCTACAAGAATCCTGAAAAAGCTGGTCCCGAAATCACCATTGAGGAGCTAAAGAAAAAAATTAAAAAAATTAAAAGATGACTCAGCCCCTGGTCATGATAATATCTCCAACCGTATGTTAAAAAATTTGCCAAACTCCTTCTTAAACAAATTACTAAGTTTCTTCAACGCTTGTCTTGTCAAATCTGAAATCCCTGACAATTGGAAAATCTCCAAAATTACTATGATACCTAAAAAAAACAACCACCTTACCCCCATCTAAATATCGTCCAATCAGCGTCACCAGCTGTCTTGGCAAAATCCTCGAGAGAATTATCACAAATCGACTCTACTGTTTCCTTGAAGAAAAGGGACTTATCTGCAAGGAACAGTCGGGTTTTAGACAACACCGACGTACCTCAGACAATCTAATTTTTCTAACCCAAAAAGTCTCTGAGACTCTAGTAAGAATGAAAAAAGTATGCTCTCTCTTTTCTGGCACAGCGGAGTCATTTTCAAACTCAGCAAAAGTGGAGCCCCCCTTTATATCTTAGAATGGGTTGTTAACTTTGTAAAAAATCGTAAGTTCTTTATCAAGCTTAACGATTTTGAATCTGAACCAGGACTCGAAATTGGTGTCCCGCAAGGTACGGTCATTAGTCCTTAACTTTTTACCATTTTCATTAATGACGTCCCTAACCAAGATCAAAAAAATCAATCTTATTCCCTCCTAGTCGCTGAAGATCTTGTTACATTCTTCATTGTCAAAAAATATGGAAACATTAATAACATAATTAATAATTATTTAAAAAAATACAGCTATGGCTCCAGAAATGGAGACTAAAAATGTCGCCTGACAAATGAAGTCACATAATCTTCTCTGGTAACTCCTCAAAGAATCAACCCCTAAACTTGAAACTATTCGGTAAACAAATACCTTGTTCGGAACAACCCATGTTTAGTTTAAGGGAATCAGAAAATAAAGAAGAATGGATCAGAATCATCGTGAGAAACTTGGCTCAAAATTGAAAAATGTCTTTTAATTCCTGTCGCTAGTACATATTTAAGAGATAATTTACAATTCTTATTTTAAGAAAGTGTTCAAACGATGAGATTTAGTTGAAGAAAATTTTTCAAAATTTAAAGTTAATCTTCTATTTCATTGAGGAATTCTCAGAAAACTTATAAAATAAATTTTTTCAAAATGGGCTAAAGCCAAATATACCAACAGTTGAAATGACCACGGAAAAAAAACAGTGCAAGATTCAATGGAAATAGCAATACTGTTATATTATTCGTGAAAAGAGGTAAAGTAACCAAGTCGAAATTAATCGATTTTAAAAATAAGGTGGAGTAAAAATACATTAAAATGCAAGTATTGTGATAAATTTTCACACAATTATAGAGAATGTAGAAAAATAGTTTAAGATGAAAGAAATTTGGTAACAAAATGCGGAATGCAAAAAAAGAAGGGTCAAATGCTCCTCGAATCTCCTGTAACATGTTTTATCTCCACAAAGTAAATAACCTTAATGAGGGAATATTAGCTAATTATTTGCATTTAAGACAGTTGTGAATACGGGACAGGTTTCACAATTATGGTTAGGGCCATCCTTTTCTCTACACAATTTGCATCTTTTGCGAATGGTCATACATTCGGCCACATTTTGAGCATATTCCTCTTGAGCTAGTCCTATGTTACATTGCGGGAAACAAAAAATTGAGAGCTTAATCGAAAGTATTAAGATTTGAAAAGCAATTAAAAAAGTTGGAATTGAAGGATTAAAGTAGATTTTTATTTATGAAAAAAAACATTTATTAAATGCTTAAAATTATTTATATGCTTATTAAGACTAAATATGCGTCCCAACACGACAGTCTCTGGTCATCATTCATACTAAGAGAGTCAATTTTGAAATTATACCACAAAAGTGGTTTTGTAAAAAAATTTTAAAATTAATATATTTATAGTTTTAAATAATTAGATTTTTTTAATAGTTTTTTTTATTATTTTAGATAGGATTTTTTTTGTTTATCTTATATATCAATAAATAGATATTGAAAATTAAAATTTGACTTTTTTCTTTAAATTAGCGGAATTTATATTAATTTAGCGGTGAGGCATCTTTAACATCCTTAATAGTTTAGCCTAGCAATGAATGACTAAAGCAAAAAAATTGAAGAATACAAAGCAGATGATTTCGAATCAAGATTTTTTGCAAACCCGCTCAATTGTATAATTGCTACCTTATTATCTTTTCTTTCTTTCTTGGCCCGTTCAATTACCAAGCATTTAGTTTTTGTCAATGTTTATTTCAATTTATTATTTATTTATTTGTATTATCTGTGCCGAGCTAAAGCTCCTTCAGATTAAAAAAAAAAAAAAATAAAAAATCGAAAAAATCAATAAAAATAAAATAAAATAAAAATGTAAAGAAAAAATAAGATAAAAGTAAAGTAAGTTAAAATATAAAATAAAAGACAGTTAAAATAGACAAATTGTAAGTAATGACACGTGTAAAATTTTTAATTATTGAACAATTCAGGAAAGAAAGAAGAAATAGTTAGATAGCAATTACACAATGGAGTCGACATATCTTGGTTCAAAACCCGCTTTATATTCATCAACCAGCTTGACAACCAATGGAACAGAATGACGCAGTCCTCCCGCTACATATATTTTGCTCAATTCAAAAAGTCGTTTCGAGACAGTTAAGAGTTTAAGTTTATTAAGGGCCTCATGATGCACAATATTGGAAGGAGTATCATATTTTAGTTTAAGTATAAAACGAACTGCTGAGTTTTGTAAGACTTGAATTTTTTAATGTTTGTCTCTGAAAATGAATTCAGACACGGAAAAGAGTAATCAATTATAAATCCTATTAAAGATTTATAAAGGTTTCCTAGTTTGTAATAGTTAAGACCCCATTTTTTGTTTGACAATATTTTTATTAAGTTTAACCGTGAACTACAACGCTGTTTTATTTCATCAACCATTGGGGTAAAGGTTAATTTTGAATCAAATTTTATACCTAAGAACTTGATTTCATTTTTGCTCTCAATTTTATTTCATATAGCTTTAAGTTTAAATCGATATTTTCCTTCTTATATTTAGTGAAGACAATGAAGCAAGACTTTTTGACAGATATTTTCATTTTCCACATGAAGAGCCATTTTTCTAATTCGTCTAAGTATCTTATTTATCTGTAAAACAAATTTTAATACTTCATTTTAACTTTATTTGTTATGTAAATTTAATTTTCTTTTTTCGATCTTTATTTTAAACTAAATTGAAGACTGTAAAATTTTAAGTCATTTATTTGATTGCAACAAGGTACGATACCAACACGATAAATATTCAATTCAATAACATAACACTTAAAATATAATTAATCATAATCCAAATGAAAAAAATATAAAATTGATGCACTGGTGGATTGAGATTAAAATCAATTTTTCAAAAATGTTTTAAAAATCTTAATGGTGTTTAATTTCCAATTTTTGAACCTTAAAATATCACTTTGTTTTTTCTCTCTCATTTAAATAAAATGAACATTTTTTATCTGCTGTTTTTTAATTTTAAATTTTTGTCTGCATGTGATGATTTTTGCTTTAACAAAACACTTAACCCCAGCTTCCAAAATTGTTTTTGCAGCGAATGTGATCGTTTTGGTGATTGTTGTTCTGATGTGACACCCAAAACTACATCTACTCTCCACAACTACGAGTGCAATTCAGAGCTAAAAGATTATGGCACAATTTACACCATTGGCAAATGTCCCAAAAGCTACCAAATCAAAAAACTAATGCTCAAATGTGATCTAGAGCCTAGCACCATAATCCAGTCGATTCCGGTATATTCTTATGGAACAAATAAATTTTTTAAAAATATCTTTTGTGCACTATGTAATTTAAAAAGTGCTAAAATAAGTGATTTGAAATTATTTTCAATCGAGACAAAAATAAAGTATAATGTATCAATCTTGGAGCATAAAATCGAGAAACCTTGGCATGATTATGAAGTCTCCAAGCCGGATGATGTGCCCTGGCCCAGGAAATGCATCAAACACATTGACACTTGTCCCAATAATTTCAATAATTCGGAAATAATTTCACTTTGTTCAAATCACACCGCATATAGATTCTCGGTATTCGGAAAATTATATAAAAATGAATATTGTGCAAAATGCAATGAGCCAGACTCTACTTTAATTTGTTCTAGGGCAAAATTTTCATATGTCGATTTCATGAGTCTACAAATACTTTTCGACTTGAGAAATTTAAAAAATGAGATAATAATTGAAATGAATTTGACCAATGTTCGTGAAAATAAAAATTTTGTTAATTTCACAAGAATCCAATTTGACGAGGATACAGATTTGGTGAAAAAATACATTACTATAGCCGGTCAGTCGATTTCTGTAATAAGCTTAATTATTTTGATAGTTTATTATTTTATTAAAAAATTGAATAAAAAATTGCCAGGAAAAATTGTAATTAGCCTGAGTGTTTCGATGATATTTTCTCATGTGAGTTTTATTATTTCGTCAATTCTCACTGACAGTGATCTAATTTTAAATGAGAATGGCATTTATAAATCAATAAATGACATGTTCAAAGCTTTGGTGCCATCTTTGCCTTGTTTTTTGTCTGGCTTTTTTCTTCACTACTTTTATCTGAGTTTTTTTATTTGGTCAAATATAATGGCAATTGATTTATTCAAAATGTTCAATAGTTTTCATCAATCATCCATAAGAAAAACTTTTCTAAAGTATAGTATTTGTGGGTGGTCGATTCCGGCCATTGTAGCTTTGACAATGATCTTTAAGAACTATGACCGAATATCTTATGGCTACAGAATTTGTTTTATTTCGTCAAGTTTTGATCTGTGGATATTTTTTGTAGTGCCAGTAAGTCTTATAATATTTGAAAATATTTTTCTCATGCTCATAAGTATAAAACTGGTTTCAAATGTGGACAAGGATATCAAAAAGTTCACTAACTTGCAGTCAAAAGAGCCGGAAAAAAATAGAATTGTTTTGTTTCTCAAGATTTTTGTTATTACTGGACTAAGTTGGATTTTGGCGATCATTAGCACTGTAATAAACGACAAAAATTCATTTTTATGGTATATCTATATAGTTGTTGGTTCTTTACAAGGATTTTTTATCATGTGTATATTTGTATTCAATGATCTATCTTTTTTTTTATTTGCAAAAAAATAATGTTTAAAAGATGAATTTAATCAGTATTGAAAATTGAATATTGTTCATTCATGGCTAGTCACACAGAATTTTTCTTTTGTAAATTTTGACGAATTTTCAATTTCTTTTACAAATTTTTCATAATTTTTTAGGCAAAAATTAGATATTTATAAAATCATATTTATTTTGAATGTTGTATCTTTTTTTTATTTGCAAAAATAAAATAATAGCGAAAAGATGAATTTTTTTGAAATTTTTATTTAAATTCTAATAAAAAGCTTCTTTTAAATTTTGATTATAGATTCAATTACTGTGTGATTTGACACGTGGTTCTGAGGTAAAATCACGTAATTTAACGTTAATTTACGAAATTTTATCGAAATTAAACGTTTTCTACGTAAAATTACATAAATTTTCGAAAATTAACGTAAATTTATCAAATTTTACTTAAAAATTTGGTAAATTTAGATTTAAAAAAAAAAAAAAATTTAAGAAACAAATTCATATTTTTAAATATTCGTTAATTCGGAAGTTTCTCATTACATCATAGTTCATTAAAGCACAATGTTTTTTTTAATTTGCCTAATAGTAAATTTTTGTCCTGAAAAGGCAATAAATAAAATTATCTATTTTTTATTGTTATACTCATAATTAAACTACTTAAACTTTATTTAAATTTCTTAAAATCAAATTATTATTTAAGAGATGTAGTTTTAATTATTAAAAGCTGACATGAAATCTTATTTAATTACTTAAACTTTAATTTTTAATAAATTAAATCGTAATCTGCATATATGAAAACCTAGGAAATTCAACTTTTTAGGGGGGGTCAAAAAAAAATTTTTTTTCTACCCCTCTCAAAGATTAGGTATTAGCCCAAGAGTTGCCTGTCTTTGGATCAAACTTGTAAGAAGATTTTGGCGTTGTATTCAAACTTATAAAAACAACGTAAGTTATCGTGAAGTATTAATAACATATTTTTCAGGTAAATCTACAGCCAAGACGGTAGAACATTTAAAAAGCTAAAACTGTGACTAAATTCGTTTTTTAAATAAAATAATAAAAATTAAAAATTACATTTTTTTTAAAAAATGGATACTTTTTGGTCAAAATTTATGGGCTTAAAAATCAAAAGAAAAAAAAAAAGTAAGCTCAAGCGTTTTTTCAGAATTTTTTCTGGTTTCAGAATCTGCATAAAAAAATAGGGTTCAGGGGGTAATCCACGGACTAGATCCAAAAATACTGAAAAAACCTTAAAAATTTCTCTTTTTTGATCCATTATCTTGGTCATAAAAAAATTAAAACCGCAAGACAAATTCACCATTTTATAGTTGAGACTGTTAGCTTTCAGAATATATGTAAATAATTGGAAATATTAATATCAGATCATGAGATATTTTGATCCAAAGACAGACAACTCTTGGGCTAATACCTAATCTTTGAGAGGGGTAGTAAAAAAAAATTTTTTTTTGACCCCCCTAAAAAGTTGAATTTCCTAAGTTTTCATATATGCAGATTACGAATTTGAGGTCGAAATACTCAAATTCAGATAGTGCTGTAGTTTTGACCGGTGGGAACCTTATTTTTGAAACTTAAGTGGAGTTAATTAATTTTTAGATAAATGATTAAAATTTTTATTCAATATTTAAATAAACTTTGAATTTTTCGGATAAAAGTTTTAAGCAATGTTCAAATTCAGAATCGTTTTTAGAGTTGCGTCTGATTAATGTTTTGTAAGCATTCTCTAGATCACCAAGGCGAATGTAACATAGGACAGCCATTTCGTAGTCACCAACCTGTGTTGAGTACACTGCGTACTTGATCAAAATTTTGCTTAAAATCTCACTATCAGCTGCAAGTCTAATTTGGGCAATACATAAGGCATATTGATACAGATTGTATTCCAAACATATATCCACAGCTTTTTGTATCTGATATGTACAGCAGCAATACAAAATTGCTCTGATTACACAATCTGAATTTTTTCCATTTAAAGACAATTGTTCAATGTAAGAATTTACCAGTTCCAAACAACTTTTGTTTAGAACAGAAATTGTGGATTGATACAAAGACATGATCAAATCATTTAGTTGTTTAGAATCTTTAAGTTCTTTGACCACTTTAAATAAGTTTCCTTTCCATATTTCAAAAATCCACCATCTTTCAAAGCCCATACGTTTGAGTTCAGTTTCTTCCTGTCTCAAAAGGTTCAGTGAAGAAATTCGATTGCAAAAAATGCTCAAAATTAGATTCTCTCTATCAAACTCAAATATTTCCGCATTTATATTTGAGATTTTATTTTTCTCAATTAAATTTTCATACAAGACTAGACAGTCGTTTAATTTCAATTTTAGGGTTTTACTGCCAGCTGAGCTCAGAACAAATAAAGACTTGAGTTCGGTTTGCTTTTGAACTCTGGGCGCTTGTTTGACCACTGGCTGAGTTATCTTAATCTTTTCAAGTTCAATGTCACTTTTTAATACCTCTAGTTCTTGGCTTATTATTTGGGAGTGAATTGTGTTAACCTCTTGTTCTGTCTTTTTTGCATTAACTTGATTTTTTATTTGTTTGCTTTTTTTCTTTCCAAACAAAATTGGACCTAAATAAAAGTAAAAATTCATCAAGGCATTTTTTGTGGTAATTTTTACACTCTTCAGGTGGTGTTTTAAATTCTTGTGCATCTATATTCCATTTATGCAAACAATAGTCTTCTCCACCGGAATAAACTTCATTTAATTTCTCGTTGGAAAATAAACAACACAAAAGTTTATCACTATGACCTCTATAGTTAGCTATAGCCTCTCCAGAGTCCGCGTTCCAAATCTAAAAATAAATATTTATTTAATATGATAAATATTTTCTCTTAGATTTAATAAATATAATTCAAAAATAAAAAATTCCTATAAAAAAATTAAAAATATTTTGAAAATTTTTGCTATTATATAATTTAGTGACATAAAATCAAGCCATACTCGAACAAAACGAGTACAAATTAGTATACATGAATAAACAAATTGTTCAATTCTTTGTTTCCTTAATTTTCTAGGTAAATTTAATATAAAAATTTTTTCTGATGACACCTGAAGAAAGAAAAATTCTGAAGGAGCATTAGCTCGGTAATAAATAAATACCATTTCTTCTTTTTTTTACCATATTTTACCAATTTTTACTTTAAAAAGGTGTGAATTTGTGTTAATTAACGTAAATTTTTTTTTAATAGAAATAAGCCTAAAAAGAATAAAATATACACAATTTAAAGAAAAGCACTAAAAAGAGACTATTTTTGGACCTTTTATGTAAAATTCCCGTCAACCATCATGTTAAAGCAAAACTGTACAAAAAATTATTTTGTATTATAAAGACTTCTTTATATGTCTACTTCAGTAAAAATACATTTATTGTTTTTTTAAACATTTATTTTGCCTTATTTTGATTAATGTTCCACTCTTTTATGTTATTTTCATAAAAGGCAATAATTAAATTTGCTTTTACAGATTTTGAAAAAAAATTCAAAAATTTTAATTTAAATATTTAAATGTTTTACTTATTTGAATGATTTCATAAAAATTATCATTTTTTTTTTATTTTATAAAAATTAAATAAACGAAGTGTTGTCGGTATTTCATGACAAGGATAATTTAAGGGCAATTTTTTCTTTTTATCTAAATTTCTGATTGCATCACTAAAAATACTTTTTCATAATTTTTCTAACAAATTTTATTTGTATTTAATTTTCTATTGCGTGATAAATTTTCAACTATCAATTTATTTTTTTTTGAGTTTGAATAAAAAAAATTTGAATTCAAAAATTTCTACTCTATAAATCAAAATATTGAATTAAATAATCCTGAAAAAGAATTGTTTGTCGAATGGGATGACAATTAAAATGAAGAACCCAGTAAATTTATTTTACTAAAATAAATTTATTTTTGAAAGACATTTAAATTCTTTGGATGATTCATAAAATCAAAATATAATTTTACTATTTAATAGGAAAATAAAGAGCAATACAATTGCTTAGAATACAATACAATGGTCTTTTTTATTTTTTTTAAAGATATTTTTTATAAAGAATATTGATCTAAATCTTAAATTTTTTTGTTAATTAATATTATTAAATAGAATAAGAATTTTAAACATGTTATTTATTATAAAAATAAAAGCATAAAGTAAAATGGGTCTACGTAAAATGTTGTTGAATTTTTCTATTTATTAGATTTTTCTAGAGTTTTTATCTATTTTTCAATTTTGCAAATTCATATTTGAAATAAATTTGCAATTTTAAAGTTTAAACATAAATGTTTACTTAAAAAATTTTAAAAAAATTATGTTCCTTTTTATACATGTTACTAATTTATGTGAACATTTTCTGTTCACCTAATTTATGTGAACAAAATGTTCACCTAACCCGTTATCGGGGTTTGTTCACATAACCGGGTAGACCCAGTAAAATAAGTGATAAAATCAGAATTTAAAGTTTAACTTAGAGAACATTTTTTTAACAAGTTTATTAGCGGACCTTTATTTGAAAAAAAAAATTTTGGCTTTTTTTCTTATTTTCTTTTTTAAAATAAAATGGATTAAAAAAACTTTACCAAAGTCTATTTTGAATAAATTGAAAAAATTTCAATTTTTTTTTTGATTTTTTTCAATTAATTTACCTGAACAGTTGAATCATATGAACAGCTAGCCAGCAACGAATTCAACCCTTTACACCAACTCAGACACGTAATTCTTTCTTTGTGTCCCTCAAGTTTGAATTTGTATTTCGAGTATACATTAATTGCCTTGTTTGTTTCATTTAGCTGATTCAAAATTTGGTTGAAATCAACAATAATCACGTTAAAATCATTCGATCCACTAGCCAAATAGACTGGTTTCTCTGAGCCCTCATCGTACTCATCAGCATTCCATCTGATACAAGTAATCAACTTTTGGTGATTGAACAAACTGCAAATTTTTGACACTTTATTTGATTGACTTTTGTAGCACTCTATTGATCCGTCAAATTTACCAATGCAGAAAATATTTCCACCACCTTTTATTTTCATTACTGAAAATTCTGTCAGACCATATTCAGAATTTGTTTCTTCTTCGTTCATTAAATTTTTTAAAAACTTATAAAAGTTAGTGCTTTTTACATTGTCCGGACTGAGCGAGTCTTTTCCCAAAGAAAATGATTGCACATAGTGCTGCATTATTTTTCCATCAGCTACAGAGAACAAATTATTTTTTTTTGAAGTGTCTTCGTCCTGCTCGGTGTTTAACAAATCCTCGCTCCAAACTAAAGTATACACACTTTGATTGAAGCTTGTGTAAATGTAATAGGCAGGTTTGGAACCTGAAATTATGTCAGCAATTCCGACTTTGCCATCTTTGGTACCAAATGCTATCAAAGACTCTTTGGTCGGGTGCCAAGTGATTTGGGTTACTTCGCTGTTTATATTATACGAAAATGTTTTAACTTTTTGCTTGTTTTTCATTAGTTTTATGCTCGAGTCCCCAACTGCCACGGCAACAAAGTCTTTTTAAAATTTTATTAATTTATTACTTTTAATATGCAAGCTGATTTTTACTTGGATCAATTGGTGAAAATGCAACGGAATATACAAACCCATTCAAGGTAAGAAGACTTTTTTCTTGTTTAAAACTATTTAAACACCAAGTATTGAGCTTAATAAAATAAATTTTTTATTTTTAAAGACAATTCTGAATGGTGCTTAGAAGTGATTAAATCAAATTAATTTTTGAATGATATTAAAATATTTTAATTTAATTTTCAATTTAATAAAAAATTTTACAAATTTTTAAATAATTTAATTTTTTTTGGGAAATTAAAAATATATATTAAATTGGTTTTAAATTCGTAAACAAGTGAGTATTCTTAATAGAAAAATACGGGTATAGATTGAAAGCAAAAAAGATAGATTAAAAATAAAATAAAAAAATTCAAAACTGTTAATTCAAGATGATGAAAAATGAATAAAATTAATTTACCCAAATGTAAAAATAACATAATTATTTTTTTTATATTAAAAAAAAGTTAATTAATACAAAGTTATAAACATTTAAAAATATTATCAAATTTTAATAGAATATTTATTTTGTTATCATTCAAAATGAATTTTAAGTTTTACAGCAATTTTTATGCCAAATATTACAAATTACTGACTGTCTTAAAAGTATTTATCATAAAATTAAAATACATCAAGGAAGTGGAGAACGCATTAAGTAAAATTAAAAAAATTTGTGTGTTAATTAACATTTCATTAGAAATTATTTAGTATGGTTATATTTTTTAAGTTCAAGACCAAGAAGGTTAGCAACAAAATTAATAATGAGATATGCAAAAAAAATTCAAATAAATGAAAATTCGAACATCAAAAAAAATCAAATAAATTATTTACGTTATTTAAATTTATGAATAAATTTTCAATCAAACTTGAATATCATACTTATAATTAAATTTTATTTAAATTTAAGTTTTATTTGAATTTTTTTTAATTTAATGGAAAAAAAACATCGACTTAATCAGAAAATTTAAAAAATATCAAAACATGGAATTATTTATTTAAACAATATTTATTTGAAAATAGTTGTTAGGAACAGATATTAGCCCCAATATTTAAAAACCAAAATTCAAGATGGGAAATAAGAAAACTAAGTTTTACGAGAGTGATCGGAAGACCAAAAACTTTAAAAAAATTAGGAATCTTTAATAAACGAAGGTTTTTTTTTGACCGTTTTTGTTACTTCTTTTCTTTGCTTTTTATTTAATAAATTTAATGATTTTTGTAATTTTTTTTCATTAAAATCTAGAATAAAAAAAAATGCTTAATTAATTAATTTTTGCTACAAAATATTTTTATTTTCATGCAAAAAAAGTAATTAACAAGAACGATCGAAAAAACTCATCCGGCCTTTGAGTGTTAATCTTTAAAAAGAATTTTATATCTTAATATTTTGATTTTTTTGCATTTGAGCTCATTTGAATCTTATTTTTTAATTTTTAACAAAATAATAAAAAAATTGTTAAAAAATTGACTTTTTGCATATCTTTTGATTGAGATATGGTTTAATAATAAAAATCAGCGTTTGATAAACTTTGGAGAGATGGGCTATTTTATAAATTAATGAACAATATTTCAAATGATTTATGGCGTATTTTATACAAATATTATAATATTTCGAAGATAATTGTTAAACATGATAACAAAAGTAGTGATATAATTAAGACAACTGAGGGAGTCAAGCAAGGTGGTATTCTTTCACCATACCTATTTAATTTTTATATTAATGATCTTATAATACAATGTTTGGAGCTTCAGATGGATGCACAAATAGATGATAAAAATCTTTCAATTATAGCCTATTGTGATGACATTGTAGTCCTATCTCCATCTGCTGGTCAATGTCAATTACTCCTTAATAAATGTTCTGAATTTGCTAAATAATGGAAGATTGACTTCAATGCCAATAAATCTACTGCCCTTACTTTTGGCAAAGATAAAACTATGGACAAGTTTTGTTTTAGTCTAAGTAATATCAATTTGACACATGCAAAAAATATAGAATATCTAGGTCTTCCAATTGGCGATTGTGCTTATGTTAGTAATTTTGTTGAGCAAAAATGGAAAAATGTTGAAAAAAGTTTCTACTCCATTTGTGGACTAGGATGCAAAGAAAAAATGGCTAGTCCAGATTTAGTGTGTTTTTTGTATAAACAATTTTGCCAGTCTATTTTTAGATATCATCTTGACTTGTTATTAATTTCGGAAAGAAAATTAGAAGAATTTGATATTAGACAGAATTTGTTATTAAAAAAATGTCTTGGAATAAAGAAATTCGCTAGATTTTCACCAGTTCTAGAAGCTCTTAAACTGGAATAAGTTAAACAAATTTATCTGAAACACAAAATTTTTTTTCTAAAACAAATAAGTCAGAGCAAGTTGTGCTCCGATTTGTTAATGTACCTTAAAAGTACGTATGAAAAAGTTGATAATGTTAATGTGTCTTTTTGTAGGCAATTGCAAACAAACAATTTTCATTAATACTACTGAATATGCTCCTAAACCATCAATAGAGTTGATTGAATTTGTGTATAAATGTAAGAACCTTGGCTTGGTAAACTCAGTAAAATATGTGTTATCACAAATCAAGTTTGAAATATTGCACGTACGTCAAATTATCACTTCTTATTTAAAATTTTAAACGATTTATTAAAAGTGGACTTTTATACCTGATTATATGGTTTTTTTTTTGAGATAATTAAGTTTTTTTAAATTCCTATTTTGATTTGTATTTAAATCGTATTTTTTACTCTATTTTGTAAAAACTTTTTTTTATTTTCTCTAAATTGATTATTTTTTTTTATATTCTCTAAATTTTACTATTTTGCCTATGAGGCTTGAATTAGTAATAATAATAATAATAATAATTAACAAGAACGATCGAAAAAACTCATCCGGGCTTTGAGTGTTAATCTTTAAAAAGAATTTTATATCTTAATATTTTGATTTTTTTGCATTTGAGCTCATTTGAATCTTATTTTTTATTTTTTAACAAAATAATAAAAAAATTGTTAAAAAATTGACTTTTTGTATATCGATTGACTGAGATATGGTTTAATAATAAATATCAGAATAACTTTAAAAAATTAAAAAAACAACTATAATAATAATTATTAAATAAAAGATAAATCAGGTTTTAATTCAAAATGGATTGTAAAACTTAGAATTCAAAAAGGAAAAATTAATTTTAAATTTACTCACTAATCTGTCCAAAGAAAGAGTGATAATCTTATCTTTTGAATGAATGATGTCAAAAATAATTTTTTTGTGACATTGCGGGTCTGGCAAGGCGCTAAAATGATTCCATTTTACCATACTTTCATTATCTGAAATTCTTTTTAAATTCTCCAAATCAATAAAAGACAAATCTCCTCTAGAACAAACAATTAAATCTTAAAAGAATACTTTGGAAAAAATATACTTGAATGATCCTGTTAGAATAAGATTAATCTTTGGCCAACACAATGGGACATAATGGATTTGATTAGTTTTTGATTGCGCAGTCTTGGAGCCACTTGATGGAATTTTGAAATTTTTGAGCTGAATTCCCGTCAAAGTGTCCCAAATTCTGATCGTTTTGTCCTCAGAACTGCTTGCCAAAACGTGTTCTAAATTATCACATTTTATTTCTTCACAAACCTTTGAAGAATCAAGCTGGCTCTTAGGACACCATAAAAGACAATTAATTGAATCTTCATGATTTTTGAGCTTGGCTAGAATGCTCATTTGATCGCTTTTTAAATCCAATAAAACAATTGATCCATGTTTGTATCCGATCGCAGTTTTGAATGAATTTTCAAGTATTTTAATTTGAGTTATGGGTTTATTCTCTGGAAAATATCTCACATAATGATTTGTGTTTAAGTTCCATTTGAATATATTTCCCTTGATATCACAGCTTAATAAGGTCGGATCTAAAGATTGGACCCGTATCCAGTCCAAACAAGTTGGTGGATTTTGGTGAAATTTGTGATGACTGGATAAGCAGCGTGATTTAAAATTCCAAATTTTTATTTCCAAATCGTCTGAACATGAGGCTAAGTAGTCGAATGTGGGAATTTTGTAAAATGATACTGCATGAAGACGCTTGGAGTGAGCGTCCTTAATTGTGCCAATGTAACACTCGAATTTGGTGTCTGTTAGGATGATTGAATTTAGGGCGCATGTGGCCAAAATTGAATCTTGCTCATTGAGGTCAGCTGATTGAGAAATGAACCAGTTTGGAGTTGGCAAAAAAATAATTTCTGAATTCATTTTTTAAAAATAAAATTTTTAAAATATTCAAATTTATTTTAAAACAAATGAATTGAAAACAAATGAATTTATTTAAAATAAATGAAACATGAATTTTTATAGAGATTAACTAACTTAACCTCATCAAAGATTATCTGGACTAAAATATGCTCTAAGTCTATCAAAGTACTCCGATGCATTGTATAAAATTACATGGGTATTTAATTAATAATAAATGATGCGAAGGTTTTTAATAGAGAAATATCGGAATCAAAAGTTTAATAGATAGTTGTGATTAGAATTTAAGTAATAAAAAATTAATTTACTAAAAAACAAAAAGTTTTCTTGATGTCTAATTTTTATTTTACGCCAATTTTTAATTTAATTTTTTTTTCTAAAATTTTGTAAATTATTTACAGCAGTACACAGTGATTCAAAAAACTTTGATTTTTGCCATACGTTTTTGAAAAAATTTGTCTGACCATCTTGGTTACTTTTTCGACATAATTTACAATAGTATCTCTTGGTGATTGTGGAAGATATGATAAAAGGTCCCATTTCACAGAGTTTTTTTCTCTTTAGCTCTAAATGCATTCAAAATTTGTTTTTCCAAGTTGTCGTAGCCTTCAATTGATTTGTTGCGGAATCAAAAAATTGTAATCCGTCTAAGGACTTTAATGCCAACGTGACTTGATGTGATGCTAGAAGAGAAAAAGGAAACAATTAACAAACTTAAACTAAAAATTAAGTACACCTAGGGACGCCAATGTTAAAAATCTGAATCTAATTTTCATTTTCCGGATCTGTTACGATCTGGAGCTTCGTGGTTATAAAATAAAATAATTAAGAAATCAAATAATATATTAATTAAGTTCAATTTATCAGTCTAATATATATGCTAATGTACAACATGTTTTTTAAATTCTAATTTCTATTCTTTTCGTACCAGTTTTTTGCCTTTGGTTTTCTACCGCGCTTAGTTTCGATCAAAGATAGTTTCGATAGCGCTTAGTTTCGATAGGATAATCCAAGATTGATCCTATCAAAGATTTGTAAAAATTACCTAATGTTTTTAGTTTTAGACCCCATTTCCTATTTGAGAGATATTTTATTATATTAAGCCTTGAATTACAGCGTTCTTTTAATTCATCCATCATTGGTCATTATTTAAATTGTTATTGTAATTAATTTCAAGGTCAAGATTGATTTACTCAAAGAACTTTTGTTTTTTTCTCAAAGATAATGCAACATGACTTTTGAATAGAAATTTTCATTTTCCATTTGAAAAGCCATTTTTCAACTTCTTTAAGTACTAATTGATCATGTTTTCAAGATTTCCTATCTTTTTGAATTAAAAAATGAATCCAAATCATCTGCAAAAAGAAGAGAGTATTGTTTTGACAGCTTGTTTTGTTTCTTTTTGGAATGTTATTTTTAAAAATGCTGAAAAGAAGTGGACCAATCACTGACCCTTGTGGAACTCCTGCTTATATAGAGTTTTGATCACTTAAATGACCATTTACATTTACAAATCTAAAATATCTTAAATGTAGAAACGATCTTATCCAATAAATAAGATAAGGAGGTAGATTAATTCTAATTAGCTTATTAATTAGTCCATCGTGCCAAATTTTATCAAAAGCTTTAGAAATGTCAAAATAAAGACAATGTACTTTTTTTTCTATTAAAAGACTCTTCAACTTTTTGAATAAGAAGATAAAGATTATCTGCAGTGCGTCTATGTTTTCTAAATCCTCATTGCTCATGTATAAGTAAATTATTGTTCGTATACGGCTTCCCAGTCCTAATCATCAAATGGATTCGTTGTTTTCTCGCAGATCGAAAACAGCGCGTCGTTATCGGAGATGTCATGTCTGAGTGGAAACCAGTAACAAGCGGGGTACCGTAAGGTTCTGTTCTTGGGCCGCTTCTCTATATAATTTACATAAATGATCTCCCAGAAGTCTGTACATCAATTTGTAAACTCTACGCTGATGGCACTAAGCTTATGAATCATGTCGACTGTGAAGACAATATAAGAAATCTTCAACAAGATCTTGACAAACTCCAAGAGTGATCCGACACTTGGCAATTAGGTTTCAATATAGAAAAATGCGTTGTAATGCATTTGGGAGCGGGTAACAAATATACAGATTATAAAATGAATGGACATTGCCTTACAAAAACCACTAAAGAACGAGATCTGGGTTTTATCTTTACAAGAGACTTTACGAGTGAATTCCATTAACTCCATGAACAGTCAAAACGAGCAGTTGCACGAGCTACGTTGGTTGCATGCAAGATCAAAAATACGTTTTCCTACTTTTCAAAACAGCTTGTAAGTTTAGTTTTCAAGTCTTTTGTAAGACCGCATCTCTAATTCGCAGTTGGCGCTTGGAATCCTTACCGAAAAAAAGACATTGACTTGCTTGAAAGTGTTCAGAGAAAATTTTCCAAATTAGTCCCAGATCTCAAATCAAAACAATATGTTGAAAGACGTGAAGCACTCAAATGGCCTACTCTTGTAGATAGACGCTCACGAGGTGATCTTATCCAGCTTCACAAGATCCAACACCGTTTTGATCAAGTTGAGCTAATAAATGGCTGTCAACCTCTTGCTTCAAACGCTCTAGACTGTCCAGCAGGTCGTACCAGACTTGGAAAATTAAAATTGGAAAGGGAACTTATAAAAAACTGTGACGCCAGGTATCATTTTTTTACCAATCGAATTGCCGGGTATTGGAATTTACTTGATGAGGCAACAAGAAAAATAACCGATCCAAATACTTTTAAAAAAAGATTAGATAAATTGCTCAATTTAAACTGAATGTTATCTATATTATCTTTATCTATACAAATCAAAAAGAAATAAAAATTATATAATCGTTAAACAACAGCACCATAGGCTGTCATAGCAGGGCGTTTACTGACACTTCTGCTTGGGACACAACAATCCCTACAGCTCATATACTACTACTACTAACATGTATGGTTTCGTCAGAAAAATGTCATTTTGAGGCTTCATAAGAAAGTTGTCGCTCGTATTTGAATACAGATACTTGGGATACGTTTGATGAGGTTTTAGAATGGAATGACTTGTTAGTTTTACCAGCAGTAAATGTAAAGTCAAATCAATTAGTTAAAAATAGAGGCAGAGGACGTCCGCAAAAAGCTGATTCCAAGAATTAAATAAACAAACAAATTTAATTGATTGTTTATCTTTTTTTAATTTATTTTTTACACTTTTTTTTATTTTTTATTCTATTAAAAAATATATTTTTGCTACTTTTTGAGATAATATTTACTACTTTACTACTAATAAAAAATAAATTTGCTACTAAAATAACTATTATCCTTCAATCATTTTATAAATGTTTATTGGAGCATAAGTGACTTTTTTTTTTTAAGAATTTTTAATATTTAAAAATTTTTCGTATGTTAAAAAATTTTTTTTATGTATGTAAATATGTTTTGCAAACATAAACTTATTTTTGGTGAAAAAAAATATACAATGGTTATAGAAAGAAATTATTCCTGTTTTAAAATTGCTAGAAAAGTTTGGCAACCGAAAATCACCATAAAATTTAGATAAAATTCAATTTTTTTAAGAAATAGTTCAGTCTTGATTACTCTGTTTCTTATAAACGAAAAATTAATTCAAAAAAGTCGTTTGCTAGTCCAAGGAAGTGCTCATTAATTTAAAAAAAATCTTTTACACTTATGATTATTAAAATTAATGGCTGATCAAAATAATTTTGAAACTATTTATAAAATAAAAAATGCAAAAGACTATTCAATTTTTTTGTTGACACTGAATTCAAAGTGATCTTCAGCTTCCAGTTCACCAAAAAATTCACCTCACGTAGCACACTTTTACCAACAATGCAGAATTCAATTCAAGAGGAGCCTTATGGCACTCTCACTCCTTTGAAAATAAATTTGAATCTATTGTTAACATTCATTTCTCTCTATGCTAAACCAACACATTGAACAACAAAAAAAGGGAAAATTTTTTAATAAATTTATTTTTATTTTGATTATTAAAAATTATCGATTTGGTTGGAATGGAATCCAATTTGGAAATGGGTAGCTAGCTTTGCTTATTGCATAATAATCATCCACTTAAATTTGCTTTCCAAGTTGACGCAATTTTGGCCAACGATGAGCTGAACACGTCAGATCGTCTGGAGCAGCTGGAACGAAAAGTCAGCCTGCAGAGCGACGAACTGACATGTTTAAAAAGCGCTCTGGCCGACTGCATCCGGCGCATTCAGCTGCTCGAGTCCAAGCCGGCCGCTAATCCAGCGCCAGCTGTCCCTAACAAAATTTCACCCAAGGCCGCGCCTTTGGCAGTGAAAGCACGCTCAGAAAAGCGCCTCAGCCTGACACCATCCACTGCGCGTCTATCAAAGGCCAACTCGTCAACCCGTTCTTCATCCAACAGTCTAAACGAGGGCCACACTTCGCCATCCATGGTACTCAAGCTGCGCGGACGCTCTGTCAAACTCTACGCTCAAACAGAACACTTGGCCGATTCAGTGGAGGCGCCCCAGGCCTCTCTTAGACTCGAGTGGGTCTACGGCTACCGAGGCAAAGACTGCCGGTCGAACATTTTTCTCCTGTCGACCGGCGAGCTGGTCTACTTCATTGCGTCGGTAGCTGTGCTGTACAACCCGGAAGAAAACAATCAAAGGTTCTATCTGGGCCACACAGATGACATCAAGTGTTTGTCGGTTCATCCAAATGGGGTCCACTGTGCTACGGGTCAAACAGCTGGCCACAATAAGAAAGACTCGCGGCCTCATGTCCGAATATGGGATGCCATCAATTTGACCACTCTGAAAGTGATTGGCTCAGAATTTCAGAGCTCGATTTCGTGTTTGAGCTTTTCGAAGGTGAATGGGGATGTCTTGGCTGTGGTTGATGATGGTAATGACAAATTTTTGAGTCTGTGGCAGTGGGAATCGGGCCTGAAACTTACCTCGACCAAGTGCTATTCTGATGCGGTTCTAAACTGTGAGTTTCATCCGCTTGAAAAAAATTTACTCTTCACATCAGGCAAACAGCATTTGTTCTATTGGACTTTTGATGGTACTTTGTTGCACAAAAAGACCGCTGTTTTTGAGCCTTCTTCGAACACTGTGATTCAAAATTCGGAGAGTACAAAAAATGCCAAATTAGAAAAGCCCAAATTTGTATTGTGCATGAGTTTTGATTCACGCGGTGATCTGATAACAGGAGATTCAGATGGCAATTTGATTGTTTGGTCACACAAAGAAGCCAAAATGATGCGCGTTGTCAAAAAATTGAGCGACACAGGAATATTTACCATAAATGTAAAAGACGACTGCCTGATTTACGCAGGCAAATCTAACAAAATAGTTGAACTAGACTCCAACTATCAATTGACTGGCAGAATTCTAGAACTTGGCGAAAACTGCGGAGGCTGCAGATGCATTTTGTACCTGAACAAAAACATGGTCATTGTTGGAACAATGAAAAACTCGCTGTACCAGGCCAACTTAGGAGAATTTAATTTTAGTAAATGTTTGATTAGTTCTCATTGTGATGAAATTTGGGGTCTAAGCAAAGGCAAAAATCCAAGCAGTTTTTTGACATGTGCAAATGATGGATTTTTGTCACTTTGGGACTCGATGTCCTTTGGCCAAGTGTGGTCGGTTGGCTTGCAAGATAGGCTCCATTGTGTGGACTCGCATCCAAGTCTTGACTTGGCAGCAATCGGGTTCTCAAAGCCCAAATGGATTGTGTTTGACTTGATTGAGAGAAAAACAATCTACATGCAGTCAGAAGGCAATGAGCAAATTGAAGTGATCAAGTACTCTCCAAATGGGTGCTACCTGGCAGCGGGTAGTAGAGACAACAATATTTATGTTTACAGAGTAAGTGATAATGGACTGAGGTATAGTCGAATTGGTAAATGCTCGGCCCACTCAAGTTTTATCACTCATTTAGATTGGTCCAGCAATTGCGAATACCTGATGAGCAATTCGGGAGACTATGAAGTTTTGTTTTGGCGCGCAGAGACTTGTAGACAAGTTGTGGATGTGCAAGTGATCAGGGATGTTGAATGGGCTAGCAGGAATTGTGTGCTCTCAATGGAAACTGTGGGAATTTGGGATAATGGGTCGGATGGCACCGACATAAATGCTTGCTGTGAATCTAAACGGGCACAGCTTTTGGTGTCGGTAGATGATTTTGGAAAAGTAAATTTGTTCAAATATCCATGTTCGAGTGTGAAAGCGGGCCGCAAAGTATATGGTGGTCATAGTAGTCACGTGACCAATTGTAGGTTCATTAACAATGAGACAAGGCTTATCACGACAGGAGGAAACGATATGGCTCTGTTTCAGTGGGAAATTTTGAATGACTAAAAGTTATAGTTTGTTCATCTTTTAAATAAAATTAATTAAATATTTCTAGTATTCTCTTTATTAAAAGTTTAATTTAGAATAAATTTTTTTAAGAAAAAATGGATTTTTTTTTTAATTTAAATAATGATTTTGATGAGAAAAAATTCGTCCCTAGGTGGATTCGAACCACCAACCTTTCGGTTAACAGCCGAACGCGCTAGCCGATTGCGCCATAGAGACTCGGTGAATTATACAAACTTTTTTTTTGAGTCAAGAAAGTTTTCAAGTCTTGGAAAAAAGTTGAATAAAATTATCTAATTATAAAGTAAATGGATTTGTTTAAGAATAAAATAATGACGATTAAATAGGTTAAAAAAACAAAATTTCAAGGGCAAATTGATCAAATGTAAATTTCAAATCAATATTTAAAGTTTTAGATTTAAAAAAAAGGTCTTTTTTATCAATTTTCTAGTAATAAATGACTAAACTTTGTTAATCATAATTTGTTTAATCTTAAACTAGAAAAAAAAATTGTATGAATTTTTATTTGAAGTAAAAATTAAATGCTAATCAATATTTTTAAATTTTGCAAAATTTAGCATTGTTTCGCTGTAATTAAAATCGCTCATTTATAGCGATTGTTTGAACCATAATTTGAATAACTCGATGTGGATTTTAAATTTGTTTAAAATTTTTCAAATTTAGAAGAATTGATTTAAATTAACTAGATAAAAAATATTTATTTTTTTTAATTTAAGATATTAAACATTTAATGGCTAATTAAAAAAAAGAAAAAAAAAAAGCTTAACTCATTTATTTCATTGAGATTTTAATTAAATTAGTTTTGATCATGTGATCATAAAAATGAACTTCAAGTTGCCAATTTAAAACTAAATTTAACAAACCTTACAACAAAATTTAAATTACTTAATTGCTTTTTTCTAAAAGCCTCAAATCATTTTTTTAATTGTATCAGATTCATCAAAAGTTTCACCAAAAACGGGATTCTGCAAATAATCTTATTTGTGAAAAAGGTACACGATTTAAGAATTTGAAAAAAATACTAGAATTGGTAAAGCATTATAAAGTTTTATTGGATGATTCATAAAAATAAAAATCACAAAAAATAAAAATCTGGATTTAAAATTCTTAAAAATATTTATATTTTTAAATTGAAACTTAAATAATCTCTAGAATACAACAATAAATATCTTTGCACAATTTTGATTTTAAATTTAAATTTAGATTGTGTTAAATTTAGATTTCAATTACAGATTTTAATTTTTCCTTTAATTGTGTTAATTTTATTATTATTTTTAACTCCACGTTAAAAAACCAGAAAAGTAAAATAAATGATAAAATTTTAATAAATTATCAATTAAAGTTTTTTAATGCGTAATTGATTGCACTGTAAATTTTGGAGTTTGTTAAAAATATAAATAACATGACAAGATGCGGATATTTTAAAATCTCCTAACAGATAAAAAACTTTATTGACTCAAAAAAAAGTTTGTAGAATTCACCGAGTCTCTATGGCGCAATCGGCTAGCGCGTTCGGCTGTTAACCGAAAGGTTGGTGGTTCGAATCCACCTAGGGACGAATTTTTTTTCATCAAAATCAATTTTTAATTTAAATTTAAAAAAAAATTAAATAATCTCAATATCGTATCAAAATACTAAAATTGACAGATTATTATTCTTTTTTGAAACAGTAAGTTATGCAGAGACAAACATTTACGTAAAATCACTTTTAAACAAATTTGTTCTTTAGATAAATTTTTGTAAATTAAAAAAGGGACAAAAAAAAGAGGAATCAAAATTGGGTCTGGCCTGTGTATTTTTCTCGTTATTCAAGTGAAAAAAAGCTTGAGCTCAAAAGTTTATTAATAAATTATTTTAAAAAGTATCTATCAAAAACCCGCTTAAAATGATTCTTTCTAAGCTTATTTATTACAAAATTTGATAAGCTTAGAACTTGTTTTTAAAACCATTAACTGTTTTTGATTCACAAATTTGTACTGGCAGTTTGTTCCATCCTTTCACGACTCTATTTTTGGAAAATTTTTTTCTTTTTCTGCAATAAATTTAAACGATGTGGACCACCCTGTCCAGTCTGTGTTAGTGATTTGGCAGGGATGTTTGGATGAAATCAATTTATTTTATTGTAGCCTCTGACGAATTTAAACATCTGTATCATGTCTCCTTTTTCTCTCCTCTCACAATTTATGCAGCCTTAATTTTCTTAATCTCTCCTCATATGTCATATACCTGAGATGATGTATTGATTTCGTAGCCCTTCTTTGTACCATTTCTAGACACTTGATATCCTTGCTATTGTAAGGAGACAACGCTTGTACAGCATTTTCCAAATGTGTTACGTAAGTCTTGTCCAATGATCTGAGCATTTTGACATCCATTGATTTGAATGTTTTTTTTTATATAAATATTGTTATAGGGCTGATTTACTTAGTTAGATCAGTTGCTAAGCATTACTCTACTTGTTTGATAGATATATTAATTGCGGTTAATTAATATATTATATTAATTGGTAAACGAGCCTTAAAGCAATCCGGTGATTCGATGACGGGCGGTGCGCATAATTCGATTATGCTAATCAGCCCTCTCCATCATATAATAAGTCAGTCAGCAAGTTTTATGGGATTATTTCTGTTTTGTTTGAGAATAAAGATATTTAAATCAATCCAATCCTTTCTTGATACAATGAATACAATGAAGAAAACTACACTACAACAATATAAATAAAAAGAAAGCGAGTAAAATTTGACTTTGTTGCAGCTAAGCTGTAATGTGACCAAGTAAGTCATATAATATGTGACCTGATCACCTATGCCAGTTTCTTCAGGTCACATAAGTTTGGGTCACACATTATACGACTAAAAACTCTTTTTTTCTTTTATAATTTTAAAGCAATTTTTGATTGAAAAAATTTTTGTGACCCAACAAAATATTTTGGTGACTCATTTTTCAAATCAAAAAATTACAAAATTAATGTTTATTTAAGTAATTAATTATTTTTAATGTTCGATAAAGTTTTAAAAAAAGAGAAATATTCCTAAATTGTTTTAATCAGTGCATTTTGGACTTATGTAAATTAGCATCCATTGTTAATATTATCTCATGCCTTCAATTAATCACCACCTAGTTTATCTGAACCAATTTCAGATTCAGGTCTTTACTGAGAACCATTATTTTGGCATAAGAAGATAAATTTAAAATTTTTGTCTTTTAAAATTTTGAAATATTAATTTTTCGTGACCAATAAAATTGTAAATTTTTGGTATCTTAGGTCACCAAATATGTGACCCAAACTTAAGTGACCCGAAAAAAAAAATCTCCGGTCAACAAATTTGCATGAATCATCAGATCACATATTACATGACCCACTTGGTCACATAACAGGTCGGACCCAATTAATTATAAAGAAAAAAAATAGAAAATAAAATTTTCAGTTCACATTTTAAAAAAGAGGCCAAGTGAATGGATATTAGGCATTATGAAAAAAAATCAAAATTTTGAATTTTAGGATATTTTCTTAAAAATCTTGACCAGCCGAAGCCAAAAATATCAAAAATCTCAAAATTGGAACTTTGTTAAATTATATATATACCCGGAAAAAAAGAACGCCGTTCTTCGTCAGCGTTTTTTTTTCAAAAATAATTTTTTTCTACAACCGAGCTTTGAAGTTAAATTTCTTTTGTTAAAATAATTTAAAAAAATATTTGACAATTTTAATTTTGACAATTTGTTAATTTTTTTATAATAAATTTTTATTAGCTGAATAAAAATTTATTATAAAAAAAATATTTATCGACATTTGCTTCAAAAGACTTAAACTAGGGCTTTCAGTAGCTTTTTGAATCATAAATTCATCTATATTTTATAAATGATTAATAAACCATATGGCTCTACAAATGAATCGATTTTTAGAAGCGTTTTTTCAGCGTTTTTTTCCCGGGTATAACCTTAAAGTTATAATCAATATTTAACTTAAACCTTGGTCAAATGGCTAAGTGTCTCAAACATTTTAAAAATTTAAACGCCGCCTAATTTGTTTGTAAAGATATTTAAAATTTCTTTGTCATTTTCAACAATTGAAGGATCATTTTTGTTCTTATTTGGAAAATTAAAAATATAAAAAATTTTTTCTAACTAAACTTTGAGCTTATTATCTTATTTTTTGAAAAATACAAAGAAATTTTATTTGAGACCGAATAAAAATTAACTCACTTAATTTTATTTATACATTTGTCTTTATTTTCTCTATTTTAAAAGTATTGTCTAGAGAAAATAGAAGAAAGAAAAGAAGAACTTAAATTATTAGTAAAAGTATATTTACCTGGAAAGTAAGGAATCCAATTTGAAGACAAATTTTTTTTTCTTTTGTTAGCTTCTAACTCTAAAAAAACAACAAATTCTTTTGTCTAAAACTTATATTAAAATCGTTTTAATTTTTAACATCGCCGAAACTGGCGTAAATTTTGAAATAAATAAATAAATAAAATTATTAATCAAAAGAATTAAAAGCTTTTAAGCTTTAAGAAGCCGTTTATTAACTTAAAATAAAAATATCTTTAAAAACGAAATTAGGAGGCGTTTAAATCTCGTGTTTTAGACACTTAAAAAGGCTCAGAAAGCTTTTTTTTTTCGTCGAGGTGCCGATGACATGACGGTAATTGGGGGCTCTCAAACAGCAGCAAGCCCTGAATTTTTGTTTTTAAGGACTACAAAATTAATTTCATAATTAAATGATATATCTAACATTTTTTTAATTTCAATCTTTATTTTTTACTTTTTTGACCAAGAAATGACCATTTTAAGTATAATATTAATTATAACTTTGAGGTTTTACATATATATATCCTAACAAAGTTCCAATTGTGAGATTTTTTATTATTTTTGGCTTCAGCTGGTCAAGATTTTTAAAAAAATATTCTAAAATTCAAAATTTTAATTTTTTTTTTTATTATTGCCCCATTTTTAAAATTTAAAAAAATTTCACTTTTTAAATAAATTAAAATTATTTAAAAAAATAAATAAATTATAATAAAATGGCTCGATTGCAAGTTGTATGCATTCAAAAAAGTGCATTCAAATATTTGAAATAGCATGCTCATTTTGCATTAATTTTGTTATGGGTGGTAAGAAAAAGCAGTTCATAAAAAAAGGCGAAGGTGTCAAGTTCCACTTGGTGCATCGGTCACAAAAAGACCCGCTCTACTTGGACGAAAACTTGGGCGAGAGGGTCTTGATGCCAGCATATGAAGATGTGGATGAAAAGCTAATCAAGTCAGTGAATGGCTTAAACTTGGCCAATGGTTCACAGATTGACCGCACTGAGCAGCGCTTTAAGCGCATAGAGGAACAGCACAAATTTGGTGTCTACTACGATGATGACTATGACTATCTGCAGCATTTACGCGACGCAGACCAAGAAGACCGCGTCAACTTGGAGCCAGAAATGATCAAAGTGGGCTCAGTGCTCATCAAAAATGAAGAGGAAGCAGAAAAACCAAAACTACAATTGCCCTCGTCAGTTTTTGCAAGCAAAGTCGAAGAAGATGTTGGCTACTTCAACCAAGCTGCCCCTGATCACGACCCCAAAATTGACTGGGACCCGGACATTGTGAAAATCCTTGACGAAGATGCCGATGTGGAATACACAGATGATTTGGACGATGACTTTTTTCTCAAGGCAAACACTGAACAAGAGACCCAGGAGCAAGAAGAGGATGATGATGAAGATGATGAAGATGATGAAGAGCAAGAAGAAGACTATGACAGTGATGATTTGGTCGAGGAAGAGTCAGAAAGTGTCCAAGACTTTGAGAGTAAATCGAGATTTTCAAATTATTCAATGACCAGTTCGGTGATTAGGCGCAACCAGGCCTTGAGTCATCTGGATGACCATTTTGAGAAATTTTTCGCCCAGTATGACGAAGACCAAATAGGCGCGCTGGACACCGAGGACATAGATGGGTACAGAATTAATGATGACGTCATAGAAATGGCCTTGCAGGAGTTCAACAAATATGTGGAGAAAAATAAGTACCAGACTGAAAAAGTGTCGAGAAAAAGTGAACTAGGAGTTGTGGCTGAGGAGAATTCAGATGGTGAGAGTGCTGATGAACAAGATGAAAATAACAATGATTTTGACATGGTTCATTTTTGTCATAAAAAAGACAAACAAGACAGATTTGATTGTGAGTCGATAATAAGCACTTATTCCAATTTGTACAATCATCCGTCGATGATATCGGAAAGGAGAGAGAAGATTGCGCTGTCGAAAAAAAGCGGGCTACCTCTGGGCGTGCTCGGTGAAAAGGCCAAAACACAAAAAGAGCTGGACAAGATAGACCATCGGATTACTCGGATATTGCCTGAATTTCCCAAGAGGCATAGTGACGAGAGCAAAGAGGAGAAAAAGGCGCGCAAACAAGCCATCAAGGAGCATAGACGTGAAAGGCGAATTGAGAAAAAGGTCAACAAATTGGCCTTTAAGGAAGAAAAGAAAACTCAGGCCAGTCAAATTAAAACTTCGATGGACAACTCAAATATTGTTAAAATACCTTGATTTAATTTGACAATAAAATATTAAAAAATTTAAAAAACTATTTTTATTATTTTCATAATCATCATCATAAAAAATAATTTTCATCTAAATTTATTTTGGCATATTCTGCAATTTCAAATAAAAATCATTTTTTGATAAATTAAAATTAAAGTTAATAAAAAATATTTTAAAAAAATACAACCACAAAGTGCAACATACTTTGTTGCACCTTTTTCCTTAACGTTAAATTTAAATTTTCTTATTTATTTAGTAAATCAGTATTTTTTCATTTTATTTATAAATTTTAATTTTAATTTATCAAAAAATGACGAATTTTTGTTCAATTTCTATTTAGATTTCACAATACCCATATTCTTCGTAGAACTCGATGCGCTGGTTAAGAATATGTGTGAAATTTTGCTAGTTACTTTCTTTTTTCAGATTTATGGCCAGTCAAAGTTTGGAACTATTGTAGAGGAAAATTTCTTAAAAAATTTCTTTTTCTGGAATAAGCATAAAATTCTCTCAGAATTTCGAAAATAATATCAATTTTTTTACATTACTGTTCCTTTAAAAATTAAAGAAATCCCAAAAAAATACAAAAAGACGGTAAGAGAAAAATTTTCTGAAAAAACACTATTATAGGTCTATACCCAATTTTAGGTCACTAATAACATAATAAAAAAGCTGAAATTGGTAATTTTATAAGAAACAAAAAATCTTAAAAAAGCATTAAATTTTTTTAATGCTACAAATAAATTAAATGAAATATGCATAAAATGACGGAAATACTAGTTTTTGAGGCCAGATTTTTTACCTCTTCTCCTAGTAAACGAAAACACAATTAGAATGTTTATTCAATGGTTTTTAGTACATTTATTTGAATGTTACTTTTGTTTACATTGAATATTCTAAATAGCCTAATTTTGGTGCTTAATTCTTAATTAATTTTTCTTTACCATGATCTAAGATATTAATCAAGCTTTATATATTTTTGAAAGAGCATCAAATTCTCTTCAAAAATTAAATGTTTTAATTTTAATTTATTGTTTTTAAGCATTCATTTTGTTAATTTTACAGTGGTTAAGAAATAGAATGCAAATGCCATTTTTACGTATGATTTGGTAAGATTACATATTCTTACATCAAATATGGTTTGTAAAAAAATTTAATTTAACCAAATCTGACATAAAATTACGTAATTTTACTTAATTCGTTTAAAAAGTCCAGAAAACGCTTAAATTGATGAAAAAGTGCGTTTTTGAGCTTTTTTTTTATGATTCGAAAAATTTTAAAGAGATTTTAAAGAAAGAAGAAAAAAATCAAAAAATTTTTTTCATTTTTTTACGTAATTTTGCATATTAAAATGCTAGAAAATGTATTATTGAGTAATTTTTGATATAAACTGTGATTTAAATTATTTTTATAAAAGAAATACTCAAAACAATTTTCTCGAAAGTATTTTACATACTAAAACTAAATAACTAGATATTGAATGGCAAAAAAATTCAATGATTTTAACTTTTTATTTTCTATTTTAAAATATTTTGTTTTTTTTTGGTTTTTGGGGATTGTTTGTTCGTTTTATGTGTGAGATTTTTTTAAAAAATATCGTTTAATAGACTAAAAATACTGGAATTTTATGCTAAAGCTGAAAACTTTAAAAAATTCTTTCTAGTTTTAAGATGTATCTTATTATATTTAAATTTAAAAATTTCATATTTTACTTTATTTTTTAATTTTTACCTTAATCTAAAAATTAATCAAAAACACTTTTAGTTGAAAAATGTATTTAATCACATAGATTTTTTTGAATTATAAAAAAATTTTCAAAATATTTTAGAAAGTTGTTTTTTTTTATTAAAAAAATTTTAATTTTTAATTATCAATATGACTCAATAAATCTTATTTTCTAAAGTTAAATCTAATTAAATAAATATTATAGAAAAAATTTATTTAAAAAAAAAAAATTCTTGTTTAATAAAATTAAACAAATTTAATCTCTCATGTCTTTATGAGACAGTTCAATTACATACTTTAACATTTACTTTGCATAAATTTTACCACAAAGATAACGATATTTTTTTCAAAGCAGGTTATTTTAATATGCATGAGTTGTTGAGCTAAAGTGACACTAAATGGTCTGCATTTAGATGAGTCATATGATATTTTTTGAGGTATCATAGTTTTTCTTGAAAGCTTCCAGATTTCTGGAAAGGCTATTTTTTCAGAAAATAAATTTTAAAAGCTTTATTATTTTTTCTATTAAAGAAGAGGAATTTTTTATTCATTAATATAAATACCATTAGACTATTAGAAAAATTGATATTTAAATTTTTATAATATTTATAAGTTCGATCAAAGAGAATTTTATAAAGAATAAAATTAATTTTTAAAATCCTTCAAAAAAAATTTATGAAATTTTAGCATTATAATTTTTTTTGCACTGAATATTTAAAATGTCTTTTATTTAAGAAAAAAATTATTAAAAAAAATTACAAATCTTTTAAAATAAGTAAAAAACTTCTCTAATCTGATACTATCTTGCACATTTTACACGAACATCACATTAATTTAAAAAATCAACAGTAATCAGCTGATAATAAATTAAAAGCTACATATTGTTATAATTTTTTATATTATCCTCTCTGTGTGCCTGGACAAAATTTTTCTTTTCAAATTGTTTTTTTCGCCAATTGCAAAAATTTTCCAACTTTCAAATATTTAAATGCATACGACTTACAATCGAGGTATTTTATTATAATTTATTCACCAAGCAAAAAAATATAGAATAAGGTAGATTTATTGTGGTTCATTTTTTATTGTTAAGAATGAACGATAGTTTGTTCGGTTTTTCCATAGACGAGGTGAACTCGGAGCCAGAAAGGCTAAAAACAGTCCTCATCAACTATTCTTCCAATGTTAAATCCTATGCCAAATGGTTCGAAATAAATGAAATTGATAAAAATGAAGAAAAGTTTACTTTATACAAAGTCATCTACAGAGTAAAAAAAATTATTATTATTTTTATTAATAAAAATTAAATTTAAATTTTTAATATTAAATTTTATTATTTAAAATTTTTCTAAGTTCTTGCCTAAAGATTTGAACGAGTCGGTCAAAGAAGTGGTTGTCTGGAAGCGATTCAGGGACTTCAAAGAGCTCTACGAATTCATGCACAACTACCACGTTAGCCTGCACCGCAAAGACAAATTTCCTGATTTTCCCAAGGCCAAATTTTTTAACAGATTTGACGATCAGGTCATCTCGGAACGAAAAGAAGCTATCCTCCGCCTTCTCCAGTTTATAGGCTCACAGTCTCATTTGTACAGACATGAGAAGTTCATAGAATTTTTATCAGTAGGAATTTAATGACATGGATAAAATTTTTTACTATTTTTGCCTAGGATGGAAAATTTTTTGACCATGCAAATTCCAATTTAAATTTGGACAGAAGTATTTTGCGGCCAACACGGCTTGATGTCAGCTCTCCAATTGACCGCCTGAAAAACTTAAACTCTGAAATAAAAAATCATTTAAGCAATCGAAGCCAAGAGTCCAATTTTGTCGACGCCTATTTGGCCAAGACAGTAAAATTAATCGAGTTGGCAATTGAAAATGAAAATTCTGACTACCACTTGACCACCCTAAAATTTTTGAACAATTCATCAAATATCTTGAGCGATTGTGTCAATGAATTGGAAAGATCCAATTTTTCGAGTACCAGACTGGTCTTTTTGAGATCAATAAATTCAAAATTAATAGATGTGATTAGACTTTTGTCGGAAAAAAATCGACAAAATGAAGAGAGTATTAAGAAAAATGAAAGTTTGGAAAGTCCAGCTGGTGCCAAGTTTTTGAACGACTGGGTCGTGGACGACTTTAATTTGAAAAGTGATGATTTTAGCAATGAGTTGTCATTTATATCCGGAAATCTGTTCGATTTAAGCTTTAATTTTAAATTATTCCGCGTTCTCAATTACAATTGTTTTCTTCTTCAGACCAGATTTGACCAAGCAAATGGTGAGCAAAATGATAAATTCATTTTAAAGGTGAGTTAAATTTTACAATTAATTTTTTTATTCAAATAGCTTAAAATTAAAAAGAAAAAATTTAGTTTTTTGGTCATTTTAAAAATTAGTTTTGTACAAACAAAAATCTTAGTCCAATATTTTTTTTTGAGAAAAATCAAAAATTTTTCAATGGCCTTATTTAATTTTTTTAATTTTAAAGGCTTTTTTTTAATTGTTGTAATAAATTTATCGATATATCCAAAAAATCACCAATATTAATTAAACATCATAAAACTGACAGTAAATCAAAAATAGTAAAAGAAATGAAAATCAAATAATTTAAAAAGACTGATTATTTATCTTTAAAAATTATTTTTTATTCTTATTTTTACTTGTATAATGACTTTAATTTTTTATTAAAATGTGTATGTTGTAGTTCTCTAAATAACTACAACACCGACTCTAGCCAACTTATATATCTATATTTCACAGTGCAATACTTTGATCTCATGCGTTTAGCAAGCACTAGTATTTAACACTGTGAAAAGGATTAGACAGCTCTCGCTTACTATCTTGTTATAATTTTCTTTTAGTTCTTTTTCTTTATTATTTGTATTAGGCTAGAAGTGGCCATTTTGTTATAATTTAATAAATATATTTCAATAAGAAAGTAGTTGTTATTATTTTTAAGGGTTTAAGTAACAGTCCGAATTAAGTAGAAGACAAAATAAATCTTTTTAAAGATAAGGCCCTTAAAATGTAAACTGAATAACTTAATTGTAAATTTTAGATCTTTATTTTAAACTCTTCTTTTTTACATAATTTTTTATGCGTATTGCCTATGGAGCTTAAACAAATAATAAATTATTATTAAAAATTATTATTTATCTTAAACGAAATTATTTTTTTCTTAAACATAAACTATTTATTTTAAACAAAATATTTCTAAAAATAAACATTTAATTTTGTATCGAAGTGAAACTTTCTTTTTTGAACAAATTATAAGTTTGCTAAACAAAAAATTTTGGTTTTATAAAAAACATTTTTTTATATTTTTTTAATATCACAATCTTTCCAAAAGATAAACACCTAACGGAAATATCTTTTAATCTGCTCTTTGAAAACATGGATATCATAAGACTTTAGAATCGCGAGAGGGTCAATTTAAAAAATTATTTCATCGGTTCCGCATATAAAATGCACGGGTGTACATTCTGAATAATTTTAATAATTTAAAATTACCTAATTAAAATTAATAAAAAATCTTAATTATTTCTTACAAAATCTTCTTGTTTACATTATTTGTTTTAGATTTTGGTAAGATTGTAGAAGTTTTGACAGTTTTAAATAATTAGTTTTATTCAAAATGTAAATCGGTGCTTTAATATGCCGGATAGACGAAATGATTTTTTTTAATTTGAGCCTTTCGCGATTCCAAAACCTGATGACATCCAATATCAAAAATTACCAATTTTTTTGCCTGATTTAAATTTACCTAGTCTTTAAAAATTTCATGTAATTTTACGTTTAAACAGGAAATTATTCATGTTTAACTTAAATATTGTTTCATTTAAAAATGACTGATCATTTATTGATTTAATTTTTTCATTAATTGCTTATTTTATTCGATTAATTACTGAGTAAAAAAAATCTAATTTTTAAAAATTCTTTTAACTTAATAAGTTATTTAAAAAAAATTATTCCCCAACAATACCAATCTGTTCTATCGTTTCTTCCTACCAGGTTTCGATTATAAATCATACAATAATAATAATAATTATATAATTGGAGGAGAATCTAAAGCCACTCAGAACGGAACCAGGTCCTTCTTTTCAGCCGAGCAATTGAATTTGAATTTATAAACCATATATAAATCATTCTGGAATTTCTGTCAATTTTTTACTCAAAGCTAGCATAGATGTAGAAAATCTGAAAATTGTGTATATTTGTATTTATAAATGTCACTGTCAATTTATAATATGTGTCATTTTGTAAAATGACTTGGCAAATGATAAAATTCCATAGAAAATAGATTGTATATTCACATAAGGCAGTCCGAGTGCTTTCTTTTGGGCATAGTTAAGGATTTATTAAGTGCTCTTTTGCTATGAGATGTTCTTTTTGAAAAGCCTAATTCAAGTTTGGCTTTAAATTTAATGGGTAGATTTTTCAATAAAAAAATTTGATAAATTAAATTATTTATGAAGTTTTTTGTTTAATTTCCGTAAAATTTAAATTTCAACAAATTTCTTTAAGATGAAAATAAATTTTTGCGGGGAAAAAATTAAAACTTTGCAATTTACTATTGGTAACAACATTAAAAAGTAGTTAGTTTGATTTTTTTCGAATTTTTAAAGAAAAAAGGAAAATTTTATTATCTGCCAAGTCATTTTACAAATTGAGAGTGACATATTTAGCTTTCATTACATTTGACAAAGTCTATATAGTAAATATTCTTTTTTCTCTAGCACAGAGTTGGTCAAAAGTCAATATTTTTGTAGAGAAATTAAATTTCATATTTTCAAAACAATTAAAATTAAATTTTGATGCTCAAACTAAAATGTATTCTAAAGAAATTGAAAAAAAAATTTTATTTAAAAAAAATTATTCAATTTTTTATCAACTTGATCTGTTAATTTAAATATTTTATTTTTTTAATGTTTTGAAAAGAAAAATTTTTTTCAATTTTTTTAAAAAATGAAATTTAATTTCTCTACAAACATATTGACTATTGACCAACTCTGTGCTAGAGAAAAAGAATATTTACTATATAGACTTTGTCAAATGTAATGAAAGCTAAATATGTCACTCTCAATTTGTTGATCTTTTTGTGGCCCTTTTAGTTTTACTTATTTAAAAGTAAAAATTGGTAAATTTACGTAAATTAACAAAAGTAATTTTACGTAAATTAACAAAAGTAATTTTACGCAAAATATGCTAAAATTTTATTTTTAAACGTAAAAATTCGTGAATCTACGCATAATTACGTAATTATACCTCAGAACCACATTACAAATCATTACTGTATCAAAATTTAAAAAAAATTTAAAAAAAAAAATCTTCAACAGCTCAATTAATGGTGTTGAACACATTAAAAAAATTAACTTATTATTTTTTAAATTAAGTTTTTGGAACTACGAAAAAAATTTAAATTTTTTATTTCCTTACATAAAATTTAGAAAAAAATTTTATAAATTAAATTTTTTAATAGAGATTGGGAAAATCGAACAACCCCAAAGTGACCAAAAAATCCATAGTGCCTTTTGCAAATAAGATCCCTTACATGTGTCAGCTACAAAAATATTACGAGTCCGATACAACAATATTCTTGCTCATCGAATACTTTGAACACGGCCTTTTGTACAATCACTTACATTTTTATCACCAAAACCCGGAGAACTTTTTCAAAGATCTAAAAAATATAAAAAAACTCACTCGCCAAGAATCAAACGAAACTATCCGCGAGAATTCACTACACCGCCGCAATTCACTCTCAACCATCCACATAAGCTACTCTTCAAATCAGTTAGCTAGGCCCAAGCGCAGAACTCAATCGGAAATGCATGAGCGTAAAACCATCTACAGACTGGAAAGTTTCAGCGAAAATCAGCTCACCGAAGTCAATTTGCCAGATTTTAAACTAAATGAAATAACATCTTCTGAGTCAATTTCTTCATCTTCTTCATTGTCCGATACAGACACCAAGACCGAACCGGATAGTGTTGTTATTTCAGTAAAAAATGAAAATAAAAAAATGAGTAAAATCAAAGATTTTTTAAAACTAAAATCAGACAACAAGAAATCGGTCATTTTTTTCAAAGCTAATAATCTAGACCAGTACAATCAAAACCAAATATCAAAAAGTGACAGTCAAAGTAGCCATGATGAAAAAACAAATTCTTTATCTAGTTTGTACTCAAAGCAAGTTAAAATTTGGCTAGCTCAGCTGATAATCGCAGTTAAAAATCTGCACAAAACGGGACTTGTACTAAAAGACTTGAACTGGAGGAATTTGTTGCTGGACAAAAATGGAACACTTCTATTGACTTATTTTAGTAGTTGGAATCTGGTGGAGAGAAAACTGAGCACTAGCGCCTTGGATGAGATGTACGTGGCTCCAGAATTAAATGGACTGGTTAATTATGAAGTTAGTGAAGTGTGCGATTGGTGGTCTGTAGGTGTTATAGCTTATGAAATGTTAACGCTTAGAAAATTTACAGATATTCACTCCATTAGTCAAATTTATGTCGAGAAGATAATGTTTGGTGAAAATTTTAAAAACAAAAAGGCACAATTTTTTATTAAACAAGTGAGTTTTGAATTTAAAAAGATTTTTTTTTAAATCTTCTATCTTAGATGCTGAGACTTAATCCCAATGAGAGATTAAGCATCGAACAAATTGAGAGTCATTCTTTTTTTAAAAATGTCGACTGGGTCAATTTAGAAAATTCGTTTTGGACCAGAAATTAAATTTTAGTCTTAGTTTTTAATTATTTATTTTGTGTATAAATTTAAAAATAAATTTTTTTATAATTTTTCTCTAGTTTTTGCTTGAAACCAGTGTTGTTCAAAATTCATCGATTTTTGTTTAAAAAAAGTGATTTAACTTCTAAACAGTAAATCTACGCCATGATGACTCATCAATGAAATGATTTTACTTAAATAATCGTTTATTTACGAAATTTTTTTCAACATTTCGGTTTTTTTATCCAACCAGAAAAAATTTCGTAAATAAACGATTATTTACGTAAAATCATTTCATTGATGAGTCATCATGGCATACAAATTTTAGTATATCTAGTAAAAAATAGTAAAATAATGTCAAAAAATGTAAATTTTCTAATTATATTTTATTTTATTATATTTAATCATAATTTTTATTTGTAAAATTTTGCAAAAAAACTCTCTTTTTAATTTTTATTAAACATTTGGCACTGTTTGAAAATAGCAAAGTTTAAAATAACCAGAAATATTGCAGAACAAATTCGAAATAGCTAAATCAATAAATTAACTTATTGTATACAATTAAACTTTTTTTATTATATATTTCAATAAACACCTCATGAACGATGATAAAAATAAGTTTAAAGATTAAAAAAAGACGGCATTGTGAATTTTGGAATAGAGACCAAAAACAAAAATTTTAAAATAGAATAACTTTTTTATATTACATTCACTGCATCAAATTCATAGTAAGAGCTGATGAGTCAGTTTTTTTTCCATACTCTATTTTTAATTTTAGCAAAGTCTAGTCTAAACAAATAGTCCAAGTCGATTTATTTATTCTATTTAAGATCAATTTTTGAACATTTTAAAACCTTAAGATCAGAATTGTTTAATTCAAAGAAAATTTTAAGAAAAATTTAAAATCTGTTTGATGTGCAAATTCTAAATTCTAAATCAAATAAATATTATTGCTAATTCGAGTAAATGAATTTTGAAAAAAAACGAAATCCGGTCTTAAATAAGACATAAATTTAAATATCCGAAAATAGATTCTTTCGTTCCAATTTCCAATTTCAAGGTTAATCAACAGGCTAGTGCCCTTATCGTAGTCGACTGATTAACACTTCATTTATTTTATTTAATAATTTTTTTTTAATAATTAAAAATATAATTTAATATAATAATTAAAATTATAATTTTTATAGAAATAAGCTAAAACCAAATTAACTTCTATTTGTAAGAATTTTTAAAACTTATCAAAAATTTGATAAATGAAATGCCATAAAAATAAAACACAAAAGCTTAATTACAAATTTCATTAGTTGTTTGTCAATTGTAAAATAGTCTGCTTGTTAATTCATCTAATAACATATAAAAGCTTAATCGTAGCGATAATAATAATAAGCTTAAAAATAGATTAGATTTTGAAGTACAATCGTAATTAACTAGGAATAAAAAAAGAGCTCATTGAGCTCCATTACTTGTAAGATCGGTAGAGGAATGCAAAGCGGGTTCTGAAAACATATTCATCGAATAACCAATTCAAAGGTTAAATTTTTTCCTTCCTTTTTCCTCTTTCTTTATTGAGCCGTTCAATACTTAAATATATAGTACCCATTAATCATGATTTCAATTTTTTCCTATATTTAATTTTTTTTTTATTTTACTTTTTTTTCGGTCTTTATTTTTAATCTGAAAGAGTTAAAATACAGTAAAGAAAATCAAACAAATAAACTAACAAGAAATAAAATCAAGAATCAATTTAAATATTATTCACGAAGATTCAATAATTAGCAAAGTAAAATTTGTGAAAGAATTAAATCCATAAATTATCAAAAAAATTTAAAACCCATTTTTTCTATTTTTCTCAAGCTTTAAAACCAAATAAAATTATGCATTTTAATTTTTCTGAGCATATTTGAAATTTGACTATGAATTTTACTTTGCTCGATAAATTTCAATTTAATTTATTTAAAAAAAAGTAAAATTTTTCACAAAGGTTTAATAAAAACAGAATCCATTTTGATTTAAAAAATTTAAAAGAAAAATCTTATAGTAAATTAAAAAATAATTCAATTGAATATTTAACCATTTTATAATAATCTAAGATATTAGATAATAAGTACTGATTAATCAAATTTTTTTTTGAAATTAGGATCATTTGCAAAGAAATAAGAACATTCATTGCATTTTAGAAGGGTGATATTTGATAATTGATAAAATCAAAGAGATATCTAAATACTTGCAGGAGAAATAATTAAATTGGAAAATCATTAAGTTCCTCAAGTAAATAAACCATATTAGGTCATGAATTAAGCAATGTCTGAGATAAATTTTTCAAACACGAAATGTAAATCATAGAGAAATAATATTTATTTTGATTTAAAAGAGAATGAATAAATATAAAATTAAAATAAATTAGAAAGTGAAATGTTATTCAAAATTTGTTCTTCATCGAAAGTTTCTGGAAATTCAGTGATTTCAATTAATGTCGGAAACAAAGTTATTTCCTTATTTTTGATACACTGAATGTAATGATCAATAATTTTTGAATCATCGAAAATTAAATTTTGCAAATATGATATATCTAATGAGCCAAAATTCATAACATATGCAGTTAACCAGGCTAAAGAATAATATCCAGCTAAATCTAAATTAAAATTTTTTGTTTTAGCAATAGTAAAAGAAATCGTTTGCTTCAAAAACCATTTTTGTATTTGTTTTGATAAGCTTTCATCAATATGCTTTGGTTGAAGAATATCAAAAATACACACGTCGGTTTCTGTTCCAAAATTGCCTGTACAGAAAACATAATTATTGTTATTTAGACTAACTATTCGAGCAAATTCAGAATGTTTACTTATTTTTTCTGAATCAACGTATTTTAAAACTATTGGATCTTCAAGTCCATAAATTCGAACATTTTTTTCCTCCAGATATTGTCTCACTAATTTCAGATAATCTTCAACATCTATATCACTTAGCGTAAATCTATTTAATTGTTGGTCAGTTAATTTTAATTTATCTTGGGTGCGATTCTCTTCAAAATTTTGTTCGGTTTGCCAGCATCCTTTGTATAATGGAAAATAAATGTGATCTTTTACAGCGCCAATAAATAAATCTCGGTCAGTAAATCTAAGATAATCTGGATCTTCTTTCGAAATTCGTTGAATAATTAGATCACTGTTTTTGTCAAAACCAATAAATTTGAAAAGGTGATCTAGTTCATCATTACAATATTCTTTCCAAGTTTCAAAATCCCTTCTTTTAAAGTATTTAAAATCATATTTTATTTTTGCCTTCCAAACTCGACATTCATTTAAATCTAAAATAAAAAACAATTTAAAATTTTTTTTTCATTTTTTTCACTTAAATAAAAAAAAATAACGTCAAAATTATAGTCTTAAAAAAATACCGTTTTTATGTTGATTACATTCAAAAACCATTTTATTTATTAGATTAGAGCATTCAACACACGGATTCTAATGGAAAAGATTTAGTTTAGATAAGTGGCACACAAAATATCCTTATATACTTTTTTATTTGTATCATCAATCCATTCACCTTTGTACACAGTTTCATTTTCTTCGCAATTAAAAAATACATCTGAGGTCAATTTATAAATAGTTCCATCTTCTCTTCTTAATATAATTTCGTCTGAACTATCTTCGATTTGTTTAAACTTATGTTGATTTTTACCATTGCGAAATTCAATCCAGATGTTTTTTATTTTAACAATAAAAACTTCTTTAAAAAGGTATTTTTGACTAGGAAGAACTTCTTGAACCAACCACACATAAAATTTTCCAGTTTGATAATATTCATTATGGATTTTATTATTAATGTTCATATTTAAAAATCTATTCGTCAATTCATACTCAAAAGAATTTGACTCAAACTTTCTGCTTCCAAATGTGGTATCCGTTTGTTTTAAGCTTGTTTCAATTGAATCATTGTCAAATATTTCCCATTCATCAGGAGATAATTCCTTATGCTTAGTCAAAAGTTCGTATTTTTTTTGTATCTCACAAACATTTGTTTTAGAACAATTATAGTTGTTTTTAACACAATCGACACAATTTAAATAAACTTGAATCATGTGTTGTGAACTGTTAGGATTTAAAGCCAAACAAAAGCGACATCGTTGTTTTTCTGTATTTATCTCGGAGCTTCTATATTTATAATTTTTAAATTTTACATAATCCTCAAGTTCTTTTTTGGACTTGAAAATTTTTACGCTCCAAAATTTGTTAAATATATCTAGTTCATCATTAAGTGATTTTATCCTTCTTCTCTTTTTTTTTTCGTCCATTTAGTTTTATTAAAACTTTTGAATAACTACTTAAAAACTATGGCTTCTTTCTAAAGTTAACTTGAAGGTTAACAATTATTTTTTAAGATCTTTAGAATAATTAAAACCATATCTTCTTTTAGTTTGTTCGAAAAATTTGCATAAAATTTTACTGATGAAAAATGCGATTTAATTTAATTAATTATACATTAAAATATAAATTAACTAAAAAACTTTATTAGAAATTTAAAACAATCATATCAATCGGTAAGTTTTTAATTTTAGAACGAAATTTTGTACTGACGATAAAAAAATATTTTAATTAGTGATGCTAATGGAAATCATAATCATTTCTATTATTCTATATGCTAATTACTTAATTATACTTAATTAGTTGAAAAAATATTTTGATGAACATCATTTATTTAACTGAAGTTTATGACAGAGACTTATTTTCAACCATTTTCTTAACTTAAATGAAAAAAGTTTCGTTTTTTAAAATAAGAAAAAATAAATTAAATTATTGATCATTTATTGACAATGAAAAAAAAACTAGGATTTAACTATTCAAAAAAATGTATTCTTATTTGGTTAAAAAAGACTTAATTTTTTTTTTAGAAAAATATTTTATCGACTTTTTGGTTTTCTGTTTTTATGCATAATAAAATATACAAAAACCTAACGGGGTCCGTGGCTGAGTTCTGGCTTATGAATACGGGTAAATATTAAGTTTAGATTTTTTTTGTCAAATTATTGAAAAATTTTTTTAATTTAAGAAATAAAGTGCATAAAAGTAAAAAGGTCAGAGATCAATATAAGAATTATCAGAAAGTTCTTTAAGTACAAAAAGTACAGAATGAACATTTAGACTGTTTAAGTCGAAAAGTTCAAAAATTATGTGCTTTCTTACCAAAAAGAAGAAAGTTTTCTAATCTTAAAAAACATACTTTCTTTTAGAGAGTATTTGTGAGCTTCAATTTCCAAAAGGTTTTATTGGTAATAAAAAGTTAAAAATTCAAAACAAATTAATCAAAAATAAAAAAAAATTCTTCAGGTTTTTCTCGGAGCTTGTTATAATATATAGCTTATTTCATCATCTAAAAACCTTTATATAATAAAGATTCAAATATTTAAATAAATAAAAAGTAGTAATAAAATAAAGTTGCTTCTTAATTCGAAAAAAATAAGAAAACTGTAAATTAGGCATAGAAGTTCTATAAATTCATAGGGTTTATTTTGAAAATATACTATCTAAAAAATAAAAATGCTAGGTAAATCATTATTTTTATTGGTAAAATGAAATCCAATTAATAATTATGATATCTAAATTGAAAAATTGAAAAGCACTATCTATCACTATGAACTACGGAATGCAAATGAGCTCTACCAACCTTCAATTTCAAAAAATAATAATTTTGGCGAAAACACATTTGAGCATTTTTTCTCTAGATTTAAATTATATATATATTCATAACATTAATTTAAATTATAATTTATTCTTGAATTGGGCAAAAAATGATATAAATATAATTCTAATTACTTGTATGGTTTAATTTAATTTTTATCTTAATTTTATTAAACACAAGCCTGAAGGGGCGAAAGCCCAATGGTTTTAACATAAAAAAAAGCTAATTCAAATTCATAACTTTTATATTCATTCATTCAAACAAAAATAATTTTATTTTTGCACTTAAACAAATTTTAAATTTTAAAACAGTAATTTTTTTTGTCTTTAAAATTAAGCTTTCATTAAAATTAATTATAATATTTAAAACTATTAAAGTTCAATAAAAAGGAACATTTAAAAATTTTAAATGTGAAAATAAACTTGGCATGACATGTCCAGTTATTTCTTCGGAAAAAATTTATTTTTTCTCTATTATTAAAAAAATATTACAATTTATATTTTGATCTTTTGATCTTAAATTTCAATTTGCCATTCGATTCGATTAGTGATTCAAAAATTATAAAATACAAATTCAAGAGAAATATAAATTTTTTTTTCTAAAATAACTCAAATAAAAAGAATAGAGGTAATTTTTTTAAAGTTTAAGGTAACAATAAAATAGAGCTTATAACACAAAATCAATGTAAGAATTTCCAAAATTAAGCCAATTTTTACTTCATTTAACATTAAGAAGAAAGACAAAACAATTCGAATATATACCGTAGAAAATTGATAATCAAAGTGTAGAATATGGTTGGAAAATAAATTTGATAATCTACTAAAAATGTGTCCATTCTTTAAGCTTTTTATAATTTTGCTTTTTGCTATATCTTGTGAATATTGTTCTTTGTCTTTATTTTTTGGATAGATAACGACAAAAGCTTTTGTAAAATTACATTTTAGCTTCCAAAAAAGAAAATATCATATAAATCAAATTAAATATGAAGACAATAATTAAATAAAACCTTAAAACTTAAATATTCGTTGAAAACACTAGTAATTACTTGCATTAGGAAATGGAAGCGCTATGACATTCAAGGACCTATTTAAAAGTTTTTAAATAAAGTTAATACATGAGTAAAAGTTTAAAAAATTTATTTTTATTTTTTATTAATTTTATAGGTATTTGATCAATTTAAAAACTATTCCAATTTGGAGTAATTCTGAAAAATTTAATTTCACGGTACCTGAATTTAAATTTTAATTCAAATATTTTAGACATTCAATTTTTAATTTAAATTAGTTAATTTTCAAACATATTTTTCAAAATTATTTGGATTCAAAAATTAAATTCAAACCTAATTTTCATTCGAAATGCTTCTTATTCGAATATCGGTTCAAGCATATTCGATTTCATCACTAAAAAATGTATTTTTGAATGAATTTTTGAAAATAAAAAACATAAACTAATCTTAAGTAAAAAATGAGTTCAAAAAGCCAAAGTGTTAAAATAAATGCAGTCTTACCGGATTATATCAGTGACAGTGATACAAGCTATTGTGAAAATGATATCGAAAATATAGCTAAGAAAAAAAAATCAATTCGATAAAATACACATTAATAAAAACACTTGAAACAACAGAAGAAGCTCTTCAATCGATCGATTTAACAGTTTGGGTACAACAAGGTATATAAGTAATAATTATATCGTTAGAATCTGCAGTATTTAACTTTCGTTTTAATTTTAAAATTGTGAATCCATTAACTTCTCTAGCTTCGAGCATAGTCCAATCCTGCTGGACATCTTTTAGAGGTGATGATTTTCGTGTGGCAAATGTGTCCTTTTAAAAAATAAATAACTTTATTTTAAAAAAATTTAAATTACAAATAACCGAGGTCCATTTGAATCGATCCATCCTATTACAATATCACTATTTGGCATATTACCATCTGGAGAGAGTCCTAGAGCAGCATAGCCAGTTGTTTGGCAGTGAAGCTCAAATTGAATTTCATCGTTGTTTATTAATTTCCAGTACAAATTAACTAATTGAGGTCTTGTTGGATCCACAGTCAATTGATATGTATAAGACTCACTTGGAACTAAAGGAGTCAATAAACAATATGAAAGCAAAAACCGATTGAAAATAAAAATTGTATAAAAAATATATTAAGATATCATTTTTTACTATTAATTTAAAAAAAATACCCTAGATTTAAATGTAAAAATATTTAAGAGAAAATTGAGTATGTTAAAGACATGAATGAGATAACAAAGTTATACAATACTTTTTGGTTTCCTAACATAAGGATACATATTTTATGGCATGTATTTTACATGATACTAAATTTATTTTTCTGCTACTAAAAAAAAATGATACTAATTTTATTTTTATTTCTTTATTTTTATGCTATTAAAAAATATTAATTGATACAAATTATAAGAAAATGATATTAATTTTTATTGATGATAATAAAAAATACAAAAAAAGAAAAATAAGAAAAAAAAAGAAAAAAATTAATTGTTTTTAGATCTTTTGCTCGCAGGTTTACTTTGATCACTGATTGGGTTTTTGCGAGGTCTACCTCTCGGACGTTTAGCTGGGCAATTTTCTACTAAATTCAACACACTTGGCTCTGATTCGAATACACCATGAACGATATTTAGCTGCTCATTTGTTTGTTCATTTGACGTCGTTGGCGCTACAACTTGCTCTTGTAAATTTTGACCATTCTCAGTTGCAGGTTCTTGTTCATCTTCGAATTCAATAATGAACGAAAGTTCGTCTTCGGCCACTTCATTTTCTAAATGACTTTGAGTTTCGATCGGCTGGCGGTTAAGAGCATCTTTATTCTTCGCAGGCCTTCCTTTCTTTCTGTTTTCACCCAGTGGCACATCTTTCTTAACACATTTATACAGTTGTCAATTAATATTTATAAATATTACAATTAATCTTGGAATTAAACTAGACCCTAAATTAAAGTATACTGAACATTTCAAAGAAATTGTTAAGAAAGTATCTCCAAAACTAAATATAATTAGAAAAATTAAAGGGTTCAAATGGAGTAACTCGATTTCACTAAAAAAAATTCTTTACAAATCCCTTATACGATCGGTATTTGACTATTGTTTTATTATCTTAAACTGCGGAACCCAAAAAATCAAAAATGACTTACAAATTTTACAAAATAAAATCCTTCGTATTATAAAATTTTTCCCATTGAAAACTAGCATCGAAACAATACATAATACATTAAAAATCGATAAACTCGACGTTAGAGCGAACGAGCTTTTTATAAAATTTTTAAAATCCAGATCGAGCCACTTGCTAATTGCAAAAGAGATAAATAATTTTATGTCCGATCGAGAGAATCAAATAAACAAAAAATTTTTAACACCACTAAGCAACATTACAGCAAAAAAAAACTAAAAATAAACTTTCTATTTTTTAGAGTGATTTATTAACGCTATTCTTTATTTAGCTTTTTTTATTTTTAGAAGCCTTTTTTTTTTTTTAAATTAAAAATTTTCAAACATGAGGGCTGAAAAGAGGGCATATGTCGCTCGGAGCATTTTTCAAATAAATTCAAATAAATTAATATTTATTTGATTAATTATTTGATACCAATTAAAAAGAATATTAGTATCACATAAACAAAATAAGTATCATTTTAATTTTATTTTTAGTATCTTAAGTGTGAATTTTAGTATCATTTTTATTTTTTTTTTAGTAGCAGAAAAATAAATTTAGTATCAGCATAAAATATAAGCGATATTTTATTTCTAATTGAATCTATTTTGCAAAGTTTACTTGATTTAATGCTTAATCTGTGGAAAAATTGGGACTGAATGGCGAATATTTTTTTATATTTGCACTTTTTTATTTTTCATATAATTTTAAATTAAGCCCAGATTAAATTAATACTAATTTTTTAATTACAAAATGAATTTGAGTTACATTAAAATATTCACAATTTAGTCATTTGTAGTCAAAGTTTACCATTAATAAATTATTTAATACGCTATATAGATAACAAAAATTTTTTTTTCGTTTCTGTATAATTCGTTTTACAAGATATAACAAATTACGGGAAGAATTTTTTTTTACAAAATTAGACCTATTTTATGTGTTGCTATTTAAAATTTAATTAATTTCAATCACATGATTCGAATATCGGCATTATTCAAAAAGGCTTTAATTATTTTCGCTATGTAAAAAATTCAAAATGCTAGGCAAATAAAAAAAAACGCTAGGTAAAAAGTTTAATTTGCTAGGTTGAAAAAAAACTAAGTTTAAAAATTATTTTTTGCTAGGTAATTTTTATTGATTTTTCTAGGTAAAACACAAAAATTGCTAGGTAAAAATAAATAATGTGCTTGGTAAAAAAAATAATGTGCTTGGTAAAAAAAATAAAATGCTAGGTAAAATAAAACATTTGCTTAAGTAAAAAAAAACGAAGCCATATTCTACACTCAGATTATCAATTTTCTACGGTAAATATTCGAATTGTTTTGTCTTTCTTCTTAATGTTAAATGAAGTAAAAATTGGCTTAATTTTGGAAATTCTTACATTGATTTTGTGTTATAAGCTCTATTTTATTGTTACCTTAAACTTTAAAAAAATTACCTCTATTCTTTTTATTTGAGTTATTTTAGAAAAAAAAATTTATATTTCTCTTGAATTTGTATTTTATAATTTTTGAATCACTAATCGAATCGAATGGCAAATTGAAATTTAAGATCAAAAGATCAAAATATAAATTGTGATATTTTTTTTAATAATAGAGAAAAAATAAATTTTTTCCGAAGAAATAACTCGACATGTCATGCCAAGTTTATTTTCACATTTAAAATTTTTAAATGTTCCTTTTTATTGAACTTTAATAGTTTTAAATATTATAATTAATTTTAATGAAAGCTTAATTTTAAAGACAAAAAAAATTACTGTTTTAAAATTTAAAATTTGTTTAAGTGCAAAAATAAAATTATTTTTGTTTGAATGAATGAATATAAAAGTTATGAATTTGAATTAGCTTTTTTTTTATGTTAAAACCATTGGGCTTTCGCCCCTTCAGGCTTGTGTTTAATAAAATTAAGATAAAAATTAAATTAAACCATACAAGTAATTAGAATTATATTTATATCATTTTTTGCCCAATTCAAGAATAAATTATAATTTAAATTAGTGTTATGAATATATATATAATTTAAATCTAGAGAAAAAATGCTCAAATGTGTTTTCGCCAAAATTATTATTTTTTGAAATTGAAGGTTGGTAGAGCTCATTTGCATTCCGTAGTTCATAGTGATAGATAGTGCTTTTCAATTTTTCAATTTAGATATCATAATTATTAATTGGATTTCATTTTACCAATAAAAATAATGATTTACCTAGCATTTTTATTTTTTAGATAGTATATTTTCAAAATAAACCCTATGAATTTATAGAACTTCTATGCCTAATTTACAGTTTTCTTATTTTTTTCGAATTAAGAAGCAACTTTATTTTATTACTACTTTTTATTTATTTAAATATTTGAATCTTTATTATATAAAGGTTTTTAGATGATGAAATAAGCTATATATTATAACAAGCTCCGAGAAAAACCTGAAGAATTTTTTTTTATTTTTGATTAATTTGTTTTGAATTTTTAACTTTTTATTACCAATAAAACCTTTTGGAAATTGAAGCTCACAAATACTCTCTAAAAGAAAGTATGTTTTTTAAGATTAGAAAACTTTCTTCTTTTTGGTAAGAAAGCACATAATTTTTGAACTTTTCGACTTAAACAGTCTAAATGTTCATTCTGTACTTTTTGTACTTAAAGAACTTTCTGATAATTCTTATATTGATCTCTGACCTTTTTACTTTTATGCACTTTATTTCTTAAATTAAAAAAATTTTTCAATAATTTGACAAAAAAAATCTAAACTTAATATTTACCCGTATTCATAAGCCAGAACTCAGCCCCGGACCCCGTATTAGGTTTTTGTATATTTTATTATGCATAAAAACATCAAACCAAAAAGTCGATAAAATATTTTTCTAAAAAAAAAATTAAGTCTTTTTTAACCAAATAAGAATACATTTTTTTGAATAGTTAAATCCTAGTTTTTTTTTCATTGTCAATAAATGATCAATAATTAAATTTGTTTTTTCTTATTTTAAAAAACGAAACTTTTTTCATTTAAGTTAAGAAAATGGTTGAAAATAAGTCTCTGTCATAAACTTCATAGTTAAATAAATGATGTTCATCAAAATATTTTTTCAACTAATTAAGTATAATTAAGTAATTAGCATATAGCATAATAGAAATGATTATGATTTCCATTAGCATCACTAATTAAAATATTTTTTATCGTCAGTACAAAATTTCGTTCTAAAATTAAAAACTTACCGATTGATATGATTGTTTTAAATTTCTAATAAAGTTTTTTTGTTAATTTATATTTTAATGTATAATTAATTAAATTAAATCGCATTTTTCATCAGTAAAATTTTATGCAAATTTTTCGAACAAACTAAAAGAAGATATGGTTTTAATTATTCTAAAGATCTTAAAAAATAATTGTTAACCTTCAAGTTAACTTTAGAAAGAAGCCATAGATTTTAAGTAGTTATTCAAAAGTTTTAATAAAACTAAATGGACGAAAAAAAAAAGAGAAGAAGGATAAAATCACTTAATGATGAACTAGATATATTTAACAAATTTTGGAGCGTAAAAATTTTCAAGTCCAAAAAAGAACTTGAGGATTATGTAAAATTTAAAAATTATAAATATAGAAGCTCCGAGATAAATACAGAAAAACAACGATGTCGCTTTTGTTTGGCTTTAAATCCTAACAGTTCACAACACATGATTCAAGTTTATTTAAATTGTGTCGATTGTGTTAAAAACAACTATAATTGTTCTAAAACAAATGTTTGTGAGATACAAAAAAAATACGAACTTTTGACTAAGCATAAGGAATTATCTCCTGATGAATGGGAAATATTTGACAATGATTCAATTGAAACAAGCTTAAAACAAACGGATACCACATTTGGAAGCAGAAAGTTTGAGTCAAATTCTTTGGAGTATGAATTGACGAATAGATTTTTAAATATGAACATTAATAATAAAATCCAGAATGAATATTATCAAACTGGAAAATTTTATGTGTGGTTGGTTCAAGAAGTTCTTCCTAGTCAAAAATACCTTTTTAAAGAAGTTTTTATTGTTAAAATAAAAAACATCTGGATTGAATTTCGCAATGGTAAAAATCAACATAAGTTTAAACAAATCGAAGATAGTTCAGACGAAATTATATTAAGAAGAGAAGATGGAACTATTTATAAATTGACCTCAGATGTATTTTTTAATTGCGAAGAAAATGAAACTGTGTACAAAGGTGAATGGATTGATGATACAAATAAAAAAGTATATAAGGATATTTTGTGTGCCACTTATCTAAACTAAATCTTTTCCATTAGAATCCGTGTGTTGAATGCTCTAATCTAATAAATAAAATGGTTTTTGAATGTAATCAACATAAAAACGGTATTTTTTTAAGACTATAATTTTGACGTTATTTTTTTTATTTAAGTGCTATCTAATGAGAAAAAATTTTTAAATTGTTTTTTATTTTAGATTTAAATGAATGTCGAGTCTGGAAGGCAAAAATAAAATATGATTTTAAATACTTTAAAAGAAGGGATTTTGATACTTGGGAAGAATATTGTAATGATGAACTAACTGACCTTTTCAAATTTATTGGTTTTGACACAAACAGTGATCTAATTATTCAACGAATTTCGAAAGAAGATCCAGATTATCTTAGATTTACTGACCGAGATTTATTTATTGGCGCTGTAAAAGATCACATTTATTTTCCATTATACAAAGGATGCTGGCAAACCGAACAAAATTTTGAAGAGAATCGCATCCAAGATAAATTAAAATTAACTGACCAACAATTAAACAGATATACGCTAAGTGATATAGAAGTTGAAGAGTATCTGAAATTAGTGAGACAATATCTGGAGGAAAAAAATGTTCGAATATATGGACTTGAAGATCCAATAGTTTTAAAATACGTTGATTCAGAAAAAATAAGTAAACATTCTGAATTTGCTCGAATAGTTAGTCTAAATAACAATAATTATGTTTTCTGTACAGGCAATTTTGGAACAGAAACCGACGTGTGTATTTTTGATATTCTTCAACCAAAGCATATTGATGAAAGCTTATCAAAACAAATACAAAAATGGTTTTTGAAGCAAACGATATCTTTTACTATTGCTAAAACAAAAAATTTTAATTTAGATTTAGCTGGATATTATTCTTTAGCCTGGTTAACTGCATATGTTATGAATTTTGGTTCATTAGATATATCTTATTTGCAAAATTTAATTTTCGATGATTCAAAAATTATTGATCATTACATTCAGTGTATCAAAAATAAGGAAATAACTTTGTTTCCGACATTAATTGAAATCACTGAATTTCCAGAAACTTACGATGAAGAACAAATTTTTAATAACATTTCACTTTCTAATTTATTTTAATTTTATATTTATTCATTCTCTTTTAAATCAAAATAAATATTATTTCTCTATGATTTACATTTCGTGTTTGAAAAATTTATCTCAGACATTGATTAATTCATGACCTAATATGGTTTATTTACTTGAAGAACTTAATGATTAAAGCAAATGTTTTATTTTACCTAGCATTTTATTTTTTTTACCAAGCACATTATTTTTTTACCAAGCACATTATTTTTTTTTACCTAGCAATTTTTGTGTTTTACCTAGAAAAATCAATAAAAATCACCTAGCAAAAAATAATTTTTAACTTAGTTTTTTTTCAACCTAGCAAATTAAACTTTTTACCTAGCGTTTTTTTTTATTTGCCTAGCATTTTGAATTTTTTACATAGCGAAAATAATTAAAGCCTTTTTGAATAATGCCAAAATTTGAATCATGTGATTGAAATTAATTAAATTTTAAATAGCAACACATAAAATAGGTCTAATTTTGAAACAGAAAATTCTTCCCGTAATTTGTTATATCTTGTAAAACGAATTATACAGAAACGAAAAAAAAATTTTTGTTATCTATATAGCGTATTAAATAATTTATTAATGGTAAACTTTGACTACAAATGACTAAATTGTGAATATTTTAATGTAACTCAAATTCATTTTGTAATTAAAAAATTAGTATTAATTTAATCTGGGCTTAATTTAAAATTATATGAAAAATAAAAAAGTGCAAATATAAAAAAATATTCGCCATTCAGTCCCAATTTTTCCACAGATTAAGCATTAAATCAAGTAAACTTTGCACAATAGATTCAATTAGAAATAAAATATGTATCCTTATGTTAGGAAACCAAAAAGTATTGTATAACTTTGTTATCTCATTCATGTCTTTAACATACTCAATTTTCTCTTAAATATTTTTATATTTAAATCTAGGGTATTTTTTTTAAATTAATAGTAAAAAATGATGTCTAAATATATTTTTTATACAATTTTTATTTTCAATCGGTTTTTGCTTTCATATTGTTTATTGACTCCTTTAGTTCCAAGTGAGTCTTATACATATCAATTGACTGTGGATCCAACAAGACCTCAATTAGTTAATTTGTACTGGAAATTAATAAACAACGATGAAATTCAATTTGAGCTTCACTGCCAAACAACTGGCTATGCTGCTCTAGGACTCTCTCCAGATGGTAATATGCCAAATAGTGATATTGTAATAGGATGGATCGATTCAAATGGACCTCGGTTATTTGTAATTTAAATTTTTTTAAAATAAAGTTATTTATTTTTTAAAAGGACACATTTGCCACACGAAAATCATCACCTCTAAAAGATGTCCAGCAGGATTGGACTATGCTGGAAGCTAGAGAAGTTAATGGATTCACACTTTTAAAATTAAAACGCAAGTTAAATACTGGAGATTCTAACGATATAATTATTACTAATATACCTATTTTTTTAATTTTTGCTTGGAACAATCAAGATCCAATTTCAGAAAGTTGGACATACCATGGACCAAATAAATTGTCTATTTACACTACCTTATTTTAAATAAAATAAATTTTTGTTTATCATCTAATTTCAATTTTTTTAGTTTAACAATACCTCTACTTGCTTACATTCGGAAAGAATTTAAAAGAGTATCTTAAAACCTTACAAGCTACCTCAGGGCTAAAGGCTGTATAAAGCTGAAAAGATATATACTATAACTTATAGAATTTTTTTTGATCAAAGTCCCATTGTGCTTTGCAATTAATTTTTGAATAGTCTCATGAAATCTTAAGGAGCTGATATTTTTGGAAAACTTTTGACCCAGCGATTATACAAAATTGATTCGACCAAGCTTGGATTACTTCACAAATGATTGATGTCTTTAGTAGACAGATAAGACATTTTATGCTAAATCAAGAATTCATAGATGACATAGAGGATGATAATACTCAACATTTTCATGGTTTTTATTCTGGTGATGAAAATTCAATCAACGAAAAAGGCATGACCGTAAGAGACCAGAGTGATGACGAATCTAAAATGGAAACAAATTAATTTTTTGAAATTTTTTTCTTTTTATTTTATTTTTCCACATTTTTTTATCTATTTTTTTATTTTTTTGGAACCAATAATCTTATGGATACACATTGATATTTAGCTATTAAAAAAAAATTTTCTTTTTTGTACTTTTTGGTTATTTTAATAATTATATTAAAATTAAAGGGGGTACGTGGCGGAGCCTTGGTTTTGGCATTCGGGTGTGTTATAAATTAGGAAAAAATAAGTAAAAATAAAAATTAATATTTAAACTATTAATTGATTGAAATCTTTATTTTAATTTTCAAAAAGTACAGAAAGTAAAGAAGGGATTTTTACTTTTTAATATTTTCATTGTCTATACTTCGAAATTCGAATAAAATCTTTAGAAGCTCAGTCAAGTATATTTTTTTTATTTAAAACCTCATTCAAGTTAAAGAATTGTTGAATTTTAACCCCGGGCTAATCAGTATTTTTCTCTTTATAAACCAGTCGTAAAAAATTTCCGTTATTTAGGACCCTACCATTTTTTATCGAGAAGATATTGCAAAAGAGCCTATTAGAAAGGACAGCCTATGATGGAAGGAGATGACCGAATCTTAAATAATGACTTATCAACTGCTTGGACTTAAGTCCATATTAGGTTATTTCAAGTCAAACTTAACAAAAATGCTTACGGTCAAAAAAGTCTAATTTTTCGGATTTAAATTTATTTGGTGAATAAATTTTTATTGATTTAACATTCACAATTTTTTATTTTCTGAAATTTTTTGCTTTGTTTTTAGACTCTAAACTTTGAATAAATAAATTTTTAAATTATTAAGTTGGTTCAGATGGATCCTCCTAAAACACAAATCCCTAAAATTTGAAAATTTCCTGATCCGCACTTATTTTACAAAGTTTAAATATTAAAAAAAGTTTTAACATATGTTTATATGTCATAAAGTTTTAAATTCTCTGTTCTTTATGAAAATTTAATTAATTTTTTTCACAAGTTTTTATTTCTTTTTGACAATTGAATATTATTATAATTTTAAAATTCTGAACCCCCACTAGCTACCTTTAATCTTGTTGGGAATTTGACGAGCTTTCTGTAAATGTGTTTAGTTTTAAAGGAAATTCGGTGAATCAATTTTTTGTGATCACTAAATGTCTCTTTTAAATTTGAAAAAAAAGGTATTAGTAAAAAATATATTATTAGATTAAAGTCATTTTTCATTAATTGATTACATATGTGACATCGAACTGGGTTCGAATTTTTGCTCAAATCTTGACTCTCTCATAAAACATCTGGAATGGTCATGACCATTTCATGTTGATGGTAAACATTTATAAAAATTTTTGCTTTGCAAAAAAAGTGGAGTTAAGAAAATTTTCAAAATTTGGGGGGTTAGTGTATTAGGGCTTTAAATTGTTTTTGTAACTCAAATTACTTTTTTTACCACTAAAATAAATTTACTTTATAAAAATTCTTCATGCATATAAATTTTTTTTTTATAAATAAACAATTTTCTTGATAAAAAAACTCTTTCTGAAATAAAAATTATTTCTAAAATTATAGTGGACCTCTTTTAGCTTATTTTAAGATGCTTGGTTTGGAAAGATAATCCGATGGTAGCTTTGTTGATTTTTACATTGAAAAGGTTTTTCATCTAACAATAGAAAAACCGATTTTTTAATACCATTTAAGACCCATTTGGTCAATTCGACCGGTTAATCATTTTATTAATTGTTTGTTCAAAAATAAAATTAAATTTGGGCTTTCTAGTGTTAATAAAGTCGTTTTATACAATTAAGTTTTTTTCATATAGATATATTTTTTTTTATATGTAAATATATACATTTAAAGTTTAATTTGTGATAAAAAAAGTATAGGCCATGTTGTAATAATTAACAATTTATTTGTTCAGAAATAAAATTCTAAAGGCTCTAAATATCATTTGTTGCTAAGGTTCACCAAATCATAAACCCGAATTGTGAACCAAACATTTTTTTTGGTTCATCTTTACGATTTTATGTTATTTGGGCCCAGAAAAAAATTCCTAAAAAAAAAACTCATGATTAGAAGTCTAAAAATAGTTTCTAGACCCCCTCAATATTTTGTCGATTTTTCGAGATGACGTGAACAACATTGTCATATGATTTTTTTTTTGATTTTTTCTAAAAATACATCTAAAATAAGGCTAGAAAAATTTATTCGAGTAAAAATTGAGAGGTTGATAAGGGTCTTAAATAGATCGGATTTAATACACCCTATTTTTTATAGAAAAAATATATTAAGTCCGTGATAAAGCTTTCAAACATCCCCGAAATTTTTACAAAATTTTCATTACCCTATCCTCTATAGATCTTGGTAGGCTTATGTCGATTTTAAATTTAGATTTCTTTAAAAACACAAAAATATGTAAATTTAAGATATTAGGAAAAAATAAGCTAAAATTGATTTTTTAGTATCCCTGAGTAAATTTTCTCAAAAAATTTGAAAAATAGATCAATTTTTTTTTTTAATATTGATAATTTAATTGTTAAAATTAAGTTTTATAAAGAAATAAAAAAAAATTTAAGTAAATAATCATTTCATTGTTTGTGCTAATGATTAATAACCTGCATCAATTAAAAAAGTCAGAAAAAAGTGGCAAAAGTATTTATTAATTTCATGAAAAAAATTTCTTCATAATATTATTTCCTATATTTTTTTACTAACTACTAATTCTAAAGTTAAAATTGTCCAATTCTATAAATTTTTGAGTTTAAAAAGTAAAAAAAAATAAATCTTAAGTTTGTATTAAAATTTGTATTTTTTTTATGACTAACAACAGTGCCAATAAATTTTACCCCATATAACTCTTTTAATACTTCTTGGTAAGTTGAGCCATTATTATACATATCTAAAGCTTTCCAAATACGATTCCATAATTTAATATTCAGTTTTATAGCTTTATAATGATTAAATCCACCAATTAAAAATCATTTAGTTTGTTTTAATCCTGGTCATTATGTTATTTAACATACCATTTTACATAGCACCAAACTCCTTCAGTTGGATTCAACTCGCAGTGAAATTTAGGACAAAAAAAAATTCTATGACCAAACGATATTCCCAGAAGTTCAAGATGGCTGTTATTTTCAAAAAAAAGCTGGATGTTGTGAAAATTTTTCTCTGAGCTCAGCAACAGTAATATCTTTATATTGAGCATTTGAATCAATAAGTTTTAATTCTTTTCAAATTTGAATCAGTCATTTGAATTATAACAACTTAAATTAAAATAGAGATTAAGAAACTTAAATATAGAAAATATAAAAAATTTAAATTGCCTTTATCCCGATCACCATCTTTCCATTTGATTTCATCATACCAACAATTAGTACCAGGAAATTTATTGAATGCAACTCTTCTATAAGTTGAAACCTACTGGGTAAATAAAATAATTCCAGTGTGTAATTACTAACCTGTTCTTAGAAGAAGGTTGATTTAAAAAGTTTCTTTGTGTAGTTCTCATTGTTTTCATTTCTTTGTTGGTTTGCATGATTATTAGTCATTAATTTCGCCTTCTTCTACTTCTCTGTAAGTTTGCTTAAGCGAATCACGATTTAAGCTACTCGTTCGTCTTTTTTGACTACTATTTGACCGAGAGGCGTCAAAAGCGGTTCTATTCATAGCCTTCCAATAAGAAGCAAGTTTGATTTTCTTATTTTCTTTTTTTAGGGTTGTTTTTAGATTAGCTTTGTTCGTTTTAGAATTATCACTATTGCTATTAGTTAGTTTAGCCTTTTCTATTTTAGCGATTTTGCTTTCTTGTAGCACTGAGTCATTTGATTTACTTGTAATTGACGCTACATTAATCCTTTCAACAGGGATATTTGTTTGATATTCTTCAGTTAGTATCTTATCAGTAAGGTTCACATTTGTTGCATTTTTTTTCAATATTTCGTCTTGATCAATGAAGGCATTTTCATCATCAGGGACTTAATTCAAATCAATTATTTCTTCACTATATTCATTTCTTTTTCCAATTAGTTTCGAAGCTAAGCATTTTGCTGTATTACATTCTGCTTCTTCATGGCCTCTCGTCGATTATTTCTTGCACAATTTCTTGAACGACTCACATCCTGAATGGATATGAACGAATTTTTTTCAGAAATTAAATCGCCTGTAATATTCTGCTAGTTGAACAAGACATCGTTGTCTATTAAAGTCTATATTAGAATTACTTCAATGGGTTTTAACTATATCAATGAAGTCTTCATGATTAGTTGTGTCGTACTTAACTGTTACTTTAATAACTCCATTTGAAATCTGAGTAAAATTCTCAAGATTGTACTGTTCATTCGAAATAGACTGTATTAAAATTTTTTTACCGACTTTTAAATTTTTCTGAAGAAATTCTTTAATTTGGTTATGATCAAAATTGGGTGATAGCCAGTGAAATCTAAGATTTGCTGTCATGGTCACTTCCGTGGACAGAGTCATTAATGGTTAACTTTTCAGGAATACTAGCATCCCTTGCTATTGTTTTTATCCCATCGATAGATAATTCTTTGTCAAATAAAAACTTTGGGTTGCTATTAAATACTAATATCCAGGTTTTTTGAGACTGGAATGGAGATATCGACATCAGTGACGAAAGCTGTTCAGGATCCAATTCTAACATTAAGCTTTCGAAGATGACATTACTTGTGATTTTCTGATTTTTTGACGCTCGGATTCTAATTCCATTGGAAAATGTCATCGTGCTGTCTAATTTGTTTGGTTTGAAGTCTGCGTTTAATTTTTCTCATCCTTTGAAGATATTTGACGTAGTAGAGATTTTTTTTCTCACTAGTCATTTTGTTCCGTGTTTCAACGTTGGTTGTCGCAAGATTTCCACGACAATAACTATTTAATTTTATGCTAATTTTATTTTATTTATTCTATTTTCTTAATATAAGTTATAAACCTTACTGAAATTCTAAATAGTGAAGTTCAAGGAAGGTCAAGACAACTTTTTTAGGAACAAATCAAAGCATATTTAACTCCTAGCTAATTAAAATTCAACTTTTACTTTTACTTTTATTTTTATTTTTTACCTTTATTATCAATACCTATTTCATTCTAAGTTATTTATTTAATTACAAAAATATTTTAATTAAAATATTTTATAAACAAACAAAGGTAGCTAGTTGGTATATCGTGATCTAATGCTGTCTATAGTGCGTAATGTAAAGTAAAATCACTAATACTCCTACTAAAATTTATTTTGGAATTCAAATTTTTTTTAAAAAAAAACTCTCTCCGTGAAACAGTTTTCTAAAAGGTGATTCATAATGTTTGGTAAAATTTTTAGACCCATGTTAAAATATCAAAGGAAAGTCAGATATGGTTAAAATTTTAAAAAATTAGCTACTCAAAAATATTTTATAAATTAGATAAGAAAAAAGACAAAAAAGTTTCATATAACAAAAGTTAATCTGGGATATTTAAAATGAATTTAGTACTTTTTTAAATTTTGTGTCGGCTTGATAATTTAAATTCTAAATTTTGCTTATTTTAAACTGAAAAAATTTTGAAAAATTTCTAATGGCTAAGCCTGATTCCTTTCGAGAACCTGCCATCCAGCATTCTAAAAAGGGTAAATCTTTCTTTTTTTAATTATAAGATTTGAAAAATCTAATGTATAAGATATTTTTGAGTAGCTAATTTTTAAAGTTTTTGAATTTTACTAATATTTTATCAGAAAAATATGTTAAGGCTGAGTACACCGAGCGCAAATAGGTATCAGGTGCATTTTGTTGCCTAGAACTTGGTAGAAGTATACTAACTTGATATCAAAGATAAAGTAAAAACTAGAAGACCTTAATAGTAAAGTTCCGGAATTTCAAAACTTAAGTGCTATCTGAATTTCTAATTTTTGACTTGAAATTCGTAAACTACGTCCTTTGAAAACCTAATTTTTTTTTTTTTGAGAGGCTGAAAGAACATAAAATTTTCTACACTCTTGTATATATTTTTATTAAAAAAAAGGGTGTGACAATTTTTTTTTAAAAACTAGTAAAAATTCTGAACAAATCTTTGGTTTTATTTTATTGAATTTCAGCTTTATTTTGTATTTTCTTTTGATTTTCCAGAAAAATAAGTTTTAAATAAGCTTTGTGACTTTGTGTATATAAGATAAAGCCAAAATTCAAAATACTAAAACCAAAGATTTGTTCAGAATTTTTACTAGTTTTTAAAAAAAAATTGTGGTCTTATATCATCTCAGGGTTTACATACGATTCAAGTGAAAAATAGTGTTTTTTTGACTGTGACAATTTTTAAATCATTTTTTTCAATATTTAAAAATATTCTAAATTTATCATTGAATACTTGGATCTGAAAGAACTACAGCTTTTTAAAGGGTTAGTTATTTTTAGACCCCTGGGTATAGAATTTTTTTTAGCCTCCCAAAAAATTAAATATAGGGTTCAAAGGACGTAGTTCACGAATTTAAAGTAAAAAATTAGAAATTCAGATAGCAGTTGTATTTCTGGAACTTTAGGTAGTTGCTTCAAATAATGACTAAAAAGTAAAAAATAAATTTACAACTAAATTCGGAATATAAACTATTCTATAAAATTTTTATTTTTTATAGATAAGAAAAAAAAATAAATTTTTTTAAATGCTAATTATTTGCCAGACTAGGAAGTTCGACTTCATCTCCAACCTTCTTTTTTATAAAATACTTGTACAAAATAAATGAATCGTCTACATTTTGCTTTAGGCCTCCAGTGGCGATGCTTATAATCAAGCCGGACAAAACGGTGACCAGAGTGCCCATAGGCGTGTACCACATATAAGAAATTGAATAAAACTTATTGAAACCGCTCAGATCACTAGTAATCAGAGATTGGTTACGGGACAAAAAATCAAAATCACAAAACTCTGTGGTAACATTTAGCTTTGGATAGTATGGTTTGGTAATGTAGGCTCCGAAACTAATCCACAGTCCGAAAGTAAATCCAATCATGCAGCCACACGCAGCTCCGATAGAATTACTCGTTTTGAACATGCACCCAAGGACAAACAGGCCCAGAATCGGCGAATTCAGTGCTCCATTCAGACTTCCTGACACTTGTGAAAGATTACTTCCAAATGCTGAAATCATGAACGCGAACAAAGTGCTGACTGTGCCGCTGGCCACCACCAAAATTTTAGTAGTGGTCAATTTTTTAGATTCACTCAGATTCTTAAAGTAAGAAAACGGCTTGAAATAGTCTTCCCAAAGCACTGATGAAATGCTGTTCAGACACGAAGACGCCGAGCTCAATGAACTGCTAAATACACATGAGAGGAAAAAGCCTGCAGCTCCTTGCACATTCCTGAAGCTTGTGATGACAAAATAGCCTACCAATTGGTTGGGATTGTCGATTTGTTGTGAAGCTAGAGGATCACAGCCCGCAAAGTTGGCGTACAGAATCAGCCCGGCAAAGCAGCAAAGAGACAGCATTATGAAGACTCCGGGAACGTTGAGGAGAAGTGCTTGTTGAGCGAGCTTTTTGGTGCGTGTGGCCTGGAAGCGCTGCAGCGACTGCTGATCTGTTGAGTATGAATACGAGAATGAGAGAAGAAAGCCGAAAAAAAGCGACCAAAATGTCTGACGCTTGAACGGGTCCGGATCGAAGTCGAACACGTTGAAGCGGCCCCCTGACGAATTTATTTGAAAAAAATTGCCAAAGCCGCCAATGTCATAGATGCCCTTGATGAACACTGACACAAGAAAACCTGCCATCACAATTACTTGGAAAAAATCTGTCCAAATTACTCCCTTGATTCCGCCTATTGCCGTGTACAAAGTTGCTATCACTCCCACCAAGGCAATTGAGTAGTTATTGCTGAAATTGGTGAAAAGACTGAGTGAAACTGCCGGTCCGAATATGAAAATGGACGAAGAGATGGAAGTTTTGATCAAATAGCACACAGTGCCGATGTATTTGACATATTTGGAGCCGAATCTGAGCTGCAAGTACTGGAAGACTGTGAATATGCGGAGATGGGCAAAAAATGGACCGGTTGTGAAGGCGCCAATTACTGGAGCAAAGATTCCCGAAAAGGCTGTGACCCAGTACTGGAGGCCGTATTGGTAGACTTCGGCTGGCACGCCGAGTATTCCTGTGGTCGAGAAAAAGGAGGCCAACAGCGAAAATGCGACTGGCACCGACTTCATGGACGAGCTGGCCGTGAAATAGTCGGCCACGCTTTCCTTTACAATCACTTTGTTTTTTGAGAAATAGTTTTTTACCTTTTGCTTTAGGCCATGGTAAAAACCGATTAGTATTGAAATGCCGAACACCAGAATCAGCACCAAATAGTCAACTATGCCAAGTTCATACTTCATTTTGAATTTAGAAAATAAATTTTAAAATTTTAAATTTAAAAATTGAAAAATTTATATAACTGATCGTAGTGTAACTTATCTATTTAAATTTAACATTTAAAATTTTTTTAAAATCTTAGAGTAAATAAAAAACATTAACTGCAAAATTTTTTATCATAAGCACTTTAATTATATTTCATGATTAAAATTTTTAAGTTAGACCAAATTTTCTAAAGCATTCAAAACTCCGAGGCAAATCACATAACTTGCACTAAGAGTGTTATGTAAAGAAAAATTATACCAAGCTAAAGAAATTTTGTTATATAACTTGAATAATAAATGTAAACAAAAAAAAAAAATCAAAAATTAGATAACACCGGTAATTGTCTTTTATTAGTTGATTTGAAATTTAATTGATATTTTTTTAAATTTGAGCTCATAATATTGCACTCTCTTTTCGCAATGTTGCTTCAAATTCTAAATGCTAAAGTTATGCAAAAATTAATGACTTTTTAAGATGAAAAAATAATCTTTTGCTTTAGTTAGATTGTTTAAAGGCCTGAAATAAAACAGCCCAAAATTTTATCCAAACATCATCTTTAGTTTTTTGAATTGAAAGACCAAAAATATGTTTAATTTAGCAAACATGAAGAGCAATAAAAATTAATTATTTTTAAACTACTTGAAGGACCAAGTGGAGGAGTAAGAGGAGCAAAGCATCGCATTTGCTCGCAGCTAACAAAATGTGAAGCAAGGCGAAACTTTCTATCAAACCGAGTAGTGAACAAATGGAATGTGCTGCCAACGTCGGTTGTGACAGCAAGTTCGATCAACCAGTTCAAAAACAGACTGGACAATGTCGGTAGAAATAGAAAAAATGAAAAGTCTACTATAGCGGGACTACGTTAGTCTTCCTGCTTTGTCAATTTAGTTAAACTAAACTTGACCGTAGAATATTAACTATTATTATTATTATTACTTTGAGGCCCAATAAAAATATATTCGAAAGTCTCATAAAAAAAATAAATCTTAATGGCCAAAAAAAATCGTTCTATATTTACAATTTAAATTAGATAACTAAAATAGAAAATTTAAATTGATCGAAAAAGTCTTTTAAATTGGACTTATTTAAAAAATGACTATTTTAATTTTGTCCTCAAAATTTAATTGTTCCTTGTTAGAAACGCAAAGAAAAATTTTTGACCAAATTTAAGATTTAAAGAATGGCCAAAAAACTTCGCAAAATTTACGGTTTTTAAAGTTCAAAAGTTTGATTTTGAAAATTGAAAAATAAATTCTATAAAATCTAAATGTACATTTAAAATCTTTTGATTGCTTTTTTAAATCTGAAATTTGTTCAAAAATAAAATTTTTGAACAAATGATTTAAGTTATAATAATTTATTTTTCAATTTTAAAATGAAGCTTTTGAACTTTAAAAACCGTAAATTTTGCGAAGTTTTTTGATTATTCTTTAAATCTTAAATTTGGTCAAAAATTTTATTTTGTTCTAAAGAAGATAAAAACTTAAAGTGATCAAATTTTAAAATATTTAGAATTAAAAAAAGCCTAATCTTTTTGGCAGTGACAAAAAATAAATAAATTTAGGAACAAATTTTATCTAATTCTATCTATCAGTAACTAAAATAATTTTACTTAGCATTATATCAAGTTTTTCAATGGCTTGATAATAATTTTTCTTTATATTTGCATTAATTGAAATTTTTTTAATTAATCGGGCGTTCGGAATTAATATAATTAAAATCGATATTTTTTAATTTAACCTTTTCTACAATTAGTCATTTAGTTCTAATTCTAGATCAAAATTAATAAATTATTGAAACAATTTTTTAATAATTTTATTATCTAAATAGTTTATTATTTGTAAAATCCCGGTTAAAACTCATTATATTTATATAAATATCTATCTTTTAATCAAAGCAGGTGTAATTTTGTTCAAAATAAATAATAATAATAATCAGCCACCAGTTTTATTGACGTCATCTTTCTCTAAAATTTTATCCACAAAATTTTTTAATTATTAAGGCGAGAAATAATTAAAATTTTAGAATTTTATTTTCTAATTTTTCTTCTCTAATAAGTAAAAATAGACACACTCTGAATAAAATTTTCAAAATAATTTAAATTAAAAATAATTCGATTAATTACACCACAATCGATTGCGCTGTAAACTATAAATTCTGCAATGGAATTAAATTGCGCATTTAAAATAATTGATGGCTCGAAATTGTTTTTGTAAATAAAATTACTCTTTGTATCACTAAAATAAATTTACTTTATAAAAATGCAACATGAATTTAAAATAAATTGTTTATTTTATAAAATTTATTTTATGGTTGTAAATTTATTGAACTGAAGTTAAATTAGTGATAAAAAAGTATGTGCCATATTTGATCATTTTTTTAATTTGAAATTTGATCAAAAATTTTTCTTGGCCTTTTGACCAAGAAATAATTACACTTTTAAGACGAAATAAAAATAGAATTTTGAAAATAATTTTAATAAAAAAATTACGATTTACTAGAATTTTTTTTATTTTGATTGTGCAATTAAAATTAAGAAAAAATATATTTTTGGCTTTAAAAATTTCAAATTAATCCAAAGAGCAAATTTACGTATTTTAAACAAGCTACATTTTTTTGTGTCTAAAAAAAAATCTGCCTATCGTAGTAGCGATCTGTTCAGTTAATTTTTGAAAATATTTAATATTTTTTGCTAATTCTTTTTTGACTTAAAAAATAATCGCATATCCTTTGATTTTATCAGATCCACCACTTTATTTTAACAATTTGATGAAAAAATAGTTGAATTTAACAATTTTTTATTTTTTCTAGAAAAAGTTTTTGTAATTAGTTCAATGCTATCTATAAGGATAAAAGTGGATGTGCTCATCTCTTCTTCTTTTTCTGGTGCCTAAATAGAGTTAACTGCATCGAGATGATCTTCTTCATCGAAATGATTTCGCAATTGAAACTAGTAATTAAAATTGTTTATACATTCGTCCTGTTCTGCAGAGGCATTTAAAAACCTTCTCCTCCAGTGGCTCTTCATATGAATTAGACATCGTTAAATCTTAAAAATTTTATGGCTTTTAATTTTTCCTATCCTGTTGATCCGACTCATTAGTTAACTTTTGATTAAGTTGAAATAAAAAAAGTAAAAAATTTAATATTAATTTATTGCTTTTAAATGAAAATTTTAATTCAAATGCTAAAACAAAGAGCTGCTTTGGCAACTCAGGCAGTTAAAACTCCTAGAGAGACTTGAACTTTTTTTTTAAATTAATAAATAAATAATATTGATTTGATAATTCTAGATTTTTCATCAAATTGTAAAGGAATCTTAAAATTATTTAAAATTTTTTAAATTTAAAGATTTGGCTTTTTAAAATTAGAAAAAATTAAGTCCATCCGACTATTTTTGAGTTAAATTTTGACCTAACAATTGATAAAATGATTGTCGTGTCAAATCGACCCGATCCCCATCGGGGTTTACTGGATTAAAAAAATTTAGAATGATTTGCGTAAAATTATTTTAAATTCAATTCAAAACCTTCAAAGCTTACACCTTATTCCTTGTTGACTGATTAAATAAACAAGTATCGAGATTATTTCAATATTACTATGTATTAAGCCTGGATTTGTTAATATTCTATATTAATTAAAAGGTTTCAAAATTGAAGTTAATATTGTAAGTTAGAAAAAAAGAAAAAAGTAAAAAACACAATAAGATAATAAAGGATATGAATTTTTTTATTTCCTCTCAGAAAAGAGTGTTTGAAATATTGCTTGACGTCGTTTTCTAAGTATTTAAATGACTTTACAGTTACTTTTAAATTTTTGACTCCATAAATCTTAAAAAATAAAAACTTTACTTTACATTATTGGAAAATGATTTTGGCAATTTTGAATGTATTAATATTCCTAGAGGCAGGTTTACATGGTGAAAAAATCGAAGTTTATTTTAAAAGATTTAATGAACAAGAAATAATTGTAGCTGCCGAAAATCAAAAAGAAGTAAAAGTGTTTACAACTAAAAATCAATTTTTGTGTGCATCTGAATGCTCGAAATTAAATGATTGCAATTCTGCAATGCTTAAGGACAATACTTGTACAATTTTTAGAGACTGTTTAATTAATGAAAATAGAATAAGCAGAGTAAATTCGACTCTTTTTGAAAAAAAAACGAGATGCAACAAAAAAAATTCAAATTTAACAAGTAAATAAATTTGAAATTTGAAAAAAATATTAATGTTAATAAATTTTTAGTCAAAATGACATTCGTTGGTCATACAAGCTGGGTTTACTCACTTGCAGTTCTTCAAAGCGGTGATTTGGCAAGTGGATCTGCTGATAAAACAATTAAAATATGGAATACAATTGATAGAACTTTAAAAATGACTCTGAATAATCATTCACATGATATTTTAACACTAGCAGTTCTTCAAAACGGTGATTTGGCGAGTGGTTCAAAGGATAATACAACTAAGATTTGGAATACAATTGATGGAACTGTAAAAATGACTCTGAATAATCATTCAGATGCTGTTTTAACACTAGCAGTTCTTCATAACGGTGATTTGGCAAGTGGATCAGCTGATAAAACAATTAAAATTTGGGATACAATAAATGGTACTGAAAAAATGACTCTGAAAAATCATTCGGATAAAGTTGTTTCTCTTGCAGTTCTTAAAAACGGTGATTTAGCAAGTGGATCATGGGATCATAAAATAAAGATTTGGAATCCAATTGATGGAACTTTAAAAATGAATTTGTGTGGTCATTCAGCTGCTGTTTTGTCACTTACAGTTCTTAAAAACGGTGACTTGGCAAGTGGTTCATGGGATAATACAACTAAGATTTGGAATCTAGTTGACGGAACTTCAAAAGTCACTTTCAGTGGCCACACACATGCTGTTGTATCACTTGCAGTTCTTCAAAATGGTGATTTGGCAAGTGGATCATGGGATAATACAATTACAATTTTGGATCCTTTTAACGGAACTGAAAAAATGACATTAAATGGTAACTCAAATTTTGTTTTGTCACTAGCGGTTTTGGGCAACGGGGACTTAGCTAGCGGATTTTCAGATGCTTCAATTAAAATATGGAGTTTTTTTTAATTTCAAAATATTTAAAACAAACGGTCAATGATTTAAAATATTTTCTTTCAAATTCTGTCGTAAATAACATGAAAATTTATTTACTCTTTAGAACTTGTGCCTATTTTTTAAGCATATTTAAAAAAAACAAAAAAAAAGAAATCAATAAATTAAAAATTAATAATTATAAAAAAAAAATTCTTACCCATAGCTTTGTTCAAAGTCCCTTTATATTTGAAATTTTTGAATCAATTTTATTAATAAATAAATTTCATCAGTTTCTGGTCATTTATTAATGTTATTTTTAAAGTAATATTTTTAATATACAAAATTAGAATCGCAATAATCTTCTTACATTAAAAAACCCTTGCTTTTTTTTATTCAATGTTTTTTGTTTCTTTTGAAATGAATTCGATTCGTCAAAAATATGCAAAGATTTCTATTTAAAAAAAGACTTCACCCTTTCTTTTAGAAAAGAGAATTTTTTTTATTTAATATCTTGAGTTTTGAATAAAATTTATCTTGACGAGCCTTGATTTGACAAGTTCCTAAAATTTTATCACTCAAGAATAATTTAAAAAATTTGAAATTTTTTTGAACCAAAATAATGATTATCCCTAGAATGCGGAAGCGGAACCGAAAGTGACAACTAAAATGCGAATGCAAAAAAATGAAGAATCTAAAATTCGGAGTCGGAAAGATATGATTTTAAAATTTTATTTATTAAAAAAATCTTTACCTTAAGCCAAAAGTCAACTGTAAAAAAAAAAAATTGTCAATGTTTATGGCTTTGTTCGGACTTGTTTTTTTTTAAATTAGAATTTTAGAGTCAATTAGATTTATTTTTTTAATTATTTGATAACTAATTTTTTTTTAAATAAAATTTTCCGAATTCACGTATTAGGGTTTTCTATTCTGATTCCGAATTTTAGCACATTTGAAAATATTCCACTTCCGAGTTTTAGGCCCCAAATTGCGTTCCGATTTTTCTCATTTTAGGGTCACTTTCCGTTCCTCCTTCGTATTTTAGGCATAATCCAAAATAATCAATAAAGTATCAAAATCAACATTACCTGACCTTTGTTTAATAGCACATTTTAAAATTGTTTTATTTAGCTATCTAACAAAAAACTTGTATTTATCTTGCATCAATAGATTTGTTTAGCTTTTAGCCTTACTGATATCATGAGATTTTTTTTATAAATTTATCTGAATCATACATTTGAACCGGAAAAAAGGGTCGATTTCGCTTTCGTTTCTGTTCCGGTTCCGAACCGAAAACCGAAATCGAAAAACCTAATTTTTTTCGGTATCATACCGAAACAAATCTTGGAATATCTTTACAAAATTATCTTTTTATTGCAATTTTGATAATTATTTGAGAATTTTTAAATGTATTGCAAAAATGAAAACCCTAAACAAATTTCTGAAATTTTAAAATTTAATTGAATTAATTTTTTTGAATTTTTGTTTCTATTTTTTTTTAAATAAGATGTTTAAAAAAATAGTAATAAGAGAATGGCTGAAAATCGATTGAGTCTTGAGGTGAATATAGATGAACTAAATCGAAAAAGTACAACACGATTCTCACACGTTCTAAAGCTAGAAATCTTACAACCGAGTAAATAAATTTAAATTTTAATGCCTCAAACTCAAGCCTTAAATGTTTTGGAATTTCTAAAACATGCCTTTCTAATTTTGCTACAAATTCCGAAGAAAGGACTGTCAATTCTTTATCAGACTTAAATGAAACAGAACAAAAAACTCTGTTCGATCACCTTGTTCAACCTTTAGTTTGTCAACTTTCGACAAGGGAAAGTGAGTCAAGTGAAAGTAAGTCCAATTTTAGTGAGTCTAATGGTAGTGAGTCCAGTGATAAAGGTAATAAATCTTTTAATACTAGAAATGAATCTAATAGGGTCGCAAACACTAATTATGCGACAATTACGGAATCAGATGAAGGCATGGGTTTAACAAATGAACTTTCAGAAAAATAGGTGATTGATCTTGCAAAAAAAAAGTTCCCAAAAAATTTTTTCAATTTGGAACAAAAAAAAGGCTTTACACCCGTTTAAAACTTTATTTCGTTCCAAACAGTATTTGAAACATGACCAACAGGAAAAAGCGAATTTGTTTGCAAAGTAAAAATTAATGTTAAAAAAATTTACCTTGCGTTTAAGATCATTTTTACAAAAGGTTAAAGGTTGTATTGTTAATTCAATACTTGGAGATGTAACTAATTTAAATAAACAACTAAAAAAATATAAAATTGGTCGAGATTGGTATCAAATGTACCAAAATAGATTTTGAAAAGTGAAAAAATCTATTTGAGTGACTATATGATGCTTCTAGTTAAATTCTTAATCTCCTCTAACATTGCATTTTCTGCACTCGAAAATAAATTTCTTAGAAAATTAGTTGTGGAAAAGTTAAAAATTCCATCAACTTAGACATTTAGAAACAATATATTATCACAAATTATAAAAAAAGTTAAAATTCAAGCTTCAGAATGCTATTTTCATCATATTTATTCCTGATTGTTGGATATCTCAAAACCAAACCGAATTTTTAGGGAAAAATTCCAAACTCTGATTATAAAATTAATTGTTAATTTTTATGCAAAATTAAAATATTCCTCTCGTTAAATCGTAGTGCTTTTCAAAATCGTATTCAATCTCTTATGCTATTAAGATTATTCTTTGATGATACAATATTTTTTTCAAATTGAACGGAGTTGACATCATTCGTCATTTGAGATCCGATTTAGGATTAATAAAGGTTTCCAAACTTTTTTTGATTAAGACCCGATTTTTGTTTGACAGTATCTTAAAAAATTAGATTTAGTCTTGAATTGAAACGTTCTTTAATTTCGTAAACTAGTATTTTAAAATTAAATTTAGAATCAAATTTGATACCAAGCAACTTAATTTCTTTTTGGCTTTCTATTCTATTTCCATAAATTTTTAGGTTAAGATTATCACTTTCTTTCTTGTACTTAGAGAAGACAACTGAACACGAATTTTCAACTTATATCTTTATTTTCATCCTAATAAGTCATTGTTCCAGTTCGTTGGTGTATTTATTTATTTTATTTTCAAGGTTTCCCTTTTTTATTGTAAATGAAAAAAGTAACTAGATCATCTGCAAAAATAAGAGAGTATTTATTATTTGTTTTGTTTCTTTTATTGATTTCATTAATAAATATACTAAATAAAAGAGGAATTAATACTGAGCATTGAGGAACACTTGCAGTAATTTGGTATGCATCGCTCAAGTGGTAATTCACATTTACCTTAAATGTCCTTGAGTCAAAGAAGGATTTAATCCAGTTAATTAAGTAGTGTGGTGGATTTATTTTAATCAATTTATAAATAAATTCTTGATGCCAAACCCTATCGAAGGCTTTAGAAATATTAAAGAAAAGGCTACAAACTCTTTTCATTCTATTAAATGACTCTACAATTCGGTGAATCAAAGATTCTCTGATTCTCAGATTATCGGAGGATCACCGGTGTTTCCTAAATCCATATTACTCCTGGATAAGTAATGAAATTTTTTCTTAAAAATTCTAGAGTCTAGAGTAGACTATACGCTCATGTAACTTTCCTAGACAACTTGTTATACTGATAAGTCTAATAAGAAGGGTGTTATGAAGAAGAGACTGTTTTGAATCAGAGAAATGTTCACAGTTTTCCGTGATTTCGGATTCTTGATCCTTTCTGTGACCTAAGCTTACTAATTTTTTTCCAAAAAGGCCTACTTGACAGTGGATTTTTTCCCATCTTATGAATAAAATCGAACCAATTTTGGTTTCAAAATTTTTTTTTTGATTTTAATTCAGAAGTTAAGTGTTTGAATCTATTTTTTAAATTTGGACAGCGAATTCTTTGAGAGTTTCTTCTAATTTTCCTATGTTTTTTGTTTAGCTTAACTATATTGGCTGGTAGATTGGTTTTGTAAACTTTCTCTGATTGTTATTGTGAAGATTCTTTCAGAAGGTGTACTTGTAGATTGTGTAGTTGCATATAATTTAAAACATTCTAATATAATTGGAAATTTGTGTTTTCAATCCAAAATGCAGTCAATTTATGATTTTAGTTCTAATTTACAATTTGTTATTTCTTTTTTTCACTACTCTCCATTTAACTTCGATTTCTGTTTCGACATCTTATGAATCACTCATTTGAACTCCTTTTCTATGTTTTGATTTATTTTTTTCAGGGGACTCATTTTTTACATTATTCGTCATTTTAATAATTTCCTTAAAATCTGGCATACTTTCTCTATTTTTTTTTCTGCAATTTCGATAAAACGATTTTTTTGGCTCTCGTTCTAACTTGAAAATTTTTTGTATCTCGAGTTTAAAAATATGCAAGAACGAGATCATTAAGGTTCACGCAGGTCAAAACTACAGCACTATCTGAATATCAAGTTTTCGACCACAAAATATTAATCTGCATAGTTGAAAACCTAGAAAATTCAATTTTTTAGGGGGGGTCAAAAAAAAAAATTTTTGACCACCCCTCCTCAAAGAATAAAAAAAAATCGAAAGCTTCATCTAATCAAGTCAAAATATCTCAATTTTTAAAAGACTTAATTTATTGATTATGGACCAAATCTGAAAGCGCATAAACTCAGCTATACAACGGTATACTTATTAGATATATTTTTAAATATATCAGTCCAGTGTAGGGGTCAAAAATGAGAAAAATTGGTCATTTTTACATTATTTTAGTATCTCGTCCTCGGTTTATCCCCTAACCCCTACTTTTTTTTTGCAGAATCAGAAACTAGACAAAATTCTAAACAAATTGTTAAGCTCACTTTTTTTTATTTTTGACTTTTAAGTCTATAAAGTGTCCATTTTAATAAAAAAATTAGAAATTTTCAATTTTCACTAATTTATTAAGAAGAAATAAGTCACGTGTTAAAATTCATTATTTTCTTACATAATCGATTTATTAGAAGTGAATTTTTCAATTTAAATTTGTTTTTTTTTTGAAAATTTCATTAAAATGCCTAAAAAACCCGATCGATCATCGAAATTTTTATCAAATTTTGGAGACAATTTAAATAATAATTTAAATAGACATAATTCATTCTAGTCTGTCCAAGAACATAACAACGAATTAAAATTTGATGGCACTTTTTCTACTGAAGAAGATTCTCCAGATGACGATTTTGTTAATAAAAAAGAAATTACAAATGTTACATAAAAAAAACAAATTTAAATTGAAAAATTCACTTCTAATAAATCAAGTTACATAAGTTTTTTTGTAAAAATGGTAAAGAATAGTGGAAAATAATATAATATTATATTAACTATTAGATTAAAAAATTTCCCAAAAATTGCTATTTTTTCGATTAAATTTTGAAAATTTTTTTTCACAAAATCTATCAAAAATATCCCTAATTTACAATATATATCTACATTTTCCCTGACATATGCTTTTTTTATTACCATATTTTACGTTAAAAAAAGACAAGTTCATTTATCATAACTGTAATGAAAACAAATTAAAATTAATATTTAGACTAAAATATCTTCAAAAAATTTTCATTTTAGTTTTTTTTTTCAACAAAAAATTTAAAGTATTTACAACTATAAATACATCTTAAATCTTCAATTAATTGTAATTAAACCTGATAAAAAATTGAAAATTATTTAAAATCATAAAATTAATTTTACTTTTCTAAATTAATGATCATTAAAAATTTATTGTTTTTTTATAATATGAGTTGATGTTTTATTGTATTTCAAATTAAGTATGACAAAAATTCTTAAATTTAAAAATTTTTACTGATTAAAAATTTTATATAATTGCTCAACTTCATTTGAAATTGTTTTGATTTCTTGCTCTAATTTTTTGATTCTATTTAGAGAATCAAATATATCATCTAACCTTTTCTGGGCAGCTTTGGAATAATCTTCATATTTTACTCTCATTATTTCAAGAACTTTGGTCTGAAATTGATTCAACTGGTCATTGAAACACTCCTGAAACTGTTCATGTATATTTTGGTCCTTTTCTCGTTTTTTATTGAGCCTTTGAATAATTTCACTCAACGCTTCAGAAAATTGAGCCGAATTAACATTTTCAAATTTAGACTTGAGCTCAGACCCTGTAGGCTCTGAACTATAGCTTGATAAAGATGGCAGCGGTAAATTTCTTGCTAGACCAAAGTTTGATGATTCTTTGGAAACACAATTTTCATTTAGATTTGTGTTAATGCTGGTATTTGAGTCCGTGCAGCTTTTCGGCAGCTCTGGGAATTTATTACTTAAAAAATTAGTAATATTTTTAGTCAAATCTTGGTTATCAACCATTTTCGTATTTAATTTTTAAAAAAAATTTTAAATCTTTTTCAAATACTAAGACCGTAAAGCACATGTTTCCTCTCATAGTAGTTTAGCTATAGAAAATTATGAAAATTATTCACCCAGTGCGTCCCTGATCGATCCTCGGTTTGAGAAGTTTTTTTGCTCTATTTGAAAATTTCTTAATTATTTTAACAAAATCTTAACAAAAAAATTTTAGCTTTTTATTATCGATTTTCAAATTTTCAAATTAAAAAAAAATAAAAACATATAATATTAAATTAGAAAATAGAATAAAAATAGAATTTTCAAAAATATAACTATTTAATCATTCTTGTAAAAAAACTCTTATTAGATAGGAACAACAGCTTAAGGCAAAAATCAGCATAAATTTTAATTTAAATATTTCTCTTATTTAATTATTGTTTTTTATTTTCACAAATTAAACTTGAGAGGTGAACTACTAATTAAATTCTGATACAAATATATTTTTTATTTTATTCTTGAAAATGCTTGAAATTGTATCACACTAGGTCGTATTTTGTAAAAAAAATAAAAAAAGACTTGTTTTTATCGATAATTCTAATCGAAATAAATCAATTCTTCGACGAAAATTTCTAAAAGAAACTAAAATCCAAAAAATTTAAAAATTAAAGCCAAATTTATTTTTTCTATTTATTTTTTCTTTATATTTATTGTCATAATTTTTGGGAAATTTTATTTTTTCGTTGTATTTTAATATTTAAAAAGGACAATTATTTTTTGCCATTGTGAAATTTCATACAAAACTTCCAATACAAAAATGAAAAATTTTTCTAACTTTTGATCTAGATGTCAAAAACTTGTTCTGCAAATGTATCAAAATTTAAAACTCAAAAGTGTTAAAATCTTAGCTAAAATATTAAGAATGAAAGAAATTCCCACGCTTATTAAAATTAAAGGAATAATTTTGCCATGCCTATTACACGCGTAACTTATTTCAAAAAAAATAAAAAAATTAGACAAAAAGATCTCAGACTTATTTATATTTATCGACATTAACTTCAAAATATTAAATTTATCACATCATTAGCTACATGTCTAAATATTGAACAATTTAAGAAAGAAAGAAAAAATTTTGAGGTAATTAAATTTTTTTAATTTTTTATTTTATTTTATTTTATTTTATTTTATATTTTATTTTATATTTTATTTTATATTTTATTTTATATTTTATTTTATATTTTATTTTATATTTTATTTTATATTTTATTTTATATTTCCTATTTTTTTTAAGAAGCAATAACAAAATTATTCTTCCCCTTCTTTCTTCTTTCAATTACAATGGTCCTAATTACTACCACCCATTTAATCCATAGAAAACACTAGTGCACAACCGTGAAAGGCTTAGAAAAATTTCCATTAGAGAAAGTTGAGAAATTTATAGGTATAATTTTTTTTTAAGTGTTTTAAATTTTTAGAAATTTTATAGACGCAGTTAAGAATGGCTATTCCCTCACTGAAAATGGACTGAAGCGGAACTGGCATGAGATTAAGCTTTCAAAGTAAATGACTTAAAATACGCTTACAATCTGAAAATTAAAAACGTCCAAAAGAATAACAATTTAGTTTAAAAAAATTAATAATTTTATCAGAACAAATTTTATTTTAATCTAAGCTTTAACTTTAAAATATCTAAAATAAAAACTTAAGTTTAATCGAAAAAATATTTTAATTTTTATTTAATTATACTAATTAAATACAATTTTCACAGTGTTAGTCTTAAAACTGTCGTAAATTATTTTACCACAGTGATAGGACTTACACTAGGGCTTTCAGCAGCTGTTTGAATCATAAATTCATCTTTATTTTATAACTGAATAAGAAATTCAATAAACCATATGGATCCAAATGAATCTTTTCTAGCACCGTTTTTTCAGCGTGAAAAACGCTGACGAAAATAACGCTAAAAAACGTTGAAAAAACACTGAAAGAACGCTAAAAAAAAATAAAAAAAAATAAATAAAAATGTATATAAATTATTAGTTTTACTAAATTGGGATAAAAATTATTAAGATAAATTTTGGAAGTTAAGGATTGATTTAATTGGTTTTGATTCAGTTGAATCATATAAGTTTATCACTGAATTAATGTCGTAGTCGATTTGTTTTATTCGCCATAAATAACTGTGACTGTGACTGTGTGCCACTAATGTAAAGTAATGCATTTCGACAGACTAAATGCAAGGCATGAATATACACAAAAAGCAACTCAAATGTTATACTAGCGACCACAGAGTGTGAGAGGGATCTTGGAGAGATGGTTTCATCAGATTTAAAGTGGACTAGACAAGTGAAAAGTGCTTGTGCGAAAGCGAGTAGGGTACTTGGAATGCAAAAGCGAACGTTTACAAGTAGAGAGGAAAGACTTTGGGTAAGATTGTATATATCCATTGTGAGACCCCATCTAGATAACGCAGTGCTGGTTTGGAATCCAAGTATGAAAAGGGATGTGAATGCGTTGGAAAAGGTGCAAGAGAGGGCACATTTGTCTCTAAAAAACATGTCATACGAAATGAGGTTGACGAAATTAGGACTGACAAAGCTGAGTGAAAGAAGAGTGAGAGGGGACTTGATTGAAATGTACAAATTAGTGAATGGAATAGGAAAGGTAGGCTTGGTCAAGAATCTAGTGAAAAGATCAGAAAACTAGGGTCCAGCCGGGGCGTTAAGAGGAAATAGCATCAGAGTCCAGAGAGAAAGTTTCCCAGCTCAAATAAGAAACGATTTTGCAGCTTCAGTAAGCGCCAGACATGTTTTTTTCCCAAACAGAGTAGTTCCGCATTGGAATAAGTTGCCAGAAAATGTGGTGAAATCTGAGTCAACTGCTAATTTTAAAATGGCTTTTGATAAGCTCAATGGTATCGGCTGCTACAGCTCTACACGGCCAGTCGGCGGTGATGGGCTCAGACACTCTACATGTTAGGTGTCGCAACAAGAACTACTTCTACTACCTATTAAAATATATTAAATCTTTTTATTGTTGTCTTATTTATATTAAGACAGCTCTTATTTCTTAGTTATGAGTTAATGGTAAGCTTAAATTTGAAAATAAAATTTAAAAAGTCATGAAAAAAAATTCGTCCCTAGGTGGATTCGAACCACCAACCTTTCGGTTAACAGCCGAACGCGCTAGCCGATTGCGCCATAGAGACTTACATTTAAGCGGTATTTATTTTTTAGAAAAATTTCTCTACTTATCAAAACTTAATTAATTAAAACTAACTTTAACATACCCAAATTATAATTCAATGAGATTCTTTTAATTTTAATTAATCAAGGATTATTATTTAACTTAAATAGCTTAAATTTTTTATAAAATAAATTTCATTTTTTTCTAAATAGTTAATTAAGTCTTTTAAATAAAAAATATCACAAGTTAAATACATTTTTTTTAATTTTACCTTAAGTTTTTTTTAAACACATAATTGAATTTTTATTTATTGATTCAATTAACGCCAATTATGGCGATGTAATTAAATAAAATAGAAAAAAAATAAAAAAAAAGAAATATTACGAAAAATATAACTTTAATACAAATTTAGAATTACGATGTTTAATAATTTAATTTAAAGAAAAATTTAAATATTGAAAAATTGAATACAACAAGAAAAATTAATTTTTGAATTATATTCATTAAAAAAGAAAATTTTATAATTAATTATTCATTCAGATTTAACATTTAGAAACTTTATTTACTTTTTTAAATAAATTATCGTTAGTTAAATACAAAAATTCTCATTTAAACAAATTAATATATATATATATAGATTTAGGAGATTTATCTCTCTGTATTACTTGAACAAATTCTCGATCATTTTAGTCAAATTGAAAAAGCTTTTAATTCACCCACTGGCTTTTAAGCCATTGATTTGTAAATTATTTAACAGAGATGAGCTTAATAAATTCAAAAAAAAAATTCTTCATAAAAATCAATTTGCATATAATGAAAAAACTAGCTTATAAAAAATATTAAGGAAAATTTTTTTTATTCATTTATTGCATCATTTTGTTTAAGAAAGTTTATTTTTATTTAACACTAGAATTACCTGTGTTCGTATACAGTCAATATCTTAAGATAGTTTAACTAGATTTTAAAAAAAATTTTGGTTTTTGTTCATTTATCTAAAATTTATAAGATTAAATAGAATTTTTTTCGTAAATTAGCCTTAAAAAAATAAATTTTTAGTTTGGTCTTTTCATTAAATTGATATTTTTCTATTTAGAAAAAATAAATTTTAAATTTAGCTTAAATAATTGGCCATTAATTAAAAATATTAATTACGACAAAAAAAATTGAATTTAAAATTTAAAAATATTGATTAATATTTAAATTTTAGTTCAGATAAAAATTTCATATAATTTTTTTCTAAAAGAATCTAAATAAGCTTTGGCTAATCAAATTTTGGTTTTGAAACCAATAATCGAAAATCAGGTTAGGAAAAAAAAATACTTATTTTACAGGTAAATCAATTAAGTAATTAATTTCAATGAGGATGCAAAAATTCGATTTGCTCATTTGCTTTCTAAACCAAAAATATTTCAAGGTTTCTTTAATTTTGAATATCAGCAAAAATCCTGATGGTCTTAATCGGTTTAGATTGCCCACTTACAACATATTTAAGATAAAAATATCTTGATAATTTCAAACAAAATTTTTTAAAAACAGTATTTAAATATTACATAACCAATTAAGTAGAACAAACTAAATTTGAATAATTATGAAATTGATGAGCTTAGTTGTTTTAATTAAAATAATTGACGTTCTTGGCACAGACTACTCAAATCTTACTGATATTGAAATATCAGCACAAAGTCGGTCGAAGCGTTCGGCCGTCTTTTACTCGAACCGCTTCACGCCTTCGAGTTGTCACAAAGTTGACTTTTACGTCAATTTTTATGAGCTTGGCTGGGACAAATGGATAATTTATCCAAAAGTTTTTAATGCTCACATTTGCGCTGGAGGCTGTGGCTTGCCCAAAATAATGTCCTTTATGAACAACAGACGCAAAAATAGAAAGCGATTGAGACATTTGCCAAAGTCTCTTGTAACCAAGCTGACAAATCATGCTCAAATAATGAGCATTTTGGAATACAGGTACCCAAATGTAAATCAACAAATGACAAAGTGTGTGCCAACTCGACTTAAGCCTTTGACTGTAATTTATTTAAATGAAATAGGCAGAATTATGACCAAACAATACCAAGACATGGTTGTAGATGAATGTGGATGCAGATAAAAAAATAAGTGTTGTTTTTTTTTTCTTTTTAAAATATTAAATTTTTTTAAAATAAATTTTTATTAGATAAATTTTTTAATTTTTTTTTCAAAAACTTAATGTTTTTTAAAACAAAAAAATATATGAAAAAATATATTATTTTTGAATGAATTATTTTAATTCTTCATTTTTCTTCTTCTGTTAACTTTTTTCTACTCATTTCAAGAACTAAATTAAAAAAAGTAAGCTTATGATTTAATTTGATTGATCATGATCCAAAATTATTAAATAATGAAAAAAAAATTAATTATCAAATATTCAAGTAAAGTGAACTATGTTTTTTCATATTTTATTTTTATTTTTAAAATAGTTTGGGAGGAAATTACAAGACTGAATAAGAATACAATTCAACCTTTTCAGTCTATTGGTTGAAAAACATAGACCTTAAAAATCCCAATTCAAAATTAAATTAAAATTTTGATAAAAATGGCAAGTACAAAAATTACAGAACAAAAAGTAAAAACGTTTTAATTGTTATTTAATTGTGCAGAAATAGTTCTGTCAACAGTACAATATTTTACAATTATTAGCTCTGCAGAAACTCTGCAATTTTCTGTAAAATGCACACAATCAAAAAATATTTGATTAAAATATGCAAAAAATTGCAGTTTTGCAGAGCTAAGAATTCGTTTGTACAAATTTGTACAATATTGAACTGTTTGTAGAACAATTTTTGTATAGTTAGAAAAAAAAATTATAACTTTTTTTTGTACTGTTATTTTAGTAGTAAAATTTTACTTCGCCATTTTTTCTAATATAAAAAAAATTGAAATTTATTTTAAAAAATAAGCCAAAATTCTCTCTTAGTTTCTTAGTTTAAATTTATTTAAACTTGAAAAAGACTACTTGGAAGTGGATTTGATTAAGTTGCTCAAAGGTGAGATTTTGAGTGAATAAAAGAAAATCTGTTGCTGAACGTAATGAAAAGATAAATAGACTAGTAAGTGAATATTAAAGATTTTATGCGATAATTAAGTTTTTAGAAACTTATTTTGAATTGTATTCAAACCGTTTTTTTTTACTTTATTTTGTAAAATTTTTTATTTTTTTTCTAAGTTTTACTCTTCTGCCTATGAGGTTTGAATAAATAAATGATAATGATACTTTTCTTAATCTATTCTTTCTACCAATTCAATTATCTACTTTTTTTCTAGATTTAGAGTGTTCCTCAAAAAAAAAACTACTGATTTGTTTATTAATTCAAATTTTTTATTCTTTTGTTCCTAATAAATAGTTGATCTAGGAGTTATTTTGTGATTCTTCTTAGATATTTGTTTTTATTGTTATTTAAATTTAACAATGCAAATAATTTATTTAAGAGAAATTATAAAGGGTCTACCTATTCAACACAATAAAAAAACTTTTCAACACAAATTTAAACTGTTCGTCACAAAATTAAATCTTCTCATCACAAATTTTTCAAAAAAAGAAAAAAACTTTTTAACACAAAATTTTATCTTCTCAGCACAAATTTTAAAAAATAGTGAAAAAATTTTGAACACAAAAATTTTTTTTCTAAAAAATCGTTGAACACAATAAAAAATAATTAAGAAAATTTTTTATCACAAAAATTAAAGACAAAAAAAGCTTTACAACACAATTTATTTTTGTTTCAATTGTTTAAATTTCTTAAGAAATGCTTTCAAATTTTTTTAAAATTATTAAAATTAGTTTTGAAAATTTTGTCCAAATTCAGTCTAAGAATGAATCTTAGAAATCGAAAAAATATCATTTACCTCACTTTTCACGACAGTAGAGTTAGAGATGGGCTCGGCATCATTAATAATGTTGTAAAGCTTTTTTTGTCTTTAATTAATTTGTCTTTAATGTGATAAAAAATTTTCTTAATTATTTTTTTTGGTGTTCAAAATTTTTTCACTATTTTTTAAAATTTGTGTTGAGAAGATAAAATTTTGTGTTAAAAAGTTTTTTTCTTTTTTTGAAAAATATGTGATGAGAAGATTTAATTTTGTGACGAACAGTTTAAATTTGTGTTGAAAAGTTTTTTTATTGTGTTGAAATAATAATCCCAATTATAAATATAAATATTTTAAAATTTTAATTTATCTCGCAAACATACTCATAAGAGTTTTTATTTTCAACATAAGTCAAGCAATATCCGTCAAATATAACGATATATTTAATTGTATCATTAAAATCAGGCTTAACTAAAAAATTTATTGGTCAAAAAATTACATTATGATAGGTTATTAAATAAAAGCCGAGTATATTTGGATATTTGTTACCATCACAATAAAAAAGATCTCGAACTAAAATATCATTATTGTATATCCATGTTTACTTATAAGGTGGTTCAATAATACTACCGACCTAGTTGAAAATTTTAATCAAAAACATGCAAGATTTTTGAAATTAATTTACTATAAACTTGTAATTTTGAACAGAAAATTGGGTCTTAACCATGTTCATTTCCATAATATTTCTGATGATGATAAGATTGTCAGAATCTTGCTGACAGTCACTCTGAGCAGCATCATAATGAGCATTTTAAATGCGCTAATATTCCATTGCGTTTTAAGTGATTAAAATCGTTTTATACTTTAATTTAAAATTAAAACTTTGAAACTCAAAATTTACAAACTTTAAATTTCTAAAAAAATTGGGATTTTTTTGCGCTTAACATCTTTAAATATCGATCTAAAATGCTTAGTAATAGTTCTAATCAAACATTAAAAGTATCAAATAAAAAATTTAACTAATAATAAATTTATTTGGAACTGTTCAAAACAATGAACACGAGATGCTTAAATTTATAATTATATAGTTTTCAGATTAATTTTGTGAACATTTCAAAAAAAAATAAAAAAAAGTTTTCCTCAATTTTTTTTATAATCAATTTTAAAAAATATAAATTTTTGTAAAAGAAAGCCAAGTAATAACTTCCTAAGATTAAAGATGCAGTGTTCAATTTAACCAAAGAAAAAGTGATCAAATTTAATGCATTGTTATCATGTGAGATTTTTAATTATTTCAAGCGATTAAGAATTGTTTTTCTCCAAAATTTTTTGTTTTATAAAATTTTACATTTATAAAAAAACTAAAAGAAATGTCAAATTTTTGGGCTAAACTCCAGACAGACTTGTTTATAAGTCACAGTTTTAAGTCTAAGTTACAAAAATTTAATTCAAAGTTAGGACTGTGACTTTATCTAGGCCGCTGCAATAACTACCTGGAATAGTGTTGGGATCCGTACAAGCGGACACTTAACCGGCAAATTTTTTTAAAAAATGTGGCCGTGTCCGCATTGACCGGTCAACTTTTATGCGGACGGTAAGATGGCCGGTTAGCTGGGCAGTCAAAATTTTGGACCGTGTAAAAATCCGGTCAACGAAATACGGGCGGTCAGATATACGGTCAACTTTTATGCGGGCGGACAAAATTTTGACCTCCCAGCTAAACGGCTTCTAAAAAAATTTCAAAAATACGTGTGCTCATTATGTAATAGTTTTTTTTGTTTTTTTTTTAAAATAAATATTCCAAAAAAAATATTGTCTTTTTTAATGTAAAATTTGACCACCAAGCTAACCGGCCAAATGACCGCAAAAAACCGTCCGTGAAATAGACCGGTTTGCTCTGACCGCATCCAACACTAACCTGGAACGGCAAAAAATTCAAGTTGTTCGGAATTTTTTTTTTTAATTTAAAAGTCCGGACTTGATTTTGAAAAAAAAAATTTAAGTTATTGACTTTACTTGACTTAAGACTTGTGACTTTTAAACAAGTCTGACTTCAAAAAATTTTTCAAATAAAAAATAAATGAAATTGAAAAATGATTTTTCTTTTGAACTTTTTCTTACAAATTTATTCAAATTAAATTAATAATTAATTTTTAAGATAATTTTTATTTCTGCAGAATTATGACAAGATATTTTAAAATTAAATTTACGTGAAGATGGCATGCATTGGTCATCGTAATCACAATATTGATTATTACTTGATAAAGTTGAAAAATTCTCCTTCTCTGATGCAAATAAAATAAATTGGTTTTTTAAAAAAAATAAAATTTTTTCATGTTAAACTTGTTGTTTATAAAAAAGTTGAACTTTTTAAAAATGACAAATAATAAAAAAGGCTATCATAAAATGATAAAATAAACAATCAGAGGACTCATATTAGTTTAGAAAAAAGAATTCAAATTCTTAATTGTTAAGACCAAGGTCTTGATCACAAAACAGTTTCTCAAAACTTCTCTATTCATCCTCCAACAGTTTCTTACACCAAAAAAATTTTCATTTATTAGAAATTGTCTGATATAAGAAATTTTTTCTTGTGCAAATTCGAATTTCTTATATTCGGTTTTCACTATATTTTACATGATTTTCATTTTATTTTTTGTGATTTTGACTCTTTTTGTATAAAAAATTAAATCTTTAAATGAAAATAAACATAATAAAATACTCGGGAACTTCTAAGAGTGGGTAATTAGACAGTTAGATTGTTGTTTAACAAAAAATTCATTTTAGATGAATAAAGAAGAAGTATTTATTAAAATCATTGACTTTAACTTTTTATATACTTTTTTACAATTTAATTTGATTTAATAAATCTTTAATGTGATGTTCAAATTTTAATAAATTCGTTTTATACTTAAATCCATCATTTTAAATTAAAAGTTTTCTTTATATGCGTGAATCACATTGTTTGTGTACTTTAATCTCTCTTTATTTGTTTTTAATCCTCATTCCATTAATTGTAAACTTTTTTTAATTTAATTTTTTTTCAAATTACTTTTATCAGAGTGGTTGATTTTTGTAAACCAATTTATACTAAAATTAATTTTGAAAACTATCAATAATACAGCTACTTAAAATTTTAAATGAAAAAAATTTTGAATAATTTTTTCATAATAAATGAAAATTTATTTAAATTTTTGGAAATTTTCAAAGGTTTTATTAAAATTAAATTATAAATCTCAAGACTCGAGAACATATTTGTCATAAGCATAATCAATCAATTCATCCAAAATGATATCATCGCTGAGCAAGCCACTAAGTATTTCGTCATCCTGTTTTGTATTTTTTATAATAGACTCAACAAGCATGCCCGTCAACTTTGGTGCAATGTGTCCATAGCGGCCAAGCGCTATCGGATAAACAGCTTCGGCAATAAGCTCTTTTTTCTCCTCGTCCTTGGTCAACACTTGCTCTTCTTGATCGAGTTCTATTTCAATTTTTCTATTCAATATTTCTTTCTTGTTCATTTCGTCCATTGCCTTGGCAGCTTTTTCCCAGCTTTCGAATTTAATTCGCGCCATTTTGCTGTCCTGGCCGCTTTCTGATAATTCGAGTACATTAAATGGCTTGTAGGGAAAAAAACATCCTTGCAGTATTTGAATGCTGGTTTGCTTGCTTAAATTTTTTACCAATAGAGAAGCCATGCTTTTGTTTGGTTAAAAAAATTAAAAAATGAAATAAAAATAATTTATTAAAATTTATATAGAAATAAAAAGAAAAAAAATTAATAATTTTTTATTTGAAATGTACATAAAATTGGTTGGTTGGGTTGGTAGAAAATGTCGAACCAATTTTGACTTGACATGTGTTTAAGCTGGCAATTAGCCGAGTCAAAGTTGATACTTTGATTTTTGATTATTCGCTGTAGGTGATGCTGAGTGTTTAGCTCGAGTTTACCGATCACGTCATTTTTTTCCACTTTGTCCCAGTCCATGACCAAAAATACGAACTGAATCCTCGAGCTTATTTGATGCGATAGAACTGAGTCATTTTTGTCTTCCATCTCGGTGGATTCAGGCTCAAAAGAAGCATTGTCCATCGGTTGACTCAACTGAAGCAAGTTGAGAATGTTGAACTCGAATTTTTGATCAAACATTGGGTCTCTAGTTTCCATTACAATTTTTGTCTGCTTTTTGTCAACGCGTTGACCCCGGTAAATCATGTAAATTTTGACATAGGAGTTGGGAATTTTTGCAGAGTTCAGAAAATACTTTGGCAATTGTAGACCGATTGCTTTTAATACATGGATTTGAATTGTTTTTGTTTTGTTATTGTAACTGAGTGATAATTGTATCTGACCCAAATTGATGTCTGAGGACTAGCAAAAAAAATTAATTAAATTGATGGGAAAATATTTTTATTATGTGATTTTTAAATTCAAAAACAGTCAATCAACTTTTTATTTTTAAATTGAAAATAAATGTTTTTGTTGCCTTTTACTATATTTTATTTGATTTAGAGTAATATTATGGGTGAACGTATTTTGGGTGATGTCAATAATGTGATCAAATGATCATTTTGATATAATAAGAAAAAAGTAAAATTTTTAATCTGATCACAAGAGAACCTAACCCTAACCCCTCTAAAATATTTTGAAAACTTTTTATTATTTATAATTCAATAAAGTCCATGTAACAACTTTAAAGCATTTTTGAAATATTTTCAGCTTTAACATTAAAATCAAGTACCACGTTCGATTTGTGGACTTATGATAAAAAATGGAAAAATTTTAAAATTTCATAAATCTAGAGGAAGCAGCTAGAGAATTTGTTTAAGGCTAAAGAGAGGAAGGCGTCCAAGAAAAAATCAGAGTTGTTTAAAAGTCCTGACTTGGACTTTAATGTGGGACTGTTTAACAACTCTGGATCAAATAGTGAAATTTAAAATAAAAATTTTATTTATTTATTTAACTATTAACTTAACTATTTATCAAAAAAATAATTGATTATATTTAGATTTATTTTGTTTATTTTTGAAAATAATGTGATTAAAAAAAAGTATTTTATTGAAACAAAAAATTGTTCATGTTTTATTTAAATATTGTTTCCTTTTATAATAACTCTATCTGTGGTTTATTGTTTTATAGTAACATTTACTTTTAAAATTTGGAATAGTATTGTTAAAAGCTTTTGTTTGATAAAGTATTATTCTTGACCAAAAACTTTTTGGTCTTTTTTTGTAGTTCCTTTTAAGTCGACAAGATTCCTAGATAAATTTTGAATTTAGTAAATATCATAAAATGTGAATAAAATTAGAGATTGATGTTGAAATATGTAAACTTTTAATTTACACAAATATCTAGTGTTGGACGAGAATAACCGGTCCATTTGGCGATCAAAAATTCTGCTCGCCAAATTATGCGATCACCTCAATATTAACAATCATGAGTACGGTCAGAACTTGACCTGATCTAAAAATTAGTACTTTTAGATTTGATGCCAATTTTTTCCTGGCGAAAAAACATATTAATATTTAACGAAAAAGTATTTTATCTATTGTTAATTTTTTTTAATAAAATAAAATTTAAATAGAAAAAAATGATTTGATTTATTTCATTAATGGCTTATTGGCTCTATTGAAGGAAAAATACCTGAATTATCCAAAGAAAGTATTTAATATCATAAGACAGTAAAAAGTTTACTTTTTCTGAGAGCGGAAATCGTAATCGTAATCGCACAATTTGGCGAGCAAAATTTTTAATCGATGAATTGACCGATCTTAAGCTTGTTAGTTCACATTCCATAATCATGAGTAATTCATTCAATAGAATTTAACGCAATTATTATTGCAATGAAACTTTATAATGAACTTAGATCATTTATTTTTTTAATATATAAATAAATTTAATTGTAACTAATTTTTATTCTTAAATAAACTATTAAACACAAGCCTAGTATTACTTTTACAAGTGGTATCAGCTGGTAACTGTAAGTAAAACGACCATTGGAAAAGCTTACAAAAGTGATACTTAGAAATAAAAAGTCAATATTCCACATGTTTAATCTTTTGTTTTATTTTTTTGTTTGCTTTTTGCACTTTATGGTACCATATTCCCTAGTTCGATATTGCAGCCTCATTACTCGAAATAGGGCTTTGGCGCATGCAACAAGTACCATCTCGTCCATGCTAAAACATTCTTAACTTACACTGCATGCTCTGAAGATGTGTTTTAAACCTTGAATCCGCATAAAAACCAAGTTTTTTAAGGTTAACGCGACATTAATGCTTGAGATTTTTTCGAAGTTTAAATTTGATCCAGCGCTATAAATTGAATTTAAGAAAAAATTGGAAAATTTGAAAAAATTTTATTTTTTTTTAATTTCTGGAAAAAATCTCAAGCTTTGGTGCCATATTTAACTTAAAAACTTGATTTAAATGCGGAATCAAGGCTTAAAACACATCTTTATCTTCATCTAAGAGAATGCGGTGTAATTTAGGAATGTTTTAACAGGGCGAGATGGTATTTGTTGTTTGCACCAAAGCCGTATTTCGAATAATGAGGCTGCAATATCGAACTAGGGAATACGCTATTGGATTAATTGTAATCTTTTTTGAATAAATTGCCTACAATTGGAAAAAAAGTAAGAATGAAGACAGGATCTGGAACAGAGCATCAGTTTAGTGATCTGGTTTAGTTGAAAGTTTAAAATAGATCATTTCAAATTCCAAAATAAGTACTAAAAGAACATAAAGGATTAAAACTTTATAATATTCACATTGTCCAAAACTCTGAAAATTAAAATTAAATATTAATGTGCATTGAATTTAAAAAATTTAAAGACAATTCCTAGATTATCTTTTTTTTCTGACCAAATTATTTTTCAAATAAATAAAATACTTGGTCATAAAATTGACCAGGTCCAAAAATCAAAAAAAAAAACTTACTTTGGAGTCTACCAAGTCAATTTTTTTTGAGTAAATTCTTTTAATTGATTTTTGCGAATCAAGATTATCAGCCAAGTAGAGGTCATCTTTGGTGAACGTGTGAACACAAAGTCCAATAATCTGGTCACGTCCAAAAAGATTTGAATTACAAACATTGAACACTAGTCTAAAACGGGGTGCACTCTCCACAAAATTAGCCAAACTGTCAAACAAATCATTCAAACAACTGAACTCGAAAGTTTCTTCATACACCGGATTCGCTCGGTTTTTTATCATGCGAGTCTTGGCGCATAGCTTTTGGGCAACATTGGCATAAATTTCTCTGTTGGGCTCCAACAGCTCAATCTTAATGTACACATTTAGATCAACACTAGACTGGAGCAAGGACATTGGTAATTTAACATTTTCCAGAGAGATTAGATCGATGGCTAATGATCGCCTATTTGGCTCCAATCGCAAAGAATAGTTTAGGATCATGTTGGGTGTGTGGTGCGGTGGCAAGTGGTCGTTGGACAATATGGTTGCCAGTGAGTTCAGCGATGCATACGAATTCGACGAGTTTATTGAAGACATGCGCCCAAATCGCTCCAAATCAATCGATTCACTTGGTTCACTTTTGCTGAACTTTTTTCTGAAATCTTTTATTTTTTGAATAAAATTTGTGCTAAGAGCTGCTTTGGCAAGATCGGCGCTTGGTCTAAGCCGTGTATGGCTGTCTGAAGAAAAAGCTGATGACTTTTCTTCGCAAGTTCCGTAGCTTGAACACAAATTTTCTTCGTTCAATTTCGAGCATCGTTCTAGAAAAAAATGATTCTTATTTAGAATTTTATTTTTTCACTTCACAAAGCTTCTTCCGCCTTTTTCTATTCCTAATTGATCTCTTTTAGAAAATTTCAAAATTTCCTTGAATAAAACAGCTATTTGTGATAATGTCAAGAAAAAATGCACACAAACTACAATAGCATTGTCAAATTATGATTAGAAATTTTATAAAAATTTTATTTTTTTTTCAAAATTAATTGAAAAAATAAATGGACTTATTTTTGAATGATTTTCCCGTTTTTTTATCACCATTTCGTAGTTCAGCTATACTTTTTTTTAAAGACAAAATGTAAATTATTATTTAATTTGTTATATTTTAAAATTATCTTTTATTATTATTTTAATTAAAAAACTCACTTCCATTTCCACAAAAATAAATTATTATTTTAACTAACCAAAAGTGAACCAATATTTTAATAATTTTAGTTTTGGTCTAAAAAAAAATATAGCTTGAGCACGACATGGACAAACAATGAAATTTAACTTTTTAAAAACCATTTTTTTTGTTCGTTTTAAAAATTAAACGGAGTCTGAGGCGGAGAGAGTCCTGGATTAGAAATTCGGGTATGTTGTAGATTAGTTAATATAAATTAAAATCAAAATTAATTAATTAAACTCTTAAATTTAATTATCAAAAAGTACAAAAAGTAACAGGGTCAGAAAAAATAAAATTCTCATAAATTAGTATATTTTTTAAAAATAATGATTTCAATAAAAAAATTCAATTTTTAATTTAGCTCTTTAGCATTAACCCACACAAATTAAATTTAATAAGAAAAAAAATCATTAGTTCCAGAAAATTATTTAAGTTATTGGCAATTAAACTTTTTGAGTAGGTTTGAAATTAATAAAAAAGCTATAAAATCGCATCATTTTTATTATTTTTTGATAAAATTTCCTTAATATTATTTTAATTAAAAGGAATTTTCTTGTTAAGCTCTTTTTTTTCTAGATGAGTGTTTAATGATAAAGTAAATAATAGTATTTTTATAGCTTTCTATGTGAAGGATTATAGTAAATATCTGATAAAAATCCAAGATTAGACTACAAAATAATATACACATTTATTAAAATTGTTTCATTGAAGCAAAATTAAAATCTTGCATGAATTCAAAAAAAATTAGCTATTATTTAAAAAAACAATTAATACAATTTATGGATAAGCTTATTTAATTTTAAAATTTTAATGTTTTAAACCTCAGTAAATACCCAATTTTGTTACAGAGCAAAATTAAATATTTTTTCCTTTTTAGATTTCGATTGCTACCACAAAGATGATACATAAAAGGATGTATCAAAGGCTTCATTTCGTCTTGTCAATATAAATTATTTTTAGTCATATATTTTGACGAAAATATTTCAAAAATTACAGGAATTTGCTAAATATTGTAAAATTATTTTTTGATAAAAACAAAGTGAAATCTATTTTTTTGAGCTTAAACTTTTAAATTACCAAAGTAAGACATAGATTATTTCAGAAATCAGACTAGAGAGCAATCCTATAGATGAGCCACATTTCTGATAAAGTTATTCAAATTCTGATCAAAAGAGGATCATTCATTTTTTAAATTTATTTTGCTTTTTTGAAAAAAGCAAAATAAATTTTCATTCATAGAATCAATAAATAATTATAAAATAAAAAAATAAAAAAATAAATAAGTTTTTCTTTTTAATTCTTTCGTTTTTCGATAAAAAGATTACTTTTAATTATTTAGTTAAATTTTTGTTTTATCCTAATTTTTAAGCCCGTGCCGTAACTCAAAAACTTGAATTTTTTTCTTGTACTTTGACATTTGTTATTTAATTCTTTTATTACAATTTAATTATTTACAGAGTCATTTTATTATTTAAATAAACAGACTTTTAATAACAATCAAATAAATTCTTTATAAAAGTATAATTATTTTCTACACAATTAAAAATTGTTAAAACAGGATAAAAATTAATTTATAAAAAAATAATTGAATAAAAAATGTGAATTATTTAAAAAAATTGTTTAAATATTTTCTGAGAAGTATTATTGTGAGTACAAAAAGTTTAAGAGGCGTCCAAAAATTGATTGATTTATTCTCTAAAAATAAACTTCCATTAATAATTTCTACTAATTCCTATTATTTAGCTTTTATTTTGTTAAACCATGTAATTTTTCTTTAAACAATTCTTCTTTTCTCTAAATATTCTTTAATATATATTATTTAATTTGTTTACACTTTTTTTTTATTAAAATTGATTCAAAAAGCAAGCTGATTGAATTTTTTATTAATTCTTGTCAAAACCTCACTCTCAAAAAAATCATGAGATCGGATGTCTATTAAAAAGCAAAACAAAAATTAGACGTCAAATAAGAAATAATCTGTTTTTTTTTAAATCAAATTTTAAAATTTTTGTTTTAACAAAATAAAGTTTATCCAAATTTTGCACATTTTCCCGAACTAACTTTTTTTAAAAAAACTTTTTAAAAAAATATCCACTTTTTTCACAAAATTTTTTCTTATTTTTTCCTTTAAGAAACCTTTGATTAGGACGTGAATTATCGTAATATTTGATCAAATCACACAGTATATATTCAAGAGATTCCTTACTTTTAAAATAAAAATTTAGATTAACAAACCTTTATAAAATACAATTCATTTTGTTCTGTAATTTTTCTTTTGAATTAATTATTCTGTGTTTTTTTCCTTCTTAATTGTTATCATAATAAATTTATTTATTTATTTATTTTCAATAGAATATTTTTGAGCAAACTATTGGAAATCTTGAAAATTATTCAAAAATAGAAGAAATTACACCTGATTTCTACATAAATTAATCTTTTTGACATTTGATTTTTTCCTGTCAGATTTATTTGTAACCAATTTTTTTATGTTGAAGTCAAAATAATATTGTTTGCATTCTTAATTTGATCATGCTAGCTACAACAGGTAGAATGAAAAAAAAATAAAAAATTTTTAATAATTTTGGCATTTTACAGCCCGGGACAGTTCAGAGTGGATTATATCCCTCTTTTCAGCCCTAATGTCTGGGGGTACAATTAGTAATTTTTACAAGTATCATAAAAAGGTTAAAAAAAAGGTAGAATGAAGCATAATAAAAATGAAAGAAACAATTTTTTAAATTCAATTTTCTCTAAGGTTAATCAAAGGCATAAACATATATACATACATAAATCTTCAAAAAAATATAATAAAAACGAAAATAAAAAAAATGAAGTTTTTGGTCTTTTAAATAAATCTTTTTCAATTAAAAGAAAAGGGTAAATGAAATAAATTTACCAAGTTAGTAAATTTAAAAATAATTTGTTTTCAATAAAATAAAATTTTCTATTCAACATTTTTTTTTCTATTATATTTTCTAAATTTAATAGTTTAGATAATCTTATAAAATATTTTAAATCAAACAGGTCATTATGACCAGAAAAATTATTGTGACAACTGAAATAAAAGTTTAAATTAGATTTTTAAAAAAGAAAAAAAATCAGAAAGTTTGATCCACGACACTAAAAAGATCAATTAACGTAAACTTAAAAAAATGATAATGATATTTAAATAATTTTTATTAATTCATGTTTTTTTATCAATTTTTCTACATAATAATAATGAATAATAATTTTATATTTATACGCATATGAAAACCTAGAAAAAAAGCTTTCATTTAGAGGTCTTAATAATATCTTTGATACACTGATCATGAATTTTGGCAGCTTTTTAGTTTAATGACTGCAATTTTTTTAACTTAACTAATTATTATATTTTTATATATTCAAATAAAGAATAAGATTCTTACCACAATTTTTTTTTAATTTTCGATTTTTATTTGATAAACATAAGAAAATGCTTAGCTTAAATAAAATCATCAAATGAATTCTTAAAATTCTAAACAAATTGTCATTTAATAAAAAAAATATTGTTTATTTGAAAATATATGATATAAGAATTTGACTCGATTTAAAGTAACCCTAGCTTTACAATTAAAAATTAAAATTTCGAGTCATTTGATTTTTTTAATGATTGTAGTAAATGTTGTTTATGTTTATTTTTGAGAGGAAACTGCTAAATTTTTTTCAAATTAAAATCCGAAAATATAGGAAAAAATATGCTGAATACAAATTTTTAACTTTCATAGCTATCAAATTCTTAAAATTCTAAAAAATAAAAATAAATTAATTTTATCATTTAGGCACTTCAAGAGTTAATCTTTATAAAATTTTAAATCTCTTTTTCACATGTTCCTTTCATTATCTTCATCAATTTTTCTCTTCTCCATATTCTTTCTTAATGCAATAGAAGTCTTTAAAGCTTCTTAAATTATGATATTTTCTTTTTGGATCTAATTTTTTAAACAGCACTTATATTTGGCTTATTTTTTATATTTGACTAATTCTAAAAGTACAATAATTTTGAATTTGGAAGCTTTTGTCTCTTTAATTAATGGTTTTCTGAAATTTAGTAGAATTGAACAGAACAAAAAGTTAAAAATTGTTATAACTTCTCTTTTAAAAGTCAAAAGCAAGCTCTGTAAATACAACATGGTGCAACATTCAAAGTAGCACTATTATCAACAATATGGTAAAACTCTGCAAATTTAGCATAATTTAAATTTGAACAAATTTGGCTATAGTGCATTTTGCAGAGACTTTGCACATCATTAGCAGACTTTTGGTGCAACTAAGTATGTTGCACTTTGTTGCGCCTACAGAACAAATTAAATGACTTCAGAAAAAAAATTATAAGCTTTATTAGCAACAATTTTTGTTCTATTTTTTTAATTTTGTACCAAATTTCACAAAACCTTAATTAATAATCTTAAAACAATAATTATTTAAAAATTTAAACATTTGATAAAAAATTGAACCTGCAAATGCTTAGTAATTTAAGAATTTTTCAAATTTCAAATTAAAAAAGAAAAATTAAAAAATACCAAATTTTCATTTATTTAATTTAGAATCAATTTTTCTTAATTTTCAAAAGGCACTTGTATTTGACTTATTTTTATTTATTGATTAAATTCTAGTGAAAACTTTTGAGAGAAAATATTGAAAAATAAAATGACATTTTTAATTAATATAAGTTGGATTACTTTTTCCGAAGAGATTAATTTTAATTTAGACCAAAAATACTACTTCAGTTTGATCAAAAATAAAGCCCAAAGATGCAGATTAGTAACAGTAAAAGGAAATTTTGAAAAAATTACTAAAAAATTGTAATATTTCGATTAGCTTACACAAATTAATCTTGAGATACTAGAATTTCATAATCTAATAATATCACTATTCATCATAAAGAATAATTATACACATATTGTTAAATTCTATTTAAGAGAATAAAAATGTCTAATTATTTCAAAAAAATAAAATATCAAAAATTCCTTTTATTACAAAAGTACTTAAACAGCATTTTTTGAAATAATTTCTTTTTAATTAGTTGAGTTTTCTTATATTTATGTGCAAGGATTGCTCAGAGGAAATTAAAAATGGTAATATTTTTTAAAAAGATTAACTGAAATTATGGGTACTAGAATGGCGTCAGAGTATCTATATCTAAGATTGATTTTAAAAATAGATTATAGAATTTTCACTTTAAAAAGCGATATTTTAGATTAATAAATTAATTTTTTTTTTAGATGAAAATTTTGTTAGCTTGAAAAATTTTGCAAATTTTATTTTCAATCCAAAATTACCAAAATATGTTTTGAATTATTCATAGCAGGCTTTGAAATTCTTGGACCAGATTTACTTAAATAGGTAGTTCAAAAATATTTTATTGTTATAATTAGACAATTCTTGACAAAACTTAAGTCACACAATCATATTGATCTGACTTTAAATGAAATAAAGAATTTTATCCTCAAAAAATTCACTATTTAAAAAATAAGAGAAATATAAAAAATTTTGTTTTTATTTTGAGAAAAAAATATTTTTTAAAATAAATTTACTAGGGAAATTGAGAAAAAAGATTAAAAAATGTTTGAAAAAAGGTGATTTATTTTTTTAACTAAAATTACTAAAAAAAATTATTCTGCTTATTTTGTATAACTGATATTATTCTTATTAATTTTTTCTAATTCGTATTAAAATTTTTAAATAAACTTTTGGTTGTATAATTTAAAAAAATATTTTGAATTAGAATAACATTTAAATAATTTAGAATATATGTTATGAATGATGGAGTTCTTCTAGTTTCTTATTAAAAAGACTTGGAAGGTAAAAAATTGATTTACTTTCAAATTTAATTAAAAATTGGAAGATCTAGCCCCAAAATTGATTTTTTTAATAAATTAACATTTTCGTATTTATTAGGTGATTAAATGAAAGGTATTTTTATGTTTATTGAGTAAAATTGGTGAAAAATCAGTAATTTTAGTTAATGAATTAGCACAAGGCGAAAAAAAAACTTTTTTATTTAAATTTACCTTTTTCATTTGAGCTCTATTTTTTAACTTTTTACTAGAATATTTTTATTTTCACTCTTAATTAAACATTAAAAGCTCAATTTTTCGAATTTATTTTACTTAACTTTATTTTATTATTTTTTTTTGACTTGATTTTATTCTGAAGGAGCTTAAGCTCGTTTCAGTAAACAAATAAATAAATGATTATAATTTTTCGATAATTAATTTTTTTAAATCAATTGATCTTCATTTAGAATAATTAAATTGAAAAAATATAAAAAGAAGAGATAACATAAAAAAGAACTCTTGAAGAGAATGAAAAGAAATTAAGATTGAAGCAAATTTTTAAAAATTAAATATTTACTGTTGACTGAATACAGAACAGTTCATAAGCTCTTATTCAAATTGATTTATTTTTAGTATTTGGTTTTTGTTAATTTTTTTTTGCGCTTCATAAAAAAATAAATCAACAAGTGATTGATATTTTTAAAGTGGAATACCAAAGAAATTTGGTTTATTTTTAATTGAAATGATCTTGATTTGAAAATATTGAGCTTCTATAACATCAGGAGGCTATGGATTTTTCCGGGAAAATTAAATTTCTAATGGGATTACATTTTTGTTTGAAAATTTTTTCACAATGCAAAACAAAAATATTAACTTAATTTATTTCTCATTAGGAAATTAGAATTAAAAAAAATTCTCGATAAAAGACCAAATGCAAAAATTGATTACAAGATCAAATACTTCTGAATAAGAAAGTAGTTATTTGCTGACTAGATTTTTATTAATTATATTCAACTGTGTATATCATTAATGAAATCAGTATCATTTATATTTTTTTCCTATCAATTACATTAAAATAATTTGTATATAATATGCTACGAAATCTTGAGAAAATGGAAATTAAAATTTAGAAATTAATTGAATCAATCGACTTTTTTAAATATTTAAAATTTTTTTTATTTTTTTTTAATAAAAAAAATAAATAATGAATTTAAAGCTTTAAATACGTTATTTAGCGGTAATTAAATGTTGATAAAAATTGAAAATAAATACTCATAAAGGCAAATAACAGAATTGAAAAATTATGAATATTTTTCGCTTAATTTAATCATCATTGCATTAATTATTAAATATTAAAAAATTTAATTGAAAAAATCCATTTAGGCAATAATTGTTGAAATTTTTTATAATTTTTTTGTTATTTTTTAGACAGTGCTAGGCCAGATTTAATACCTGGATAATTTATCGGTACGACATTATACATCTGGAATTAATGAGAACTCTTGAGACGATTGTGTGTTAACATAAAATAATTTAAAAAGATGATCAATTTTATTCCTTAAAAAACTAAAAATTTTTCTAAAAATATCTTTAGTGATTTTCTAAAAAAATAATTAATTTTAAATTAAATATTATAGATCAAACTCTCTATAGAATTAGTTTAATCATATGCTCTAAAAACAAAAATAATTCTTCCTAAATAAATCAAATCTTTTTTCTTTGGCAAAAAAGCCTATTTGATTAATTCTTCATTTATTAACATGGTGTCAATAATAGCTTGACAAAAAAAATTAAAAAAATGTTTTCTATTTTTTAAATAATATATTAAGCTTAATTTATGCCAAGAAAACTATAAAAAATAGTAAGAAAGAGTAAATTAATCTTAAAAAAAGTGAATAAAAACTTTTGAAAATCCGAGTTCTATAGTTTAATACTAAAGTTAAGTTTTGTTAAAAATACTTCTAAAATAAGATAAAAGAATTCGCTCATAAACATTCGTAAATTGACAATGACCTAGTGAAAAAGACCTAGTAAAAGTTTCTAAAGACTTTTTATAGGTTCTTTTAAAAAACAATAGCTTAAAATTTCGTACTATTTTTCTGGTAAAATAAATAATTTCTTTAAAAAACTAAAGAATTAAAATTTCTTCAATATCTATCTAAAGAATCAATTTTTCTTCTAAAATTCTTTGTTATTAATAATAGACATTAAAAAGTATATGATTGCTTATTATTAATTTTTTATAATAACAAAACTTATCAATGCTTATTTTGTTTTCTAATTTGATAATTTATTTGCAAATTTATTTAATTGAATTGGTAAAATTATTTTTTCAAAGTGTAAATAAGTGTACTTTTTAAAAAACTATTCAAGTAAGATGGTCATATAATTAGAAATAAAATTAGCAAAAAAAATAAAACCTGTTTCATTGATTGAAAATTCATTTATGCTTTTAATAAAAAATCAAATTTTTGTTCTTTTAGAACCAATATTTAAAAGATCCTCGAAAACTTAATTCTATTTGAAAGAAAAATTAATTTTAATTTTATATACCTCGAAAAATTTATTAAAAATAAATTGAAAAACGTCACAGATTTTAAAATCTATAAATAAAATTGTATGATAATTTTAATTATTTTCTTAAAAATGAGTAATACCCAGCTTTCATTTTTTCTCTTGTATAAATAAAAGAGAAAAATATTTTTTTTTGCTAAGCCATTACTTGACATATCATGTCAAGTTTATTTTCATATACAAATTAAAAAAATATACCTTTTAATTGAACATTAATAGGTTAAAATTTTCTAATTGATTTTAATAAATGATTGATTTAAATTTTAATAATTTGAATCTAATGAAAACTGGTCAGAATATATTGACATTAAACCAAATGATATAAGTTATGAAATGGTATTTAAAAAATACAAGACCTAAATCAAAATTAATAATGTGGTGTAGACAAGCTTCATCGATCATTGCTTAAAAACTGTGCAGAAGCCTTTACTGTTCCTTTAACTTTAATTTTCAGAGTATCTTTATCTAATAGTCAGCTTCCAATACAATTCAGATCAGCAAATATTATTCCATTGTTTAAAAAAGGTGATTAATCAATGCCGAGCAATTATCGTCATGTGTCTTTAACTTTAATTCCGTGCCAAATTATGGAAAGCATAATAAGAACCAAAATCGAAGATTATCTTTATAAGAATAATATTATGTCTAAAAAACAGCATGGATTTGTCAAGAAAAAGTCATGTACAACTAATCTTCTGGAAACTCTAGATTTCATCTCAATGAGTCTGGATAAAAATATTCCTGTTGATGTAATTCTGCTGGATTTTGCGAAAGCATTTGGTACTATTCCGTATAGAAGACTAACAGCTAAATTGAAAGCGTATGGCTTTGATGGTCTGACACTAAATTGGATTGAAGCTTTCTTGAAAAAATAGTAGACAACGAGTTGTTCAAGCAGAAATTTTGGCAATAGAACACTTCATAGCAAGGTATTGTTCATAGCAAGTCAAATTTCATAGCATCTTATTATTTTTCATCGCAAACAACAAAATTTCATAGCATACAATTCATAGCAATCAAATTTCATTGCATCATTTTTAATTGAATAATTAGAAAAATTTTTACCTGAAAATTTTTTTTTTTAGAAAAAAATGAATAAGAATTTTCTTAAAGATAATCGAAATAATTCTCCATCAATCAGAAAATTGCGCAGTAGAAGAATACAAAACAATTCAAATAATCAAAAAACACAAAAAAAGTCGTATTTTAAATTTATGTCAATCGTATAAGAAAAATTGTATGTTAGATTATTTAACAAATATGTGTTTAAACATTGATGATTAATTTTTTTTTCTTTTATCATCAAATTAAAACTCTTTCGAAACGTTACACTTAATAATTTTTTTTTACCTTGCTATGATTTACATTGCTATGAAACGTTACAGAGCCGAAATTTTGTCGGATTGGGTTGAGATTTTTAGCGGTGTACCACAGGGGACAGTGATTGGTCCACTATTGTTCGTTTTGTATATCAACGATCTACCAAAAGAAATAGAAAATGTTGTCAAAATGTATGCAGATGATACTATAATGTTGTCGCAAACGGTATCAGAAATAAGCGAAACGAAACTACTATCATATTTAGATTTATTTTACAAGTGGACTCAAGATTGGCTTCTTCTCTTCAACACATCAAAATGTGCGGTCATGCATTATGGTCATAAAAACAAAGATTTTCCTTTTTTTATCAATGGTAAGCAGTTATCAACGTCAGAAACCGAAAGAGATATTGGAGTTATTTTTAATAAAAATCTGAAATGGAAAAATCAAGTGATAGAGGTAACAAACAAAGCAAATCAAATGTTAAGTCGCATCAGGAAACTATTCGCTGGTTTTGATTGTTAGTTATTTAGATCTCTATATTTAACTTTTGTTTGTCCTCTTTTGGAATTTGCGGTGCCTGTATGGTGTCCAATTCATAAGTTTGACTGTGAGAATGTTGAAAGGATTCAACGTAGAGCTACGAAATATGTTTCTTCAATTAGTAAAAACCGTATGAAAGCAGATTGAAAGCTTTGAACATTCCAAATCTGGTGAAATGAAGAAAAAGAGCCAGCTACAGTCAAAACTTCTACTATACTAATAAAATATTACTCCATTGTTATCCATTATTTCTCCATTATAAAAATTTAAGTATTTTTTTGCTTAGTAGGTGAGTTATAAATGAGTAATGGGCAATTGTTTTCGATTTACCAATTTATCTTTTTTCTTTTTAATCATTAAAAGTTATTTTAATCAATTGATTTATAATATGGCCTTAATTTTTACGGACTGTCGACCCCGGTTTTAACAACCTGTCAAATTTTAAAAAGATTAAAGCAATAACAGAGCGCCTAACTCACTGATATCCAAAGTCTTTTTTTTAACATTTTTTGCCCATTCATCAAAACGTACAAAAGAAGCAGACTCGATTACTCTAAAATTTCCATTAAGTCAAAAAGTACAAAAAAGGAAAATGATTGTTAAATAGTTAAATCTCATTGTTTACCCATGTAAATTAAAAAAATATTTCCAAAAATAATTAAGCCATAATAATAAAATAAATTAATCAATACCCATAATAAATTAGATAATTCACTGATTATTCAAACAACCACATGGATGACCTAAGAAGGTTTTTTTCAACTTTTTTTCTTTTTAAATTTTTTTAATTTTTCAACTGGGTTTTTTATTTTAATGATAAAATGGCTTGTTTTTTTTATTTGAATTTAAAATGCGGCATTTTAAGTTTTTTTGTCAGCCTCAAATATGAATTTTTGTTTAGTTTTTAAAAAATAATCTCATATTTGAAATTAAATCCTAAAACGAAAAAGAACAAATTTAATCTAAATGCTTAAAAATTATAAAACAATCTGAAAAAAATCTTAAAAATAATTTCAAACATTTTTTTTCAATATTTTAAGTTTAATTTTTTCTTTCTCTCTGTTGAATTTAATTTCAAAAATGAGATTTTTTTAAAACTAAGTTTTATTATTTGTTTTGACGTAATTTTTAATTTCAGTTTGGTTTTATTGAAAACTAATGAAATATGTTCAATTAATCATTTATGAGCTAATTCAATAGTAAATCAAAAATGCATAAATAATTTAAAACATAAAATTTTTATTTTCTGTCAACTGGCAGCTTTTAATTTACTCAGTCTTAAAAACCTTAAATGAATTAAGCATTTACTTTATTTTATAAGTAAAATTAACAAATTCTTCTCTCTGGGGAAATTTAAATAAAATTTTGCTTAACATACTCTATTTAGTTTTATTGAAAATTTTCAGCTGTATCTGATACAATCTGACTCATATTCAACTTGACAAGTTAATTTAACAATAGATTTTTCTATAAACTTTGATTGAAATTTAGAAAAAAAAATTTTATTATAAGTTTTTATGGTCAAAATATTTGAATTCAATTATTTCAATTCAGAAAAACTTGAACAACTTTTTTACCAAAAGAGATAATTTGGCTCAGTAAAATGATAAATGTTTAATATACTTTACTTAAAATATATGTCTGCAAAAACTCTAATATGTGAAAAGTAATTGCACAATTTGATAGAATATTTTTTAGTGGCGTGCAAAACGCAGAAAATTACATTGGTTTTTTTCAGACTTATTTTACTGCATAAAGCAAATTTGCTTAAAATTAAGCATTTTACAGAACCAAATTATGTCTTTTAGTAAAAAAGTTGTTCAAGTTTTTCTGAAATGAAACGAACTTCACAACCCCAAAAATTAAAATAAATTAAATTTTATTTGAGATTAAAAAACAATAAAAACAATACCGATTAATTACATGTTAATTAAAATTTTTTGTTGAAAGTTGAAAAATTATTAAAGCTTTAAAGGATGTTCTCTAACTATATTTTTTATTTCAGCTAACTTTGCTTTTTCAGGTAAATCTACAGCCAAGACGGTAGAACATTTAAAAATATCAAACAACCTATTGGTTTGATGATAAAAACAATTATAAAAAGCTAAAAATATAATAAAAAATCATGTGACTAAATTCGTTTTTTAAATAAAATAATAAAAATTAAAAATTACATTTTTTTTTAAAAATGGATACTTTTTGGTCAAAATTTATGGGCTTAAAAATCAAAAAAAAAAAAGTGAGCTCAAGCGTTTTTTCAGAATTTTCTCTAGTTTCAGAATCTGCATAAAAAAATAGCGTTCAGGGGGTAATCCACGGACTAGATCCAAAAATACTGAAAAAACCTTAAAAATTTCTATTTTTGATCCATTATCTTGGTCATAAAAAAATTAAAACCGCAAGACAAATTCACCATTTTGTAGTTGAGACTATTAGCTTTCAGAATATATGTAAATAATTGGAAATATTAATATCAGATCATGAAATATTTTGATCCAAAGACAGGCAACTCTTGGGCTAATACCTAATCTTTGAGAGGGGTAGTAAAAAAAAATTTTTTTTGACCCCCCCTAAAAAGATGAATTTCCTAGGTTTTCATATATGCAGATTACGAATTTGAGGTCGAAATACTCAAATTCAGATAGTGCTGTAGTTTTGACCGGTTGGAACCTTATATGAAAACTTAGGAAAACTTGTTTCTTTAGGGGGGGGGAAAGATTTCTGACTAGAGGGTCTTGAAGTTTGATAGTTTTTGAAGACAGTGGTTTTGGTTTTTGAAATTTTTGAGATGAGTTTTCATTCAAAAGTTACTATATCTATATATATTTTTAAAGAACGCAAAATTCTCTATTAAATGATATATTTTTCAAGTATTTTAAGTGGAATAAAGTTGCACTTTAAACCAAAAAAACACATTTTTTTTGTGCTTTTTTCCAGTTTTTTTGATACTCGTCGGAGGATTGACCCAAGACCCTAACTTTTTTATTTAAATTATAAAACTAGACAAAATTCTGAACTCGATCGAGTCTTGTTCTCCCACCACTATAATATTGGTTCTTGACGAACCACGCTTTAGAGGTCATAAAAATTAGTCGTAGTAATCGTATTATCATTATAAGGTGTAGAATAAATTTTCTTTTCTTAAAATTTTAATGAATACACTTCTTAATTTTCTTATAGACATTTGGTATCTGACATTTATTCGTTCTAAGATTTTAATTATTTACCGATATTTTTATTTAATTTTTTTTTCAAAACCATCAAATATTAATTTTATTACTGAATAAAAAAATACTCTAAAAATTATTTATTTTTAAAATTTTTTTTGACTAAAATTTATTTTTGCACGAACGCAAGATTTTTTTTGAGTGATAAAAAAATGAATAAATGGTTTATTTTTAATGAAATTTTATTTTTTTTTCATTTCTTTTTCTAAACGGGCTACTCAGCTTTAATTTTGAATTTCATTTGATTCACTAAAATTTTAACCTAATCTTAACTAATAAACTAACTTTTAATTTATTTAAAAATACGGAAATGAATATTCTCAATGGACAGAAATAGCATTAAAAGCAATTTGGATATTTGTTTACACCAAAATAATTTCTCTTGGCAAAACAAAACTTACTTGAATTATCTGCAGAATGATCATTTGGGTATTGAGTCTTATTCAGCCTTCTAATCAAGTAAACCAGCGCAGCGATCCCGAGAACTACTAGCAAAATTGACAGCAAAGGAATTAAAATGTCGACTGAAAAAGCAAACTTTAGCATGATGTCTCTATATAATTGGTATGAGTACTTACCAATTGTTTCGAGATCCATGTTGTTGCATTTCTGAACCAATTTTTCTTCATCTAACACAAAATCAATAATTTCTGGTGAACGAAAAAAAATAAGGAAAACAAATTTTGATTAATTATTTGAGATCTCTTCTAATTTAATATTTCTTGTTATTGTTCAGTTGTTGTTTTAAGAGTTTGTTGAGCTCAGTGCCTAAATTATGATTTTAAATAGAAATGGAAGAAGAATGAGAAAAACGCTCTCTAAAAAGTCTCGTTAGTAGTTCTATGTTCGTAAATCGATATTTTTTATGATATCGACGATAAATTTTATTTACCCCGATATCAAGAGATTTTTTTTCTTTATTTTTTTTATCAAACAAACACAATTTCTGAATTTTGTTCTAAAGCTAATTCTTATTAAATCATCATCATCAAAAACAAAATTTGCATTTTTTTTGTTATTGCTGCTTAATTTCAAAATTAATGAACTATAATGTCGATCAAAATTGGCAATAATTTTTTTCTTTTTTTATTCTAACAAATAAAAAATTTTAGTTCATTTAAAAAAATTGTATTCATCCAATAAATATAAATGTTCCCAAATCCCTATCCGAATTTATCCTGGATATTGTTTGAATTTGCATAATTTCAAGAAAAATATTTCCGTCTATTTTTGGTTTAAATAGAAAGTTGATCATTTTTGAGATTAGCAAAAAAATTCTTTGTAAATATTGATGTATAGAGTGGCACAAAAGCTTTTGGAAATTTTATCCAAAAATATTTGATATTTGTCAGTGCTTATTTAAAAAATAATATATTTGATTTTCGTACTAAACCAAATCTCGATTATTTATTGAATTTCTTGACAGCCATTTTCAATTTTAGAAAATTTATTTATTCTAGCTCTCATTCAATTACTTTTTTGGGAAATTTAGTAGAACTCATTCTTGGTCTTAAAAAAGAGAAATTTAAAAAATTGCGCTAAATTTTTTTAGATTTGCCCCTCAATCCTGGGCATTGTGAATTTGGAACACACAAAAAATCAAAACAAAAATAAAAAAGCTAAATACATTTTGTACTGAAAGTCCGGAATCGGAAATAAATTTAGCTCAAAATTTGGTCAAGTTTTTTTGTTTTAATCTAGAATAATGGTCCCATGAAAAAAAAATTTACAAGCTTGATAAAATGAAGATAAAAATATGAATTATTAAAATTAATCATTTTGAATGATAAAAATCTGAAGGTACTAAATTAATTAATTCAAGAATAGATTGAAATTGTTTCATTTTTTAAAAAAGATTCTTAATTGAAGAATTGAAAATAATTCTAACTTAAATCTGGTCAAAATTTTTTCTTGAATCAGTATTACTGACCAAATAATTAGTATTTTTGTAAAAATTTCTGTTTCTTTTAAGTTTACTAAGATAAGAAAAATGATCATTTGGTTAAAAAATTGACCAGCCTTCAAAGATTTAACTGAAATTATTGAAAAAATTTCCAGAAAATATCTATGAATGAAAAACAGATGATGGTAAAAGATGACCTGGAGGAGAATAGTTGAAAGAGAGTTAAACAAAAAAAAATTGCATGGGACCAAGAAAAAATATCTGCCAAGGACAGAACAGTGTTTAAATGGAAAATTTACTTAAAAAATGATAAAACTTAAATGTTCAAAGAAAATTTTTTTTCATTTTTTTATTTTTTAAAATTAAATAAAAGTTTCATTAATTTTTACTGAATTTTTGGTAAACCTATGGTCAAATTTCGTCAAAAATAAAAAAAAGGTCTAAATTTTTATTTATAAAATATCTAAACGATTCAAATCATTCTAAATCACACAAAGTGTATATTTTCTAGTTGTAGTTATGTTAAAAATTTCATTTTTTCTTTAATTTTTTTAACTAAGTCAAGTTAAAGTCGGAGAATAAAATTTCTTTTTTAAAGTCATGACTTTGACTTAAACTTGTGACTTAAAAACAAGTCTGGAAAACTTTAATTTTTTGCTATAGTAATAATTAAAAATAATTGTCTTTTTTTAAATAAATGCCATGTACAGACTGTTCATGTATATTTAAAGTCACTATAGTTTTTTAATAGTTTTTCCTCAATAGAACTGTAGTGTCAATGTACTTTTGGAACAGAGATTAAAAATTGGAAATGTTTTCCTATTTAAAATTTTGTTTCACGTAATAGCAAATATGTCAATACTGTTTTTCAATTCATTCAGTTTTTAATCTTTAAATTTATCAGGCTGTCAAACTCAAAAATTTATTAGTTTTTTTTTTTACTTAATTAAATTAATACGTTTTGGGTTTAATCTAAATTAATGAATTTTTAATATTTTAAAAGCTTTGTTTAGATTTTTCGATGATTTTTAAGTCTGTTTGGTATCAAAAGAAAAAAATCTAAGTTTAATCAAAAGTCTAAACAGCTTCAATGTAATTTGGTTTTGAAAAAAACTGAACCCTTATTAGCTTATTTTTATTATTTTTGTTGATTATTTTTTATTTCTAAGTTTGACGAATTGAGCCCATTTTTATGATTTATCTCAAGACTCCAAGTCTTGACATTACTCTTCTTCTTCTTATTAAATTAGCTTGGGTATGTTTTGCCGTCCATATAAACCATCAGTCTTTTTATTAAAGCATCGGATTACATTTAATAAACTTAAAAATTACAAATGTTTTATTTATTACTTGGCTTAATTCTCTAAATTCCAAATCCCTAAACTTTAAAATTTTGTAATTAAAAATTTCTAATATACAAACACCCACTTTGTTTAAAAACAGAACTTTTGGAATAGACCAACTCTGTGGATTTTTCGTCAATTGGAAGGATAAAATTAGCGAAAACTTGGAATTTTTTTCAAAATATAATATTAAATGCGGAGTTAGTAAACATTTTCAACCAAAATAGGTTCATTTTGAAAATTATTCGGATTTCTCTTAATAAGATAAAAAAAATAAGACGAAAATTTCTTATTTGTTAAAAACAAAGAATTAAGAATCATAAAATTTCAACAAAAAAAAACTGATTTATATTATTATTATTAATTCATTATTTAAGCCTCATAGGCAAGTATAAAAAAAAAAAAAAAAAAATACAAAAAGAAAAAGAGAATTAAAGTAAAAAATAAAAAATAAATTATTTACAATTTCATTTAAAGTTAATTTTTAAAAAATTATTCACTTTATCATATAAGTAAAAATACTCAATATTTAAAATCATATATTTTTTAATAATTCCAAAAATAAACTTAATCGAGTCAACCAATCCTTCATTTTTACATTTGAATAAATCATCAACCAACAACAGTGATATATTGGCACCATAATCAACACAATCGATAAAAATCTTTTTCTCAATGTAGACCAACTGCTTACAGAATGATGTATTTTGCTTATCAAACTTTTTATAGTAGTTCTTAAGATACAACAGGACCTCTTTACAAATACTATCATTCATTATTTGTTTTAAAAATTAAATTTTGTGCTTCATATAGATTTTTTTAATACTCTCAATTTTGAGTGCCTGATTTAAGGGACTGCTACTTCGAAACTTTTTAATTCCAATACCTCTTTTAATTAGCATGTTTTGTCTGACATCTAACTCGTTCAGTTGCTTCTCACCAATGTATAAATTATCCAAAGGGTATCTAAAAATTGATTGAGCAAATTTCTTAAATAAGAACCCAATCAACTCTGGATTCATTAATTTGGGCTTGCACCCCAGACCTATAAATGAATAAAAGCTTCTTTCAACTTTTTTCCACTTTTCTTCAATAAACCTGGATACAAATTCTCGATTACCTACAGGTAAGCCTAAATAGATCATATTTGAGACGATTGGGATTTCATACCCATTAAGCATGAATTTAGTTTGTAGTTGATATTTGCTTATATGAAAAAATCATGAAAAATGTGATCAAATTATTTTGTTTGTAAGTCATTTGAAGGATAACAATAAAAAATAAAGGTTTTGTAAAATTTTATTTCTGTAAACGCAACAAAATCCTTAAAAAAATTATTGAATCTTTTGTTCAAGTATTCCAATCGCCCGCTAATTCTGAGTAAAATTTTAATAAAAAAAACATACTGTATACAGCATTGATAACTTTTCTGACTTTTTCTGACTTTTCTTGGTAAATTTACGAAAAAATACGCCGATGTTTGGCGTAATTTTTCTGAGAATTTTTTTGTATCAATTAATAATTTTACGCAAAATTTCGCAAATTTACGTTATAATACGTAAAAATGCGTAAACCGAAAAATTTCAAAAACTAACCCATCTTTGGTAAAAATTCATTTTTAGAAGGAAAAATTTTATTTTTCAATTTTTAAAAAAAGGTTTAATTTTATTTTTACGACAATTTAAGGATCTTATAAACCTGAATATCAATTATATTAAAATTTCAATATCACTAATCTCAATATCAATTAATTAATTAACTGAAATTCAAATTATTTACCTGGTATTGATTTTCAATGTAAGTATTTTTTTTGCAATTATTTCATTTACGTGAACATTTAATTCAATATCTTTGTTGCTTTAAACTTGACGTTCATTAATTTTTTTATTCAAATTTTGACGAGAAATTGTTAAAATCTTATGGAAGAAAGTGCCAAAATAATGGTTGCCACTGAGTATTAGTTCACAAACTGGCATTATCATATTTCTCTTAGCATGCAGCTGATATGGATGAAAAAATAAAAAGATTCAGCGATGAAGATAGGTAAAAATATGGTATAAAAAGTGTTGGCAGAAATGTTGGAGAAGATAAAGCAATTGAATTGGCAACTAAAAAGCCTGATGGAGATTAAGGGTGAAAAAAAATGTCGAATTGCAGACCAAATTGATCACTTTAGCCATTCAGATTGGCCATGCCGAGTGTCGGCATGTCATTGTGCTTATTTTCGGATTTTGCATCAAAGAATAGTCTCAAAAAAAGGCCTTTGAATGCAATCATTTGAACAAATTCTTACTAGCTGTATTGGTTGTTGCTGTCCCAAAAGGCTTGCCCTGGTTGGGACAATTTCTATTTATTATGCAGTTAGAAAAAAAAATGATGAAAGAAAGTAATTTGGTGAGATAATTGGATGCGTGTGAGACCATGTGCATTGCAACTGCTATTTGTGCGGACAAATTGGTAAAAATCTGGCAAAGAAAAGTATCTAGCTTTTTAATTTGGCAAGAAAACCGAATGTGGCCTTTTCTTGAATTTTTAAATATTTGAGCGGAGCAGTCACTCCATTAGATAGAATAAATGGCTTCAATGACTCCGGAGCGGGGTCCCAAGCGGCTCTCAGTCTTAATTAATCTTTGTACCTTCGGACACCATTAACACTTAACCATGACATCGTCCACAACTGAAGGTGCTACAATCTTTAAATGAGGTTTCACTTCCAAGCCATATGCCCACTAATCTTCCATCCAATAAGTGAAAAGAAAATAAATAATAAAAAAAAATAGAACAAATTTTTATGAGCTCTAGCTCGGTACAGAAAACAAATAAATAATAATTTTGAGAAAAAAAAAAAAAATAAATAAAATTTTCTTCTTCGCAAACATCAGTCCACGAATGGCTCATACTTGCGCGGCCTTTGGACATGTACTGACATGGAAGTCCAATCTTTATCTATTCGATATGTCAATGGGCTTAGTTCTTTTACAATTTTATAGGGTCCTTGCCATTTTGGTAGTCCTTTCTTCGGTACTGGCCAGTAAATCATTAAAAAATCTTCTATATTGAAATCAACTTGTTTTTGCTTCTGATCATATCTGCTATTGTAATTATTTATTTTCCGCTCTTGCTTGTGCCGCTTCATGGCTTGCCCTTAGCCTTTTGAGGTTTTCTTCTTATATTCCCATATGTCATGGTATTTGCAAGATAAATCACCAATTCCTAATTTAAGGTCCATGGAAAGAACAGGATCCCTACCATATAGCAAGAAAAATGGAGTCTGCTGGACTGTGTTCTGAATCGCCACTCTGTAAGACATCAAAAAATTATCAATCATCTCATCCCAATTTTTTTGATCCTTTCTTGATTTGGCGGCTAAAGCACTGGATACCTGTTGCATCTTTTAACTTTTCCGTTTGTCTCTGGATGCCTTGAACTTTCTTGCACCTTCAAAAAATGGAATTCCGAGCAAAGCCTTTGGAATAAGGAAGAAGTTAATTGAGTTCCTTGGTCTATAATTATTTTGTTAGGGTAACCATTCCTGGTAATGATATGGTTTTAGAATTTGGAAGCAACTTGGCCTCAATATTCCTCAATGCACATGCCTCACCCAATTGGTAAAATAGTCAATAAAGGCAAGAACACATTGATGCTTCTTTGTAGTTTTCCGTAGTGGTCCCAGGATATCAATTCCCACTACTTCGAACGGAGCATTCGTTCTTACTGGCTTACTGGCTTTTACCCATTTACTAACGTCTTTAAACATTCCGCTCCAGAAATACTTGCTGCTTAAATGGCCAAACAACTTGTCCCTACCGACATTGGAACGTTGTTATGATAAACTTCTAACACTGTTGTAATTAGGTGCTTCGGAATATCTAATAGATTTTTCCCATCATTCAAAATAATAATTTGCCTCCAATCACTCTGTATCTTTTACCATTTTCCAACCATTCATTCTCGGCGCGATGATCTAGTTATTGAAAATTCTTTGCAAGGATGTATTTTTCTTCTGCTCTTCCTCTATTTTTAAAGAGTTTATTGCATTGTGCATTAAAAATAATGCTCCATTATCACTAACATCAGCGCTTTCATCATGTATTAGCCTGGATAGTCCATCGCAATAACGGCATTACCAATAACTCATAAATACCACAATGACATACGAATACAGTTTTTATTCTATCTTTCACAGTCATTGGAACTTGCCAGTAACCAGAAGTCAGATCTAGGGTGCTTCTCAGCATTCCCATGTGAATTGAGGCAGTCATCTATTCTTGGAAGTGGAAACACATCCCTGACAGTTAATTTATTCAGTTCCCTATAATCCTCACAAAACCCGGTACTCCAATCTTTCTTATTAAGCAAAACTACCGGGGAAGCCAAGGGATGTCGCGAAGGTTGAATCACATTCATTTTCAACATTTCATCTGCCTGATCATCGATTATCTTCTTTTCCTTTTGTCCGACTCTTCTAGGCGGAGCGCTATCTGGAAGATGCTTCCCAATTCCGATAGAATGTGTTATATCTTTTGCAACTCCCATTTTACCAGAGTTTTACAAATTAATAGATTCTTTATCATTTCTATCTGGTTTGAAGATAGATTATTATTTTCAAGGTTTATTCCCTCTGGTAGTTTAAATCTTTTGGCTGGATCAAGAGGGCATTTGCATTTCAACCTCTCCTGACAAATCACCCACTGCCATTCTCATACAGCTATTTCTCTTAACCCGTTTGAAATGAGACAATATTGTTCCCCTGGGTAGACAAATAATGGTTGCCGACAGGTTAGACACAATTATATTAATTGTTTCCTCCTGAGTAACAAGTCATTTGACTGTGAATATACCAAACCGCCCTGCCAAATATGGATTTGAGACTACTAAGGATTCTCCATTATATTTCCGATTGGACTTCGTCTTAGCCATGACGCTACATAATGGCGGAAAGAAAATGTCTTCTTTCAAAAAGAGATAAAGAGGAGGTCGTTCGAGCCTAGTCGGATAAAACAAATTAGAATCAGAATCTAATTGTAGCTCTTTGGAAGCGGGTTTTACAGATACATTATACTTCAAAATAAAATCTATTTCCAAGATACAATCATAGGTCATTTCCTCCATGACATTTTAGGAGGAATATTTGATTAGAATATGCAAAAAATTTCAGAGTTTTTGCAGAGTTTGGAATTCCTCTGAACAAATTTGTACAATATTTTACTCTAAATAGAACCATTTTTTGCACAATTTGAAAAATAATCATAAAATTTTTACTTTTGTTCTGTAATTTTAGTACCAAAATTTAATATTGTCTTAAATTCTATTGTTGATTTATTTTTTAAGAAATTTGACTGAAAAAAATTAAAAATAGTGAATTTTTAGATTTTCTAAGTGGAAAGTAACGGTAACGAAAGTAAGAAAAAATGTTAAAACAACGGGAAAACGAAGGTGTCTAATATAATTTACAACAAAATTAATTTAGGATTTTCTTTAAAAAAAAATTTCATTTCATGTATTAATCTGAACAAATTAGTAGTCCATTTTAAGTTCACTTAAAATAAATACTCCACCTCATGGTTTTCAAATACTTAATCTTTTTTCGTGTTTTGGAGCTTTTTATTTACAAGTATTTAAATGATCAGTATTTTAAATAAATTGATCTGTAAATAATTGAACTGTAAATAATGACTTTATTTAAAAAACATTAAAAACTAATAGATTTTACTTTTAATAATTAAATTAAGTGCTAATTAATTCTAAATATTTTACTTATTATTATATATTAAATACTGATCGAATAATTAAAAAAATACTGAACAATTAAATGTTAAGTAAATTAGCAAAACCACTAAATTTGCAAATTTCTTGGTCCAACAGGAGATAAGCTTAATTTTTGAATTTTTTTCTTTTTTTATTAATTTAATAGTAATTTTATAAATTTACTTAGCTTCTATATTATTCTTCTATTTACTTGGTGATGGAGTTTCTCGATGGTCAGAGGTACCGAGTGGAGTTCCGCAAGGGTACTTGGACCCTTGCTTTTTGTTCTGTACATAAATGACCTACCTGACTGCGTTTCAAATAGAATGGAATTGCATGCAGATGACTCAAAAATACTCGGCATAGTTAATAAAGAGAGCGATGCTACAGAAAGATCTGGATGCAGTATGTAAATGGATAGAGGTTTGGCGTATGGGACTGTGTGCTAACAAATGTAAAGTAATGCATTTCGGCAGACTAAATGCAAGGCATAAATATACACAAAAAAGCAACTCAAATGTTATGCTAGCGACCACAGAGTGTGAGAGGGATCTTGGAGAGATGGTTTCATCAGATTTAAAGTGGATCAGACAAGTGAAAAGTGCTTGTGCGAAAGTGAGTAGAGTACTTGGACTGCTAAAGCGAACGTTTACAAGTAGAGAGGAAACACTGTGGTAGGGTTGGTCAACCGGTTATATGGAACCGGTTTTTAACCGGTTAAGTTTTGAGCGGGTTAGGATGTATAACCAGTTATCAAAACCGGTTAAGATGTATAACCGGTTATTAAAACCGGTTAAGATGTATAACCGGTTATCAAAACCGGTTAAGATGTATAACCGGTTATTAAAACCGGTTAAGATGGATAACCGGCTTTCAAATTTAGCCGAATTTTCTGCTGTTATATTTTAAATTTTTTTTTCTAAATAAATTGTTTCTAAAAAAATCAAATTATGAAAATTTTCACTTTACATTAAAAAAGTCTATTTCAAAATAACAATATAATGTTGAACATGCGTTTTTTCTCATAAAAATAATTTCAAAAAATACGCTTTCTGTTGAATTTATTTTTCTTGAATTAAAAATAAAAAATTCGTGCACCACGAAATTCTAGCACTTTTACAAGCATTAAAATTTAAAAAAATATCTAAGCTTATGAAACTTCTTTAATATAAATAGATTTAAAATCTTAATTAAACTAAAATCAAAAAATATTCTCATTTTGTATTAAATAAAATAATCTCACTTATTTGAATTTACGATGTCTAGTAATTTGAATGACTCAAATCCTCAGATGGTTTCTCCTGTCTTGAAAAGAAGAAACGAAAGTTTTGTATGGCAATATATGAAAAAATATGAGAACAAAATAGTTTGCCAAGTAGTCAATTGTTCGGCAGAATTCTCTTGCAAAACTTGTTCTAGCTCGCTGGCGGTTCATTTAGCTAACGTTCATGAGATTCATGAAAATGGAATTGAAGATAATTCTGGAGAAACAACTAGTCCTAAGAGTCCAAGAAAATACTTTTGTGATCAGAACAAAATTTCTGAGCTCTTTATTGATTTTGTTGTATCGAATATCCAATCATTTAGTATTGCAGATGATACAAAGTTTAGAAAGTTTATCTTTTCGTTAAATCCACGTTTTGTACTTCCTGATAGAAAAACTGTTCGGGAAATGATTAAAAGAAAGTATGATAAGAAGAAAAATGAATTAAAGGATATCCTTGCAATTAGTGTATCGAAGATAAATTTGACATGTGATATTTGGACGTCATTGAGTAAAGATCCTTATATTGCAGTTACTTGCCATTTTATTACAAATGATTGGAAGCTAAACGAATATCTGTTAGATATTATTTATTTTCCACATCCTCATGATGCAAGTTTTATTAGCAATGCAGTTTTAGAGGTTAAATTTTTTCAAATAAAAATTTTAAATTAATTTTTTATTTTGCAATATAGATACTGAATGATTTCCAAATATCTAATAAGTTTCACTCATTTACAAGTGACAATGCTGCAAATATGGTTTAAGCGGCGGAAATGATTTGTTCCAACCAAGAAAATGCTTTTCATGTTCGATGTGCAAAACATATATTGAATCTAATAGTGCAAACTGGTTTGGAAAATGATTTGTTCATAAAAACAACAGAAAAGATTAGATACTACTGCAAAAAAATTCATTCATCAACAAAATTAATTCAATTTTTTGAGAGTCAAACGGTTTCAAATAATGAGCCAAAATTAAAAGTTGTACTTGATGTCCAGACTAGATGGAATTCCACACATGAAATGCTACAAGTCGCAATAAAAGTAAAAAAATCAATAACAGCCACTTCAATCCATCTTGAGAATGAAAAAGATTCTGTTTTTCCAAGAATTGAAACAACTGACTGGAATTATGCTGAAAAACTTATAGATTTATTGGAACCATTTAGACAGGGTAAAAATAATTAAATTTTTAAAGATATTAATCTAAATATTTTTTAAAAGGAACTATTGATCTTTCTTTTTCTAAGAAAGTTTCTTCATCCCATTTGTTTCCATGCTTAAAACAAATAAAAGATCATTTAAGAATGTGTGAATCTGACAAAAAATTTGATTTTGTTCATGATGCGATCAAAATTATGAAGTCAAAATTTGAAGAATACTGGATCAAAATTTTGGATAAAGCATTAATCTGTCATGTTTTGGACCCAAGATTTAAAGCACATTATATTGATTGTAGATTATTAAAAAAAAATCTGTTTTTTTAGTAAAACAATTAATAGATATTTATCAAACTTCTATAGATTCTAGTCCAAGTCAACCGAGTACGTCAACAAATATTGAAAAAAAAGAAAGATCATTGACTTTAATGGAGCGTATGATTTCTAAGATTACAAATACAAGAGAAAATGATGAAGATGAACTCTCAACTTATTTAAAGCAGCCTCCAATTATTTATTCGAATGAATGTGATATTTTACAATGGTGGAAAGAGAATTACAACGATCCTCCTATCATGTCCAAGATTGCAAAAGACTATTTATCATTAATGCCTACCAGTGTTCCTTCCGAAAAATGCTTTTCGATTGGCACACTAACAGTAGATAAGAATAGAACACGATTGCACTCAAATACAGTACAAGAACTACTTTGTTTAAAATCTTGGATAAGTTGAAAAAAAAATTAAATGTTTGATTAAAATATAAACTTTTAAAAAAATTATTTTTTTTGGTTTTTCCATTACCTAAATTTTTTTTGAAAATCGAAATTTCTAAAAATTAAAAGAGACCGATGATGTCGGATTTTTAAAATCCAAAAAAAATTCTAATCGATTTTGATATCCTATTTTACTTTTAAAACGGTTAGAATAACCGGTTATAGTTTCGAACCGGTTAGGATAACCGGTTATAAATTCAAACCGGTTAGGATAACCGGTTATAGATTCAAACCGGTTAAAATAACCGGCTATAGATTCAAACCGGTTAAAATAACCAGTTTTATTTTTCGACCGATTTTTTAAAACCGGTTAGGTTTCTAACCGGTCGACCAACCCTACACTGTGGATAAGATTGTATCCAGTGTGAGACCCCATCTAGATTACGCAGTGCTGGTTTGAAATCCAAGTATGAAAAGGGATGTGAATGCGTTGGAAAAGGTACAGGAGAGGGCAACAAAAATACCTTTGTATCTAAGAAACATGTCGTACGAAATGAGGTTGACGAAAGTAGGACTGACAAAGCTGAGTAAAAGAAGAGTGAGAGGGGACTTGATTGAAATGTACAAATTAGTGAATGGAATAGAAAAGGTGGGCTTGGTCAAAAATCTAGTGAATACATCAGAAAACAAGGGTCCAGCCGGAGCGTTAAGGGGAAATAGCATCAGAGTCTAAAGAGAACGTTTCCAAGCTCAAATAAGAAACGATTTTGCAGCTTCAGTAAGCGCCAGACATGTTTTTTTCCCAAACAGAGTAGTTCCGCATTGGAATAAGTTGCCAGAAAATGTGGTGAAATCTGAGTCAACCGCTAATTTTAAAATGGTTATTTTAGTTACATCGATTGTATTTCTTTATTTATCTGTACCGATAAAAATCAGATAAAAACAAAAAATTTCTTAAATGCAAAAATAAAGCTAAATATAAAGATAAATATAATAAAAATGTTAAGTTGTCAATTATACAATGGAATCTGATGCTTGCTTGCATCAACGTTATAAAGAGTTTTTTGTTCATATGTCTTACTGGACCGTATTCTCATATATCTTTATATTCACATATCTAAAGATGGAATATAAAATAAAAAAATTCTTCATTTTGCAGAAAAATGCACGTCATTAAAAAGTATTTAATTCAACTGCGCGGTTTTGCAGGGCCTCATCTATACTTAGCATGTCTGTTGCATTATTTAGCATTTTTCAGATAAATTAAATCAAATACTATTCCAAAGATTTAAACAAGACAATATTTGGTCAGATTTGTTTGATCCTAAACTTCAAGATGCCATGAAATTTTTTATTATTTATTTGGGATATGAAACTTGTAATCTCCTGTATATCTAATGGATTCTGACTGTGTAAATGAAGTTTTTTTTTATTATGAAGTATTTTTTTAGTTATTTTTTAAAATAATCTAAATCTTGGCAATATTCCTGTCACTTTTTAAGTAGGTATTGAACCTTTTGAATAACAAATTTTTATTATTTTTTTTATAGATTTTGGCGATATATGATAAAGATTTAATATATGTTTTTCTAAGATTTGTTTAGAGGAATTGTGATTTGTTTTTATTTGTAAATACTGCTGAACCCTTTGAAAACATGAAATAATCTTTTAAATAAAATGAAAAATAAAGTTTTAGCATTTAAAATGAAACAAGAAACATCATAACCAGTAAATTTTACTGAAAATTTAATTTTACTACTAAAAATTACCTTTTTTACAGTCTATAACATTATTTTGTGTAAAATTATGTAAAAAAATGTAAAATTTAAAGTTGAAAAAATGTTAAAGAACCTAAAAAAATTTGTTCGAAATATTGGACTTTTTTGGTCGTCAGCATTTTTGTTAAGTTTTATCTTAAATAACGCAATTTTACACCATTTTACGTAAGTTACATTTTTTGGTGTAAAATTACGTAAAATGGTGTAATATTATCCGTTCTTCAGTTTAAAGTAAAACATTATAATTAAAAAAAATCAAAATTTTCTTAATTTGAAAGACAACCACAACAACTAACTTATTTATTTTATAATAAATTTTAAGTCAAAGTCAAATCAGACTTAAGAATTTTCAAAAATTATTTTAAAAGTGATTAAAAATATGTTAAATGTTCAATAGGTTACCAGTTAAACAAATAAGTGACCAAACAAAAAAATGAGTAGTCAATTTCTGGTCACATATTATCTCTTTGAAAATTAGGTTACCAGTCTTGGTAACATATTTTAGGTGAGGACAACTGGTCACATAGCATGTGACTAACCGGTCACCTATCTCTAAAGAGCCCAAAATTCAAAATTTAAAATATAAGTTAATCTAATTTTGAAATTTTGAATTTTATTTTGAAGTATAAAATTGGGTTGATAATTTAAAAGCCAAATACTTTGCATTGAACAAAAACAATTGAATTTCAATTGAATTTTCAAACTTGCATCACACTAAAATTATAAATTATTTCAAATATCATTTTAGACTTGCACGTTTTGAAAATAAGCAAAAAAAAAGAAAAAAGAGAAACAACCAAACAATGAACAAACCAGACACAAACTCGAACACATCCTCGAACCTGATCAAGCAAAGCCTTGAAACTTTGGTAAGAACAGCCTTTTTTCCCTTTTTTTTTTCGTAAATAAACTAAATTTTTTAAAATAAAAATCTTAAAAAAAATAAAAAAATTTTTTCTCTTTGCCATCAGGATGCTACCAAACTGACGCCATTGTCACCGGAGGTGATGAGCCGCCAGGCGACCATAAACGTGGGCACCATCGGCCACGTAGCCCACGGCAAATCCACCCTGGTCAAAGCACTGACCGGCGTTCTCACTGTTCGCTTCAGAAACGAAAGAGAGCGCAACATCACCATCAAACTGGGCTATGCCAATGCCAAAATATACAAGTGCGACAACGAGAGCTGTCCGCGACCGAGCTGCTACCGCTCGGCAGGCAGCAGCAAGGAAGACGAGTTCCCGTGCGAGCGCCCAGGCTGCACAGGCAAATTCAAGCTGCTGCGTCACTTGTCCTTTGTCGACTGTCCTGGCCACGACATTCTCATGGCTACCATGTTGAACGGCGCCGCTGTCATGGACGCTGTCCTGCTGCTCATTGCCGGCAACGAGTCCTGTCCCCAGCCCCAAACTTCCGAGCACTTGGCCGCCATTGAAATCATGAGACTCAGTCACATCATCATTGTTCAGAACAAGGTCGATCTGGTCAAGCAGACCCAGGCCAAGGAACAGCATGAGCAAATAAAAAAGTTTGTCCAAGGCACCATAGCTGAGGAGGCGCCCATTCTGCCCATATCGGCCCAGTTGAAATACAACATCGAGGCCGTGTGCGAATACCTGGTCAAAAAGGTTCCCATTCCGCTCAGAGACTTTACCAGCAAGCCAAAGTTGATTATCATCCGGTCTTTTGATGTGAACAAGCCGGGCTGTGAGGTGGACGACTTGAAGGGTGGTGTGGCCGGCGGCAGTATAATCCGCGGCGTGTTGTCAGTCGGCCAAGAGATTGAGGTCCGACCTGGTGTGGTCACAAAGGATGCACAGGGAAAATTTAGCTGCAGGCCCATTAAATCAAAGATTTTGAGCTTGTACGCAGAGCAAAATGATCTGCAGTATGCGGTGCCAGGCGGCTTGATTGGTGTGGGCACTAAAATAGACCCTGAGCTGTGCAGGGCTGACCGAATGGTTGGTCATGCACTTGGCACTGTTGACTCGCTGCCGCAAATTTTTTCCGACATTGAGATAAGCTCGTTTTTGCTCAGACGTTTGCTGGGTGTGAGAACTGAGGGCGACAAGAAGGCTGCCAAGGTGCAGAAATTGGAAAAGGGAGAAATTTTGATGCTGAACATTGGTTCGTTGAGCACTGGTGCCAGAGTCACAGCTGTCAAAAAAGATTTGGCCAAACTTCAACTTAACAGTCCGGTGTGCACCGAGGTCGGCGAGAAAGTGGCCTTGAGCAGAAAAATAGACAAGCATTGGAGGTAAATAGGCAAAAGGGAAAAAATGGTTTTAAAATTTTATTTTTATTTTTTTTCTAAGGCTTATCGGTTGGGGTCAAATCCGCAAAGGTGTTGCTGTTGAGCCGACTTTTGATCTTTGAGTGAATTGTTTTTTCAATTGAAATAAAGAATTTTATTTTTTAAATTTTATTTTTATTTTTGAGTGTTTGACAGTGGCAAAATTTGTGAGTAAGAAATTGCTTCCTCTCGGAAGGATTTTTTTTTGTCAGTAATTAAATTATTTGTCGGTTCATTTTGTAAGCAAAAGCGATGGAAATTTTTTTCTCGATTAAATAGTCGATGGAGTGAACTATCTCAACGAATTTTAATAAAAAGTAGAAAAAAATTTTTCACTATTTTAAAAATTAAAAAAAAATTAGGGATTATTATTAAAAGATAAAAGATGATTCAAGTAATATATAGTAAATTATTAAAAGCAAAATTCATGAATTTACCAAAATAATAGTGGCTAATTTTTGTTAAATTTTGGTTTTAAATTGAAATTAGCAAATTTTAATTCCTCTTCCTTTCCTAGGAAGATGAATGCAGACAATCTGAGAAAAGAAAAAAGAAAGGGAAAAGAAGGGAGAAGAAAGGGGACAATCTGAGTGCTTCTTGGGAAGATTTTCCACTGAAAAAATTGTTATAAATTAATTATTAATGACTTATGGGTATGTTTGCGAGATAAATTAAAATAATTTTTTAGAAAAAAAATTAAAAATTTTAAAATATTTATATTTATAATTTCTCTTAAATAAAATTATTTGCATTGTTGAAATTAAATAACAATAAAAACAAGACTTATAATATTTTAATATAACTAATTTTGTAAATTCCCAACAAATTTAATAAAAAAAAAAACAGATTCATTCAACCAATAATAAATTTATTAAATCAAACAAAACATAATTAAAAAAAAAATATGTGTTTTCAGAAAAATTAAAGATAAACCGAAATTTTTTTGGTTAACATTTACCAAAAAAATTAATTAATTAATAAAAAAAGTAATTTATATATAATATATTTTTTTTTGTGCAACCGTTCGGACAATAATAACCTTTTTTCTTTTTCATTAAAGCGTTGCATTTTACACATAATTTATTAGCAGTTTAAGTATTTTCTAAGCATTTCGCTTTCTTTGAAGGGATTTCTAACTCATTATCACTTGATTCATCGTATGATTCTAGTATTACATTTTCAGTCAATTGGACACAATCAGCCGGTTGATACTGTAAACAAGGTCTATTTCAATGATAAGAACTGAATTAACAGAAGAAATCATCTCATCGAAACTTTTCCACGGTTTGATTTCTAGAATATTTAAGTAATGTTTGGCATCATCGCGTGAAAAACTTGAATTTTGGCCACTTTTAACTAAATAAACATCTTGCCAATTGTCCTTTATGTGTTGTAATGGTTTTGATTTTTTATTCCAATCGTACGCATGTAAGAAGTCGCTATTTTCGATGATGATGATAAAATTAATTCTCAGTCAATAAAAATATTATTCTTTTATCTTTTTTATTGAAAAATCAAACAATTAATCTTTATTTAGTAAAAGTGTGAAGTCAATATAAAAAATGTTTTGTTTTATTCAATTAAGTTTATTTTTAGCTTTATTTGTTTAAAATAATATTAAATTTGTTGGGTAAAATATTGAGAGCCATTATTAATGAATTGTTTTGTTTAATTTTTGTATAATTTAGATATTTACAAATTTTTATAAAAATAAAAATAAATTTTTGTTGGTAAATGATTAAAGGAATTAAGGAATTAATGAGTAACTGAAGAAGACATAACAAAAATGTACCAAAACAGTTTTCCATTTAGGAACTAAACACCCTCAATTAAGTGGCATTAAAAAAATAAATTAAATGATTTTTAAATAAAAAATTTAAAATTGAAAGTTAATTTAATTAAAATTTATGACGTAACTAATTTATATGTTTAAAAATTGAAAGTCTTGACTTGAAATGATTTCTTTTATTATTAAAGTCAATGTCATGAGGTGACATAAAATTGGCTATGACGTGAAAAATCAAGTCATTTTGGCGTTGTGAATTTCAAATACAAATTGAACAAAAATTCGTCATTTTTTATAATATGATAAATTAAAATTAAAGTTAATAAAAAATACAAATTTAAAGTGCAACATACTTTGTTACACCTTTTATTACCTAAAATAAATTGTTTATTTCCTTTTTTATTAGTAAATTAAATCAATAATCAATTTAAATCTTGTTGATTTTTTAGATAAAAAAGGTGCAACTAAATATTTTGCACTATGTTGCAGTATTTTTTAAATATTAACGGGTGTCCAATAATGTTTGTCCGAAACTTAAATTAGAAAAAAATATATGATAGGATAAAGATAAAATAATGAAAATTTACAGTCTTATAATAATACATAATTTACTTTTCCCTTATGTCCTTATGTCTAATTCACCTGATTTGAACCCGTGCGATTATTTTTTTTGGAACGCTTGTGTCACAAATATGAGACCGAACAAGTTTTCAAATAGAGCGGAATTTATTGAAGAAATTAAACGAGGAGTAGAGCGAGTACCTGTTGAACACGTAAGAAATGCTGTTAATTGTTTTACAAAAAGAGTAAGAGATGTTGAAGAAGCAAAAGGTCCTGACCGAAGTCTTCCGGTTGAAATTTTTGGAGCTATTTTTCCATTGTATTGGATATCCTTTATCCAAGGAGAAACTGTTCTTTGTGACACATTCCCACAAAGCATTTAAAAAATATCATTGTTGGCTTTACCATTTTTATGGTGTTGGATTACAAGTTCACGTAGGGCTTGATGCTTGGGACGTCCCATAGTGAGTATTTTAAATTTTAGATTTAATATTTAATCAAATAATTTTGAAAAAAATTATTAAATTGACAAAATAATGCAAAACAGTTTTAAAAAAGATATTTTTAAAGCAAAACAAAACTAAAATAAAAATAAATTTTAAATTTATTTTTTTTTTCATTAAATCGTTGTACCACTAGTAAGTATTATTTATTATATTGTAGCTTAGGCGTTCTGCTTTTGAACGATATACTTTTTATAGTAGTATTTTTATATTAAAATTTTTTGAAATATTCATCTTTTAAAGGGACCATATCCTAAATTTTAAAAAACTCGTAAAAAGTCCTTAAAATCCAACGTTAATTTATTTTAGACATCCATTTAATAGCTTTTATTCTAAATAATACATGTGTAAAATTTAAGGTCAATATCTAATTTTAATCAAAAGATATTTTAAAAAACAATCATTTTACTAAATATTCGTTTTTATACTAAATCCTTAAAATTTTGATGTTTTTTCATCATAACTTCTGAAAAAATCATCCGATTAAAATAAACCATAGCTCATTTGGACATAAGAGAAAAGTAAAAATCAAGAAACCATTAACATTTTCGAATAATAGATAGAATTAAATTTAAGACTGTAAATTTTCATTATTTTATCTTTATCCTATCATATATATTTTTCTAATTTAAGTTTCGGACAAGTATTATTGGGCACCCGTTAAATAAAAAGAAAATAAGCAATCATAACCTATCTATGTTTATTGGATGTTTTCTAAAAATGGATCATTTTTTTGTCACAACTACAAAATAATTGAAATAATAAAAACTTACTTCCGTTGGCTATTTTTTTATTCACATATAACGGGTGATGCATAAGTAAATGGACACAAATTAAAAGCGAATATCTCAAAAAATAAAATGATATTAAGAATAGATATTAAGTTAAATAGATATTAAGTTCTGGTTTTTTTTCTGATGTAAAGAATTTATTTTTCAATAGAATTATGATTTTTAAATAATGGAAAAACCCCATCGTGACCGATTTTTCTGAGCTTTGCTTTTGACCCCCGTCATAAGGGATGTCACAAAATTTTAGTCAAATTCCTTCAAATTTAATTTAATCCGGTTAATCAGCTGTTGCTCTATTGAGGCTTGTCAACCTCCCTCGTATACTTTTTCACTCAAACAACCCCAAAAATTTTCGATTAGGCGCGCTTGAGGGACATTTGGCGGGTTGATATCTTTGGTCACATAATTTACATTTTCGTTCATCCATGTTGTGCTTACCATAGAATAGTGAGCAGACGCTAAGTCAGGCCAATAAACGTAGCCAAGGTCTTCATGATACTCATGTATAAATGGGAGCAGTCGTTTATTCAAGCATTCGTCGATATAGAAGCTCGAATTGATGGCAACCGACTTTGATAATCGAAAAAGAGGCTTAGACATACCTCGATCAGATATGTCTATCCAAACAAGCACCTTCTTTGGAAACTTCTCTTTTTCAGCAAACCGAAAACTGTCCGGACTAGTAGACTTGTCATTTGTGTAATATCCAACATTTCCCGGCATGTTGTCACCCGCCAAAGTAAAGTACTTTTCGTCGTCCAAAATAAGCGAACATGGTGAACGATATAGCATTTTTGAAAGTTTTTTTTTCAATTTCTTGGCTTTCTCATGCTGTACGGCGCTATATTTTGGTGTTTTTTCACGTTTACAATATGAAATATCCATTTTTGTTAGCTGCTGGCCAACTGTTGTCTGGTGGACATTAAATTTTCTTGTCTTTGATCGGATCTCCAATTTGAATACGGTTGATCGTATTATATATAGTGCTTCGAGCGATTCCTTGCTTAGTAAAGTGCGCCACAATGTCGGATTTTGCCATTTGTGAAATCATATTTTTGACTGTTTTTCGAAAAGCCTCTCGTTCAGACACAGAAAGTCCCATTTTAAAATTTTTTTTTTGCAATATTATAGCTAATTTTTAGTAGTTTATAATAAATATATATATGATCCCCTGATCATTTGCATAATCGGGCAAGTTAACTTAACTTTTGTCCATTTACTTATGCATCACCCGTTATTATATTAAAAAAGAATATATTTTTTAGATAGTCTTATTTTAGTTCAAAAATGAATTTTGAAATTTTTAAAAAAAGTTGTTTAGACAGCAATAACTAGGATCTAGTTAGATAATTATGGGTGCAAAATAATATTTTCACGATAATTAGTTGATAAATTTATGGAAAAAAATACAAAATTTCCTTTTTTTTTGATAATAATTTTTAAAAAAAATATTAAGTTCGAGTTGGACCTTTTTACAACTCTGTTTTAAACCAAAATGAAAATTTAAATGAAAGATCGCAAAAGATAACAAAAAAATTCCAATAAGCAGGAAATTACCGAGTTAAGAGTTCGAGTTTAGACATTGGAAAGCAGCCAAATCGAAGCAGCATCCGCAAGTTACCTCAATTGGTCTAAAATTGTGTCCGGAAAGACACACAGATACGAGAACGCAGGTGTTTTGATCAAAAAAATTGCAAATTAAATGAAAAAGAAGGAGGAAAGAGCCAATAATGTTATTTTAGCAATACCGGAAGCTAGTCTCGTTGACCCGGATTATTTTTTTAAATCCTTTTGAATTTTAAAAATTAATTTTTTTAAAATTCAAAAGTATTTTCTGAAATTGGGAAATGTGAAATTTTAGTACAAAAATTACAGCACAAAAAGTAAAAACGTTATAATTTTTTTTCTAATTGTGAAAAAATGGTTTTGTAAAGAGTACAATTTTGTAAAAATGTGTACAAACGAATTCTAAGCTCTGCGAAAGCTCTATAACTAATAATTGCAAATAGTTTACTCAAATATTAGATCAATTAATGTGTCATTGATTTTAATTCATATTTGGATTCTTTTGAAACCAATAATTTGGACAAAAATTTTTTTTTTGATCATTTTAAATTTTTATTTTTATTAAATATATTAAAATTAAATAGTTTTATAAATATGATTAATATTTGCTTGATTTATTAATAAAATTTTAATGCAATATTGTAAGAAAGGAAGTACTGTACAATTTGTAGTGTAATTCCTTAATAATGCGTATTATTATTTTGATTTTGTATTTTTTTTTATATTTTCACATGCACACAAAAATTTTCTGATCAAAAACTTTTTTATGACAGGATCATTTTTGATAAAGACGAAATTTTAAGAAAAATTTTAATAAAATGAATGAAATATAATTCAGAAGATACAAACGAATAGGATTATTTTTAAAATTTAAATCATATTTTTGATGATAAATTTCAAAAGTTTTGATTTTTTTTAGTAATTTTATTTTATTTTTTTTTTAAATCTCTAGTAGTAATATTTATAAAATTAAAAAATTTTAAATAACAAATGAATAGATTCTTTTTTAATTGATTTTAAAAAAATTTAAAACAATTTAGTCTAAAAATTTTATTTACGAATATCGTCGAGGATAAAATTCTTCAAAAATTGATAAAATTTTTTACAGTTGATTAATAAATTAAAAAATTACGTAATCCGCTCATTTGTTGTTGCTGCTGCCACTGAGGAGGACAACCCATTGGTCCACACATTGAAATCGGCATGCCGAATGAATGAGTGTAAGGATTAGGCACCATGCTAATTTGCATTGGAGCTGAATACATTGGCATATTCGTACTCATCGTTTGATCTAAAACGATTTATTTACTTGATTATCTTGTTAAATATTTTTACTCAATCACTTGGTCTACATTGACCATTTGCACATTGATATTGACCATAGTTAGACTGCATTTCAAACGCAATATTTAAAAATTTTAATTTCTAGATAATTTTTTTAAAGCTTTATTTATATACATGATTTAGAAAGGTATTTAGTTTAAAGGCATATTTTTCGGTTTAAATCTTAGATTTTATTTTGTTTATGTTGATGCTTAAAATTGGTCTCTAAAGAAAGAATTCAAGAGGTCAAGAATTTGGAACGTTGATAAAAATAAAATTTTTTATTTACATTTTTCAGTAAAATCTAAATTTAATAATTAAAATATTTTTTTCAAATTTTTTATAAAAATATTTTTCTTTGGCTAATTAAGAAATCAGACATGCTTTTGTAGAATTATTTGCAGCTCTAGCATGTAGACCAGCGTTTTGCAGCTTAAGCTCTAAATTTCCAAGCCTGCCAGTGCCTATAATTTTTCTAAGCTCATTTCCAAATTTTTTCAAATCCTCATTATCAGTTTCCAATTCTTCTTCCATTTGATTTCTAATTTCTTGTTGGCTTGAAATCGATTCTTCTCTACATTTTTCTAGTTTTTCATTTTTAGCCAAATAATTTTGCAACCAGTCGACCTTTTCCATTCGATGATTTTTTAACTCGATGGGAAACTCTACTCGTTTATCTTGTAATTTAATTCCTAATAAATAAAAAATTTATTAATTAAAGATTTTAATGATATTTTAAAATTGTTAAAAATAAATAAGTTCTACAAAAAGTACAAATCTGTATAAACGAATTCTAAGCGCTGTTAAAGCTCTTCAATTTTAATTTTTGTGCTAAAATTTCACATTTACAAAATTAAAAAAATAAAAGAAGAAATTTAACATAAAATAAAATATCAATGCAAAATTAAAACAGATCTTATTTTATTTAAAAACTACAGCCAATTCCGGTACTAAAATTATTTTAAGTTAATACGCAATTCAGATTTCAGCTAATGGAAGAATGTCTTTAAAAAAAGACATTTCGATTTCTGGAAGGGCCTTCTGATTTTCCGACGTTCTATAATTCATTTTATTCATTTATCCGATTAACGCCAATTCAGGCGATTTTTAAAATAAAATAAAAATTTAAATCATAAAAAGATAAATATTAAGAAAAAGAATAAGTCAATAAAAATTTAGATTTACGATTTTTGATAGAAAAAAAAAGTTAATTGTTGCATAATATTCAATAAAAAAGATTAAATGATTTCTGAAAATAGAAAAAAATTGTATCCAGATATCTTTTTATTACCAGTCGTGTCATTTTCGACACGACACGGTTTTTGACTAATTGATGATTAAATAAAGCCTATCCTTTTAATGATTTTTCCCTTTACCTTTAAAATAAATAAAATTAATAAAAAAAATTTAAAAATTAAAAATATCGATTAAATAACTCGTCAAACAGCTTGAAAGATTTAGAAATTGTGATGATTAAGAAGTGTTTTTCTATAAAATTCATTCCTTTTGATCATTTCAAAACATGTTTTAATTGAGTCACTGATACAATTCTTTGAAATTTTATTTTAATTAATTTTTAAATTCTTTTATGTATGCTCGATTTAAATAATTTCTGAGATTGGAGAGATACTTTTTTTTGTGCAGCATGAAGAATCTATTCCAAAATTTCTACATTTACCTCATAAATATTTGTTTGGAACCTTGATTTTGAATTTGTTATTCTGAGTAAGTCAGGGTTTAGGGTTTAAGTCCCCAATTAGCTTTTTGAAATCAAAATTTTTTGAAAAATCAATTACTCAATAATTGTGGTAGTTTTAATTCATTCAGTATCACTTTTATCGGCAGGGGTACCACAGAGGTCTGTTATTATTCCACTCTTGCTCAGTATTTTCATTAATGATTTTCCCAGAAAAAAAACACAACTTTCTTTTTGCAGATGACTTAGCTAATTTTTAATTTATTTTATTTTTAAATTACTTTTTTTTAATCTGAAGGAGTTTTAGCGCGTCTCAGATAAATAAACAAATAAATGGATATATCAATCTATTGTTGATTTCAATTTATTTTAATTTTTTGCCATATTTTATTTTAATTAATTTTACTTTAAATTTTGATTTTATTTTTTGATTTTTTTTAAATCTGAAAGAGCTATGGTCCGACACAGGTCGTCAAATAAATAAATATTATTATTTTATTTGTTTTTGTGTTCGAGCATAATCTCCTTCAGATAAAAAAAAAATAAAATAAAAAAATTAAAACAGCTTCAAAATATTTTAAAATATGAAATTAGTTTTGTTCATTTATTAAATGAGAAATATTTATGAGAAACAAAAATAATAATTAAAGAATTGTTTAGTTAGGCAATAAAAGGGGCTGGGAAAATAAATTAATAAAATAATATGAGAATCAGAATAAAAAACATGAAAATGATCTTAAGAGTCAGAAAATTTTTGTATAATTAGGTAGCGGATACATAGAGGAGTAGGATTCGCAGCAAATCTAGAATCGAAGGCTCTTTGGTACTCCGAAACAAGCCTATTCGTCAATGGAACTGAATAATCTAGAGCATTACGAAGGTAATTCTCTAAGAGATTGATTAATCTGTGGTCAATTTTACTGATATTAAGTTTATTTTCTGCTTCATAGAATAATGATTCAGAGAAGGTACAGAGAGGAAGTTTTAGAATGTATTTTACAGTAGTATTTTGAATAACTTGAAGCTTTTGTAAACCTGATTCAGAGAATGAGTTAAGACATGGAAAATTATAATCTATATATATAATTATATATATAAAATTATATATATAAATTGAGTCAATAAGTGAATTGTAAAGACTAGTTAGTGTATTATGATTGAGCTTCCAATTTTTTGAAGACAAAATTTTTATTAAATTGAGTCTATTCATGCATTTGGTCTTTACTTTTTTATTTGTTTATCAAAGCAAAGACTTTCATCAAAGTACAGACCCAGAAATTTTTTGGTTTTAGAATAAGGAATAGTTTTTTTTCAATAATTGAAGCCTAAAGATATTATTAAATCTCTTAGTTTTTGCAAAAATTGTGAAGCTTCATTTATTTGGGCAAATTTTCATCTTCCATTTGCAAATCCATGGCTCTATTTCTTTTAAGTAATTATTTATTTCTCTTTCAATTCTTCCTGTCTTTTTAAATATAAAGAAAGTAATCAAGTCATCAGCAAAAAGGAGTGAGTATTTTTGGTTCGAAAGATCAACTTTGGGAACATCATTAATATGCTAAAGAGTAAAGGGCTTATTACTGAACCTTGTGGAATGCCTGCTCTAATTGGAAAAAAATTTTTACTTTGAAAGATCGGTGAGACAAGAATGAGCGAATTCCGAGAATAAGATAGTCAGGTATTTGAGCTTTAATTAGTTTATAGAAGAGACCTTCATGCCAAACTTCAAAAAGATAAGATTGTCTGCAGTCTTCCTTAGTCGCCTAAAGCCAGATTGTTCACTTGCTAATATTTTATTATTTTCAACATATGAATAAAGTCTGTTGTTAACTATTCTTTCCAGTAATTTTCCAAGACAACTAGTAACACTTATTGAACGATAGTTATTAGGGTCAGAAAAAAATTTTTTTTTTTCAAAAGCATTGAAATTTTGGCGATCTTCCAGGCTTCAGGAAAAATCATTTTTTTAAGCAAAGATTAAAAACTTGAGGACTCTAATGAGGAATGAATTCGGAAGATTTTTAAGCATTTTATTATGGATTCCGTCAAACTTCATAGCCGATTGATCTTTGGGTTAATTGATAGGTTCTTTTAGCTCGGATAGTACAATTTCAACAAATTTAATATTCTGTTATATAAATAATAATTATTTTTTTTTCAAATATGATCTTTTTATCTAAATGACTATTAATTGAAATAAAAAAAAAATTACTTGGATCATCAATTTTGTTGGTATCAAGACTTTTTATGCTGGATTTTTTGCGAATTTTCCTCTTGATTTCAACAGAGTCTACCTCATCATCAGTGCTGGTTTCGTCATTAGTCGAGTCCATTTCATCAGAACAATCTGAATCGATCAAAGTCTCAATGGTTTCTGTAGCATTTTTGTATTTTTTCGAATTTGCTTCCTTTTGACTCAGCCTTAGTGATTTAAGTTCTTCCATTTGTGACTGAACATTTTGATCCACAATTAGCAAAGAAATTAAGCGTCTGTCGTACATGACCAAGCTAACAAATGGAGAATACTTGCTGAACTTTATTGAATTATCTTCTCCGTAAAGCTTCAGTTTGCCAATTACTTGACAGTCCCCAAGTCTGATTAATGACAGAACCTTTTTATCATTACTATAAACCAGATAGTTTAATTTTTGATCCAAGCATAAGCTATTCAAGCCGTCGTCTAGATGAATTTTGCTCAAAATTTTATCCTTTACCAAGTCATAAAGCAGAATTGAATTTTGGTCATCTTTATTTTCCATTTCAAAGGGATCAGGGTTCAAAAGAAAATCTTTTTCTATTTTGTATCCAGTGTAAATGCACAAGTATAAGCTTTGATCTTGTACCAATTGATACTTTTGACCTTGGAAGACACCAATGACCTCAAGTTCAATTGATTTGCCTGTTCGATCACTTGCTGATATAATTTTAAAGTAAATAATCAAGGAATTGAGAATTTTTTCCTCTTTTAGAACAGAAACCGAAACTATTAAGCTTGTGATTGATTCGAACAAAATTTTGTATTTAAAGTTGTTTGCTTTTGAGTACAAGTTGTGGAATTTTTTGACCATTTTTTCATATTTGCCACTTGAAAATCGAATTTTTGTTTGTTTTTTGTCCTGGATGAAAAAGCAAATGAATTTATCTATGATTATTAATAAATCTAGATGTTGGAGATAGCATGTAAAATTTTGCGATGAAATGAAGTCAGACAATTTTTTAGTGGCTATCTGTGTGGATAAATGCTCCGAATCAAGTTTAATTTGGTATTTTTTTAAATTGATCAAATCAAAGACTTCGAAGGACTTGTTGGTTGGGTTTTGTAAAAAAATGAGGTTACTTGGATCAGCTGTGCCCTCACCAAATGATATTTTTTTTATAAATTCAATTTTAAAATTTTGGATGTGAAATATGCCAATTTCAAAATTATCCATTAAGACGACAATTTTGTTTTCATCTATAAATTTTAATTTTCTGACATTTCCACTCAATTCGTGGATATCTATTTTTAAATTTGATTCCAATTTTCCTGTTCTAAGATTCCATAATGAAATTTCACTTAAAAAAAAACTTTAGATATTTATTAGTAATGAAAAAAATTTAATTTTGTTTTTTCTAAGATGATTTATTAAATAAATACATACACATTATTAACTTTTTGGCGATTTGAAGTTTATGATCCAAAAGATCAGATCAAATTAAAATTTAAAATATGAAATAAACTGTTATTTCTTAAAAAAATTAATACAGAGATACATTTTTAGATTTAACATTCTATGCTAGATAAAAAGGTAAGCTCTGCAATATCAAAATGCTCATTGCGGAGTACACATCATCGAAATGATGCTATTTTTTAGGGGATAATTTTTTGCAGACATTTGCATATTTTACCATAGGATTTAGAAAAGTTTTTTAAATCATAAAATGAATTTCTGCATTACTACTTTTAAAAATTACAATTAATTTAATATTTTAAGCTTTTGAGCATCAAAAATTGATCACAAACTTCAAGTTGCCAACTTTTTTACCTATTTTTAACCTATTTTTAAGATTTTATTCAAAATCTTTAATTCTGAACCCGCGGCATTATCAAGGATCGAATATTTTTAGACAATAATAGATTTTTAAAATCATCACTATTTTAAAATATAATCTAATCTATTAACTCTAATTTGATAAAAACACTACTATTCTAATTAAAAAAAATCTACAGTGTTTTACATTAAACCGCAGAACGGGTAAAATTGAATCATTTACGTAATTTTAAATCAAAAATGCAAGATTACATAAAATTACATCAAATGTAGGATGTAATAAAATTTTAGCTTAAAATAATGTAAAATTACGTAAATTACGTTATTTCAAGTCAAGCTTAACAAAAATGCTGATGGTCAGCATAATTTAATTTTTCTAATAAAAATTTGATTTTTATTATTTTTTTTTAGTTTTTTAACAATTTTTTCACAACTTGAAATTTTAAATTTTTTTAAAATTTAAGTAAATTTTGATTTTAATGAATAAAATTATTTTTTATCTTTATTGGATATGTAGCTTGTAATCTACATTGGTAAAGAGGCGTTTCTTACAGTCTAAAAGAAGTTTCTATTGTTAAAGTATTTTTTTTTAGTACGGCAATATTCCTGTCACTTTTTTTAGTGGGCAATGAACATTTTGAATAAATGATTTTTAATTTTTTTTATCTTATAGATTTTGGCGGCTTATTTTTTTTATGATATAGATTTTATGTTTGTTTTTCGAAGATTTTTTTTGAAAGCTTTTTGATTTGTTTTGATTTGTAAAAACTAATAAAACCTTTACAAACATGAAATTATCTTTTAGATAAAATAACAAATAAAGTTTTGGTTTTTTAAATGAAACAAAAAACACCATAACCAGTGAATTTTACTGAAAATTTTATTTCATTACAAAAAATTATCTTTTTTCATAGTTTTTAACATTATTTTGTGTAAAATTATGTAATAAAATTTTTAAAAAAATGTAAAATTTCAAGTTGTGAATAAATTGTTAAAAAACTTAAAAAAATTAAAAATAATCAAATTTTTGTCCGATTTTTGGCATTGTGTATTTTAATACAATCCTTCCAAAAATTAATTTAAATTGAAAAAAATGATTTTTTTAAACTTTGACGATGAACCAATATGAAAAAAAATATGTTTCACTAAATTCACCAATTTAATTAACACAGGAAATATTATTTAATAATTTAATTAATTTTTCAATTCTGAAATTAACATATAATTTGATTAAAACTTATCAATTTATTGACAAATGATTCTTAAAATTTTTTCCTTAAACTGGACTGTAAAATAAAACATTTTTTATCTCACCTTTTAAAATTTAGAGAAAAATCTGTATTAAAATATCCATTTTTTTATTTAAGAATTTATTTGTATTGTAATTTTTAAAATCCACAATCCCACCATTTTTTACTTTTTACACTGTTTTTAGTCAATTTTAATTGGGATGTTCGTTTAATTAAATTTTGATTAATTTCTATTAATAAAGATGAGTTTTGATTAAAATAGAGGAAAGCCTATTAAATTAGAGTGAAGCTTTTTAAAATAGCGGTGTCCAAAAATTTTAATTATTAATTTTTTTTATAATTTTATTCTGAAGGAGCATTAGCTCGCTACAGATAAATAAATAAATAAAACAAAATAATTATTCGCCATATAAAGACAACTTAAACGATCATGTAAAGATCGTAAAAATTTATTTTTCTAAAATTAATTTAAAATCTTTGCTTACTTATTTTTGGATGAACTTATAATTATAGATTCCAAGTGATAAAACTTCAAAATGGTGTCAGATGCCCGATCAAAACTTGGTAAAACACTCACTTTGTTTTTACCAAAAAAAACATTAAAAATATTAAAAACTCCATCGATTGTGCCACATTCAAGTTTAGCTCCTGGAACAAAAAAATTCAACAAAAATTAAAACAAAAAAATGTTCACAATTTTACCATTAATTAAAAGCTTGGTAACTTGTTTGCTTTGCGTGTTGATAGAAAACAAATGCTTGGTTCTGTGTCTGTTCATTAAACAATTTAGCTTAAAGCCTTCAATAATTCCATGGCTGCTGACAAAAAACATGTTCTTATTCAAATAGAGAACTTGGTCATAGTTTCTGTTGAGCTCGAAAAGGCAAAGGCCTTTTCGCTTTCCATAATCGTCTTGCTTGGCATTCGAATGAGCCAAATAGATGGAACTTTTTGTGTACAAAACCAGACACATATCATCAAATAAAGAGTGCTCAATTTCTAAGATGGGCTCTGGGCACAAACTCTGGAAAAGATAGGCCAAAGTGCGGTTTTTCTTGTGTGCATTAAGATTCAGTATCATCAAGTCTCCATTGGTGAAGCTTATGTAAGTGCGGGTTAAATTCAGTCTGACAAAAGATTTCATCACAGCATATGAGGCGCTTTGGATTTTAATTAGACGCTCTACCTTAGGTCCCATTGATTTAATTGTCTTCAAAATGGTGAACTCTATGTGCTTATTTATTCGATTGAATTTAAGTCTTTTTTCAATTTCCGAGTCGGAATCCTCATCAGAACTTAGATTTGAATCTGACTCAGAGTCAAATCTTATGGTCACATTGTCACTTAAAAAATAATAAAAATATTCTTCTTCATCAGAATCTGCATCTTGGTCCATTGGAACTTGGAAGCTGATTAAAATGAGCTTTATGTCTCCGTTCCGAAAAAGACATGCTAAATCAATTTCTGTGCAGTTTTCATTTTGATACATGGGACTGGAACAAGCTATTGATTCAATAAAATTGGAGTCGTTATAGTCTGCGACCAAGATTTCGCTGAATTTGCGCGATCCGATCAAATAGTTGCTGAATAGCTTGATGATTTTGGTCGATTTTTCCACTATCAAGAGCTGGCTCAAATTCAGAGAAAAAGCATCCAAAATTTCTAACTCTGATTCGTACAGAAATACAATTCTTGAATTCAAATCAATGATAAAGCATAAATCACTGCGTATTATCAAAAATTGGATCGAAAGGGTTTCCGGATTGACTTTATTCTCTTCAAAATAGTCTGTGAGTATTGATTTGGAAAAAAGCAGCTTTACCTAAATAAAAAGATACACTTAATTTTTGATTTTTATATAGGCTTATATATTTTTCACATTAGAGGAATAATTTTTTTGCCGAAATTAATAAACTCATTAGCCAAGTCTTGATATAATAATAATAATAATAATAATAATAATGATGATAAATAGCTGCTACAAAAAACTTGCAGAGAAGTCTTAAACTTACTATGGTAGCTATTACACCATATATGCAACTTAACATTAGGCTTCTATGAAAGATAAATAAAAAAGAACAACAAAAATACAAATAACTCAAATTTAGACAAAATAAATTAAATTAAATACTTGTCCAAAACAAGCATTGTGAATTTTGGAACAAATAACAAAAACAAAAAACTTAAAATGAAACAACTTTTTACTACGGTTCTAAATATTGTTCTGAAAAATGTATCAACTGATACAAACTTTTAAACTGCCAAATCACATATCTCTTTTTACTTTTTTTTTCACTTTTTTCTCTCTTTTTTTTTTTTTTATTTTTTCTTTTATTAAATGATCTTTTTATTAGCTAAAATCGCTAATTATTTAATCAATATCTGTCAATATTTTTATTTTTTTTATATATTTTACTCAAATTTGTAATTTTTTTTTTTATTTTTTTTTCCAATCGCTAGGCTGAAAAGCAGGATTTAGTTCCATTCTGTGTGGCCTGAGTTTTACCTAAAATTATCTATTAAATAATAATAAATGATACAAACTTTGTACCATCCAAATTTAATCCCTACAAAAACTCAGCAAGTCTGCAAAACACTAAATGTACTAGAAAATCATTAAAATTAAATTGCAGAGATATTGCAGAGACTGTGATGTCACATGACATCACACTTTCAAGATGTGAAAACAAAACTTTTATTATGTCTTTTGTTAAAATTTTATATTGTACTAAACAAAGACTGTTTACTAATCATAAGCTTATAAAAGCACATCAAACATACACACTCTCAACTTCTCTCTCTTTGGCTTATTAAAGCAATGCTTTTAGCTAAGCTTTAAACACGCCCGACTCTGCAACTTTCTAAGCCAATGTTTTTTTACATATTTAAGGAGGTCTTTTTTTACAATTCTCTTTTTATTTTTAAAATAAACTAATTAATCAAATAATCTCTTTAAACTAATCTCTCCAGAACACCACAGAGACCAAATTTAGGTGGTACAAAGTTTGTATCAGTTGGTACATTTTCCAGAACAATCATAGAACCATAGTAAAAAAGTTGGTTCATTTTTAGATTTTTGTTTTTGTTCTTTGTTCCAAAATCCACAATGCCTCCAAAACATTCATATATAATGGATCAATCCATATGGAAATTTCAATGAAATAAATTGTAGCATTCAATCCAATTTACGACTTTCAAACGACCAAAATAAGTACCCGACACATAAAACCCACCCGCTCTAACCAAACCATATGTCTTGTCTTATAATTTAGTCTTGAATAACTGTAAGTGGAACACCCGTTCAAGATACTATAAAAACCACCAACTTTTTGTTATAAATTTGGATAAAACAAATACCATCAAACGGCTAGTTTTTATTTAGTTTCCCACATTTAAGTAAAAGTCTTGCGAGGCTTTTTACAGTAAAAAAAGTGTCTAAATGATAATCAAATATAGATTTAATTTTTATGGAAAAAAAAATATTATTAAAAATAATCAAACTGATTCTGTAATGTATCATAGCACTCTTTCTGTAAAGAAGACAAAAATGGCTAATAACATGTGAAAAGCATTTCGGTAGTCAGACCTTCCCGACAAGTCATATCCGACTATTTTAACTAAATAAACTAACATTAATTTTTTTTTTAAATAATAAAAGAGTTAAATAAATGGGATCTGGGTATATACTAGATTAGAGAATTTTTAGTAAAATACTTAATTGAGTATGAGTTGAATAGATTTTTGCAAGATAAATCGGCATCTTGAAGTTGATGATCAATTCAAAATATCATTTCAATTCAAAAAGTTTATCTTTAGATATTAAAATAAATCTTTGATTTAATTTAAATAATTTCAATGTAAAATGATTTACATGTTATGTAAATTTAAAAAATAAAAATAAATTTGAAAAAACATTTTCTCAATCATTTTTTTTTAAGTCAAAAATAAGATTTTAAATTTTTTTTTTGTTTTTTATGTCATAACTTTGACTTATATTTTTGTGACTTAGACTTAAAACTGTTACTTAATGACAAGTCTGATTTGAACAAGAGATATTTGGGCTTTGGGGGCCCTGGTCAAAAAGTACAGTAGTACTGCTAAGTGCGAACCTTGCCTCAAAATTTTAATTATTTAATTAAATTTACCTTTTTTTTGCTGAAAAATTGGCTTTTATTCTTAGAATTTAAAAAAAAAATTTGAAGCCAAGTCATAACTTTGACTTAAATTTTTGTGACTTAGACTTAAAACTGTGACTTAAAAACAAGTCTGATTAGCAGACGGTTACGAGCAGAAGAAAAGAAGAGACAGGAGACTGAATGCGAACTAGAGGAGGCGAGTAATAACATACATCAGCTAGAAGACACCGTCAAAGATCTTCAAGAAATTATTGAAATTTATGAGCCATCGGCTAGATCTGGATTTTAATTGCATTTGTTTTTTGTTTCTTTTATCCTTTTGGTTTTAGGTGTGACTTACATTGTGGGAGGTGGTACGTTGGAATATGTTGTAATTCTCTCAATAACTCCTTTACCCACTCTAGCCACCTTTATTTTCTTTACTTTCACAGTGGAGTACTTATTTAGATATTTTTATTAACAAATTAGTTTCATAAAGTACTCTTTCAACAAAACCTAGACATACCAAATCCACTGAAATTTATAAGTTAGTGAACCTTGAGCCAATCGTGATAAGTTCGTGTCATTTGACAAATAAATACATCTGTAAAGCTGCTAAATCAAACAGCTTAATTCGAGAAGAAATAAAGACTTACAACCTAGCTCAAAACATTGATGAAGGTAATCTATGCAAAACCAAAGCTAGACCAACAATTTTCGGTATTATTAAAAACAGTAAAGAAATGTCAAGTAGCAGATACTTCAAACCTGATCCAGATAACAGTCTCTTTGTAGATTTGGAGAGATATAACAATGAAAAATTCGGAACAAATACAAATGAAGTCGTAATTAAGCATTGATGGGTTAAAAGGGATCATTATCCCCAAGTCCATGTGACCACTGTCACTAAATTTTATCAAGTCAAGTCAAGTTAACAAATTAGTTTCGAAAAAAATTATCTTAGCTCTTACTTAAATTATTAGCCTTTTTTTAAAAATTTATGGAAACAGAATAGTGAGGTAAAAAGAAATCAAGTTTCTTGGCATTAAATTTGATTCTAAGTTAAACTTTAATAAACTGGTAGACGAAATTAAAGAACGCTGCAATAAAAGGTTAAATATTATTAAGATATTGTCAAATAAAAAATGGGGTCTTACTCAAAACACACTAGGAAATTTATATAAAACTTTAGTCGGATCAATTTTAGACTTTTCTTTTCCTTGCTTGAATTCATTTTCAGAAAATAATATCAAAAAACTACAATCAATTCAGAATACAGCAGTCAGATCTATCCTTAAGTTAAAATATGATTCTCCCTCCAACATGTTGCATCATGAGGCTTTTAATAAACTTAAATTACTAGCAGTCTCAAATCGGCTTTTTGAGTTGAGTGAAAGATATGTTGGGACAGGACTGAGTCATTCTATTCCATTGGTCGTCCAGAGGTAGGGAATCGCAAATTTGACTCAAGTCTTACATGACTCAGAGCCAGACTCGAGTCATTTTCTAGTGACTTGAGTCGAGTCTTTTTTTTTTCAAAAAATTGACTCTGACTCAAGTCCGAGTCAAACTGAATTTGAGTGACTCAGACTCGAGTCGAGTCATTTATAAAAAAAATGACTCTAAATTTAAGATTTTCAAATTGGGTTTTTAGTTTATGATGATGAAAACAGTTTTACTGAACAAAATTTTGAATATAATGAATTTAATTTAATTTATTTTTTAACGATTTAATGTTAAAAAATTTTTTTGAATTTCAGCGGCAGTGTCGGCTTATTAATAGAGAGAAAGGTAATTCTTATATTGAGCCGCTAGTTTGGTGGAAAGAAAATGAAAAACTTTTCCCAACACTTGCTAGGCTTGCTAAAAAAATTTTAGGGATTCCGGCATCGAGTGGTTCAATTGTCAACACAGACGTCAAATGACAAATGTATTAGCCGAAAGTTTATTTTTTTTGAAAGAAAATGATGATTCATTTAAAAAATTGTATAATTTAAATTAGTTTTTTTTTTAACTTCTAATTGAAAAAAAAAACTCAATAATTAATAAAAAATCTATTTTGTTTTTGACTTTAAGACTTGAAATGACTTAGACTTTGACTCTTAAGTCATGACTCAGACTCGGACTAGTAAGTCACCGCAAAAAAATGGACTGACTCAGACTCGAGTCGAGTCACTAAAAATCAAAAGATTCTAACTCCGACTCAGTCATCACGAATTTGCTGAGTCCCTATCTCTGTGGTCGTCAGACTAGTGGATGAATACAAACAAGGCTTGGAATCAAGATACCCTACTCCATTGTGTAATTGCTACCTTACTATTTCCTCTTTTTTTCATGAAGCTTCAACTATGTAAACTTCTGTCACATGTAACAACCTATTTCAATATATGTCTTTTAAACTTTCTTTACATTTTTTTTTAGCTGATTTACTTTATTTTTATTTTATCTTATTTTATTAACTCTATTTTATTTTTATTTTTTTATTTTTTTTTTTTTATTTATTCTGAAGGAGCTCTAGCTCGGTACAGAAAACAAATAAATAAATAAATAAATAATGTCCCGAGCGAAACCTTGAAGCCTGAAAAATAATTGAAAATCTACTACTACTGAAAATTGCTGTTTAACTAAATAAGAAAACTCTATGAAATTCATATCTAAGTAGAATAGTCGATTCTGTCTCAAATATTTACTTTTAATTAGTAACTCCTTAGATATAGTAAAGATATATATTACTTTTTGATTTAATTCCGATATTTAAATTTAATTTTTATATTAATTTTTCTTCTGGGACTAAAATGTTCTAAATGTTTTATGAATTAAAAACAAGGTTGATTTCAATAAATTAAAAAAATTTTAGTAAATAAATAAAAGAAAGAACTAGAAAATACAATTGCTGAGATTTTACATTGGTTTAAAAAAATGAAAAGAAAAGATTAACAATACCTTTATTTCATTATTTCTTTGATTGATGTCCGGGATATTGATGTCGAATAAAAAAGTATACAAATCATTTGACTTGGCCAAAATTAAAGATATTTTTTTGTTTGATACCACCAAGTGGAGATTGCTTAGAATGAAAATTTCAATTATTTTTTCAGCATGCTTGGCAATTGAAGATACTAGGTAGCTGCCTGGCGTCTGATTTTGCAAATAGGGCGACATAAGTGAACAATGATAAGTTGCCTGGTCACATTGGTCAATAAAACTGGATATGTAGTCAAACGAACCGTACACATTCAAACATCTTGATGTGAGCTCATAGCCAAGCGTGTTCGGGCTGTCATTTATTGACCATCCGCACAGTCTTAAACATTTGGACAAATACTTAAGCTGAACAATCAAAGACTTTGATTTTCCATCTTTGCCATAGGCAAATTCGTTGTCGATCACTTTTTGCAAATCGTCCATTATTTCATTTATTGACTCGCACACAAACTTGGCATGCATGAATTCATAGTTGAAAAAAACAAGTTGGCAGGCTTTTTCCAAAGACATGGAACTGTGCAAATTAGTCAAACAATTGGGCAGTTCAGTGAGCTTGCGTTTGTTGTACTTAAGGCTTCCATCTTCGGCCACATACTTTATTGGCTGAGAACTAATAAGTCTATCGGCTTGGTCTTGCTTGCTTGATTTGTTGAGCTTTTTCATCAAATACTGATTCATTTCGAATGGCTTTTGTTTATTTTTCCATGTTTCATTGTAAAAATCGAATATGTTCAAAAACATTGCTTCAAACTCGTTTTTTTCCAGCTTTTGTACATACTTGTCCAAGGCTACTTCTATGAATCTGCGATGATACCAGTAGATCACTTTGGTGTCGTTGGCTTCTTTTTCCACAATGTACTCATGCAAATCGTTTTTTATGCGAAGCCATAATATTTGAGGAATTCGTCTCACTGGAGGCATGTGAAATTGAAACACTGAGTATAAAACATCGTCGTCTAAACTTAGAATGTCATCCAATTCACAATCACTAATACCTTCAAATTAAATGATCTTTAAATTTTGAAACTCCTATGTTAAATGATCACTTGGTCACCAAATAAGCGACCAATATAAATTTTCTCAGATGGAACCAGCAGTGGTCACTGCCAAGAAAGTTCCTTAAGGATTGTGAAGTACATAGTGACATCATCTACTACATCATCTACTACATCATCTAGTACGTAAAAATAAAAAGGCCAAAAAAAAAGGAAATTTTCAAATTTTTTTATTATTTTTTAATAAAATTCGAAAAAAGTTGTATCTATTTATTTTTTTATATTTTTACAAAATATTACCTTTTTTACCATATTTTACCATTTTTTACGTAAAATTAAGTAATATTACGTAAAAAGGTAAAAAATGGTAATTTTAGAAAAAAAATTATCGAAAGAAAAAAATTTTTTTAAATTTTAATCATATTTTTATATTTGACTCATACTTTAATCAATTGACTTATTTGACTTATTTGTTCTTGATCTTGCGTTTTTTAGATTTTCTGTTGCCCTTTCTCGGGCCTGATCAAACGTTTAATCCTTTGTCACATATTTCTTTAATTTTCCTGAAATTTAAGTTTTAAATTAACAGTACAAATCGAGCATAGTTTTATTTTACATACTTTTAATTTCTTGAACGATCTTTTTAAAAACAAATAACATTAAAAGGGTATAAAAATTTTTTAAATTTTAAATAAACAAAATTTGTTAAATTTTTATTAAAAAACAAGTTAAAAGCACCTTCCAATTCACAAGATCTAAACCCAATAGAAATGGTTTGGAATGAATTAAAAGGATTTATAAGAGCAAACGATCCTCAAATTGTTAAGAATTAACTAGATTAATTTTCGAATTTCAGAAAAATCTTACAATTACTAATTACATAAGTCGATTAAGAAAAGTAATAAAGCCTAAAATACCTTTTACCTTGTTTTACGTAATTTTACGTAAAAATGGTAAAATATGGTAAAAAAAGGTAATATTTTGTAAAAATATAAAATAATAAAAAGATGCTTCTTTTTTAGAACTTTTTTTAAAAAAATAAAAAAATTTGAAAATTTCATTTTTTTTTTACCTTTTTATTTTTACGTAATTTTACGTAAATTCATGGAGAAAAATTGAAAAGGAAAATTTTTTCAGAATCTCTTGAACTCTCAATAAAAACATCCTCATAGTCCTATATGAGTGATAAATTATCTCGTTTTTGTAGAGAAAGCAGTTTTTTATATATCTTTTGAGGAGTTTTTTAAACCTGTTTTATTATTGTGTCAATTTTTTTAAACTATCTAATTCAAATCAAATTTCATATCTAAATTTTTAATTGATAAAAAAGACCACCAAGTTTATACATTGGATAAATTTACAAAAAACATACAACATATATACAAAGAGATGTGATGGTGATGGAGAAATGAAACATTCCCTGTACCCCAAGCCCTGTCTCTCTTTATATATTTGTTGTATGCTTTTTGTAAATTTATCCAATATATAAACTTGGTGGTCATAGTTAATGTATGTTCGAATACATTTAGATTTACAAAGATATATTCACAAAGATACATTTTTCTTAAATAAATTAAAAAATATTTACCGTTCTTACAAACAGTCATATAGCTGAGAGATCGTCGAACAATAGTTGATCCGTGTATTTTTTCCATTCGCTTGAACATGTACAAGATTAAATCATCAATGATCAAACAATTTTTTAGTTGATCATCAATATTTTCATAGGATCTACAATGCACTATAATGTCATAAATAAGCTTTAAGAAAAGAGGCAACAAATTGGCCTTGTTGAATATGCTTCTCAAATCATTCCATTGCGATTCAGTAAGCTGCTTTTGGGAGGAAATTAGCCAATTTTTTAAAATAAGCTCACTTTCTTCGCCAGTCAAAGATTTTACATCCAGAATTTGGTTGTTTAAAAAAGACTTTGTGTCCTCGTACATTGGACTCAGTGTGACTGAATTAGATGTTGACAAAGTTCTATTAAATTCTCTGATATCTTCAATCATCTTTTCTTTGTATTTTCTTGATATAATTATATTTACCATGTCAAATATGTTTCCGTGGTCTGGAAGTGTCGAACATATCAGCTTGACATTTGTCGCCAAGTTGGTTAATAACCATTTATCAGTGGTCTTATAGTCACTAGGTGCCAGCTGGTCTAAAGAGTCTAGGATTATAATAATTTTTTTAGTTGGATCCAAGTTATTTATGATCTTTATTTCTTCATAAATGAAATCACGAATTGATATTATGTCCTGGCACTTTGAGTAACTGGCATAAATTGTATGATTAAAATTTCGGCTCATCAAATTAATATTATAGAATAATTGAAGAGCTATAGAAGAGTATGTCTTGAATATGCTTGATGTTTGAACTGTTGTGCCTAAAAATCTGGTAATCAAAATAATATTGGTATTTTTTTCAAACCATTCTGGAATCTTTTAAATCATTATTTTTTCTAATTAAAAATAAGTGCGACCTATTGTAGTAGTTTAAAAATTTTTAAATTAAAAAAATATTTGAAGCAAATGGAAGTGGAATATTTTTTTTAAAAGTTTTGAAAAATATTAGCAGAAATTTAAAGATAAAATAAAATAAATTGAAAGAATGCATTAAATTAAAATGATAAGGCCGAAGATTAAATTACCCTTTGTTAAATAAAATCACCCGAAATAATAATGTTTTTTCTTTGATAATCAATGTTGGCAACCGTACAAGCGGCCGTTGATGCGGTCAAAAATTACAGAAATAAACGTAAAATTTGGTAAAATTTAAAATAAAATCTTTAACCGCCAAATTTTTTCTGTTTTTTAGAAACTTGTTTTATTTTTTTTAGTAAAGAATAAGTTTATTTTGCTTTATTAAATAAAAAAATAAGAAAAAATCAATATTCTTTTAATTTTATTTTTTTTTTATTTTGCAATTTTTAATTTTTATTTTGCCAACATCGCAGTCCAAAATTTTGGACTTTTAAAAATGTCGTAAAAATAATTAAAAAATAAAAATTTAAAGTCAAATTTTAAGTATTTTAAGTTTATTTTAAAACAAAATAAATTTATTCTTTACTAAAAAAAAAAATAATTTTTTTTTTATATATAGAATAATTTACTTCTAATAACCAAGCAAATTAAAAAAAATCAAATTTTGTTTATTTGAAAGACAACAAAAAAAATTTATTTATTTATTTTATAATAAATCAAAATTTTAAGTCCAAATTAAAGTTTGATTTTAACTTAAAGCTGGAACGATATATTTTTAAAATAAACTTGTATGAACACTTGATTAAGGGTTAAGCTACTAAATTAAGACTTCTGATTGAAGAAGATTGATGAGAAATTTGATCGAAAAAATACTACAATAGATCAAAATAAAATAAAATTTACTGATTTATGGACTATTCCTACCACAGATGTTTTACCACAACCACTTTCTCCAGTTATTATGAACGGATAATTGCTGTCATTCAATAAATAATTTCTAATCTAAAATTGAAAATATAATAATTTAGAAATTTTTTAATCTAACAAAACCGTACAACCTCGCAACTACCCAAGAATGTCATCATTAAATATTTGTATTAAAAAATTTTATAAAAAATTATTTTTCGTTTCTTTCTTTTTTCGTCAAATATTTAACTTTTAAAAAAACAATAATATTCCAAAAATATTTTATTGAACCACAAATAAATATTTTTGGAAGAATACTAAATATTTCATCACCGGATTTACAAATTAAAAAAAAAGATTACTCATATTTATTCCGTATTAAATTAAGATTTATTAATTATTTGATTAATTATTTTTTAAGAAAATTGATATCTTTTTAGATTAATCTTTTTTAAAATTTAAAAAGAAACTTAAAAGTCGTTAGTTACAATAGCCAAAAATAAAGATGCATTCGACATTATAGAAAAGAAAGTAGATGAGTTAAAATCTATTCTTGAATCTAAAATTAATTAGCTAAAGTCTGAAGAAATAAGAATCTCATAAATCGATACAATAAATGAGGTTAAAAATAACCAACTATATAATATTAAAAAAGATTATTATAAATTAATAAAAAAAATCAGAATGATTACAATGACAGATTCACGACAATTCATCTCTAACGGATCAGTCACCTTATGTTTAAAATATCAAACTGGAAAATATAGCAAAGAATTAAAAACTTCTAAGCCATCGATTATTAATTCTGATTATATTGATCAAGAAAAAAATATATCGAGGTTGTATATTAAAAAACTTCATTGTAATTCTAGTTTGAATTTACCCTCTACACCTCCTAATAAAAATCGAGTAAAAATTAAACATTACATAATCCGAATCGACAAAACAATACTAAAATCTTCTGGAATCATAAAGATAATGCAGACGATTGGATATTTATGGTGAAACAAGGATTTCTCTTGGCGAATATATCAAAAAAATTTAACGCTGTTGTCAATTTTTTTTCGATCTTACCAATTTTAATATAAAGATGGCATATTATATCAAAAAGCAGTTGGATTGTTTTCCAAAATGAATTAAAATTAACATTTAGAAACATAAGCAGTGATCAAAAGAATCGATTCGAATTGATTTTTAAAAAAAGGGGGTCTACCGGGTTAGGCGAACATTTTGTAACTGAAAAATTTAATCTTATTACAAATTTTATTTAATAGATGAAATAAATTGTTTATCGAAACTGAAATTCTTTTAAAATTTGAAGTTAAAATAATATAAAATTTAATTATTGTGCATTCTTGATACCTTTAAATTTAGGCCACGTTCTCCCTCAACAGATTTGCTTTGACCACAAGTACTACTCCTCCAAATTAATAAGTTATTTTTGGCTTTTTTGTCACGCTTTTTTAAGTACGGAAACATCACTTGACCAATTTTTTTGCAGCTTGAATTAGTACAAGTGCGGTTAGAATAAACCAATCCTCTTTTTTAAATTTTATGGAATAATTGGAATTCTTCTGAACTTTCGACATTTTTTAATAAATTTACAATATCAAGAAAACTTATTTTTATATTGTTGAATTTTTCTATTTATTAGATTTTTCTAGAGTTTTTTTCTATTTTTCAATTTTGCAAATTCATAACCGCTAGAAGAATTATTTCTGAGGCTTTTTGGATTACAAAACCAATTCAAGTCGATAAAGTTGGAAATTAATGTATGTTTGAATTAGTCATATTTGATCATGATGATCAGGACGTTTTACTTGGAATTGATTGGATCCAAATTACCAAAGCTAGTATCTTTCCAGCAGAAGATTTAATTAAATTCCCTTCATTTGAGGTGAGTTGGATAGTAATTCTCTCGGAGTTTTTCCTTCATAAATTGATGATCATAACAGAATTATGATTATTTTTGGAGATTTCTAATTTTCCAAATCGTATCCATAAATAAATAAAATAATTCTCAACAAATTTATTAAGAGAAAAAACATTGGTTTCAATCATATTATTACTGAACAAATGTTATAACTGAGAGATATAACTAAATATATATATATATCAAGAATAATAACGTATATAAGGTTCCCACCGGTCAAAACTACAGCACTACCTCAAATTCGTAATCTGCATATATGAAAACCTATGAAATTCAACTTTTTAGGGGGGGTCAAAAAAAAATTTTTTTTTACTACCCCTCTCAAAGATTAGGTATTAGCCCAAGAGTTGCCTGTCTTTGGATCAAAATATCTCATGATCTGATATTAATATTTCCAATTATTTACATATATTCTGAAAGCTAACAGTCTCAACTACAAAATGGTGAATTTGTCTTGCGGTTTTAATTTTTTTATGACCAAGATAATGGATCAAAAAAGAGAAATTTTTAAGGTTTTTTCAGTATTTTTGGATCTAGTCCGTGGATTACCCCCTGAACCCTACTTTTTTATGCAGATTCTGAAACTAGAAAAAATTCTGAAAAAACGCTTGAGCTCACTTTTTTTTTTTTGATTTTTAAGCCCATAAATTTTGACCAAATTGTCTCGTTAAGGACAATAATAATCAATGAAGATATAAGCATTAAATATTTAATAAAAAGTTATACACAAGATTTGATGAATGACAATATCGACAATATAAATGTTCAAAACACAAAAAGTGACAGTTTAGATTTGGTTATAAAAGACTTATTAAAATAATATTTAATATAATTATAAACCACTTAAATAGTTTATTGAAGACGAACTATAATTTTGGTGGTGGGGATATCTTATAGTGGTTCAATGACCCTCCTTTGTTCCAGAATATAAACCTGCTTTATAAATGAAAGGCAAATAAGTAAGCAGCAACGAATATTTATATGATTTAAAATGGTTTGTGTCATAATTCACTCTTAATATTCTAATAAATAATTTAAAATGAATTCCTTACTTTTATTAGCACTTAAGTTGTGGCCAGACTTAAGTGTAACATATCTCTTTAAGATTTTTATAGTTTAGGCTCTTTTCTTTCATTATATGAGCTAAATTTGTCAAATTGATTTTATCTTTTTTCTCTCTTTTTATGTTTTTTACTAACTCTCCCATTTTCCTCGCCGCTAATTTTTGAAAAAAGAAATCTATTCTGATAAAAAATTATCTAAATAAATTTTAATAAATTTTGAGAATTTTATTATTTTTTTGAGTTTTATCTTGAATAAAAAAATATCTTTTTTTAGCCATTGTCATGTTGCAAGTTGAGCACAATTTGTATTCCACATTTTGAGTTCCATTTTGACTGTTGTTTGCAATGAAGCTCTTGAATTTTTTGTATATTTTTTAAAAATAATTTACGTTAAATCTGGTGAATTTTTCATTTTCATTTTTTAATTTCCGTAAATTGTTGTAAAAAAACATACTGAATGTTTTATTAATGAAATAGGGGCTATTTTGTTATAAATTTGAGGAAACAGACAACTTTATTTCTTTTACAAAAGAAAAGAAATACATAAAATTAAGAAATGTTCCAACCCGGAAAAAAATGAAAAATTCAGAATTGGATAGCCAAGAGCCGATTGAACAAAAATGGAACAAGTTTAAGCTTGAACTGCTAAAGAAGAAAATAAAAGGACTGCGTACGTTACCTTAATTTAAATGATCTAAGCGTAAATAATCAATTGATTTAAAACTAATTAAATTATTTATTTTTGAATATTTTTGTGTGAATTAAGAAATTTTTTCTTCTACGAAATAATAAAAATTAACTTAATTTGATACTGGAATTTTTTCAATGTGTAAAAACTAATTTTTTGGTTGTAATTATCAGATTTTCGGCTATCAAAAGATTTTATCTTAAATCTGATGAATTATTTTTTAAGGTTAAAAAATCTAATATATTTGATAATTTTTAATAAATCATGTTACTGATTTGACTTGAAGCAATTTGCTAATACATTCAAAATAAACAACAAACTTTGGACTAGAAAAAATTAATTAATACTTTTTTTTTAAATTTTAATTCTATCAAAATTCTTTCTTATTTTAACACTCTTTTATTTTATTATAAAATCAAATTACCTTGACTGTTAAGTGTTCTCTGCCGAAAAATTTTCCAACTATTTCGCTGTATTCAATTGCATGGTGACTAATTTCAGTGACAAAATTTTTAAACTCACTTATTAAATCTTTTTCTTTTTGATCGACATTATTTAAATCAAAATCTTTTTTATTTATTAGACCAAGCTCAAAATAAACCTCATTTAGCCATTTTTCTTCATTTCTAATCCTCTCCATAGCTTTGTCGACCAAACGAATTATTTGCTTGTAAAATGCGTTTCCGAACAATTCAAGATAGGCTTCTAGATTTTCTATTTTGTTGTTAGACCACTTGACATTGAATTTCTCTATATTTTCGCTGTTTAACTTTGAGCTAATCTTTTGGTCAATCAAAACAGTCAACAATTTTTTAGCATCCAGATCCAATTCTTTTTTTTCGTTACTCTTAATGACATCAGTAAATCTACCAATGCTCTGGTCATCTAAATTTTGTTCCAAATTCTCTATATTTCGAAAGAAACACAAACAATTCGAATTTGGATCGTTGTCTTGCATTATGCCACTATAAATTTCTTTCTCGGTTACTTAAATTTAAAATAAAATATTTGTTTTTTTTAATAATTTCAAAAAACCCAGTGTTTGTCAGAATGACAAATGCCTACCCTCATGTTTGAGTTACATTAATTTTTACAAAAATGGTCGTATAAAATTAATTCAAAATTTATTTAATTAATAAAATAAATAAATTTGAAAATGAATAATTTGACACTAATGATAAGTCAAGAAAATTTTAAAAAAGTTTGACAAGACTTAGGTCTGCAGCAAAAGCAAATAAATCTGTTGCATAGAAACCACAAGCTAAAGAGAAGAGTTTGTAAAAAATAGATAAAATTGAAAGGAATAATTTAATTGAAAATTTTAAAAAGAAACTAAGTTATGTTTTTCAAATTTTATGGGACCTTTTGATTTTAAAATTTGATTGAAATTCGATTATTGAATGTGAGCTTTGAATTTAAACTATTTTTTTTAAAGTCAAAATTTTGAATTAAGATTTTTTATATTTTTTTATTAATTGAAATTGGGTTCCAAATTTTTAAACTTTAGAGAAAACTTAATGAATTTTTAGATGGATTATATTTTCTAATGTGTTAACTTTTTCTCATATACTTATATTAAAATAATACAGGTAATTCAAAATTTATTTCACAAATTTATTATTTTAAGAAATTGAATAATTTAGATTAAAAATTATATTAATTTTACAACATTGACTGTGAAAAATCTTTTGATAAGGCTTATTTTATTAATGAGTTATAAAAAAATAAATTAAAAAATCTTCCACCTTTTTTTTGAAAATATACAATTAAACTAAAAAATTATGATTATTTTTGATAAATAGAGCTTTTTTAAAGAGGGCTCAGTTCCTTTTAATTTTGTGTATCTAAGGTTAACATTACATTACAGGGAAGGATGAGAAAAAATTAAAAATTCAGAAAAGGCTAACAAGAATGGTTATTGAATTAAAGGGGTTGAAGCAAAAGTCCGGACTTTGGACTTTTAAACAACTCTGGGTTGAGGTATGAAGAAAGATAAATTATTTTTTTCCCAAAATTTTTATTTTTTATAATTTGTTATAAAAAAATACTTCATTTTAAACGGAAGAGACAGACACGGAAAACGTCAGTGGTAAAAAGGTGGTGGATCAGCAGGAGGTCAGTTTTTTAAAAATATATAAATTAAATAAAAGAAATAAAATTTTTCGACTCGACAAAAAAAAATAAAAATCTTATTTCAAAAAGTACATTTCAAAAGATTTCACATTCAAATTTGGATTTTATTTATTTTTTTCAAATATATAATATATTAATTTTAGGTAAGGGATTTTTTATAGGAAGAACACAAGAAACTTGAAGAAAATACCAGGTTATTTTTAAGATTAATAAGGAAATTTGTCTTAGGAATTGTTTGGCATAAATAGAATTTTTAAGTTCAAGTCTTTAAAGGTTGACAAAAAAAATCAGAATTCAAATAAATTCATTAAATATTACTCAAATTGAAAAACAGTGATTAAATTTCAATCAAGTTAATGTCATACTTTAAATATCCTAAAATTTTAATTTTTATCGCCACACAAAAATCCGTCAATAATTTTAGCATAGTTTCCAAATGTCCTGTTTGTTCTCGAACAATTTTTTTTAGATAATAAAAGCCTCAAAATCTCTTTCAGAATATTAATGAAATATTTTTCTTGTTTTTTAAATAAAAAAAAAATATTTTTAGCATAAATAAGAGTGGAAAATTAGCATTAAAAAAATCACTTACTAGATACAAAATATCGGTCTCTTTGGACTTTGTCTATTAATTTTTTATTAAAAGCTCGATCTGCCAAAATTCTTAGTAAAATCGACAATTTATTTTTCAATTTTTCCCAAAAAATTTGAGAGTGTTCGCGCACTTTGGGCTCGTTCGAAAGATAAGTTGGAACTATTTTCGAAATGGGCAGTAATCGATGCACACTGGGAACTTGATTGGTATCCAAGCGGTAACAAGCTAGAACAATGTCATCCAATTTGAAAACAACATTGGCCTCTGGTTCAAATTGAATGCTCAATATATCTTCTGGTTCAATTTGAGAAACTATCATTTTAAATTCATCGGAAAGAATTTTGGTCGGCAAAGGTCTCAATCCATACTTTTGCCCAATAATTGTCTAAGTTTTATTTTTATTATTTAAAAAAATAAAAGATTTTTATTCTAAATTACAACAAAATTTGGCCCCACAGAAACTTTTTTACAATTAAGTATTTCTTTGAGACAGAGCTCAGTAGTTCCGTGATACTCGTAAGCGTCACTTGGGATGCCCCAGCGCATGTCAACAGCCTGAAAGTCGATGTCATAATTAACTCGACAGTAGTCTTTGAGTTTTGGATAAATTTTTTCTATAAGATAGTCTCTCTCTGAATTGGTATCTATTTTAAATTTAAATTTAAATTTAAATTTTTTATTTCCAATCAAAACCTGTGAATGTTGAACTAAGGAATATTCGAACAATTTTTTTGCGCAAGTCTGGAACGTTATCGTATTTTCCTTTAAGAATTTCAAGAGTTGTTTTCAAGTCGAATGTCATTATTGCATGAAAATTTAAAAAAAAAATTTATAAACATGAAAGCAAATTATTGTTTGACTCCATGGTGATTGAATAAAATGCTTTGAATTAGTTTTTATTTAATTTAATTCAAGCTTCAAATAATAAAAATTAATTAAATAAAATACTAAAGTCAGGGAAATCAATCGAGGAAAAAATTTAGTAAAAAAGGTTTTTTTTTAATTTTTATTTCTCTTTTTATAATCCAAGTTGTATTTTTTGAATAAAAAAATTAATTTAAAAAAGGGATTATTTCGCTTGAATTATTTATTTGATTGTCTGAGCTAAAGCTGTCACTCTTTTATTGTAATTTATCTATTTTAATTTAAATTTTTTTATTTATTTTATTATATTCTGCAAAATTGCACTCTATCTAAAAGAATTTAAAATAAAACGCAATTAATATGCACAGATTTTACAGACTTCTGCAGTAGGTGCAACAAAAGTTGTTTCACATTGTTACATTTGCAGAACAAGTTTTTGACATTTAGAGAAAAAGCTAGAAAAATTTTTCATTTTTGTATTTGAGGTTTTGTTTGAAATTTCACAATGCCTTATTTTTGAATTTTTTTATCTGAAAGAGCCTTATTTCGTCACGGAAGAACAAATAAATAAATATGCCACTTAAGTAAAAAAAAAAACAAAAAAAAACGATCTTTACACCACACATCCACCCAACAATGAAAGGACAGCTCTATAAAACCTATATTAGACCAATTCTACTCTATGGCATAGAAACGTTCTACTTAAAACGCACTGAAATCAATGACCTCAAGCGATTTGAAGGAAACATTGTCAAAATCTTAATGGACATTTCAACAAGGTGTAGGACGAGGAAACTGTTTCACGCAATGAACGTTGAGCCGACCGAACACAAAATAAAGCTAATCAAATTAGACTTCTTTCTCAGGCTGGACTCAAATCGGCTAACCAGTGAACTTATAAAATATATGGGTGATATTGATATCAAGGATGACATTGTGAGCGAAATTTTTGAGATAACAGAAATACTTGACTTTGGCACTAATGTGACTATCCAAGAAGCATGTGCTGCAAAATTTTATATAACCAAAGATGAAATAAGGTGCGAGAGATAAGGTGAACAGGTCAAAGAACTGAGAAGAATATTTGACACGAAGGACCGAAGCACAATTCCAAAGAAAATTTTTGAAAAGCTAAAATTTTTAAATTTTGAATTTTCTTATAATGTAAATACTGCACGCTCTATTTTACAGCGTGTTATCATTGGCCGAGCAACGGCCTTAAAGTAAATAAATAATAATAATGATAAAAATTTAAAATAAATTATTACAGTGCAGTCGGGCTATAACGAACCACTCGTCAACGAATAACAGGATATAAAGATTGAAATAAAAGTCCCGATTTTCTCTCCATTCAAACCAATGTTAAAAAAATATCATACAACGAATATGAAATTATGAAAAATTAGCTATTACGTATGGGAAATCAAAGCCCATTCTCATACTTAACAACGTTAATTGTCTCTTTATATAACGAATTTAGTAATTTTTTAGCACATTCGTTATAATTTTTGTTTATTTTCCCCGCAAATATGACATCAGTACTGCAGCCAATGGATCAAGGTGTTATCGCATCATTCAAAATGAAATACAGAAGCATCATGATGCAAGAAAAAATCGAATCAGTCGAATACAGTTCAACGTCAAAACAAATCGATGTTTTGGATGCTATTTACAAAGTGAAAACTGCTTGGGACAGCGTGGCACCATCTACAATATCAGCATGCTTTAGAAAAGAAGGATTCAATAAATCATCTGATTGCGATATCATTGAATGTATAGACAACAATCAATTAAAGTTGTAGCAACTAGGTACAGTGTTGACAAACAAAATTGTGAATTTTGACAAATATGCCTTTCGGCATTGTGATGATTCGGTTCCTTCGATCTAGCGATGATCTAGTTGCATTGGAACAAAGTGAGCCAACCGAAGAAGCAGAACCAGCACAAATCATAGACACAGAGTTTACAAGCAAAGGAAAAGCAATCGAAGGACTGAACGCAGCTAGAGAATATTTTATGCATAGCAAAGAAGACTGCAACAATGAGATAAATTCAGTCTTCAAACTCATGGCCTCTATTCAATCAATGGAATCAAAAAAACAAGCAAAAGACACAAGTTTTTCAGTTGATCCAATTAGTTTTTTTTAATTTTTATTTTATTTTATTGTCTGTGTTATTTTTTTGTATTTTCTTATCTTATTTAGTCAATAAAAAACAAAAAAATCAACCAAACGCCCCGTTTTACTTTTTTTCTTTTCTCATCCATCAATTAACAAGGAAAATAGGATATAACGATTTACTATATAACGAATGTCATTTTTCGGTCCCGCTCATTCGTTATAGCCCGACTGCACTGTATAAAAGCAAATTAATTTACAAATTTTGAAAAGGCTATTGAAAATTGGTATTTTCGAATAAAATCTTGAATTTTTTTTAAAAAATAAAATTTGAAAACTACTTATATTTGAATTAAAATTCGAGCTTTTCTTAAATTTAAAAAGCAACTTAAATTTTAAATAAATTTAACTCATAATTTATAAAAATTAAAATTTCAATAAAATAATTGAAATATTAAGTATTTAAATATTTGTTTTTTTGTACTCTTGTAGCGTTGGTTTAATCAGAACAACTATTTTCTGTTGCCGGGTTAGATGGATGGGACTATCGTAATAAAAAAAGTCTTGAAAATATTAGAAGAGTCGGTTTGACTGGTGAAAATCTTGCACAATTTTAGTATCCATGTCGAATTGAAATTCTAAAAATTTTTTTCAATTTTTTTTTGATTAATTTTTGTTGTCAAATATTTAATCGAATATTAATTATTTTCAGTTTTTGATTCAAAAATTTTCAAATTTCAATTCGGATATTTTAGAGATTCAATTCTTAGTTTAAATAAATTAATTTTTAAGTTTATTTTTCAAAATTATTTTTATTCAAAATTTAAATTCAAACCTAATTTTGTTTCGAATATAGGTTCGTATATTCATATTCGTTTTCATTACTAGGTGCTGCACTTATTAGAAAAATATCCTGGATATTTCAAATGTTTGGGACATTATTTTCGAAATTTTATGATTTAAAAACTAAAAAATTCTTTATTTTTAAAAATAAAAGCAAAAACTGGAAGAAAAATTTATTTTTAGAAAAATTAAAATTTAAAAATTTGTATGAATGTTTTGAATGGTTCTTCTCCAAAAGAGATAAACTTGAAATTCGCTTTATTTATACTTGAAGTTCGCTTTATTGTTGATCCGGAACGAGTATTTGACTAGATTTTACGGTTTTAGTTCACGCGAAATACCTTAAAATCTTAAAGAATTTTGGTAAATTTTTTTTTTTTACAATTTAGTTAAAAATAAAGTAAAATTAAGCTTATTTTCGAAAATTTTTCATTTTTAGGATTTTACGTGAATTGTCGTATGTTCAAAGTTGAGGAAAAAAATTATTAGCTAAAAAAATATGGAACGCTTCACGATTTTGCGTGTCATCCTTGCGCAGGGGCCATGCTAATCTTCTCTGTATCGTTCCAATTTTAGTATATGTACCACCGAAGTGGTACAGTTAAATTAGCAACAAAACATGCTTATATACTTGATTTTTTTTTAAAAATAGCATATAGAATTTTTCATTAACTAAAAATTATAAAAAAAATATTCAAAAAATCGAGCCGCCATCTTTTTAATTTAAATAAAAAACTTTGTATTTTAATCACATTTGTTAACTCACTTTATTTCACTCATCAATCTTATCTTATTATTTAATAAATAAATAATAAATTTTCATATTAAATTTACTACCAAAATTTCAGCATAATTTTTTTTAATTTTAATTTTTTATGAATTTAAAAAAAAAAATTCATATTTTCAACAAAACAAAAAAATTTCTCATTAATCAAAAAAAGAGCATTTCAACTAATTATTTGTCACTTTTTGGCTCTTAAACTTAAATAATTTAAAAAAAGCTAAGCTTTAAGACTTATTCAAGTCACTTTTACCCAGCAAACTTCTCTCTCGCGCTTATTCTAAACGCATAAAGTCTGTGCGTCTTGATCAAAAGTTTTTCTCGGAGTTTAGTTAAATTTACACCTCACATCGACAATTTCTATGAACACATTGTTTTTTTAAATAACACTTGACTAATTTGTGTCTAGTTTAAATTAGTCACTCTTTTAATAAAAATGCTAAATTAGTTCAATTTCTGTATAGATGAACAATTTTTCCAATTTGACTCAGGGCGGCGATGGCCTCTTTGCCAACCAGAATTTTCAGATTGACATGGATGCGACGTCGCGCACAGATTTGACCCAGAGGCCGCGCAATGTCCGCATAGTTCACTGCGGCGACGGCATTGTGGAAGAGTGCAGTGAGGACGAAGAAGAGAAAGAGCGCGCCGAAGAGCAGAAAAGGCGCCAGGAGGCCGAGGCGCGCCACAAAATGGACCTGGAAGCAGTGAGAAATATTTATTTTTTAAGTTTAAAAATTAGTCTAATTTAGAAAAAAAGAAAAATTTGACTTGGTTGCCGTGGATGGGGTACTTGGCGCAAAAAAGTGCCAACAAAAGCGTCGAAGTGTGCGACACTATTGGTGAAAAGCTAGCGTGGTGGTTCGGCATTACCAAGCCCAAGTTTTTGTACGAAATCGAAGAATACAATCGGATCAAGCAAGAAGAGGAGGAAGATGACTTTGCTGAGGAAATTGTAATTGGTGTTGACAAAAAATCAGATCAGTCTGTGCCTGTAAATAGAGAATCACATGATAATTTTTAAGTTTTTTTTTAATTTATTAACTAAATTAAAACCGAATTTTTTTTAATAAAAAAAATTGTAAATTTTTTATAAATTTTAAAAACTGTACCTATGGGTGACTTCATAGGAATTGAGTTCTTTAATATTTGTGGTAAAAAATTTTCCAGAACAGACAAAATAATGTTCGATCTGTGAGCTTGCAGTTGACAGAATGAGCGAGAGTATAACTCCCAAAATTAGCAGAGATCTAGAGCGAATCCGGAACGCGGAACGGCTGGCCCGGGCGCTCAGACCCTACTTGTCCGAGCCGTTCGAGCCTCAGTGCCTGAGCACGCCAGCCACAGCCCGCGGACGCAACAAAGACAAACGAATATGTCAACTGAACGCCGCCTACAGGTATTGCCTGGCTCTGGAGCAAAAAGTCCACGAATTGTACGGAAAAGAGAACAGTGTGCCCGAGGAATTCAGGTTGGTGCACTCGACCATAGCATCAAATCGGTCCGAGTTCACTCCTCAGCTGGACGATGACATATTTCAGACACCAGTGCAGAAAAACTCTCTGTCCAACGACAAACCAGTGTCGTCGTCGGTCTGCTCCTCGACCAACATTGACGCCCCAGTGCCCACCAAACGGCCCAGTATTCTCAGCACCATCAGTCCCATTTACGGCCCACAGGACCATTTTATTGACGACAGCACCGAAATAGTCGACTTTGCGGTGAAAAAGCGCCGCGTCGAGGAAAAAGTCAATTTTGGCTCGGTGAGTGGAAGCAAAAGCGCCGAGCCTGACCAGCTCAACAACCTGGAATTTCGCAAGCACTACTTTTTGCGCTCAACAGCCATCAGGATCAAAAATGCGCTGAGTGGGGTGTCGGGTGAGAGCGAAAAATGTGCTCGTCGAACAAACAACAGGAAGACAAACTCTTCTACTCATTCGTCGTCGAGATCAAGCTCGGTGACGACCACTTCGCCCGAGATCCGAGACGAGGCTCTGGATGTGTCCTCGTTGCAGAATATTGACCATGCTCAATTGCTCAAAGTTGACCTGCCTCAAGAACAATTGAACAATTTGTACAATTTAGCCACGAATGACACAAAATCAAATTTTAATTTTGATTAATTTTATTTTATTTTTTTTCTGTCCAAGAATCGGATTTTTCAATTTTAGTTTTTTTTTCCTCAGAATCGAATTTGTATTATAATTTTTTTTAAATTGAGGTTAATTTTGGCAATGACATGTCCTCGTGGCGTTAATGGTCAAATTTTTGTTAGTTTTGTCTGTTTTTTTTCTTTTATTTATTTTGTTTTTGAATTTTTTTTAGTTCTCGAACAAATTTTTGGACAAATTTATTCTAGTCATTCGATTTTAATAAAAAATTTTGCCTCAAATTATTTAATTAGAAGTTGATTTTTTTATTTATTTTTTTTAATTAATGAAAGTCGATTAAAAATAAAAAAAATGCAAATTAAATTAATAAAAAAAATTGTTAATTAAATAAACTCACATTAGATTTCCAATTTTTTGGTGTAAATTAAAATTTTTTACATTTTTTCTATGTAAAATTCAATTGTCACTAAAACACGGTCCCAGATTGAAAATAATTAAATTTAAACTCGAATAAAAAGAACAAAAATTTTATTTAAAAACAAGGTAGTTAAAACAATCTAAATGAGAATTTTTTAAATTAAAATGTAAAATAAATTTTAAAAATTCAAAATTTGTAGGAAATCAATTTAAAAAGTTCAGGTCTTTAGTTTTACTTAAAGATTTCTATAAAAAAAGTCAGATTTTTGATCAAGTCATTAAAAAATTGCCATTGTTAAAAAAAATGTTTATTTTAAAAATTCCGGTTTGAAAAATATTAAAGATAAATATTCATTCAATTATTTTTTTTACAAATTGTATGTTAATTTAAATTTGAATTTTTTGTAATTCTTCATTGAAAAAATCTAAAAAAAAGTCTTATTTTTTTGATAAAAATATATTTGAAAAATTATAATTAAAAGACATTTTTTCTTTCATTTTCCTATAAAATTAAAATAATTAAATTAAAATTTATTCCGAAGAAGATTTGAAAAGAGACAAAAATTACGAAAAAAATTTAAATAAATTATTTGTTTTAACTTTTGCAAAATTTGACTTTAAAATTTGAGAGTTGCCTTTCATTAAATATAAAAATTTAAATCAAAAGATTTTTAATAGAAAATGAATAAAATTAAAATAGATACCAAATAACAAAAAATATTTCTATAGTCGAGTCAAATTTTTGACTTAAAAATAAACTACAGAGTTCAGATTTGACTTGGAATTTTGACGAACTCTTTTTTAAATTTAAAATTCGCCATGTACAAAAAATTCTATCTAAACATAGATAATTTTGTCGAGTTTTGAATTTTTTAAACAGATTTAGATATCAATTCAGTTTTAGGCAGTTCAAGAGAATTTTGAATACTAGAACGCTAATTAAGTATTTTAACCCTTTAAATTTATAAATTTCAGTGTCTTTTTAATGCAGTAAAAAAATACAATATAGAGTATTTTATTTTGAGAATTTCTAGGGAATCTATTTTAGTTGTTGAATTTTGAGGCAGAAATAATCTTATACTGAAATCCAAAAATTTGTTCTGCAAATTTTTATATAATATAATGTCTGTTCAATTCTTTAGGATTTTTCTGCAAAGGCTGTAATTAATTGATTTATTGATTGAATCAGAAGCAATTTTGAGCTTCCAAAAAAATTAATTTTTCATTTCATTCTATTTTTTGCTCAATAACTTAGAATGCTTTGTTTAAAAATTTATTTTTAACTTTTTTTATCTTTTCACTGGGCTTTCTGATTTTTAAAAACTACAAGTCATACAAAAAACTGCGATACGCAGTATTCTAAAGCCTCCTTACTTGGCAAACTCTTAAAACCTTTTTTTATCAAAGAAAATAGCTTCAAAAACTCCTAGGAAATACATCACAGTGTTCAAGAATTATCAGATAGGTGCATTAAAGGATTTTAATCACGACCAATTAAATATTTCATTCCTTTATCCAATTTTTATTTAATAATTTCGGATTATTTTTTAATATGAAATTTTTTTTCTTTTTGATCACAAAAGTTTCCATCTATAACTTAATTTTAACAAAAATTTTGTGTATTTTTGTGATAATGGATTTTCTGGTAGAATTAATCACTTAAAGAACAAAGAAATGTTTTTTAAAAATTATTTTGAAAAATAAATACCGAATTTGGTGCTCAAAATAAATTTTTAAATTCCAATTCAAACAGACCTTTATTAATTCAAAATTCAATAGAATCTGCATCAAGTCAACAAAAAGGTGTACAAAACAGAAAATTAATATTATTTTAGCTAGTTCAAATTTAGAAGGCAAGCATATTTGATTATTGATTAATTCATTTACTTTTAACAATTCATATTTCTTTGTTGGAAAATAAGGATTTTTTCTAAATGATTTTTTTTTCTAATAAACTGAATCGATATAAATTAACTGGTATTTTGTTAATTAATTTTTTAACCACAAATTCAAATGATAGACTAGAACCGATGGTATAAAATAGTAAACAAAATGGCTGGAAAAATTGGGAAAAAAAGTGTAAATAAAATTTTCGAACTTAATCACGTTTTTTTGTTGTTGTTGAAAGTACTCAGTATTTTTGATTAACAGAAAATTATTAGTGCTTGTCACGTACGCAATGAAAGGCATTTAAAATTTTTGAGATTTATTTTTTTTTAAAATTGATGGCTTGACAAAAATAAAATTGCAAAAACGTTGCTTGTGGCAACACATTAAGTTAACCAAATTTCTAAGATAGTTAGAACATAGCTAATTTCAAAAAGTAAATACCAAGGTATTTTTTTGTTTCATTCAAGAGTGGTAGCTGAGCTTGGCATGATTGTTTTATTCACGTGCAAATGGCATAAATTATTTTAAAGATTTGAATGAGGTATTTTCGATAATTATCAAAAATTAGATAAGATATGCTTTGAATTTAAAATGAATTTTAGTTTGTTGGTTTTGTTTGAATTTTTCTGTGAAAAGACAAACAAATTTCTTGATATGTCGAGTTATGAATAGTTTTAGCTAAACAAAGACTCTTGATATTAAGATATTATGATAGTTATTAATTTTTCTTTAGATGCCTTTGTTAAATAAAAACAAAATGAAAAATTTTATTAAGATGCTCTAGCAAAATGCCGTAAGCAATGAACATTTTTTTTCGTGTGAAAATCAATGCTAATTTTATATAATTTTTAATTTGTAACTTAAGTCAAGCATGTTCACGTGTCGATAAAAAGGTGCTTAAATTTTTTTTATCTAAAAAAATTAAAATTAAAATTAAATTTTATGAAAGTTTTTTTATTGATTTATTTAAAAATACTCAATAAACAAGTGTAATAAAAGTATAAAAGGGATTCATTTTTAATTTTTGTAGACCTGGTTTTTAATTTTAAAGAACATTTTTTTCTTTTTAACATCAGCTGTAATAAATTATTAAAAAATTATAAATTTTATAAAACCAAAAGATTTTTTGTTTAAACAATAATAGATAATTTTAACATTTTATTGAGAAGACCTTCCTCAGAATGGTTTTAAATATAAGTGTTTTTTTTTGTCTGAAGAGGGATCCCAACTTGTTTGGCTTTTGTAAGTTCCATGGACAGAATAGAAGATAAAAATTAAAATTAAAATACTGAATATTTCTTTTTTTTAGATAATTATTACAAATACTATCAAAACTGTATTTTATTAAAAGAAACTTTAGATATAAAAAAAAATAGAAATTTCAATTTACAAACAGTATGTAAAAATACAAGAGTACCAAAAAAAATTTAAATATTTTCAGTTTAAGCAAGTTTGGTTCTCTTTATCAACTAAAACAAAACAATTGTAATTTTTCAGAAGGGGTTAAAAAAAGAATATGTGATCAGAGTTATCAGAATTTTATCCAAGTTGGTTTTTATTATATTTTTGGTACAGATTCTTAAATTTTTTTTTATTTTCTATGTTATTTATGCCAAGATGTAGAAAAAAGTAAACCTGGTTATCGTAAACCCTTGTTTAGGGATGTGTGCGTTCGAGTTTTTGGTTCTCGAACGACATAGACCTCGCCACGCTAAATTTTTTTAATTTAATAATGCTTGCGCTTTTAATCCGCCCTTTTCTAAAATCCTGCGTTAATAAAAAAATTTCAACTAAAAAAGCAGGGTTTATAAGAGATATTCTTTTTTAGAACCGGTAATTAAATTTAAAAAAAGAGATAATTTATTAATTATAAATTATTGTTATTTTAATAATTTTTTATACTTAAATTTTAACCCCGCTCTTATGTAAAAATTGTAATAAAATTTTTCAAATAACCTCTTTTTTGAATTTAATTACCGGTATAATATACCTACTTTTTTTGTTAATTTAAACTAGGGTATACGGTTTTTTCCGGACTTTTCTTTCGAAAGATTTAACGATTGGTTCAACTCTGCTAAGCATTGATTTACAATTTAAAAAAATCACTAAATTATAATTTTTGAGTTTTAAAAAATTATCTATAAAAATTTTGTAATTATTTTGCAATTGTTTTTTTAAATAAAAGGTTAATGATATGGTATTAATTTTTTACCCGAATTTATTTCAATCTTTGATGTAATTAGAATCTTTAAGAGAAATTTTTTTTCAGTCAATTTATGGTATTGTGAAAATAGAGTAAGATAATACTTGATTTTTTAAATTATTAACTAATATGTATAATCCCATATGTTCAAATGATAAATGTTTGCATTTAGAACTATTGTTAATTTAATTCGACCTATGATTTCTATTCTCTTTGATTAGTAGTAGTAGTAGTAGTAGAAAAAACTGCAGCATGATAACATGCGAGCGCGTCAGAGACGCCCTGTAGCAGTTTTAAAATGTTCATCTAGCTTGTTTTTGAATTCGTTCACATTTTTTGACAAAATAATTTCGTTTGGGAGTGAATTCCAGTGGTTTGCTATTCTGTTAAGGAAGAATTCGTGACGTTGGTTACAGCATCTAGTGATTTCTCTACTGAGCCTCTCTCTGTGGCCATATCGTTGTGGAATACGAGTCAGATTCGTGTGCCAGTCAATGTTATCAACGCCCGATTCAAACTTAAACATTTGAATAAGGTCACCGCGAATTCTGCGTAGATTTAGCGGTGTAAGGTTCAATAAATCGCAGCGCTTTTCGTAATCGAGATTTTTTAAGTTGCTAGCAACTTTTGTGGCTCTGTGTTGAACTTTCTCGAGTGTGTGCTGATCTTGTTTAGTGTATGGACTCCAAGAGGATACCGCGAATTCAATATGTGGACGAATGTAACAGGTGTATAACTTTTTCCATGTCAGTTGGTCTCGAGTAGTCAAGGTTCGCTTCAATAAAGTAAAAAGATTTTTTTCAAACTGATAAACAGCTCTAGAATAAAAAAAACACAAAATTAATTTTATCAAAATTTTTTCTCCTTTTTTTATAGAAAACAACTTTTTTTAAAATATGAATCACTTTTTTTTTTGATAAAATAATATCAATCTAAAGATTCAGCTCCGTAGAGATCCATAAGTACAATTTTGTTATTAAAGTTTCTAAAGGTTTTTCGTATTCAAATATAAATTTTTAACATTTAGGCTATACTTTTTGTGTCTTTTAAATTTTCTAAAGAATAATTTTTTTTGGCTACCCTCTCTCAAAGTTAAGCGCCAAAATTATTATTTGTATCTATTTAGTTCTTACAATCTCATGATTTAGTAACATATTTAATTATGATTTTCCATATTTTAAAAGCTTTTTTTCTTAGCTTAAAAATGGTGTATCAAAAAAATTTTTGATCATTAAAATTTACTAGAAACATGGAATTATTACGGTTTTCAATTTAAAGTTCTGATTAAAATTTATCTTATTTATCCAAGTTTCATAAGAAAAAAGCTTTATTGTTTGTTCAGCTGAAAACCAAAATTAAATTTTAAAAATTAAAATTAGTTTTTTAATTTTTGTATGTTTTTAATAGCACTGTCAATTAAGTGGCAATTTTTGTTTTAAAATTTATTGTGACAATACAAGTTAAAAATGAACTAAAATTTAGGAGGAACTAACTAATTAAAAAAGAAAACAATTTAAATGGAATTTAATCAAAAAAAAATATGTTTTTATTTTTCTATTATATCTAGCCAGCGACAAGCAGTGTTAGGACAAACACTAACTGTAACCAATAACATTAAATTGACTATTAGTTTCAGATTTAAGCAAACTTTCTTAACTTTTGACAAATTTTTACAAAAAAATATTTTTAGACAGTTTTGTACATTTTTTTCAAATAATTTTTATCAAATTTAGATTTTAAAATTTTTCTTTTATTTTTTAAAGCTAGGATCATCCTAATTTTAAATTTTATACAATTTACTTTTTTCTATCAAATTGTTCTAATTAGCTTGTCACTTAAGAGGATTAATTTTTAAGAACTGGACTTTTTCAGTGTAGAAATTGAATTTTTTTTAATATTTAAAATTTGGATTAACTGTTAAATATGTTAATCGAAATTTACAATATTTAAAAAAATTATTTAAACTGAAAATAAAGAGTTTTTTTCAAAAATATTAAAGAGCAGTTTTCACTAAATATGGCTTCATCAAAATCCTAATAATCTGGCTATTTAGTTGTTTTTTCTTTGGATTGATCGAATATTTTCACCTATCAATCATTTATCTTCGGTTTTTTTTTGATGAACATAGTAAACTTCGTCTGCGGAGTTTATTGTTTCATTCTTTTTAATTAAATTTATATCAAGCTCAACGAAAAGATAAAAAAATAAAAACAGTTGGGTTTAAAATGTGTTTTTTGAACGCCATTTATTTTTACTTTAAACTAGATAGAAATCAAGTTTTTGTCTAAATTTTTAGAGTTAGTTTGTTATAAGCTTTTTGTCTAAATTTGCAAGTAGAATTTAAGAAATAATATTATAAAATTAATTAAATTGCTTTTTAAATTTGAATTAAAATTTTTTTTTACCTTTTTTTTAATCGACCATTTAGATCATAAAAATTCATAGTTGTCAGATATTAATATTTTTGAGCCTCTTTTATTTAAAGGAAAAAATTTAGTGATTGTTTAAAATTTATAAAATAAAATTTTTTTTTTGCTCAAAGTCACTAAGATCTAATCATTATTTTACATTTTAGTCAAAAAATCTAAAATTTCCTTCTATCAAATCACGGCAAACATCAGTGGCTTAAACAAAAGGTTAATAGTAGTATTTTTCTAGCAAAATTTACGTCAGTATTTATTTAAATTATGAATAAAATATAAAAGATAAGAGATCAAAAGATATTTTTACAGGTAAAAAGAGATTTTATTTGTTTTTTAGAATTTAATTTTATCTTGTTAGATTGTTTTCATTTTTTGAAAACGGAGCTATTGCTCGATCTAAATTTTTTGAAATCAAATAAATAACACAGATTTGTTTTTTATTTTTTTTGGAACAAAGTATATTTTTTAAAATTTATATTTTTTGGTATCTGTTTTTTAACTTAAAAACAATTAAGATTTATATTTAACAATATTTTGTTTTCAATTGTTTTTTTTAGCTGAGAATTTGTGTCGGGTGTTCAAAAAAGACTGTTCAAAATTTTGAAAAGTAAAAAAATGTGGTACTATTGACCAAATTTAACCAAATTTTGTACAAAAATTTAAAAGACTTTTTGCATGTTTTTGTTTGCATGTTCGTAATAGATTATGCCCTAAAAACTTACTTGACTAAATTATGTAAGTAAACCAATTATTTAATTCTAAAATAAGCTTTATAAAAATATAAAATACATTCTGGTCTAACTTGTTTACATTTTCTACTTTTCTTATTCTAGAACTAAAGCGTTTCATAGCTTTATATATTTTATTTTTTTGGACTTAACGGTAAATTCTATTTCTTTTTTTAATTCTTCCAAGTTTTCAATCTTCCAATATTTTTAGTCACAAAATAATTTTAAAAAGTTATAAAAATATTTGGAAAAAAACAAATCAATTTTTATTTATTTATAATAGGTATGGTGCTAAAGTTTCTTCAGGTCAAAAGAGAAAGTAAATTTATTAAGTGTGTTAAACAAAATTGCAAGTTGAAATTAAATAGAATAAAAAAAGTAAAATAAAATTAATGAAATAAAAATATTTAAGAAAATATTGAAAATAAATAATAAGAAATAGGTTTGAATAGTGGGTGGTTCAGGAAACAAAGAAAATAGTAATGACAATTGGGAGTTGGATTAATATTCGATAAATCTTTATTGAAAATAGTGTAGAATTACTCGGTCCTATCCAAAATATCGCCAAATCAATTGTAAAACTCTATTCGAAAAAACTGCTAGTTAAAGCTAACCATAGGCTTAGATTTAGCATATTAAGTGTTTGTAAAGAATTCTTAATGTTCTGTCACTTAGACTTCATTTTTTGAATAAAACCAAAATTTTGTTAAAGTTAAGTGAGTTTAATTTAAGTAATTTTAATTTTAAGAAATTTATTTTAACTTATATCGAGATAAACGGAAAATATTAATTGATAGTATATAAAAAGATGAATTTTCTAGATAAAAAAGATTAATTTTACTAGATAAATTAATTAAAAACAAGATAATAATATTAATGAATGTATGATTTTATTAACCACCAGAAAAAATATTAAAAATTAAATAGTAGATAATTAAATTAAAAGGGACGTTCATTACCCATACTGTCAAAATACTTAGAATATTGCATAAAATATTTTAATTATGTACAAAATAAAAGTTGAATTAGTTGTGCAGTAATATTTTTTTTTATATACTAAATAAAACACACATAATACTAAAAAAATTTGCTAATTATTTTTTTCTTGTATTTTTTCTGTCAAATCCGTACAAATTACTTAATTTACCGTTTAACTTATTTTTAGAATGTATAATTCTAGTTGGAAAATAATTGATCTTCAAAATAAAAGCTCGGCCTTGTTTAGTCAAGCAATAAAATATATTTTTTGTCAACACAAAGTAATCAATTTAGGTTAGAAACTAAGTAATTTTTGTTACAAATTAAGTAATTTTTGTTATGTATTTTTTTTCTTTTTGTTTTTTTTTATTTTACAAGATAATTAAATAAAATAAACAATATTTTAAGTAATTATTACGTCTTTTATTTTTATAAGAATTTTGTTCAAGAAAAAAATATTTTATACGTAAACTAAGTAATTTACGTTTTTTTTTGTTCTTTAACTAAGTATTTGAACAGTATAGGTAATATTAAGTCAATTAAAAGGTAGATAAATGACTACTCAATCTCTTAAATATTCGAAATAATATTTTTTTGTCTACTTCAAATTTTTTTTTACCAAAATGAAATGCAATGTTTATTTTGGTGGTATAAGTATTATGTTCGGAAGACTACCTGTTTAAATTTGCAACCATCTGAGGTCGTAAGTGAATGTAGTGACGAAGATACTTATGAGTTCTATTTGGATATTCCTGTCAACAAGCAAATTGAAACTCAAATTAATAATACCACTGAAATTCAGGTTGAGCTAGAGCTAGAAGATAGTGATCAAATAGTTGCTACTGAAGCATCAACAAAAAGGGGCCGCGGTAGACCACCAAAAACGGTGTCAACAAAAAAAGAAAATTATGAGTATCTAATTAACTTTTTATATTCAAATTTAGCTTATTGTATAATTATTAATATTCTTATATATTTGTTTTTTAAAAATATAGTTTCTTGTACTTTTGTCTATTAATTAATAAAATTATCTAGTCGATTTCATCTTTATTAGCTATTTTTTTTTATCTAGTAAAATTCATCTCTTTAGCTAGTTGAGTTAATCCTATGCCTCGAGATAAAGTGTCAACTTTTAAATTTATTTTCAATAAATATATATTTTAAACTAAAGAATGGATTTTATTCTTTTGATTTAGATAAATTATAATGTGACTAAAATTTATGTAATAACAAAAATTGGTCTTTTTAGTCTTATTAGTCTTATTTAGAGATGTCTGTGGGATGATATATATGTCGCTACCACGGAAAGAACTTGTCCTATCTTTTATATTAAAATGACCTTACTTAAACTATAGGAGAAAATAATTTTGAAATAATTATTGGTTTAATTATTTATTGAACAACTAAATTAAAACGAATTCTCCTTTTTAAAAAAATTTAAGTTTCATATTTTAGGGGATTGTCTTCTTAGGAATGTTAGTTACTTTGGGGTGAAAATTAGTCTTCATGTTTTCAATAACTTTTGTTCATCATTCTTTGTTTAATGAGTTCTTATGTTAAAGTCTAAAAATATATAAGGAATCTATTTGAATATCACGTCATCCTACAAATAAATAGAAAATTTAAGATAAAAATAATTGCTGATGACACGACAATTAGTCATTCAGATAAAGATTTGGAAAGTGCTTTAATAAATTTTTCAACTATCATTAAAAATCTTAGTAACTGGTGTTCTTATAAAAAGATAGATATTGATTTGTTTAAAACATTTTGTTTAATCTTTTCGAAAAAAACGAGCTAAATTTTCTGACAAGGTAGATATTTGTGGAAATGATAAACGTAGATGAAATAAGTCTCGTGGTTTTTAAGATTGATAAAAATCAAAGCTTGCCCGTAGTATCTCATTAGTTGTAAACATTAGTTATTAGTTGTTTTTCAAAATACGCAATAATTAAAATCACAAAAAGTATTATTTTTCAATATTCAAATTGTTTAAATTCAAGTTTGAAATTAATGACTTCAATGACATTAATAATTTTCTAGAAAAATATGGCTTAAATTCTTTTCAGCATAGAACTCTTGATAGAATGTTATCTTTTGTCTTTAAAACATTATTTTTCCATAATTCGCCTGAAAATTTAAGAATAAAATAAAAGTAATATGACTAAAATTTAAAGAATAGCAATAATCTGATTGAACCGATGTCAAAAACGGCTATTAGTGAAAAACCTTTCAATTTTTTTATACAAGATTTATGAATATCTTTCTGATCAAGAGATTAATGTCGAAGTTTGTAGCATTCAAGCTTTCTATATTCATTAACTTCATTAATCAATTTGATTTTTATAGACTTTGAAAAAAAAACTCAAAACATTTAATTTTAATATTTAAATATTTTTAAAATCAATTATATAAATTTTTATTTTTAATTTGTAATTATTATTTTATAAAATTAAATAAATGAAGTGTTTATCGAGAAAATTGAAGTTAATGATCAAATGTAAATTTCAAATCAAACTTCTAAAATTTAGATTTAAAAATAAAGCATTTATTATCATTTTTTATTAATAAATGACTTAACTTTCTTAAACATAATTTTTTTAATCTTTAACTAGAATTAAAATTATATGAATTTTTATCTAAAGTAAAAATTAAATTTTGATCAATTTTTTTAATTTTGCAATTCAAAATTTAACTTTGTTTCGCTGTAATGAATTTAAATTAAAATTAAAATATAATTTAAAGTGCTTGTTTGATCCATAATTTGGATAATTCAGTGTGTATTTTAACTTTGTCTTTAAAGTTTTTAAAAAAAGTTTTTTGGAAGAAGCAATTAAAGATCAATTCGAAAAAAAATATTTTTTATAATTTAAAACATTAAAAATTATTTTTTTAATCAAAAAAAGAAATAAAAAAATCTTCAAGTTGCCTGTTTATCGGTCTTTCATGGCATGAGCACTAGCTGGTTGATTAACTTTAAAAAAATACAGTGAGTTAAATAATTCTTAACTACCTTTTATTTTTGTCTACAAATTGAAATTTTTAGGTGGCATAAAACAATTAATAATGTTCCCTCTAAAAGGGCCTATACTTTTTGGCCGAGTATGGGTTCGTTTTTAGGTCCGTATTTTAGTAATATCCAAATTATTTTCCTGTACTAATATAAATTTCTCTATAATACCGTATTGAAAATTCAACGTCTTGTGCGATCTCTAACAATCGTCTTATATCTTAAACTGTGTTTTCCTTAAATCAATTTTTCAGTAAATGTCCACCAACCTTATTTATTCGTCCTCTTCTAATTTGACTTGACGTAAAATTCTTTTAAAAATTTTGCAGCACAATGAGGATTTAAAAACCAAATTAGAAATTTAATAGAATTAAAAAATAACGCATTTTTAAGCAGGCATTTAAAAATAAGAATTCTTATGAATTTTGAAGGCGTTTTTTAAAGCGTTTTTTGACGTAAAATAACGCTCACGTTTTTCATGCCAAAAAATGAAAATTTATCATTCACTAACATTATTTATTATATTTTATTTTTATTTTATATTTTATGCTGAAATAACTTTAGCTCGATACAGAAAACAAATAAATAAATAAATAAAATAAATTATTTATTTACAAAAGGCATTCCGAGTGTTCTCTAAAATGCTCTTTTAATGTCTAGTGAAGGATGTGCCTAAAACGCAGAAATTTTTTGCTGAATTCCGCAACTTTTTTTTTCATAGTAAAAAACAATTTTCGCATTTTGATTTTTTGCGAAAAAAAAAATAATTAGGCAAAAACCATAAGTTTAAAAACATTGCCAAATTTACTGAAAATCAAAACCATACTTTTTGCGAGACCAATTTTTTCTTTTACCACTTTGATGATACCTTCTCACCTAGTCATATTTAAAATGGTATTAAATTATTACCGAGACCAAGTTGTTTTTGTTTAATGAATGTAGGATCGATAAATGGGGTAAATATTGAAAAGTATAAAATGCCAAATTTGGCCAACCAAACTAAAGTTTAAAATTCCGGTTCAACGGGCCGCAAAAAACGTGGCCATATGGCAAATGCAATTGAAGCGGATAAAATTCGAATAGATACCCATATTAGTAGTAATGAAGATGATGTAATTGAATTTGAGCCTCTTTTAGATAGTGCTTATAATGGCTGAATTTTATCCTCAAGTGAATTTATTTTTGGGTACGAAATGTCTATTACAATCGAGAAAGGTAGAACGAAACATTTAAAAAGACAAAAAACATAGAAAAAGAAAATAAAAAAATATAGCAAATTATTTATTTAATTAATGGAAAAAAAAATATAATCAATTTTATAAAAAGATAAAAAACAAAAATTCAAAATCCAATTTTTTTAAATATTTTTAATTTCATAAAATAATTATAGTTTAATAAATATATAATCAATTTTATATTAAAGATAAAAAAAATAAATTCAAATCGAAATTTTTTTAATTTCTTTCAATTAGCAGAATTAATCCATTGTTTATTAATTTTTAAGAACTATCAAATATTTAAACATGTCTAACCTCTAACTATTTCTACATATCGTTTGTATTTTTTTTATCTTATTTAACTTTATTTTAGCTAATTTTTATTTTAATATTTTTATTCTGAAGGAGCATTAGCATTACAGATAAACAAAAAAAAATTTCTAAGTCATTTTACAAAATTACAGTGACACATATTTGATTACAAAAAAATAAAATAAAACTAGTTTTATTTACAAATTTTCAAAATATTCAAAAATAATAAATTTTTATTTTTAGAGAGCATGAAAGCATGTTTAGATTTTGATAAAATTAATCTTTTAAAAGCAAAATAATTTAGTGATTGTTACATGTGGTTAAAAAAAAAATTTTTAATTCTGATATTGTATTGCTGATGAACCTAATTCTAGATTAGATTTAGACAATCAAATGAAGAAATTTAGAAGAAAATTGAAGTGTTTTCTAGATGATTGAAAATAAAAAATGGAGAACATTTTCGTAAATAAGACAATTTTTTTGCACATGTAAGGAAAAAATACTAAGAATAATATAAACATACACGAATAAAACGCTTAGACACTAAATTTTCAGCTATGTATTCATTGAGAAAGCAAAAAATCAAGAAAAATATATTTCTAATCACACAACCTAGATTCTTGAATTTTTGCTTTTTTTTTATTAAATTAATCTGCGTCGGACTAGTCATAGGGATAAGATAAAAGCTCAAACGAGCACTTGTTCATTATTTTTAACCCAATATAGTTTAAAAGCTTTTCAAGCCAGATTCGTTCTTATCAATGATTTTTTTTAATTTAATTTAAATCAAGCTCAACGAAAAGATAAAAAAATGTATACGCGTTTGTAAACAATTTGATTTATTATGTGCTTTTGAACGCCATTTTTTTTTCAAATTAAAATAGATAAAAATCAAGTTTTAATGCAAATTTTGAGTTTTGTCTAAATTAACAAGTAGGCTCAAAAAAGCAAACGTCAGCTCGTTTTCATAATTTAACTAAATGGGCTCTCGATTCTGAGACTACAATTAAAATTTAAATTTTTTTTTTCTTTTTCAAAATCTTGTGAGAAACGTATTTGATCGGTGTGTTCATTTTTGTGGTTGTAGCTACAATGTGGCCTACATTGTGATGTAGAAAAAAATTTTTTTTTCTCAAACAAAAGGTAATTGAGTGTATTAGAATTTTTCATGTTTTAATTATGTCTAATTCAGTTGTGTGACAAAAAAGACAAATTTATTGATTTTGTTTTGTGCAAGTGACAAATAAAATGAAAGTGATTTACTTTTTTTAAATTTTATTATTAGGATACCTTTTTTCATAATTTGATCAGCTTAAAATGGATAATTTAAAGTATATACGAATTCTTACATTTGGCGAACATGTCCTGATTACTAAAACCTGATTGTAGAAAAGAAATGATGTGTTTATTTTTTATTTGTAAATAATTGTAATCTTGCAATAGCTCGCTCAGGTAGAAATAAATTTAAAATATATAAAAATTAAAAAATAGTTTATCTATTTAGTATTCTGAAGGAGCTCTAGCTCGGTACAGAAAACAAATAAATAAATAAAAATAATAATCTAAATAATAATTATTTAAAGCATATAGTAAATTTTTGTCTTTAGTTAAAAGATAGAAAAAAGAAAATAGGAGGTTGAGCTTTCTAGAAAACAAATTATTTGTTCATGGTAAAAAATCATCCAAATTTCCTCTACAATTATAGAGAGAAGTTGGTGTCAGTGTCATTCTAAATTTATATTATTCAATTGTATTTGTACATAATATACTGTACAAAATTGTATTTAAATTTTAAATAAAAATATTTGTTAATTTTTATTAATATTGTCGGTAGAAATAAACTAAAAAATTAAAAGTCTACTATAGCGGGACTTCGTTAGTAGTTCTGCTTTGTCAATTTAGTTTAACTAAGTTGTCTATAGAATATTAAATATTATTATTATTATTATTATTATAATTTTAAAGTTTAAAAATCGATTACATTGAGATTTAGAATTGATAAAAAAAATTTTATAAAAAATAGTTTTTTTTGTTTTTTTTATTAATTCTTGGTGCTGCACCAAATGCATAATAAAAAAAAACTTGATTCAACACAAAAAATAAAAAGAATTTTTTTCACTATGCATTTGGTGCAGTACGAAGAATTAGGAAAAAAGATAAATTTTCATTTTATTTAAGTATTCAATTGTACATTAAATTAGCACAATGTTTTCAATCAAAAAAGTATCAAATTTGTTACATTTTCTTATTTTATTTTGTTTCATAAAAGTAAATATTTAAAAATCAATAAAAGTGCACTTAAATTTCAATAATAAACTTGGTGTTTTCAAAAAAATTAAGAATCAAATTTAGTACATTTACGTTTTTTCATAGTTTTTGTACATTTTGTTAACTAAATTAACATTTATATAAATTTTATTCAAGAAAAACACTAATTAGGAAAGCAAAAAAAGGCTCCCAACAAGTCAGTCTCTAATTCCTTGATCAGACTTAACATGTCATAATACCCTTCATCAATACAAACAATGACAAATTATTCCACACGAGATTATGTCAGGAAACAACAAAAAATAATAAGCCGAAATACATAGCTGTTTGTCAGTAAGTTATCATTGTGTGCATTGTAGCCTACATTATAGCCTACATTGTGGTTAACATTTTACAGTTAAACCATTAAAAATTTATGTAATAAGTTTGTCAGTAAGCTCTGATACAAAAGCTCAAATTTTAGTGGCAGTGTGGCCCACAATGTAGTCTACATTGTGTACATTGTACTTACCGAACATTGCTAATTCAAAAAGAAATGTTAAGATATATTTTTTTAATCTTAAATTTTTTTCTTGCCTATGGCTTAAAAATAAGAATTAAAAAAATTTTATTAATAAAAATTGGGCAAAATTCAGTAAAAACAGTTGTAAGAGTAGCAAATAGAGCTGTGACACTGTAGAAATAATTTTAAAATTTAACTTTGTTTGCTCTTTTTTTATTTACTTTTTAAATGAAGCAGCTTTAGCTTTGAACATATAAATAATTCATATTTTGTTACCTTAATTTGAATAAGTTATTGGATAAGTGCGTTACAAAATAGCAAGAAAAATATTTTTTAATTAAATTTGGGACGAATAAAAAAAATTTATATAGAATAAAAAAATATATTTTATAGAATACAAACAATATAAATTTTATTAGGATAACAAAATTATTCTTATGAAATAAAAAAAATAATCACATGAAATTAAGTCATTATAGTATTAAAAAAACTTTGATAGAATAAAACACTTCTTAGTTTAGTATAAAAAACTCAACTCAAGATCTTTAACACTCGACTTCTATTATCAAATTCTGTAATTTCATTATTAACTGGAAGACTTGGTTTGAAGCTGAAGTTTGGGCAATACTAAATGGAGCATGAACAATTAGAGCTTCAGCTACTAACTCAGGATGCTTTCTTAACCTTTGGGTTTAAAATTTATGATATATTCTTTCAGATCAAAATTTTTATACTATGTCGGATTTTTATATTCATTATTTACATATTTTTTTCTTTTAAAAACAATTAACTTTGCCAAAAAAGTTTTACAATATTCTATAAAAAAATTTATTCGTCAAATATGTCGTCGATTAAATTTTAATTTAGTATTTTAAATACAAAGAAGCTAAGTGCGTTACAGATATAGAAATAAAAATAGAGCTTTTTTTTTTAATTTTATTTTTATTAAAATTTTTTGAAATTAATTTACGTAAAATGCAGAAATTAAAAAAATTAAAAGAAATTCTTCTTTGACAATAATTTTTAAATTCATAATTTGCAAAAAAATATATTGGTAAAGGGGTTTTCAAAAAAGTTGATGTCCAAAAAGTTAGAAAATGTCAAAAATTTTCAATTTTTTTATTTTCAAGATAACAAGCTCAAAATATAGATCTTTCAATTCTCTATCAGAAATTTTGCGGTCGAGTATATATGATTAGTAAAGTTCTGAGATAAAATCGCTTAAATAAGATATACTCATGTAAGGCTGTAAAGTAATAAGATATAAACCTGTAAAGTTTTAGACCCCACTAGCCAAAAAAGAAAAATTTTGAGCCCGCTCTAAAAATTTGGGTAACCATAGGTTTTCATTTACGTAGAATTCAAAAGTAAGGTCAAAAACCGAATCTGAAGATAGTGTGGAAGTTTTGCATTCCCTGAAAACTTCAACTCAAATTTTTATTTCCTAATTTTTAGAGATAATCAAAGTCAATTTCAAAGATTAAAACATTGGAAAAAAATTTTTTTTTCAAAAATTCCACTATAATAATAATAATAATAATATAAAAAAATCTACAATTGATATATAATATATTAATGAAGCAGAACGTAGTTCTGCTATTAGTAGACATTAGTTTCAATTCCTTCTTCTTCTTTTTTGTTTTAAAAAAAATTTGTCCATTCTATTCTTAAATTGGTTCACCGTCTTCGAGTTAACTATTTCTTCAGGCATTTCATTCCAATGCTTCACTACTCTATTTGATAAAAAGTTGTTTCTCGATTTTACTTTAGTTAGTTGCTTGCTGATCCTAAGGCAAGTACCCCTGATACCTCTAGCCGGTCCAAAAAAGAAAAAAATTAAATTCCTTCTTTCTATTAAAAGAAAGAAGGAAAATAAATGCTTAATAAATGATAAATTTTCCCGTTTTAATTTTTTCCTTTTTTGTTAAAGCAAATTATTTTTGATTTCTTTTTAACTCAAATTTTTATTTTTTATTTCCTAATTTTTAGTAAATAATCAAAGTCAATTTCAAAGATTAAAACATTGGAAAAAATTTTTTTTTCAAAAATTCCACTATTAAAAGAAAGATAGAAAATAAATGTTTAATGAATGATTAATTTTCTCGTTTTAAATTTTTCTTTTTTTATTGAAGCAAATTTTTTTGATTTAATTCTAAATTTTTTGACAATAATTTAAAAAGCTTCAAAAATAAAAAAAAGGAAAAAAAATGCATATTTTAATAATAATAATAGTAATAATAGTATTCTACGATCAACTTAGTTTTACTAAATTGACAAAGCAGGATAACAAATTTAGTCCCACTATAGTAGACTTTTCATTGTTTGTTTCTACCGACATTATTGAATTTATTCTCGCTTACACTATGCCATACTTCTTTTTTGCATGTTACCATTATACAATAAAAATTCATAATTCTTTATTAATTGTCAATTTTTTTACTTTTTTTTATTGTTTAAATATAAACAAAGAAATGGTAAAATTTTGGGTTTTTTTTGGTATTTTTGTATCTTCTCCGCGGTTTACCCCAAAAACCCTAATTTTTATTGCAGATTCGAAAACTAGACAAAATTTTGAACAAATTGTTGGGACCACTTTTTTGATTTTTAAGATTTTAAAATTCAGTCAAAAAAAGAGTGATTTTAAAAATAAATTTTTTGTTATAAACCTTTATTTTATGTTTTATTCAGATCTTTTAGGATCTGGTGGTTCGTGGTTATAACACAATATAATAATAAAGAATTAAATTAAATAATAACTTTATTAATAAGTGGCCGCTTCTAGCCTAAACAAATAATAAAGAAAATAACAACAAGGAAATTACAACAAAAACAATAAGTGCTAAATTATATCTTCTTCATGTTTTCTATTAACAACAAAAAGAGAGAGAGAGAGCTCTGTGTCTAATATTTTACTCAGTGTTAAATACTAGTGACCTGCTAAACGCATGAGATCAAAGTATTGCACTGTGGAACTATAGGCACATAAGTTGGCTAGAGACGGTGTTGTAGTTATTAAGAGAACTACAACATTTTAGTAAATAATCAAAGTCAATTTCAAAGATTAAAACATTGGAAAAAATTTTTTTTTTCAAAAATTCCACTATAAAATTTTTTCTTTTTTTGTTACAGCAAATTTTTTTTGATTTCTTTTTTACTTAAATTTTTTGACAATAATTTAAAAAGCTTCAAAAATAAAAAAAAAAGGGGAAAAATAAATGCACATTTTTATATTGTTTAAATACAAAGAAAGAAATGATAAAATTTTCAGTGTTAATTCATTAAAGAGTGTTTGCAGAGTGCCAAAACTGCACAATCTCATTTAATTGTGTTGCATTGAGCAATCCAGTGCATGTATGCGTTACAAAAAACAAAACCCAAAATAAACCCTGCATAAAACACGATCAATTTTCTATTCTTTAAAACAACAAAAAATCAAGCTAGTCAAAAAATCCACTTTTAACAAAACAACACAAAAGAAAACCCAATCAGAAGAATAACTTAAAAAAAACTTATTTTTAGAAAATTTATTTGTCTAGCAAAAATTCTCGATAATGAGAGAAGAGAGTTTTTGAGAGAGAGAGAGGCGCTCGTCCGCACCACAAGCCCCGACATAAACACCCAGCCACACTCACACACTAAGCGCCAACCGAGCCACCGCTGCACCACACCATGGGCAACGAAACATTTCGTGCGGCTCGCTTCAACCGCTCGAACAGCATGCGCACCAAGTCCAACGGCGGCCACACTTACATCACCGAAGACGAGGTGGACCGGCAGCCGAGCGACGCGCTCACCGCCCCACCCAAGCCGAGCCGGCGCATCGACAAACTGCGCCGTTCGCTCACCTTCCGTCGCAAGAGCAAAAAAAGCGGCGAATCTCAGAGCGGCGCCGAGCCCACAGCGGCGCCGGCCGCGTCCAGCAGCAGCCGGCCGGCCCTGTGGCTCGACGACGAGAAGCGGGTGCGCGCCGGCACCTGCTCCTTCCAGGTCAAGTACCTCGGCTACGACGAGGTGTCGGACTCGCGCGGCATGCACATCTGCGAGAGCGCGCTCGCCAAGCTTCTATCGGACAAAAAAAAGCCGCTCAAGGCCATTTTGTACATAACGGGCGACTCGCTGCGGGTCGTCGACGAGTCCAACAAAATGCTGCTCGTCGACCAAACGATCGAGAAGGTGTCGTTCTGCGCGCCCGATCGCCACCAGCCCAACGGCTTCGCGTACATTTGCCGGGACGGGGCGGCGCGCCGCTGGCTCTGCCACGGCTTCGTGGCCGCCAAGGACACGCTGAAGAACGCGTCGGGCAGCTGCACGGGCGGCGAGCGCCTCAGCCACGCGGTCGGCTGCGCGTTCAGCGTGTGCCTGGAGCGGAAGCAGACGCGCGAGCGCCAAAACGTGGCCATGCAAGTGGGGCCCAACCACTCGTTCACGCGCCTCGGCTCGTTTCGCCAGGCGTCGCTGACCGAGCGCTTCGACGACCCGCAAATGGTCATACCGAAGGCGGAGCCGGCGCCCATCAAGCCGGTGGCCAACCCGCACGCCATCCAGCGGCCCAAGGCGCACTCGTCGCTCGGCCGCCAGAACAGTCTGCGCGAGGCGCCGTTCAAGCGCGGCCAGCCCGCCTACCAGTCGCTCAAGCCCGCCGAGCTGCCCTCGTTCCAGCAGCAGAAGCTCGGCTTCGCCCACTCCAATCCTGACCACATTCCGAGCTCCAAGACGCTCGCCGAGCTCGCCAAAATAAACGAGATGCCCGAGACCGGCGGCGCCGAGCTCAGCGAACGCTTCGGCCAGCAGATGAACTTTGGCAGCCCTGTGCAGGTGCAGGCCGGCTCGAGTGTGTTCGCCACGCCGGTCACGCCGTCCATGCCGCCGCCGCCGCCCCTGCCCCCGCTGCCTCTCGCCCTGCAGGGCTGCTCGTCGCCCGTGAGCCCCACTCAAACTGGCGCTGCTGGTCTCAAGGCGGCCAGCGGCGAGACCTTCGAGCAGAAGTGGGCCAGGATTCAGGCCGCCAAGAACACTAACCCGTTTGCTGAGGACATTGCCAAAAAGTACGAGATAAAGCTTTGAGTTAGTTAGTTGATGCTGATAATCGATCGATCGAGAGTTTTTTTTTGTCCTTTTTTTTTTTTTTTTTTTTGTTCAATCCTTCAATTTTTTGTATCGGAATTTTTAAATTTTTTTTTTAAATTTTTCATTTTTTTTTTGGCAAAGAAATTGTCTTATGTAAATTAAATCGATTTAATTAGTGGAATTTATGAGGAGTATGTTCAAAAAAATTTTTTTTTTTTTTTTTTGATTTCTAATTTTATCAATTAATTAAAAGTATTTTTTTTAAATTTTGTCGGCAATTTTTTCTTTACTTAATTCTTTTTTTTTGCTTGTCACTAATCGACAAACTTTGAATTGAATTTCTATCTGAATCAAAATTCATGTTTTTTTGGGAGATTTTTTATTGTTTTTTGCTAATGAATAAAATTTGAATACATCGTTTTGAATATATTCGACATTTATCAATTGCTTTTTTATTTGCTTTAGCTGTTGGGTCCCTTGAGGATTTAGAACCCAAAAATAAAAAAAAAACTTAAATAATATGGGCAAGCAAAGCTTTATTAGTGAGTGGACTTATTTTTCCAAAATATTTAATTTATTTTAAAATTATTTATTTATTTATTTCAAAAATTATGTCAGTTTCGGCGATGTTAAAAATTAAAAAGATTTTAATTTAAGTTTTTAACAAAAGAATTTTTAAAGTTTTTTTAGATTAAAGCAGAGTGTATACATAAGATTTTAAAAAATTAAATTTACATATTTTTATGTAATTTGTATAAAAAATTAAAAATTCGGTATTTTTTAAAATAAATAAAGTTCAAGTTTTTAGTTAAATTAGACTAGCTAACAAAAAAAATTGGTTGCAAATTGGATTCATTAATTTCCAGGTAAATATACTTTTACTAATAATTTAAGTTCTTCTTTTCTTTCTTCTATTATCTCTAAAATTAATATTGAAATTAAAGTGCAGGAAATTCAAAACTTCCGTGCTAGCTAAATTTCTAATTATTGACTTCATATTCGTAATCTACGACCTTTAAAACCCTAAATTTGATTTTTTTTTTGGGGGGGTCTAAAAAAAAAAATTTGTACCCAGGGGTCTAAAAACAGTCGACCGAATATCGAGTTGTTGGTCTTTGAGACCCTAAATCTATATGATAGAACATATATATATAGACAAGTTATATCATTTCTGAAAGAGCATAAAATTTTCTAAAAACTCGATTGTTTTAAAATAAAAAAAAGAAGGTGTGCCGATTTTTATAGCTTAAAAATATCAAAAAAATGCACTTTTTTCCATTTAAATCGAATCTCGTCCCAGGGGTCACTTTTAACCACTTTTTTTTTTTACATAATATAAAACTAGACAAAATTTGGAACAAATCTTGGATTAATTCTGATTCTGATGACTTTGATGAGTAAGAAATATCATGATGTTGATTATTATTTATATCATTTTCATGATCTACTTCCATCTTATATTCGTCCTCGTACCTAACAGTTTTAGCAATTAATCCAAGATTATTTACTCTAGATAGGTGATGATTAGCAGAGGTAGGGAATCGCAAATTTGACTCAAGTCTTACATGACTCAGAGTCAGACTCGAGTCATTTTCTAGTGACTTGAGTCGAGTCTTTTTTTTTTCAAAAAATTGACTCTGACTCAAGTCCGAGTCAAACTGAATTTGACTGACTCAGACTCGAGTCGAGTCATTTATAAAAAAAATGACTCTAAATTTAAGATTTTCAAATTGGGTTTTAGTTTATGATGATGAAAACAGTTTTATTGAACAAAATTTTGAATACAATGAATTTAATTTAATTTATTTTTTAACGATTTAATGTAAAAAAATTTTTTTGAATTCCAGCGCCAGTGTCGGCTTATTAATAGAGAGAAAGGTAATTCTTATATTGAGCCGCTAGTTTGGTGGAAAGAAAATGAAAAACTTTTCCCAACACTTGCTAAGCTTGCTAAAAAAATTTTAGGGATTCCGGCATCGAGTGGTTCAATTGAGAGATTTTTTAGCAAGACTGGTTACATATTGCGTCAACACAGACGTCAAATGACAAATGTATTAGCCGAAAGTTTATTTTTTTTGAAAGAAAATGATGATTCATTTAAAAAATTGTATAATTTAAATTAGTTTTTTTTTTAACTTCTAATTGAAAAAAAAAACTCAATAATTAATAAAAAATCTTTTTTGTTTTTGACTTTAAGACTTGAAATGACTTAGACTTTGACTCATAAGTCATGACTCAGACTCGGACTAGTAAGTCACCGCAAAAAAATGGACTGACTCAGACTCGAGTCGAGTCACTAAAAATCAAAAGATTCTGACTCCGACTCAGTCATCACGAATTTGCTGAGTCCCTATCTCTGATGATTAGATTTTCTTGGCATTTTAGATAATTTTTAATTGATAAGTATTAGTTTTTAGGATAGTCAAATTCATAATCCATTAAACGATTAAAATATTCAAAATAAACAATTTATCACGTGATTTGGTTGCTTTATATGCAAAAAATAAAGAAATAAATGAAAAAAGTAAAACCATAGATTTGTTCCAAATTTTGTCTAGTTTTATATTATGTAAAAAAAAAAGTGGTTAAAAGTGACCCCTGGGACGAGATTCGATTTAAATGGAAAAAAGTGCATTTTTTTGATATTTTTAAGCTATAAAAATCGGCACACCTTCTTTTTTTTATTTTAAAACAATCGAGTTTTTAGAAAATTTTATGCTCTTTCAGAAATGATATAACTTGTCTATATATATATGTTCTATCATATAGATTTAGGGTCTCAAAGACCAACAACTCGATATTCGGTCGACTGTTTTTAGACCCCTGGGTACAAATTTTTTTTTTTAGACCCCCCCAAAAAAAAAATCAAATTTAGGGTTTTAAAGGTCGTAGATTACGAATATGAAGTCAATAATTAGAAATTTAGCTAGCACGGAAGTTTTGAATTTCCTGCACTTTATGATTGAAACAAATAATTGAAAAAAGCTAGAAAAAACACAGCATACAAAAAGTACACTGTAAGAGATTAGAGTTACAGAACAATGTACAAAAACTATGAAAAAAATTAAGTTTGTTTTAATTTTTTTAAAAAAAGTTTTCAGTTTATTTTTAATTTTAAAAGTCATGACTTTGACTTGGTGGAAAAAAATTTTGATTTCTCTAAAATATGCAAAATGTGATAAGAAATTTTTTTTATTTAAAAAAAAATAAAGTACTTTAAAAATAATTTATTAAATTAAGATATTAAGTAAGATAACTTTAAATTAAAAAATGTTTATTTTTTTTTATTTAATCTTTAAAAGATCAAGATTACAGCGGAAAAGTGTTGTTATTTCTAAATTTTTGGTTTTTATTCTAGATCTATGTGCTCTGTTGATATAGCCAGCATTTGAAAATGTTTTCTCAATGGGACCTATTAACGCTGGAACAGATAAATATTTTAATACCAAAATATATAAATCTTGGAAATTTAATTTATTCGTTGCCAAAAAAAAAACAAAACAAACGTCTTTAAATTAACATCAAGATCATATTCAATATTTAAATACTCAACAATCTGACGTTTGAAGAATTTCTTATCGTTTGACTGAGAATTTCCAAAAAAAAAATTGATAAGAAAATTGATAAGAAAGAACCTTAAAAAAATATTAATAAAAATAAAAAAAAGTTAATTTAAGGGTTTTTTTGTGTAATAATGACGTCCACGCCATTTCTTCGACGACAATTTGATCTACTTGGGCCCTTGCAGCGTCATTGTACTTGAGAATATCCCTCTCAATGTACTGATGACCAGTCCATACATGGTACTTTCCATTCGACTGGGCCAATATTAAATTTGCTGCGGTTTTGTATGTGACTGCTCGGCCACACAGTACCAAACACAATCCACTGTTCGTCTCATGTTCGTCCGTTTTGATTCTAATATTACGGAGTAGCTCAAGGTATTCTTTGAATGAAACTAACTTCTTATAATCTGAGTCGTTTAACGGCTTACGACAATCCTCCCAATACCTTTGGGCCTCCATACTTTCTAGTTTATCGACATGTTTAACTTTATTGCAATCTCATTCTTGTGCCAGTCGTTTGGCTCATGATACATGTCTCGGAAATGTTGCATATCCTCATCGGTGAATTTCTTAGGCTGCTTCATAGCCTGTATTCGTTCCAGAATTTTGTTGGAGTTGGTTCTGTAAACAACCGATTCGTCTTCATATATAATTTTTTTCTTTTTTATATATCTGACCGCATGCTCGAAATGATCTTGGCTGACAATCTCGGTAAAATGCATGGCATTGAATGCCTGCTTTGCCAAATGATGACTTATGCCCATTTTTTCAAGTGAAACGCGGGACATATCTCTTGCCATTCTTTTAAATAGTTTCGGAATGCCTATCACGTGATAGTGACGGGCTCCGGTCCAACTTTCCTCGTCAGTTCCAATAATTCGAACATGTTCGAAATTTACAATAATTGTGTTTTTTTTGCAAAACTAAAAAATTTCCTTAATTTTAATGGTGATTTTAAGACACTTGAATCCAATTCATTAATGATTATACTACTCGGCCGTCTATTTGAACTTGAAGAATTTGCTCTTTAAACTGAGATTCCTTAACGTTTTTTGACGAGTTTTTTTATTCGATGGGCCTAAAAAGGATGATATTTATTGAGAAAAATCTGCTCCAATTTCACCCAATGTAGATGGATTTTCATTATTAAGAAAAATTGACTTAAAACGAGATCTCAATTGAGTTTCTAATTCTTGACTAATGTGTAATGGGGGAGGATTTGCCCGTTAGAAGTATATATAATAAAAGAAAAAAGAAAAGAACAAACGTTGGATTCTAGAAAACTTTTATTCAAATAAAGAAAACTTAATTAAAAATAATAAAAAACTAATCTTTTTTATTGGCGTTCCGGACTATCTGGGGAGTTGTTTTGCTCTTTTAGCAAACTCTCCATTGCACAATTCCGGCGCCTTTTTCGAGTCACTCCGTGACTGACGTTCTCACTCTGCTGACCAGTCGCAACATCCGATGCCACACTCGTCTCTCTATCGGTGGCCCCTTGCGCCTGTGGCCCGGTTTGACTTTCGATTGCTCGCCCGACCTCTTTGATTGGATTTAGGTCCAGGTCGTAATAGACGTGACGGCTCTAGAATGGGACAGAATCCCTTATATTGTGCGATCGCATGTGCACCCATAATGTTGGGTACTCCACAATGTTGGTATACTCCGTCCGCTTTCCGCTCCAAATTCAGCTTGACCTGTAATTTGTAGTCTCGGCCTCCAACGCTGTACAGCGGGTATTCAGCGATGAAGTCGTGACAGCGGATCGAATCACGGTCATCATAAAATTTGATGAACACTACGGTCTCGGGCCTAACCGTCTCCTCCATCACCCTAAAATATTGGATCCGGCCGATTTGCCTATACAAAACTGGGCGCACTTGACGTTTTCCTCGATGTCGAACCTCGGAAACATGCGAAGCATCGTTTGGTGTTCAGCCATAGCGACGTTGGTTTGATTTCAAAACGTTTTATTAAATTAAAGAAAAAATTTTTTTTAAATAATAAATGAAAGAATAAATAAACAAAGATTTTGAATAAATCCCCAAACAATTTGCAAATATTTAAATTTCCATTTTGAGTGTGGTTACGAAACTTGTCTTATTTACATTTTACATAAATATGAATTTTAACAAATGTACAAGGAACTTAAGAGCTAGAATTTATTTTATTTGGAGTGTGTATAATTTAAACGTTCTTGGGGTCTCCTATCCCTCTTAACCCTGATAGGTTCATGGGCTCTTGTTTGTATATTTCTTAACGAACGTTTGGTTGTAGCGTTAGGGACGAACGTTTCGTCGTCGCTTGAACCACCGATTTCACTAGTTGTCATGGGGTTCTGTCTTTCCCGTAACGTTGCCTTAGCTTTTTCGACTAATCTTTTGGCTGCCAGAGTTTTCGGATTCACCCTCTTATTAGTTTTGTTGTTTAAATGCGTAACCTGCTCCTTGTGAAATTTAACCTGCTCCTGTGAACAAGGAGTCTCTTCTTTTTAGAATTCAAGGATCTCAACTTATAATTGAAGTTGTTTAACACACTTTCTACAACGTAGGGGCCTGTCCAACTGAAAGTGAATTTTTAAGACTGCCCCTTTTTAACAACGTTATTATGGACCCAAACGAGCCAATTTTGAGCTTGGCTGCTGACACGTTAAGCTCGTAGTTTAATTTCATCCGACGATTTTTTACGTCTCTATTCGCCCTAACTCTTTAGTATGCTGATTTTAACTTTGATTTTTAATTTGTCGGCATACTCGCCCGGTGAAACCGGAACGTTTATGATCGGGTCTTTGTAAATGAGATCTAAAGGCATTTTAGCATCGCGGCCATACATTAGTTCGAACAGTGTCGACCCCGTCGTTGAATGAACTGCAGTATTGTACGCTAAGCTTAAGACGTCCAGATGTTCATCCCAGTCGTCGTGTTCCTCATTAATGTAACAAGTGATCATACGTTTAATAGTTCTAATAAGGCGTTCACTAATGCCGTCGGTTTGAAGGTGGAAAGGTGTAGTCCTCAATCTCTTCATATCCATCAGATCCCAAATCTCTTCGATCAGTGCAGATTGGTAATTTCTTCCTTGATTGGTTAAAACTACTACTGGTATTCCATGCTGGCAAATAAACTTTAAGAAGCACTTGGCCACGCTGTTTGCTTCTGCATTTTCGAGAGCAAAAAGTTCGATCCACTTCGTACGATCCACATAATAGCCAAAAATATAGACTATTAAAATCATTGAATTCTTCAGTTGACAAAGATGAACTGCTTTGATATTTCAATTGTAGAATCATTAATTTTTCACAGTGTTCTTTTACAAACTCAGCCTTAATCAAAAATTTTTAGAAAAACAATCCAACCTCTTTTTTAATGCTCTCATCTTTTAAATGTATTAAAAGCTCCTTTAGGCCCTCTGTCTGTCATCATATAGTAGAATCTCATCACTAACAAAAGTTTGAAGATAGTCCCAATAGTTAGTCAACATGACAACAAACAGCTTTGAACCATATATTCAACGCGTGATAACTGGCTCAGGTGGTAGCACAGACTTTTCGACTAACAAATCGATTTAAAATGGTTTATACCTACAACGTCTAATCGGAGCTTAACAAAATATAAAAAATTTGATTAATGAGACTAATATGACCAAAGCGATTATATGAGCACCGCATGTGACAATATCGATCTCAAATTTAGTTAGAGTTTTAAGAACGTGTGACACAATTTTATAATTTGCTCTGGTAGATAGACGGTTTCTATCAAAAACGGCATTTTTTTTGCAAATGAATCCAAAATTTTACATCAAATTTTTAAAAAATATCGCTGATGTGCTGAAGTTTGTTTCTTGTTTTTTTATTTAAATTTTAAAAAACCATTTATATGGAGAGATTAAAAAAAAGAGCACTTCGATAATACCATCAATTATATAAAAAGAAAAAGGGTATTGTATGAAAATGAAGATGTCAAATACCAATCTACAGGAAATAAGGTGTTGGACCGAATAATGGCTTTGAAAAAAAACGAACAAATTTTCCCCGACGATATGCAACAATTTAGAAGAATGTTCCCAGAGCCAAATGACTGGCACGGAGATGTAGTAAGTTTAAAATTAACAAAATCTTACGTAGATCAACTGAAAGGCATAGAGGCCCAGCGGTATCATGAAGATAGCCGCTAACCGTTGCAAGACGAAGATTACGCCAAACTGGCTCCGTTTAAGGCGTTTTTAGAACTCTTAAGAAATAAATGAGTTAAAGTGGATGGAAACGAAACCAACTCTGGTTGGTGTTTAGTGTTGTGTGGCAAGGCAGTTACTTACTAAACAACAGCCAATTTAATATTAGCTCTGCGTTATGGGAAATACCATGTGTGGACTGGGCATCAGTATGTTGAGAAGGACATACTTAAGTATGAGACCCTATCTCAAAAGATAAATTCTAAGATGGAGTTAAAAGAAGGTTCTACCTTTTTGATTTCGATATTTTGGAATTTGTAAATGTTTTTGGTAAACCAAAGGCGAAGTGGGATAGAAGCCTGATCCCATTGGCTGCTAAATGTATCTCAAACAATATTGCTTAGAAGAAATTCAAAGATTACCTAGAGGACATAGAGGACATAGAAGAAATCGGCCAGTTCAATTTTGGTGAAGCTGATAGAAACATTGTGCTTCAAGCAAAAAGCGAATAAATGGACCAGGATGAAATTGAGGCCGAACAAGAAGTTCGCCGCATTCACCGGAACATATGTAACGACAATCTAGTAAATGAAGAAGACCCATTGTCTAAAATTAAATGGATTGAGTGCCCAGAAGAGGGCGAAAAAAATAAGATCAATTTTTTATTATATTTTCTTTATTCAATATACTATTAAAGTAAATTTATTTTTTCTTTAAAAAAATTGTTTTATTTACAAATAAATTTAAATTATAAATTAAAATCTATGTACAATTGTTAATCTTACGTTTTTTGCCTTCCAATTGTTTTTTGTCATTTCTTCTAATGATTATTGTCTATCGGGTCAGATGAAATTTTAGTTGTTGCTACCCTCTCGGCTGTTCAGTGGGCACTATATTCATGTGCTATTTCTGTATTGAATTGTGATTCAGCTGTAAAATAAGGATCTGATTTTAATGTAAATGATCTTTCTGTTGGTGCTGTAAAAGTGCCACCTTGATAATCAACTCCTAACCATTCTCCTCTTGTTTTTATATGATATTCTGTATAAATATTAGGTGTAAATATTGTTGATCTAGCAGCACCTGCTCTAACTTTTCATTTGAGGATTTAATGGAGCAATTAAAAATGAAAAATATTCTGGAAATTTTGATAAACTTCCAGTTCCAGCTGAAGACTGTCCCTCTATTTTGTTTATTAAAGATGAAATTGAATTGTTTTTTTTGCTGCCCAAACATTATCTGGACTTATATAATATGGACCTCCAGCTAATATTTCTCTTGTAAAGGAAAATTCATTTTTAACAATTGAAATAGTGTGATCTTCATTTATAAGATATTGTACGTTTCTTGGAGGGTTGTTAGCTGTTTTTGTATTATATTCTGAATGATGTTGTATTATAAACCCTTCTCCATTTACATTATCACCATATACATCTCGAAATATCATGTATTTTGGGTTATAATTAAAATCATATCTGTTTGTAAGTTTTGCATTAATAAGACTTGGCGACGGACCTAATGGCCAATTATTCCAAGAACTCGTTCTATATTCGTTACTAAATGTCACTGATCCTTGTTTGGTCATTATTTCAACTTCAACTTGAATTTTCATTTTTTTATATTCTCAAGACAATTTTTTTATATTCTCTAAGTTTTCCTCCAGTAGCTGTTAATAGTTTATAATCAAAAAAATCAAAAACTCTAAAATTCATTGCAATTGCATTGACTAATCCCGCTAATGATGTATCATGTTGTTCGCCGTAAGGATATGCAGTACTTAAATTTACAGGTACTTGTAAAGATATTAATCCTGAACCAAATACATTATTTGTTGAAACATTATTTACTAAAGGTGCTTTATAATCATATCCTTTTGGAAAAGCTGTAAGGCCCCAATATTGTATTAAATCTCTTCTATCTCAAAATATCTAATATGATATTATTTATATTTTTAATTAAAGTCTTGAAAAAGGAGAAATTACTAAAGCATGGAAAACTGAAAATATTGCTATGATCCCTAAGAAATCTTATCTAACACAAGATCCGTCTAATTACAGACCTATTAGCATAACAAGCTGTCTTGGAAAATTACAAGAACTCATTATTTTTGTATTTTTTTATCTGGCTTCATTTAAATTAATCTTGTGACTTTATTTATTTTTTTTACATAAACGAATTTTAAATACTAATGCAAACATATTTAACGTAACTAATAAAAAAAATTTTTCAAAAATCTTTTTAAGATAATTTTTCATTGACTCGTTTTTAATTTTTGCAAAAAATAAAAATCTTGAAAAAAATTAATTTAATTTTCAAAAAGTACGGAAAATTTCCAATTAAACATCATTTTAAAACTAATAAAAAAAATGAGGTCACTGAAAATATTTGTGACATGAAAAAACAATGTCTGATAGCCACCCCTCCTTGAGCCGAATAGTCACATTGTCACATGTAAACCAAAATTCAAAGCATTTATAAACCATTCAATTAAATGAAATATTTTTCATTCAATTTTTAGATCTAAATTAAATTGATATTGGATTGAATAGTTAGAATTTAAAAAATTTCTGAATCTTTGATTTTTCTATTTGACAAACAATTTTATCAATTTAAGAATGCTTTTATTTTTTGGTAATGGAATTTTTGTTTTTCGTCATAATTACTAATAAACAAACTTAATTAATTTTTCTATAAATTTTTCTTTTATTTTTGGGAATTTTTATTGTTATTCAAATGAATAAAATTTGGATACATCGTTTTAAAAATTGGTTCTTTTTTATTTAAAAAGAAACGCCATTTTTTTAAACAAACACTTCTAATGGGTTTATAAGTTATTTTCTTTCCAACACTTACGAATTTTATTTTCGTGAATTCTAGAATAAAGAATATATTATTTAGTCGTTGTAAGAATTTTAAAACAGCAACAATAAGAAAATTTTTTGAGAAAAAATTTAAAAAATATTAAAAAAAAACAACTGTAAGCTAGCTAATAGTTGAGGTAATTTAGCATTGAATAAAAAAAATAACAAAATAAAATTTAGCAAAATCAAAAGCAAATTTAGTCCATCTTTTTTTATCCTTCTTAAAATTATTTAGTTTATTATCAAAATTTAGCAAATTTTCTAGTAAATTAAAAAAAAAACTTAATTTATTTTTTTTAGAATAAATGTTTTGGCAAAATTAAATTAAGTTCAAGGAACTTGATATGTTTGATTGTTCTTTTTTTTTAAAAAAAATTTTTATCTTTTTATTTTATTTTAATCTTTTAATTATAAGAGAATATTAAAGGTTTAAGTCAACTTTATTAAATTGATTAAAAATTATTCAAAATTTTAACTAAAAAGTTTTGTTTGTTTTATGTAAAGATAGAGTTAATAATTTTTTGAATTTAAATTTAAATCTTATTAGAAGAATTTTATACTATTTAATTAGTATAATTACTATTTTTTTTAAAGTAATTATTTTTTATAATTTTTTTTAATTCTCTTTGACTAAATTAATATACCCTGAATATCTCTAATGATAATGTTTTTTATTAGTTGGGAAACCATTTACCAAATCATACACACATGGAAGAGAGTGTACCACTTCAGTATTTTCATTCAGATCTTGGCAATTAAATGAAAATAAAACTTAACCCAATGGCACACGAATCCCTTAAATTCATCATCAATTGTGTTGAAAGTGTGTAATTTTGCTAATCTATATTGATGCTTCTTGTGATCCAACTAAAGTTTGTAGAATTTATTCTTAACTTATTCTTAATTTAAACGACAAGTTCTTTAAAATTTTTTGTGAAAAAAAAAATTTATTGAGCAAATCTCAGATATTAAAATGAATGATTAACTAAAAAATTGTTATTAGAAAAATTACAAAAATTTAAGTCTTCAAAATATTCAAGATAAGGTTCGTGCGTAGCAATTTCAAAATCTAGCTTTAAAAAAATAATCTGCATACTTGAAAACCTTTAAAAAACTGTTTTTTAAGTATGGTCAGAATTTTTTTTCACGCCATCTACTCTTAGATTAAAAAAAACCAAAGTAAGAATTATGTCATGTTCTAAAAGACAACTTAATTAATATGTACATATTCTAAAAATGAATAGTCTCATTTACAAAATGATGCAATAATTTAATTTATTATTTTATCAATTGACCAATATTTTCGTAAAATTTTGATATTATTCACTATTTTTGTATCTAGTCCGCGGTTTACCCCCTAAACCCAACTTCTATTGCAGAATCAAAAACAGGACAAAACTCTGAACAAAATTTTGGGACCATTTTTTATTGTTTAGAGCTGAAAAAAGCTTAATAAAATGAGTTTAAAACCAAATTAAAAAAATCAAAATTTTGTATTATTTAAATGTTAAGAAATAATTGTTAAATTAATTTACTTGAATTTTTTAATTTCAATCGAATAATCATCATTCTCAAATAAGTTTTAAAGAGGCGAAATTGTTAAATGTATTTTTTTCCAAATCAAATACTTAACATTTGTTAAAGCTTTGTTGCAAAGTTTTAATTTAAACATAATAATTAATTTATTAATTACTTATTTTTAATTAATTATTATAAATTATTATTTTTTTGTTAAGACAACTTACTGAATCATACACAAAAAAGTATTTCCGAACATTTTCTGTACAGTCTTCAATACATTTTGTTTAATTCAGGTTCATAGATACCAAAAAAATTGACCTATACTTTTTTATTATTAATTTAACTTCATCTTTATTTAACTATATCTGTATAAAATAAATTTTATAGAGATTTAGCGATTTTATTAAGATAAAAATACTTTTTGAATTTAAAAGACTTTTTTTTTAGTTCGAAAAAAATTTAAATATTTTAAATTTATCTAGCAATTGCATGAGTGTCTTGAGTGTCCATCCATTTCAAGAAAACTATTACGAAAATTCAATTTTAATTTTGAAAATAATTCATATGTCAAAAAAGATTTAAAAAATTTTTTTTATCTATAAGAACTTATTTTAAATGCATGCAGTATTTTTTTAAAGTAAATTTATTCTAGTAATTTTATTAACAAAAACAATTTCTAGTCAAAAGAATTGATTAGTTTGTTAGCAACATCCTCACTGTATCAATTTGAAGAGCTATATCAAGCAATATTAGAAAAATAAATTTAATAAATAAAAGCATAACTAATTTTTAATCATCTTAATAAAACATTCAGGTGATTTCCACCAAGTTTTAGTCTTAAAAATCGATTTCATATTCCAAATTTCTAATAGAATAAATCATTAACTCGACAACTTGAAGTTCATGATCATGATCACGTGATCAAAACTCAATTAATTAAAATCTCAATAAATGTGAAGAATAAAATTTTTTTATTTATTTTTTTACTTAAACATGAAAAGTTTAGAAAAAAATTATATTATAATTTATATTATTTTGGTTCTTTTCTTATCTTATATTAGAATCTTTATTTGAAGACTTTAAAGACAAATTTAGGTCTACCATAAGCTATCCAAATTATCGCTTAAAAAAAGGCTTTAAATGGTATTTTAATATAAATTAAAATATATTAAAGTAAGACCATATTAAATTTTCTATTACAAAATTTCAAAATATTGATTAATGTAAATTTTGGAAGTTATTTAATATTAAAAAAATTGTTGAAAATTACATTTGAACTCTTTTTTGTATTTTGCAACAAAAATAATCATGTTTTGAGAAAAAGTTTTTGGGAAATAGAGTAATTTTATCTTATTCAGAATATATAATAGAATTTGGGTAAAATGGGTATTTGAAGTATGAGATTCCATACTTTGTGGTTTTGATGTGGAAGTTTTGATTGCCGATTTTACTTTTACCCAATTTATTTGTGTCTCTAAAAAAAGAGTTTCCGATTTATTTCGGTAAAGTTTAAACTAAAAACCATAAACAAAAAATATTTACTTTTTTAAATAAGGACTCTTAATAATATTTTAAAGACAGACAAAAATTTCCGATTATTTTAGAAATTAGAAAAAAGATTAATTTTTATTCTTCCATTATTAGCTAGCACAGAACAGCATCAGCTTGGTAAAATATTCATTTGTGTTTTTAAAAAAGATTAATATGTTTTGATAAAAATTATGAATACAATATTGATTTTACATGATGAAATGACGTAATTTTAGATCTTTTTGTAAGAATTTTAGAGATATATGAAGATTCTATAATTTTATGGAAAAAAGAGTTTTTTAAATTTTTCTTATTTCTTTGACGATGCATTTTAAAAATTCAAATAAAATCAAAATAAATAATTTTTAATGTTTTTACCAAAAATTTATTTTAATTTATAAAAAAATTTGTTAAAATTTAAATTCTACAAAAAATAAACAAAGCGCTTCGTTAATTATTTAATATATCATATTTTTTGTTGAAAAATCTTCTCATGACAATTCAACCTAAACCTGAACTCGTTTTTCCGAAAAGAGTTTCTTACAGTGCACACTCGACAGCAGATATATACTTAAGAAATCCCAAACTATGCCCAAAATAAAGTATTCGGACTGAATATAAAATTTATTTTCTCTGAAATTTTATCATTTGCCAAGTCGTTTTAAAAATAGACAGTGACATGCCTAAGTCAGTTAAATTAGCCTTAAAAAATAGTTCATCATTTGAGTTTAAATTATCCTTTAGACCTTTTTTTAGTAATTAAAAAAGAAAAATTTTTCTTTTAAGAAAATTAAAAAAAGTTTCCCATCAATATTTTTAAATAAAGAATTCTCAAATTTTGAGCTTTCGTTATTTGCACATGACTTTTCTTAAAAGCCTATTTTCAAAAATATGTTTTACATTTTTCATAAAAATAAAATTGATTGGTCTCATATTCATTCAACTAAATTTTAATAAAGATTCTAAAACTTTTATTTTCACACTAAAGTTTATTGTTTTTTTAAATTTTTTATATTGAATTTTGTTTGTCTATTCAATATTCTTGAATTAAATTAAAATTTGATTTTTCTAGAAAAAAATGATTGTTATTGACTATTATTAATTTTTGAATAAATTATTGAAACATTTTTATGTTGTGTATATATAAAATAGTGTTGAAACTCATTGAATAAACGTGACTAGAAAATCTTTTTAAGTTTCAAGATTCTGTTTCTTTTTTTTCATTTCGGATTATAAAATAAAAATTTCTTTAAAGTCTCTATTTTAACAAATAAAGTAGATGATTTGATGTGCAATATTGACTTTTAATCCTTTTTAAAAATAGTCTCTATTTTAATGCATCAAATGTTTTTTTTAGGTTGAAAGTGACACTGAGACAGTTGCATTATTAATTTTATTATTTTTTTTATTTTTTTATTTTACGTTAAAACCAAATTTGTGCAAAAATTTGCTAATCATTTTTGTCTGATAATTTGGTAAGTTTTACTGAGAAAAGAAACATTTTAAATTTTTTAAAATTATTGCTGCTTAGAAATTAAAAAAAATCAAAGAAAATTTTTCAATAAAACTAATAGATCTAGGAATTTAAAATTCAATTTTTTTCCTAAATTGACTAATTCTTTGACATCTCTCTAAATTTAAAACTTAGAAAAATTTTTACCGTATTCCCTTGTTTAGGAATGCGTTTAGAAAATTAGTTTATTTTTTAATTTAAAAATGCTTCCGCTTTTAATCCGCCCTTTTCTAAAACCTTGTGTTAATAAAAAAGTTTCAACTAAAAAAGCAGGGTTTATAAAAGAGATTCTTCTTTAGAACCGGTAATTAAATTAAAAAAGAGTTTATTTGAAACTATAAATTATTATTATTTTAATTTTTTTTAAACTTAAATTTTAATCCCGCTCTTAGGTAAAAATTGTAACAAAATCTTTCAAATAACCTCTTTTTTTTTAAATTTAATTACCAGTTCTAAAAAAGAATCTCTTTTAATAACCTCTTTTATAAATGTAGCAAAATTTCATTTACAGAAGCTATTTTATTTTAACTAATATTTTATTATAGAGTTTATTTATTTATTTTCTTTAAAGAAATCTTTAATTAATTTTGGACTTTTCTTATCAAATTTGTTTTGAACAAGCTAAAATTTGATATTCCTTATGATGAAAATTCAATTAAAAAGTTTAATAGCATATTATTTAGTTATTTTAATTACCATGGAAAAAATTAAAAAAGTAATAATTAAAAAAGTTTCTTCTTCATACTTTACTTAGAAAATACGACAAAGATTAAATTAGTTTCGAAAAAAATTATTAATTGAGCAAATGCTATTGACTTAATAAAAATAAAAAAATAAATACACAATTTAAGATATTCATTTTTGTGAAGCACGATTTTGCCGATACTAATCCTCTTTCTCTTCCTTCTCATACTCACTGATTTGAGTCTCTAGCTGATATTAGTGAAACAAAAAGCAGCCTCTTCAAACTTTCATAAAGTCTTCATTATCAACCCCTGATTCACTGTCCAAGTCATGTACTTTTTTCTATCAAAAATTATTTTACAAATTTAACATAGAATTTTAATGCAAGTACAGTAATTTTAATAAAATTGAATAAATATATTTTTATTTTAAAAGGAATTTTATGTATGAAAAAGAATTTACTTCCTTAATTAATGACCTTACGAGTTAAGATTCATACCTAATAAAGGAGTTAAGGTGCATTAATTGCTTTAATAAATATTTTCTGTATTAATCCACAAGTTTGGCAATTAATAAAACAGAATTATTCAGTTCCTCCTTAACTTATCCCTCACACAACTCAAAAAGTCGATTCGAGACTGACAGTTATTTAAGTAAATTAAAAACCGTGTGATGAAAAATTTTGGAGGAAGTATCGTATTTTGAGTAACATTTTGAATATTTTATTGGTGTTAGTTTCCGAGAATGAATTTAAACAAGGAAAAGAATAAACCAAGATTGATCCTATCAAAGATTTGTTAAGATTACCCTACTTTGACTAATGCTCAACTCTTATGTGTTATTTTTCAAAAGAGGCAATAATTAAACTAGCTAATAGTTATTATTTTTCGATATTCAAATTGTTTAAGTTTAAATTTGATGTTAAAAACTTTAATGACGTAAATAACTTTCTAGAAAAATATGGCTTATATGCATTCCAGCATAGAATACTAGACAGAATGTTATCATTTTCTTTTAAGACACTATACTATGATATATAACTCGCCAGATAATTTATCAAATAATGACTCAAGAAATTTAAAATATAATTTAAAGAATAGCGAAAATTTAATAGAACCAAAGGCAAAAATCTAATAATGGAGAAAAAACATTTGGATTTTTTTACTCAAAATTGATAAATAGCTTTGTGATCAAGAGATCAATGCTGAAATTCACTACATTCAAGCTTTCTATTTACAATAATATAAATTTAATTTTTATTGATTTTGTTAAAAAATTTAAAAGATTTGATTTAAATTTTTCAATGTTTAATTTTTCTAATTAGTCAAAACTGCTATTTTATTTTTTTAAAGAAGTTAACTTTTTATAAAATTTAAATAAATGAAGTGTTAATCAGTCTATAAGACAAGGGTACTAGCCTGTCGATTAGCCATGAAATTGTAAAAAGATAACCTAATTTTTTCGGTTTTAGACCCCATTTCCTATTAAGAGATATTTTATTATATTAAGCCTTGATTTACAGCGTTCTTTTAATTAATCCACTATTGGACTAAATGCAAGTTTTGAGTCTAGTGTGATGCCTAAGAATTTGACTTTTTCCTCATTATTTAAATTGTTTCCATTAATTTTTAGGTCAAGATTGATTTTAACTTTAGTTTTTTTCTCAAAGATCATGTAACATGACTTTTCAATAGAAATTTTCATTTTCCATTTAAAAAAGCCATTTTCGAACTTCGTTTAGGTACTTATTGATCATGTATTCAAGATTTCCTATCTTTTTGAAAATAAAAAAGTAGCCAAATTATCTGGAAAAAGAAGAAAGTATTGACAGTTGAAGTTTCCTTTTGGTATGTCATTCATGAAAATGCTGAAAAGTGGACTAATTAGTGACCCTTGTGGAGCACCTGCTTTAATAGAGAATTAATCACTTAGATGACCATTTACATTTACTCTAAAAGATCTTAAATTCAGAAACGATCGTATCCAACAAATAAGTTAAGGAGGTAGATTAACTCTAATTAGCTTGTAAATTAGTCATTCGTGCCAAACTCTATCAAAAGCTTTAGAAATGTCAAAATAAAGACAACATACTTTTTTCTTTCTATTTAGAGACTCTACAACTTTTTGAATAAGAAACTAAAAATAAATCTGCAGTGCGTCTGTGTTTTCTAAATCATTTAGTAATTTAGTAATTTATTGTTCCCAAGTAAATTATATATTCTAGTGTAAATAATACGTTCAAGTAACTTTCCAAGACAACTTGTCATACTTATAAGACGATAGTTATTAGGGTCTTCAGTATGAGAAGATTTCTTAAGGATTATGGTTATACTTGCTATTTTCCAGGATTTTGGGACTTGGCCTAGTCCACTTGTTAATATTTTTTATGATAAATACTCATTTTATAATTATGTGGCAAAGCGTGCTCCATCCAGTTTAGCACAAAAAGTATTTTTTCTGAAAGAACATTCAATTTTACAATAGATTGATAAAATTCTACCTGTACTACCGATCCTTTCCCGAATTACAGCAAACCAAAGACTACCAACTCTCAAAAAAAAATTTGAATTTTTTTATTTTTTCAAGTTTCTAAGAACAATTATCGGCTTGAATTGAGATTTTCTACATCTCTCATTTGAAAACATCCGTATTCTTACTTTGAAATATGAATTTTTTTTTACTTAAGTTCATGTTTCGAGTCCCAACTTAAAAAAATTTGATTTTCTTCATAAATTTTTTTAATTTTTATATTTATTCCTAGTCTTTAAATTAAAGTTGTTATTGTGATTTTTTTAAATCTTTTTCCGGATTCTAAAAAGTGTTCTAAAAGTGGTATCATTTGATAAAAAAAAACTTGAATCCATTAGATATTAAAATAAACAAATTATAGGATTAAATTATCCAAAAAAAATTATTTTGAATTCAAATAAAATCAGAAAATGATCTTGTTTAAATAATCTGAGGTTAAATTAAAATAAAATTTTCAAGATTTTATTTTATTAAAAAAACAAGATTAAACGACAACCTATTTCTATTATTACAAGAATTATTTTTATCGTTTTATTGATTGCGTAATTTCCTTTTTAAATTTTTAAGAATTTTCAATTTAAATGCTTTTTAATGATCGCTATTTAATTCAAAATAATAACCATTTGATCATCACTTGACAAAAAAAATTTAATTCTTTAAATTTTGTTTTTAAAAATAATAAAGCTTTAAAAAATCTGAGCCACGTCCGTACCTCCTCACCTTTTAAGTTCACATTTTCAGAAAGTCTTACTCAATATTTGGTTTGTTTAACTTGCCTTTTTTCTACTCTTCTTCTTTTTAAAAAATTATTGAAAGCGTCCTATATAAATTTTTAAAGAAATCTTTTTTTAAATGAATGGTTTACAATTTTTTATTAATGTTTGGTCAAAATTTAAGAATCTGATTTATTAATTTGTTTTTAAAAGCTAAATAATTAAAGATATTATTCAATTATAAGATATAAACTTGAGACAAAATTATTAATTTAACTGTAAAGCTTCTTCAGAAAATAAATACAAAATTAAAATAAAGTTAAATAAAATAAAAAAGCTTAAAATTTAGATGAAAATTAAAAAATAAATATATTTAAATACAGAGCAGTTTAAATATTTTACGGTTCAGGAAAAAAGAAAAAAATAATTACACAATGTAGTCGGAAGCTGGTATTTCAATTGTTTACCAGTCTAAAAACCATTGGAAAATAATAATAATCAATTAAGTCGAGGCTAAAGTTAAACGTTGTTGATAAATAATCTCCAAAGAGTCTTCCTTTTTTGTCTGTTTTTAGATCCCTTTTATTTGAGATCAAAGTTATAATTAATCTATTTTTTTTGTTCAAAATTTTTTTTCAAAAAACGTCTGCGTGTTAATGGATTTTTCCCATCTTATTTACAAAGTCTTGCCATTTTGATTCCAAAATTTTTTAAAAAATTTTTCAAAATTTTTTAACTCAGATAGCAACTGCTTGAATTTTTTTCATTTATCTGCTTAAATACTAAGCTTCCTTAAATGCAGGGGAATTTAATAGTGATTGATTGCTAATATTTTTTATATTAGAATATTTCTTCAACTTTCTAGTGTGCTATTTTTTTAATGTTTACTTCACTAATGACTTTTTTAAGAAATGTAATTCCAAGGTTGTTACGAATCAAAGCCTTTAAATATTGTATTTATTGTCCTTTTTCCTTTTATTGGTTTTTTATCAGGATTTTTTTAATTCTTTTTTTCAGCTTTTTTTTAAACAGAAATTAAATAAGTTAATTAAATTATAAAAATAATTGAGCTTACGAGAGAATGGAATAATTAAGCTTTAATTTAATGGTTGATATAATATTATAGACAATTATTTAATGAGAAAATTTTAAAGGGTACCACTTGAAGTAGGCAAGTTATTTAGAATGTTTGCTGAATAGTTATAATATCAGTTTAATTTATATTACCATTTAAATTGTGCGCTATTTAATAAAAAAATTTTAAAAAATTAATCAAATTAAATTGAAACTATTTTAAATTAGTTAACTTCTATTGATCAGAAGAGTAATTTCGAATAATTTGACTTAAAAACACATTTCAAAAAAATTTAGTTTTGTTTCACAATATACTCAATCGGACTTTTTTTTTTTAATTTTAAAACTCCAATTCAGAAAGAAAAAACACCAAAAGTTAAAGCAAAGTCTCATCACTATTTAATTTGAACTAAATTTGGCAAATTCAAATATTTGAAAATTAAACACTGATCTAAATTTAGTTTTAATCAAAATAATTCAAAGCAATTAAATACTAAAATAGTTTACCAAAACTAAAGAATTAAAATTTCCATGTATTTAAAAAAATAAAAAATTTAAATTTTATTTGATGCCATCAAATTAGTAATCTTAAGTGATTGTGCGATCAAAATGTGTCGAGCTCTAATTTAATTTAAATTGGTAGCCTTCACATCGAACTCTTTCAAGCATTTAAATCATTATTTGATGCATTGTCCCTGCTAGCACCCTCTTCACCATCGCCATACCTTGACAATATTTAAAATAATTTAAATATTTCTCTTGTTTTCCAAACTCGGCAAATTATGTCATTTTAAAAATTATTTAGTCAACCATTTCTCTCTTTTATTTAGACAAAAATATTTAGGCATGTACCACTCTTACCAACCATATCTAGAATCCCAGCCGCGTCACCACAACTACTTTTCGTCATTCTCCAACTTAAAAACAGTCTATTCACCCAGCAGTCAGATCATTTACAGCACATTGCCGCGCAGGACATCCTACACTTACAAAAGGCCCACTGTGTACTATATGGGCGATGATTATGAGTCAGATTTGGAGACTGAACACATCGAGACAGATGAGGAGCAATCTACAACCAGTGAATATGCGCAAAATGAGGATCTTTTTGATGATCCCAATTTTGACTCTACACTGGAAAACCTGATCAACCAAATAGACAACGAAAAGTTTAGCCAAAAAGCTCTGAAAAGAATCGAAAGAAATCAAACATGCTTGAGCATCCTGATAGAGGGGGACCTGATCGAATATGCAAAAGATGAGTCGGACATGGAAGATCAGGATTGTGTGAAGTGGGCGCTTTACATGGGAAACAGCAAGATAATGAGGTTTGATGCCAAAAAGCGTCTCATTGTGTACGAATCGTACTGGAAAATAGCCAAGTCTAATTACGTTTTCATCAACAAGGACCTGGACAGGCGTCTGATTGCTCTGCCAATTTATGAGACTCTGAAAAAAGCTCGCAGGGCCTACGAGAATCAGCGCAAGTACTCGAAAATGTTTTCATCTGAAAAAAATTTCTGCATGTGGTGCAGGTTCAATATAAACAAGTCGGATATTGATTTTGCCACCGACACAAAGAATGGAGCCAAATGCTGCTCGCCAGAAGCCAAAGAGTTTTTATTAGATAAATTTTTAAACAGTCTTCATTTGGCTAAGAATTGAATCCAAAATTTTGATTTTTCTAATTTTAGTATTGAAATTAAGATTTGATATTTTTTTTAAAAAAATCTTTTTATTTTAATGTAAATTTTATTTTTTGAAATTAATTATGGTATAGATTTTTAAAATTATTTTTTGGCTAAATTTTTAAATAAAATCAAAAAAAATAAATAAGAAAATTGTGCATCTCCAAAAAAAAAATCCAATATTTGCCGAGTTTACTGAGTAAGGCTAGGTTCAGTGAACATTGTAAAAAATGAATTAAATTTAAAGGTAGCTATTTTAAACCTTTTGTCATTTTTTCTTTAATTATTATGTTTAATTAATCAAAATTAAAATTTTACCTTTGATCGAAAAAATTTAAATTATAGAGTGTAATTTGATTAATATTATAGAAAACAAATTTTTTCGATGAAAACTTATTTAAAGCAAATGATGATCTAAATAAGCAAAATTGTAGAATTTAAGTGATACGCCCGGTAACTGAGACTTGGAATATTTATTTTTACCTTAATTTGTTCCTATTTTTTAAAATATGAAATAATTATTGCTAAAATTTTGACATTTTTTATTTTTATCAGCACATAATTATTGAGTCCTAATAAAACGCTGACACTCCATTTTATTTAAATTTACTAACTCTCCTTTATTTTTAAAGCTTTAAAAAAATCTTCATATTTTTATGCTTTACATTTTTTTTTCTGAATATGATTTTAATTTTCATCTAAAATTTTTATTTTTTTCAAAAATTTCATTTTTTTGCTTTTTTAAAATTTAAGAATATAGTCAAGTTAAATTTAATTTGATGAACGTCTTACTAGCTTCGGTCACGCACTCGTGAAGTTTTTTCCCCTGTTTTCCCCTGTTACCTCGTGAAGCCAGATCCCATAGTTAACTTTAATGTTTTTGACATTTATATTTTGCAGCAAATTATTTACTGAGATAATTTTATTATTTAATAATAAGATAATTCTATAAGAAGGCATACTGTCAATATGGAACAAACATTACAAATGTCTATTAACCATGAAAAAAAAAAGAAAACATCTAGAGATGGCCTTTGAAAATTAATCAAAAGACAATTTACATTTAAAAATAGATGAACATTTTGACAACTTAAAAAACAAATTGATCTTCATGTGGAAAAATTTATTTAATGTGATTAATGACATGAGGATTTATATGGTCGTAAAAATTGATCAAAAAAGAAAAGAATATATTGAAGATATTAATATTGCCGAATTTCAGCTATTAAATAAAGAAACATTTACACAAGAAATAGAAAATATAAGCGATATACTAGAAAAATTGGAGAAAGAAGATAATTACATGAATAAAATTGTTAAAATGAAATCGCAAATGAAAAAAATTCTGGATCAGCTCGATAAAAACAAAAAATATTTTATTGAAAGGAAAAATATTTCAAATAAAATAGAGCAAATAGTTGGAAACCTGCAGCTAACAGATTGAAAAATTCGAAATCCGACAATCGGAGTAAAAGAAGATATCAAAGAAAAATCGGTAAATATTATAGAAAAGATAAAAGTTCCGACATTAAAAAATTTTTTCGTTGCGGGATTTTTTAGTAACAAATGAGTTTATAAATATTCAATTTTTTAGCACTCTCAATGGCCATACTCACATTGCTTTAAGTATTCAATTAATTGATCAGTTGACTTTGGCAAGTGGCAGTTGGGATAAGACAATCAAGATTTAGGATTTAAATAAATATTATAGCTTTTATAAATTGTTTTAGCATCAATTAATTGACTTATTATTAAAATTTAATTTTTTAACCTTTTTTTTTAAATAAAAAACAAAACACGTCGATTTCTTAGTTCAGTTTATGATTATTTTTTATTTATAATCGTTTTAATTACATAATTTTTCTTTTGATATATATCTGTAATAAATAATTTTTTTTATTTTAAGTGAAGTTCAATTTTGGTTAGTTATTTGTAATCATTTTATTTGTAAATTTGTAAATGTTATTAATTAAGGCGTTGAATTTTAAATCATTTTTTATCATAACTATAGAATAGAAAGAGCTTAGGTAGTGAAAAACGATTTTTATATTTCAATTGATCCATCACCTCGTTTCCTCGGACAGATACTAGATTCAAAATTGATATCAAATGTTTTTTCTTTTGATATATATCTGTAATAAATAATTTTTTTTATTTTAAGTGAAGTTCAATTTTGGTTAGTTATTTGTAATCATTTTATTTGTAAATTTGTAAAATTTGTAAATGTTATTAATTAAGGCGTTGAATTTTAAATCATTTTTTATCATAACTATAGAATAGAAAGAGCTTAGGTAGTGAAAAACGATTTTTATATTTCAATTGATCCATCACCTCGTTTCCTCGGACAGATACTAGATTCAAAATTGATATCAAATGTCACTTCGAATCGATATCCGATTAAATCATTGGTAAAACAAATTTTATTAAAAAAATTAAAAGTTTAAAATTAAAAAATAAAACCTCACTCTCGTTGCTAGTACACAAATGTTGGATTTATCTTGATAAATATTTTAAAAAACGATTAACATTTTTTTTAAATATTCCAAAATTTTATACAGATTAAACTAATAAATGAATAAAATAAATAAATAAATAATTAATTTAGATAAAACTTCCTCTTATCTTATTTTATAGATAAAATCATTTCTTCATTTCAGATATTTTATTGTAAATGTAAATGGCCATCTAAGTTATCTATATCCAATAAAAGCAGAGGTCCCACAAGGATCAGCAATTAGCCCACTTCTGTTTAGCATCTTGATAAATGACATACCAAAAAGAGATAAAACAAATTAGTACTACTCTCTTCTTTTTGAAGATGATTTGGCTACTTATTTTATTATTCAGAGGGAAGAAAATCTCGAAAATATGATTAATTAGTACCTTAAAGAAGTTGAGCAATGGCTTTTCAAATGGAAAATGAAAGTTTCTGTTGAAAAGTCATGTTACATGATCTTTGAAAAAAGAACTAAATCCAAAATAAATTTAGACCTTAAAATTTACGGTAACAATTTAAATCGTGAGGAAAAAGTTAAGTTCCTAGGAATTACGCTGGAATCAAAACTTACATTTAACCCAATGGTAGATGACTTAAAATAACGCTGTAATTCAAGACTTAACATAATAAAATATCTATCAAATAAAAAATGGGGTCTGAAACCCAAAACATTAGGAAACCTATACAAATCCTTGATAGGGTAAATATATTTTAAATAAAATAGATTAATTCTCTTAAACTATTTAAATATTTTGTCGTTTTTTTTAAATAAACTGATGACCTAATTAAAATTTTGAGTTTTGTTTTATAAATTGAATTTATTTTTAATAAAAAAATTCTTATATCAGACAATTTCCTATAAATGAAAAATTTTTTTTGATTAGTGTATTAAATAAATAAACAAATATGGTTATCTAGCCTAAAGGGGTTATGAGTTAATTCGGTGAGCACTTTTGAAATCTCCAAATATCTTGTAGATCTTGAGTGCAGGAATCCAAATATGTGAGAAAAAAAATTTTACCACCTTTCCATGATGCTTTTTTTTTGCCCTTTGTCTCAAATTAGCCAACAATAAAATAACATTATCAAATTTTACTGATAAAAATAACAAACTGATTTATTTGAAAATAACTGTGTCATGATAAAGCTGAAGCTGAAAAATGATAACCCCTCCAATATAATGCACCAAGAGGCCTTCAATAAACTTAAACTACTAACAGTTTCAAATCGACTCTTTGAGTTGAGTGAAAGATATGTCAAGGCATGATTGAGTCTTCCTGTTCCACTGGTCATCAGTCAGATGGAAGAATATAGAGAAGGTTTCGAATCAAGATATATCGAATATCCAACTCCAGTGTGTAATTACTACCTTACAATTTCTTCTTTTTTTCCTGAACTATCAAATATTTAAACATGTCTAACCTCTAGCTATTTCTACATATCGTTTTTATCTTTTTTTAATCTTATTTAACTTTATTTTAACTAATTTTTTTCTTATATTTTTATTCTGAAGCAGCATTAGCATTACAGATAAACAAATAAAAAAAAATTTTCTAAGTCATTTTAAAAAATTACAGTGACACATATTTGATTACAAAAAAATAAAATAAAACTACTTTTATTTACAAATTTTCAAAATATTCAAAAATAATAAATTTTTATTTTTAGAGAGCATGTATAGATTTTGATAAAATTAATCTTTTAAAAGCAAAATAATTTAGTAATTGTTACATGTGGCTAAAAAAAAGTATTTTAAATTCTGAAATTGTATTGCTGATGAACCTAATTCTAGATTAGATTTAAACAATCAAATGAATAAATTTAGAAGAAAATTGAAGTGTTTTCTAGATGATTGAAAATAAAATATGGAGAACATTTTCGTAAATAAGACAATTTTTTGCGCATGTAAGGAAAAATACCAAGAATAATATAAAAAATATCTCCCCTTCTTTTTTACTTTGTTTTTCTCATTCCTATATGTCGAACAAAAAAAGTAATAGAACTAAAAATACATTCTATTTAAACTTGTTTAAATTTAGAATGAATTAAAAATAATGAATTAAATTTATAATTAGAATTTTCTTTTTTTATTCAATTTACAATCTTTTGTATCTTTTTCTACTTTTTCCATGGTACTAAAGATTTTAATAAAAAAAATTGAAATTTGTGTAAAAAAAAAAGAAAAAAAAGGAGGAAATAAAGGAATTAATATTCCAATCTTATCCAATAATCATTTTTATTTTATTTTTTTTTTTATTTTTACTTTATTTATTTTTTTTGTTTTTACTTTATTTTATTTTTCATTTTTCTTACTTTAATTTCATCGCCAATATTGGCGTTTATTTTTGAAATAAATAATAATAATAATAATAATAATAATAATAATAATAATAATAATAATATACACGAATAAAAAGCTTAGACACTAAATTTTCAGCTATGTATTCATTGAGAAAGCAAAAAATCAAGAAAAAAATATTTCTAATCACACAACCTAGATTCTTGAATTTTTGTTTTTTTTTTTTAATTAATCTGCGTCGGACTAGTCATAGGGATAAGATAAAAGCTCAAACGAGCACTTGTTCATTATTTTTAACCCAATATAGTTTAAAAGCTTTTCAAGCCAGATTCGTTCTTATCAATGATTTTTTTTAATGTAAACAATTTGATTTATTATGTGCTTTTGAACGCCATTTTTTTTTTAACAAATTAAAATAGATAACAATCAAGTTTTAATGCAAATTTTGAGTTTTGTCTAAATTAACAAGTAGGCTCAAAAAAGCAAACGTCAGCTCGTTTTCATAATTTAGCTAAATGGGCTCTCGATTCTGAGACTACAATTAAAATTTAAAATTTTTTTTTTCTTTTTCAAAATCTTGTGAGAAACGTATTTGATCGGTGTGTTCATTTTTGTGGTTGTAGCTACAATGTGGCCTATATTGAGATGTAGAAAAATTAATTTTTTTCTCAAACAAAAGGTAATTGAGTGTATTAGAATTTTTCATGTTTTAATTCTGTCTAATTCAGTTGTGTGACAAAAAAGATAAATTTATTGATTTTGTTTTGTGCAAGTGACAAATAAAATGAAAGTGATTTACTTTTTTTAAATTTTATTATTGGGATAACTTTTTCATAATTTAATCAGCTTAAAATGGATAATTTAAAGTATAAACGAATACTTAGATTTGGCGAACATGTCCTGATTACTATGACCTGATTGTAGAAAAGAAATGATGTGTATATTTTTTATTTGTAAATAATTGTGATCTTGCAATAGCTCCTTCAGGTAGAAATTAATGTTAAAAAAGTTAAAATTAATAAATAGTTTATCTAAATAATAATAATTAAAAGCATATTGTAAATTTTTGTCTTTAGTTAACAGAGAGAAAAAAGAAAATAGGAGGTTGAGCTTTATAGAAAAAAAAATTATTTGTTCGGGGTAAATAAATCATCCAAATTTCCTGTACAATTATAGAGAGAAGTTGGTGTCAGTGTCAATCTAAATTTATATTATTCAATTGTATTTGTACATAATATACTGTAAAAAATTGTATTTAAATTCTAAATAATATTTGTTAATTTTTGCATTAAATAAATATTTTTTTTTTAAATTATTTAAATTTGTCTAAATTATTTAATTTTTATTAATATTGTCGGTAGAAATAAACTAAAAAAATGAAAAGTCTACTTTAGCGGGACTTCGTTAGTAGTTCTGCTTTGTGAATTTAGTTTAACTAAGTTGTCCGTAGAATATTAGATATTTTTATTATTACTATAAGTTTAAAGTTTAAAAATCGATTTTATCGAGATTTAGAATTGATAAATAAATTTTAAAAAAAATTGTTTTTTTTGTTTTTTTTCTTAATTCTTGGTGCTGCACCAAATGCATAATAAAAAAAAACTTGATTCAACACAAAAAATAAAAAGAATTTTTTTCATTATGCATTTGGTGCAGTACGAAGAATTAGGAAAAAAAGATATATTTTCATTTCACTTAAGTATTTAATTATACATTAAAGTAGCACAATGTTTTCAATCAAAAAAGTATCAAATTTGTTACATTTTCTTATTTTATTCTGTTTCATAAAAGTAAATATTTAAAAATCAATAAAAGTGCACTTAAGTTTCAATAATAAACTTGGTGTTTTAAAAAAAATTAAAACTCAAATTTAGTACATTTACGTTTTTTTCATAGTTTTTGTACATTGTTCTGTACCTCAATCGCTTACAGTGTGGACTACAAGTTAGATTGTGAGATGTTGTATATGGTCAATAAAAAGGGCCATTAGATTAAATTTAAAACAATTGTAAAGTTGTATTTCTAGTTTTTTATACCTGTCAAAACTAAATTAACATTTATTTAAATTTTATTCAAGACAAACACTAATTAGGAAAGCAAAAAAAGGCTACCAACAAGTCAGTCTCTAATTCCTTGATCAGGCTTAACATGTCATAATACCCTTCATCAATACAAACAATGACAAATCATTCGACATGAAATTATGTCAGAAAACAACAAAAAATAATAAGCCGAAATACATAGCTGTTTGTATCTAAGTCTTAAACAAAAAAATTAATTAATGATGTTTGTCAGTAAGTTATCATTGTGTGCATTGTAGTCTACATTAAAGCCTACATTGTGGTCAACATTTTATAGTTAAACCATTAAAAATTTATGCAAGAAGATTGTCAGTAAGCTCTGATGCAAAAGCTCAAATTTTAGCGACAGTGTAGCCTACAATGTAGTCTACATTGTGTACATTGTACCTACCGAACATTGCTAATTCAAAAAAAAATAATAAGATATATTTTTTTATTCTTAAATTTTTTTGTTGCCTATGGCTTAAAAATAAGAATTAAAAGAATTTTATTTAAATCCTTTTTTTTTTGTTAAATTTTTTTGTGAAGAAAAATTAGGCAAAATTCAGTAAAAACGAAAGGAGTAAGAGTATCAAATACTAACAAATTTTAACTTTGCTTGCTCTTTTTTTATTTACTTTTTAAATGAAGCAGCTTTATCCCAGTCATATGCTCTTACGTAAAATTTTGAAAATTTTCGAAAAAAAGTCCATTTTACGAAAAAATTACGAAAATTTCCAACAAAAAAAAACTAAAAATATTTAAAAAAAAAATCGGAAAATTTTAGTAAAATTTACACAAATTAATTTTTGAAAAACCTATATAAAAAAATAAGTTTTTATTAACTTAAAGAAAATATCATTTTTATTTATCTATACAAAATTTCTATAAAAATGTTCGATAATCTAATTCCATTTGTAATTATTATCAGTCGAAGTGATAGACGGTATTTAAATTTCCATTCTACTGAATAAGACAAAATTTTAAACTTCTTTCACATTTTTCCAAAAACAAATATAATTATATAGAAGGCGGTCTTAAAAATAAAACGGCTCTTTGTTTATCGAAAATTAAATAAACACTCATCCATATCACTTCTCCTTTATCTTAAATTATATTAATATTTCCAAATCGAATTCATTCTTACAAATGTGTATAAAATACATGTTTAGGATTTAACACAAAAAGCGTTAAACCAATTTAATTTTTTTATTGAGAATATAATTTTTTAAAAATTATATAAATTTAGAAAAAATAAAATCCAAACGTCCCATTTTAATCAAACTGTCCGATCTCACCATTAGATCCAGCAGTTCATTCTAGCCGTTCACTGTACAGCTTTACTGTTCGTCGTACAGCTCACCTTCCGTTTCCAAATTTCAGCCCCCCGTATTTTCACACCGTCCTGTTGGTCGTCCAGCTCACCGTACGATAGTAGAATTCAATCCCAGAACCTACAGTACCGTTCAACTTTTTATTCTAAAGGTTAGATTTTATTTATTTTATTTAAATTAATTAGAAAATCAAAGAAATGAAGAAATTTAGAAGAGAATATTTGACTTTGGTTTCAAAGAAAGCAATTCCACGCTCTTCAAAAAATTTGTTTAAAAATTTACATACAGTATTGCTTTGACACGAGGAACAATCACGAAATATAACGTAATATTACGGTAAATTACGTAATTTTACGCAAAAAGTAAATAGGACAAAAAATGTCAAATTTTTGAAAAAATAGCCAAAATTTTTAAAATAATTTTATTTTTGATTTTTTGAATGAAAATTGAACTTTTTTTTTACGTAATTTTACGTAAAATTTCATTTTTTTTACCGTAAAAAACGATAATAAAATGGTAATAAAGTGTAAAAAAAAGTAATTTCTTTAATTTTATTTAATAATTCTAAGTTTTAAAATTTTTTTTTTTTTATTTAAGTAGAGAAAAAATAATATACTTTCAAACTAACTGTTTTCTTTAATTTTGTTGGCATTTGCTCTGTCAGTTTTTAAACTATTTGTTTCATTTGTCCAAGCATTTGAAAATTCAGTTTTATAAGGCAGGAATTTTTTTAAGGTGAGCTCAAGTAAATTTCGAATTAGTTTTTAAAATTTAAATTAATTTGGTGATAAAAAAACCTTTAATTTCCATAAATAGTTTCAAGTTCTTATTTTGATAAAATTTTATACAAAAGAAAAACATAACAAACACTGAAGAAGCTTTCGAAGCTTTTTTTGAATTCCATAAAACATTGACGCCAACTAACTGCCAATCTTATATAAACCATTTGAAAAAAGTAAACTTATTTTGAGTAATCTTATAAAGATTTAGCTAAACAAATTTAAAAGGTTATTCCAATTTTTATTGTAAAAAAAGGAGAATGGTCGAATCATTAAATGAAACTGACTAATCAAATAAAATTAAAGAAATAACTTTTTTTTACACTTTTTTACCATTTTTTTTATCGTTTTTTACGGTAAAAAAATGAAATTTTACGTAAAATTACGTAAAAAAAGTTCAATTTTCATTCAAAAAATCAAAAATCAAATTATTTTAAAAATTTTTTCTTTTTAAATCCTTTTTTTTTGTTAAATTTTTTGTGAACAAAAATAGGGCAAAATTCAGTAAAAACGAAAGGAGTAAGAGTAGCAAATACTAACAAATTTTAACTTTGCTTGCACTTTTTTTATTTACTTTTTAAATGAAGCAGCTTTAGCTTTGAACAGATAAAGAATTCATATTTTGTTACCTTAATTTGAATTAGTTATTGGATAAGTGTGTACAAAATAACAAGAAAAATATTGTTTAATTAAATTTGGGACGAATAAAAAAAATTTATATAGAACAAAAAAATATTTTTTATAGAATAAAAACAATATAAATTTTATTTAGATATCAAAATTATTCTTATGAATTAAAACAAATAATCACATGAAATTAAGTCATTATAGTATTAAAAAAACTTTAATAGAATATATCACTTTTTAGTTTAGTATAAAAACTCAACTCAAGATCTTTAACTTCCTGAGCACACACTCGGCTTCTATTATAAAATTCTGTAATTTCATTATTAACTGGAAGACTTGGTTTGAAGCTGAAGTTTAAGCAATTCTAAATGGAGCATGAACAACTAGAGCTTCAGCTACTACCTCAGGATACTTTCTTAACCTTTGGGTTTGTAATTCGAATCCAATTAAAACTCAGGATTATCATCTGAGTTATAGGAAATCGATTCTCTGTAAATTTACTCAATTTTCACCTGTATGATATATCAATATGATATATAGATTGATTTGAAACTTTAAAATTTATGATATATACTTTCAGAGCAAAATTTTATACTCTGTAGATTTTTATATTCTATATTTACACATTTTTTTCTTTTAAAAAAGTTAATTTTGCTAAAAAAGTTTTACAATATTTCTATAAAAATCATTTAAATTTATAAAAAAATATTATTCGTCAAATATATCGTCCATTAAATTTTAATTTATTATTTTAAATACAAAGAGGCTCGTTACAGATACAGAAAAAAAAATGGGTTTTAGTAAAGTAAAAAATGGAAAAAATTGATATTAATTTACGCAAAATGCAGAAATTCAAAAATTTTAAATTTTATTCTAAATTAAACAAAAAAGGAAAGGAAAAAAAAAGCTTAATAAAACTTTTTTATTTTTTTCTCTTTTAATTTGAAATTTTTTTATATAATAAAGTACTGTATTTCCTCGTTCGATTATGTTCCACCACAATCTACGCTTTTGAACCATGCCACAAAGTAAATCTCGCCCATGTTAAAACATTTTTAATTAAGATCGCATGGTCCAATATAATAGTATATTCACGGGTTAGTTCCGTTTCAAACTCTGAAATTATTAATTTAATGCGTTATCAAGATTTGAGTTTAAGACTAAAAATAGAAAGATATTTTTATCATGCATTTGGAGCAGCACCGAGAATTAAGAACATAAAATATTAGAAAAATTAAATTTTTATTAACTAAAATTTGAGTTCAGGTGCAACATAATTGTTTTAAAATAGACAAAATATATTTAAGTTTAAAGTTTAAAAATCGATTTTATCGAGACTTAGAATCGATAAAAAAATTAAAAAAAAACAGTTTTTTTTGTTTTTTTTATTAATTCTGGGTGCATAATAAAAAAAAACTTGATTCAACACTAAAAATAAAAGGAATTTTTTTCATTATGCATTTGGTGTAGTACGAAGAATTAGGAAAAAAAGATAAATTTTCATTTTATTTAAGTATTCAATTGTACATTAAAGTAGCACAATGTTTTCAATCAAAAAAGTATCAAATTTGTTACATTTTCTTATTTTATTTTGTTTCATAAAAGTAAATATTTAAAAAATAAATAAATTTTTATTAATTTTTGAATATAATTAACAAAAAATTTACATACAATTCAAAAATTAAAAATTTGGAAAAAAAACTTGGTACATGTCTGATATTTGCTGGTGAACTAAGTGCAAGAAAATTTTTAGACAAAAAAATAAGTGAACTTAAAATTAATAAAAGAAATGATACAAATTGAAAACTAAACTGAGATAATTTAATGAATAATCTGCTTTTCAATTTTACAACGTTTAAAAATTAATATGAAATAATATTTTTAGGAAATTAATAGGAAAAAATATTTTTTTTTCAAAAATTCCACTATAAAATTTAATTTCTATCAAATGATAAATTTTAAATTATTCATATAATATGTACCTTCTTTTAGTGATAAGTAGAATTTAAAGGCTTTATATCATAAAAATAACCTCTGGAGCTATGAATGTGTTTCCACGGAAACTTATTTTTTTTAGCTGCTTTAAGATGGCTATTAATATTATTTTAAAAACTTTCAAAAACCTAAACTTAAAATTTTTATTTTTAGAGAATGGAGGAAATTAAATTGAGACTAGAAAAATGCGAAAAATGGACAAAATATAAAAATTTGATGAATAAAACAGGAGATTTGGTTTGTCCAGAATGTATTAGAAGGCATACTGTAAATGTGGAACAAACATTAAAAATGTCCATTAACCATGAAAAAATAAAAAGAAAACAAATAGAGTTAGCCTTAGAAAATTACTCAAAAGACAATTTACATTTTAAAATAGATGAGCATTTTGACAACTTAAAAAACAAAATTGATCTTCATGTCGAAAAATTAATTAATGAGATTAATGAGATGAGGATTGATATGGTCGTAAAAATTGATCAAAAAAGAAAAGAATATATTGAAGATATTAATATTGCCGAATTTCAGCTTTTAAATAAAGAAACATTTACACAAGAAATAGAAAATATAAGTGATATACTAGAAAAATTGGAGGAAGAAGATAATTACATGAATAAAATTGTTAAAATGAAAAAAATTCTGGATCAGCTCGATAAAAACAAATTTGAAAGGAAAAATATTTCAAATGAACTAGAGCAAATAGTTGGAAACTTGCAGCTATCAAATGGAAAAATTCGAAATCCGACAAACGGGGTAAAAGAAGATATCAAAGAAATCGGTAAATATTATAGATAAGATAAACGTTCCGAATTTAAAATTTTTTTTTCCTGCGGGGTTTTTTAGTAACAAATGATTTTAAAAATATTCAATGTATCAGCACTCTCAATGGTTTTACTGACTCTGTTTGGTGTCTCCAATTAATTGATCAGTTTACTTTGGCAAGTGGAAGTTACGATAATGCAATCAAGATTTGGGATTTACGAAACAACCAATGTATCAGCACTCTCAATGGTCATACTTCCTATGTTTTGAGTCTTCAATTAATTGATCAATTTACTTTGGCAAGTGGAGAATTCGATGAAACTATCAAGATTTGGGATTTACGAAACTACCAATGTATCAGCACTCTAAATGGTCATAATGACCCTGTTTGGTGTCTTCAATTAATTGATCAATTTACTTTGGCAAGTGGAAGTTCTGATAATACAATCAAGATTTGGGATTTACGAAAATACCAATGCATCAGCACTCTCAATGGTCATCCTTCCTATGTTTTGAGTCTTCAATTAATTGGACAGTTTACTTTGGCAAGTGGAAGTTGGGATAAGACAATCAAGATTTGGGATTTACGAAACTACAAATGTATCAGCACTCTCAATGGTCATACTAACCATGTTTGGTGTCTTAAATTAATTGATCAGTTTACTTTGGCAAGTGGAAGTTCCGATAATACAATCAAGATTTGGGATTTACAAAACTTTCGATGTTTGACGACTCTCAATGGTCATACTGACTCTGTAAGGTCTCTTCATTTAATTGGACAGTTTACTTTGGCAAGTGGAAGTTGTGATAATACAATCAAGATTTGGGATTTACGAAACTACCAATGTATCAGCACTCTAAATGGTCATAATGACCCTGTTTGGTGTCTTCAATTAATTGATCAGTTTACTTTGGCAAGTGGAAGTTGCGATAAGACAATTAAGATATGGGATTTAAAATAGCTTTTATAAATTGTTTTAGCATCAATTAATTGACTTATATTTATCGTTTAATATTTGAAACTTATGTTTTAAATTAAAAACAAAACTCATACATTTCTTAGTTCAGTTTATGATTATTTTTACTTTTTTGATCGTTTTTATTACTTAATTTTTCTTTTAAAATATTTCTGTAATAAATATTTAAATAATTAATTTTTAAAATTTCAAATAAAATCAAATTTTGGTAGTTATTTGTAATCAATTGATTTGTGAATTTTTAAAATTTGTTAATGTTTTTAATTAAAGCGTTGAATTTGATATCATTTGATATCATAACTATAGAAAAGAAATAGCTTAAGTAGTGAAAAACGATTGTAATATTTCAGTTGATCCATTTCCTCGTTTCCTCGGACAGATACTAGATTGAAAATTGAGATCAAACGTCACTTCGAATCGAACTTCGATTATAATTTTTCAAAAAAGTTACGAAAATTAAACAATATTTAAAAAAAATGGAAACGCAGCTAGCCGATTTACGAGCAAACTGGCCAGAATAGACCAAGTCGCCATCTGATCCGGAAAGCACGGCAGATAATGCGGCTCTAGTATCTTGTGTGCGCAAGCAGCAAGCCTGTATCAAGGGGCTCGTGGATGGTAGAAAATTGATGCAAGAAGAGAATAAGAAACTAAGAAACGAATTGGACGAGTTAAAGAAGAGCAAAAAAGAGGCAACAGTACCAGCAATACTCGATTGGTCGAAGATCTTGGCTGGCGAAGTTCACAAGGATAAAGATGCGGTTGCAATGATGGCCACGATGGCAAACTCGATGAGAAAGAAAGCCGAGCGAGCAAATAACGTCATAGTGGCAATACCGGCTGAGTTATGTACGGAAGGAGGTGATGATGGTTTGGTAAAGAGTATAACGAGTGAGATTGTGTTCGCTTAGAGCAGGGTTATCAAGACCAGGTGTATCAGTGGTCAAACAACAGGTAATTTAGCAAATGCGCGAAGTACGAAATCCACGCAAGATTGATTCACAACGTTCTTAAAAGCTTTCGGTTTGGCCTCTGAACGCTTTGCAAGAAACGCTGGCCAAGACCACTTATTGTTAAACCGCCGTGATGGAATAGCCGTATTGCTGCTCTAGTTAAAATAACACGAAGCTGCTCTATTCATACATGAACCGCCGATATGCCACCAGAGAGACCATATCAGCATTAAAGGACCAAGACGGTTTGTCACACAGAGCGGGCATATGTATCAAGCTCAACCAGTTCTTCTTCTCCGTGTTCGATCCGCCAACGAGAATATAAGCGGTCTTTAGAGCCAAAGAGAGTTTCAGTGTGCGTGTTTTTCAGGATCCAGGGTTTGTCGTTGAGGATATCGCGACACCGCTTAAGGTAATGGCCAAGCTAATGAACTTGAGTAGCGACAAGTCAGCGGGTATCGACCAGGTGGCCACACACGCACTCAAGATGTGTGCCGAGGTTTTGGCTGGACCACTTGCGACCATCTTTGTACAATCGTTGCGTTCTTCAACTTTAGCGGTCGAATGGAAAGTGGCAAATGTATCACCAATGCATAAAAATGGCTCTAGGACCACAGTTAGCAACTACCGCCCTGTATCACTCACGTCGGTACCATGCAAGATACTTGAGTCGCTCATTAAGTACTACGTTGTCAAGCATCTCGACAAGCACAATCTTATTTCTGAGAAGCAGCGCGGTTTCGTGGCGCACAAGACGTGTGTGACCAATCTACTTGAGACAGTCGATTTCTTGACGGATGCATGAGTCGTAGGTTACCAACTGACGTCATCTAACGCGTCTTTGAGAAGGCGTTCGATAAAGTGTCACATGAGTGGCTACTTATTAAAATGGCTGCATATGGTCTTCCCGTTTTGATCATCAAATGGAAACGTGCCTTCTTGAGTGATCGTAAGCAGCGGGATGTTGTTGAAGGCCGTTCAATGTGACGACGTTAAAGATAATCTTCAAAGAGATCACGACACGGTACCATGCAAGGACTACCAATGTATCAGCACTCTCAATGGTCATACTGACTCTGTTTGGTGTCTTCAATTAATTGATCAGTTTAATTTGGCAAGTGGAAGTTTCGATAATGCAATCAAGATTTGGGAATTACGGTTACAATTTAAATCCTGAGAAAAAAGTTAAGTTCCTAAGAATTACGCTGGACCAAAACTTACATTTAGCTCAATGGTAGATGACTTAAAATAACGCTATAATTCAAGACTTAACATAGTAAAATATCTATCAAATAAAAAATGGGGTCTGAAACCCAAAATATAAGGAAACCTATACAAATCCTTGATAGGGTCAATATATATTATATAAAATTAATTAATTCTCTTAAACTTATTAAATATTTTGTCGTTTTTTTTTAAAATAAATTGATGACCTAATTGAAAATTTGAGTTTTTTTATATTAATTGAATTTATTTTTAATAAAAAAATTCTTATATCAGACAATTCTTTAATTCTTATTTTCTATAAATGAAAAATTTTTTATGATTAGTGTATAAAATAAATAAACAAATATAGAATGATTTTTTTGAATGTGCCTTGTCTTGACAAACATAATTTTTAAAATAAAATAATTTTTTTTTAAAAAGAAATAAAAATTTTTTGTTTATCTTTATGCAAAATAATTGCCAGACAGCATTGTATCGTTTAGCATGCTTAATTGTTCGCTGTTGAATTTAAGTTTGTGGGCCGACCAATTATCCAAATGAGTTCTCTTGAATTCATTTAGGCATTTTTTTACAGATCCCTTTTTAAATTTTTAATTAATTTTTTTTATTTATTTTTTTTTATATTTTTTTACATTGATGGGTTCGATATGATGACAAAATTGGCATAAATGTGTGATCACATATGGAAGATAATCAGGAATTTCATTTGGCGTTGAGTTGACAATTGCACATAGGCCCAGAATTCCTCCATGACACTGAATAACTTTTGACTGATTTGAAGTGTGACCAAATTCTTTATTTTTAATGTTAATTTTGGTAAGCTTAATGAAATGGTTCTTAAAAAATGAAAAAAAAAATATATTAAATGATTTTTTAACCCAAATATTACAATTATTTCGGAGTCTACTTTAATAAAATCAACATGAAACATACTGCCTAAAACAAGACAAGTACTTTGACGAACTTGTAAATTTTCATCAATTATCAAATTTAGCAATATTTGTTTAATCTGACATTTTTGCTCTTCAGATAAAATAAAGCTATTCAAAATTGAAAAATTCCGAACCATCTGAATAGAAGCTTGTCTTGATTTCCAATTCACAGACTTTGATTCCTTAAAAAAATTTAGCTCAAAATTTAAGAATAATTTTATAAATATTACTTGTGTTATAATTTCGACCAGAGTTCGGATGCAATCCTGGTCTAGGGTCCATGTAGGCAAATATATTCTTAAAGCACAAAGCTTTTCTTTTGAATTTGAATCTCCGGAGATCAAATTGTCAATATGTAACAGCTTAATAAAAATAAAAAAAAAAAATTTTTTCCTAAATATTGATGTTAAATTGCCAAAGGTTACTTTTGATAAAATAGGCAATGTTTCAAAATTTAAGGGCTCCAAGCCTTTGGTTATAAAAAGAATATACCAATTTAAAAGTGTTTGAATGAAATTTGTGTTGGATATAATTTGATTTATTTTTAGGCGTTGAATATCTTTGCGGGCATCATTTGACAATGTTTGGTCATGTATTTGATCGTACAATTTAATACAATCATTTAATTTTTGAACAACTGTCTCAACAAATTTAGGAATATTTTTAAACGATGATGAATTTTGTGTTCCATATGAAGCACTTTGGAAGTTCTTTCCGAATGAAACTTCATTTGAAATTGACAAAACTGCACAGCTAAAACAATTAATAAATTTTTTAAATATTTAATTATATAATTTTTTATTCTATTTAAACAAAAAATGTTCAATATTTTATCTTTTTTTTTAACAATAATCTTTATTTTTAATTTCTTTTTTGGAATGTCCAACACCCAAAAATTACACATCCCCTGATCGAAGTTTGTCCTCGTTATGTTCGTGGTAATTTATCCTGATTAAAATGAACTAAAAATTATTTTTTTCGATGATTTTATTTTTTAGAAAATCGAAAATTTGATTTTCATTTGTTCAGTTAGACTACAATGAAAACAGGATATAAGAAATTCGAATTTGCTCAAGAAAAAGCTTCTTGTATCAGACAATTTCCTATAAATGAAAAATTTTTTTTGGTGTAAGAAACTGTTGAAGGATGAATATAGAAGTTTTGAGAACTGTTTTGTTATCTAGACCTTAGTCTAAATAATTAGCTTTTTTTAACATGAAAGCAGTCTTTTCTAAATGATAATTTGTTATATCCAAAAAAATAAGCTCTAAAAGTATAGAAAATGTTTTCTTCTTCTAAAGTTTAGTTTATTATAAGAAAAATTTCTTACACCCACTGTATCCTTAAAAGGAAAGAAATTAAGAAAACATATAAATTGTGAATCTAAAAAACAACAACATAAACTAAGATTTTTAATTTTGAATCGTTATAAAAGTGAACTAAAACATAAAGTTAAATATTATTATTTCAAAAAAGAAAAAAAACATAAAAACTAAAAATAAGACGAAAACTCTAAAAGATTTATATGAACAAAATTAATTCTGAGGTCGAACTCGAATCTTTTTTTTTCTTCTTTTTTAAATCAAAATAACACTTTTCTAATCTTTTATTGTAATTTTTTTTTAAATTACTTGAATTGGTTTTTGATCTAAAATCTTTACAAAAAAACTTTTGTTTTATTAACATTTATGAAAAAATTATGTGTTTATGATAGATTCACTTGATTCAAACTGCACTGTACTGTATAAAGTAAATAAAATTAAAATTTTTAAATAATTAATTTTTTTATTTAGTTTTTTAAACAAGGATTGAAATTAACAAAAATTATAAATTTGAATATTTGAAAAACAGAAGGAAAATTTAACTAAATTTTGAGAGACGCAAACAATAAACATTTTTAATTTGCTTTTAGATTTTACCTTAAAAAAAGATTTTTCTAGCAAAATTCCCTGTAAATAAACAGATCTACAGAAATTTGAAACAGATATACATTTTTTTTATTTTTTAAAACAATTTAAAAAAAAAAATAAAATAGCTACAGTTTTGATTTGACACAGGGATTTTTGGTAAAATGATAAAAAAATATAGTAAATTTTTAAGTTTTATTTTAACCTATTACTCAAACAAATAATGGTGAGACCATTTCTATTTTTTTGCTTTTGATCCAAATTTATTGTAAAATAAATATATGCATGTGATCGGTTTTCAGCAAAATCTTCAAAAAAATGATTTTCTGTTGAAGATTTGAACGGAAGATGATAAAAAAAGAATAATAAGAATAGATTGGGAATCAGTAGAAAATTTACGACATAATACTATTTTTGGTTTTTTATTTTTATTTTATTTTAAAAAATATTTTAAGTTTTTTTTTTGAATTTTATTCAATTTAATTCAATTTTATTTAAAAATAAAATTTCGTTTTTTTTTGAAAAAAAAAGAAATTCATGAATTAAAATTAATTTTTTTTAGGTTAAAGATGATTATCCTTTTTACTTTATAATAAAAGTTATTTATAAAAATAAAATCACTAAGTAAAATAAGTGATAAATCAGAAATTAGAATTATCAAAAATTAACTCGCCAATTAAAATAGGAACTAATCCATATCTTATTAATTTTTTCCACAACGGTCTACTTGAAAGCGGATTTTTCACAATTTTTTTAATAAAATCAAACCAGTATTGGTTTTAGAAATTTTTAAAAGCTATTTTAAAAAAAAAAATTAAAAATATTTTCAAGTACTTACGGATAGATAATTTCTCTAATTAATTTGTTAGAATGTCCCATTAAGTGAGCTATATCTTCAATTAAATCATTCCAAAACTCGGCTATTCTCCACTCGAACTGGCTCAGACTTGTCAATAGCTGCATAAAATTTGTCATCTTAAAAGCTGGCTTTGTTTTAACATCCATCACATTGAGCTCATTTAAAATTTTAACAAAACCATTCTTAAAATAATTTAAATAAAAAGTCATTCGTCTGGGATCTTGGTCCTCGAATGAATTTGAAAAGCACTCTGTCCAAATATCAATTGTATCTTTGGTCATATGCTCCACAATCAGATCAAACAAGCTCTCCAATTGTGTCCACAAAGCGCAAAGCTCCTCATGCGGCCAATACTTAGATCCTCTAATCAACCCACTAGCCAATTCAGCTGCGATTTTGTGACTGCATTCAGTGGCTGTGGTATCCCGCACCAAATTGAAAAGATGCTCGAATACGCTCTCAATAGCTTCCACTGATCCATAGTTCCTGAACAGAGACTTGAATAAATAGAACTTTTTCGCGTCAAATCTTTTCTCGCACTTGTCATCCTCAAGTTGACTTGATCGCAGAAATTTTTTGACAAAATTTTTTTTTTTAAATTTTAAAAAAATTTGCTCCATCGCTTCAGAATACTCGCCGTCCATATGTTCCGAGTAGGTTAGTCTGTGATTAGAGGCTATCTGCAATCGGCTCGGCCATGTGTAGTAGCCCCAGTAGGACTTGTCCAAAAATTTTCCATCTTGCCAATCAGCAAAATTGTAATTGTACAAATTCCACGCGTTGTCCTTGCGGTATCCTGGTGCATAGGTATCTACCTGAGCCTGCACTATAACCTCCTCGGTTTTGTGTTCACTCATCACTTTTTTAAATTTACACATTTTCATTATCATACACAGGGCATCGGTTGAGATGCGCCGAAAATTTCGCTTTTCATGAACCAAATAATTGGCAAATACTTGAACACATTGCGGTGACAAAAGTCCAGGACTGTTCTTGCAAGAATCCAGAAGAAATATCAAAGAAAAGAGACTTATTTCTTTGCTTTTGAGACAAGCGCTCGAATCGTTGGCTATGTCGATCAAGTCGTCCATTAGCTTGGAAATAATTTGGTTTTCAAAAGTGCATTTTTGTCTGAATAGCTTTAGTCTGAGTTCATCGGTGGCAAATGTGGTCGATGAGCACAACTCGTAGGCCGATGACACAGTCTGGTCACTCAAGCATATTTGGTTGTTGAATGAGTTGAAGTTTAGATTGGCACTGGAAAAAATGTTGTCTAATAACTTTTGTATGCTGTCATTTTCCAAGTGTTTGCATCGGAAAAGACTTGGCCACAGCTTGCCCAGGATGTACCAGTCTTGTTTTATTAGCAGAGAGGTTTGGATGGAATTTCCCTTTAGCAAAAGAAGACAGCCTTCGAGTTGTTCTGTGCTAATATTTTTGTCTGTGTGGGTTTTGTTCAAAAATTTGACAATGTTGGGCAGAATTGTTAGAATCGAATATTGAAATTGGGAAAGAAGTTCGAAAAGCTGGGTTCGGGCTTCATCGCGAACCACTTGGTAGAAAGAGTTGATGGATAAATTGGTTAGAGCAATGACTGCTTGGTAATCAAGATCAGATAAGGTTGTGTGCAAATGAAAGCAGCGAAATTCATATTGAAGCATAACACGCCGGATAAGCTCTTCTCTGGGATATTTTTTTTCAATTAACTTTATTTAATTAAAAGAGCATAAATATTTTTATCATCAAATAAATTAGGAATTAGGCATCAAATTTTACTCAAATTTATCATCATAATAAGAATGTTTCCACCAAAATTAAATTTTATCCTCAAAAATAAAAAATTGACAAAAAAAATTTTTTTCACTTAATCAAATTAAAAAATAATGCAAAAAAAATATAAAATATTTTGTGAAAATTTTTATTCAAAAATTTAAAAAGACAGAGTTGGATTGGACAAGTATTTAGAATGAAAGAAACACGGATACCAAAAAGAGCCTTTCAATGGACACCTCAAGAGCAAAGTAAGGTAGGACGACCAGCAGTAACATGGAGGTTGCTAATAATGAGATTATACTAGACAACTCTATCGATAAAAACCTTACAGTTATCAGCTGATGTAAATGAAAATAATTGGTTAGATTATGGTAGAATTTTATGTGGCTTTCCAAGATATCCAAAATATTATACATGCAAACATTGTAAATATATTAATGTTAAGATTAAATTTACTAAAATTCCTGATAATGTTAAGATACTTGATATTGTTGAAAAAAGAAATCCTGGTAGACCCAAAACTAATCAATAAAGCTTTATTGAGTATTTTTTCTATATTTTCTATTTTAATTGATTTTGTTTAAAATGAGTTTTTTATTTAATGATACAAAAAAAATTTTTGACGAATCTTTACTACTTAATTAATCTAAATTTTCGTGTATTTTTAATTAATAAATACATTTTTTTTTGATGCAACTTTAATAAATTTTATGATAAATTTCATTTATTTTTGATGGTAAAATTTTGATGTTACTTATTAAATTTTTTGATGATAAATTTCAGATATTTGATGATACAAAAAAAACCACCCATAAAAAAATTATGAAAAAATTTTGAGCCTAATTATACTTTGTTCTGAATTGTGGATTTATTCACAAAATGGTTCTTCCATGATTTTTCGAAATCGCTTGCTAAAGAACCGAATACCGAGCAGGAAGTGGACAAAATCTAAAATAAATTAACAATTTAATTTTTTTAAGAGCAAATCACTAAAAAAATATAATTTCAAAAGCATAACTTGGGTTTTATTCAAATTTAAATTTTTTGAAATTATTTTAATCAGTTGTTTTTTAAAAGAAGACGATTTTATTCAAAAAAGAAAATAATTGAATTATAATTAAAATATTTATATATTAGTAGAAAAAAACTTTTTTGATAGAGTTCTAATCTAGAGATTTAGCAAATACACTTAGAATGAAAATGAAGAAAGAATTCGGAGATGATTCCAATCAAACACTAGACGACAAAACATATTATGCAAAAGGTCAAAAATTAACTTAAAAATATGCAAAATTTGGAATTTTATTCTTATAAGTCAATGTAAAATTTGCCTTAATTTTTTTTTAATTTTTTAATTTCTTAAGTAAATCTTTAACATTTTGACATTTTTTCAAACTGTTTTTAACAACTAACTGTTGCGAGAAAGTAAAACAACTTAAATGATTTGAAGTATTTTTCTCATTAATTTTATGACTTCTGACTTTTTTACCTAATTACTTCTAGAGTTTTCATGTATGAAGATTATTAATATGAATTTTAGAATAGCGTGGGCGTTTTGTATTTCCTTAATTTTAATTTTTTTTGGATAAGATTTTATGAGGTTTAGTGAAAGTAAAACAAATTACAACTTAAAATTTTTGTCTTGTTTATTTGTTAATTTCCTTTCGTCCATTTTTATTTATTTTTAAAATTGAAAAAAAATACACTTACCCTTGATAGTAAAATGATCATAACTGTATCATTGGATTTTTCTTCGATGATCTTATCCACCATTTTAAGACTAAATTCAATAACTTCTTTTCTCAAATTGAGCAAAATTCGCTTGTCTGAGTCATCTAAGCTAAAATATTCATGTGACTGTTCATTTATATTGACTGATTCAAATCCCAGTCCTTTGTTTAATTCTTCCCTCTGTGCAATGTTTACCAAAGAGTCAATACTTAGATAAAAATTAATTTTGCTTTTGCTTTAACTTGGGCACCATTTATATTGGTAGAAAAAGCAAAGTAAAAAAATAAAAACCCAAATAATTTTTTTCTTAAAGCTAAAAATTTGATGAACCAACAAACAAATTAAATAATTTATATTAACAATATTTTATGGATTTTCATTTTTTGACTTGTATTTTTCTCCTAATCTTTACAACGCCTGTGATCAAATTAAAACTTACTGTTCATCTACATTTTTTTTACTATTAGGCCTTTTTAGCAGACAGGAAGAACTATAAACTAAATGATAAATATAATTCAGTTCCCTGTAATTATCCTCTTTGGTAGATCTAAAATCTCGAGATTCATTTTTCCTGAGAAATGATTTTTTTAAAAACGACATTGATTCATTAAGCACTGAACTAGTGATATCCAAAGCAGCTGATATCTCCTGAACATTGGGGATATGGTACTCGATTTTGAGTTCATCAGGACTGATGTATTTTCCCCAATCCTTGAATAAAAAAAATTTAAAAAGACGTAATTTAATTTTTTTGTAAAACTTACTCTAATAGGAAGATGCTCTGAAAAGAATTCGTTTTCATCTTCGAATGCAAAGGTGTAGTCAACAGAACGATTTTCAATGGGATAAATCCTGGTCAGAGACGTAATTAAGTTATTATAGCAGGAAGTCGTATTTGATATACATTCTTTATTTGTAGTTGGGCGAAAGATTCTTAAAATTTGCCTAATACTATGCATATTTTCTAGTAGTATGGTTCCATTTGATTTAAGAAGCTTGACAAAAAAATTAGATTGTAAATAAGTTTTTAATTGAAGAATTTACATGCGAAAATAAATGAAGATTCCAAACGATTGATGGATCACATCTTTCAGATTTAAGCAAGCTATTAACTAAATAAAAAAAAATGAATTTTAATTTAAAAATTGGGGATTTTTTTTAATATTAAGATATCAAATGGACTTATGTAAGGCTTTTATTATAATGAGATTGTTATGATTAAAATTTTTTTAAATATAAAAATATAAAAAGGAATTCTAAATTTTTTATTTATAAATTGATGTTTTTTCTAATCGTCATTTATTTTTATTTTCATTTTTTTACTTTTTTGATTTTAAATTTTGTTTTTAATCTATTATTATATCAATTAAAAATAAAATTTATTAATTTAAAAAAATCAATTACAATTGTTTATTTTATATTATTTCTTATTAATAATCAATTGCAGCAATTTTAATTTTAATTTCAAATCATAAATAATCTCTTTATTATTAAACGAAAAATGAAAGCTTAATTTACTTAAAGTTTTACTCCTTAAATGCTTATTTAAATTCTAATTATTGGTAAATTTTGTAAAATTTTTACCTTTATTTTAAGTTTTTTTTTGCTAATTAATTTTACGTCGCCTTTTGGTGTTTTATTAGAATTAATACAAAAAAAAGGAGATATTATTTAAACAAGTAAAAAATATCTTAATTCTAGATTAATCTAAATCTAATGTATGTCTTGTTCAATATGTTGTTAATTCAAGTTGTAAAAAATTGCTAATTATTTTACTTATAAACCAAGAAAATGATTGTATCATTTTTTTTTTTCATTCTAATCTGAAATGACCTCTATCAGATTGGATCTGTAGCAAACTGTACTTCAATAAAAGTTGCATTTTTAATGAAACAAATAAGAATGAAGACTTAATTTTTAAATTGTTTTTTAAAATTTACCAATGTTGAAAAGGCTGAATTTTTTAACCCAGATAACTAAAAATTTGAATTTTACTTTTTCTCATTTAATAAAGGTAAAGAGAAATTCTTCAATTTGTTCTTGTTATTTTTACCATTTTATCTATAGCTTTACTTAGAGAAGAATTAAATTTTTAGTTAACTGAATTGAAATATTATTTCATTATTTTCTTAGAGAGAAAAACTTAAAAATTTTAATGCAACACAGAAAAAATATTTAGAGGAATATTTTTTAACTTGTCTATTTTTTTACGTTTTTAGCGGAAATACCAGATAAAATAAGATTTCTAGAAAAAAAAACTCCGAATTTAGAAAATACAGCTTTTTTTTAGTTTATTAACTACAGACTCTTTTCTATTAAAAAACTTTTTTATTTGTCTTTCTCGGTAAAAGTTCAATTTTTTTCCTTCCTTATTTTGATTATTGTCTTTCTATAATTATTTACTTTCACAAGTCTAGTATACAAAGACTAGCTAATTGTTATTATCTTTGTTTATTTAAGCTGTTTGATTTTAAATTTTCATCTGATGATCCTGTTATTATTAATGAATATTTGAAAAAATTTAAACTCATCAGAGAATTTTTCTAAGACTGGGACTTTTTTCATTAAAGGTTTTCTCATCTCAAAATCCACCAATTTTAGCATAGCAACTAGCAAAACAGGGTTTAGGGTTTACTACTAAAACAAAAGCAGTTAGAAATTTACCCTATGAATTAAGGAACAAGAATCATCTTATTGAACCAGCTTCACAGCGAAAATTTGGTGAATCAACATTTGGATATTTTTTTACTAAATTTATTAATAGTTTTTTTTTAAAACAATTTAATACAAATATAAATATTTTCTCTTTAAAAAAATGTTAATATGAAAATTTGAATACAATGATAATTAAATTTTTACCAATTAGTGAAAAAATTAGATTCGTAATTAAATTTTTTAATTTTTAAAATTTTATTATAATATATAGTTTTCTTACTTTCATATCATTAATTATTTGTAATTATGTTTTTTTATTTTTGGGTTTCATTTTAAAATTATTATGGAGCCCTTGACTTAAAAAGTTAAGTGGTAAACAAATACCAGATAGACGATTGTCTTTTTTAACTTTTGTTCACATTTAATAAATAAAATAAATAAATAAAAAACCAAAAAAAATTCAATATCGTATTTGATGACGCGGACCTTATTAAACTAATTTTTTTCAAAAATCGAATTAAAAATATTAAAAATTTTGAGTCATAAATTTTTTTATTGAGGAGAAAATATTCATTTCTTTTTCAATGTAAAAATTGAAACATGATTATTATCGTTATATTCTTTTAAAGTGAATTTATGAATAAAAAACGAAAAAATATTTATGCTTTAAAGAAATTTTAGAGATAAATCAAGCACAAGCATCTTCACTATCTAAACAAATTATGACTAGCAATTTTTTTAACACTCAAAGGACCGGCGGTGTCATTTTGACACTTTTTTCAAAAATTCAAATTTAATTTTTTAATTAACTATTAATCATGTATACATGTTTTAATATTTATTTTATAGCTTTGAAAATGGTCTTTTAAATTTAGTCTTTTTCATGTTACAAACTTTTATGGAACTAATGTAACATTTAAACAAATTTTTTGACAAAAATAGCCGGTCCTTTGAGTGTTAATTATTAAAAACAATTCAAAGTCCTGACTTGCACTTGACTTGTGACTTTTATACAAGTCTGTTTTTGATAAACCTAATGAACAAAATTTAAAAAAAAATTAGAATGCTGTTTTTGAATTAATTTCATGAATATTTTATAAATTAAAATTTTTTTCGAGATTTTCCAAATAATATAATTAAAAAATAATAATTACAGTTTTTCATTTTCGACAAACAAACCATATTTTCAAAGACATATTGGAAAAATTTCTCAAAAGCTTTTCGTCCATATGAAGATGACACCAAAGAGCCAATTAGATAAACAATAATTTCACCTGATTTAGCATTGAATACTCTTCCATTTAGATAATCAAATGTTTTGTCAACAATTACTTTCAAAATTTGACTTGATGACTGATTGACCAAAACATTGAGCATTTGAACAATGTGCACTTGGGTTACATTTTCATCTGTAAGTGTGCTGCTGACCCTTGAGTAATAGGAAGCCTGGTGGGCAGTGTCGGACACATCCACAGAATTATCACTTGCTAAATGATCAATAAATGTAAAAAGTCTGCTGAACAATGAATGAATAAAATCCACAAAATTTGCAGTCATCAAACAAACATCTTTGTCGTAGTCAGTCAAATCATTTCTGATTTTTAGAGCCGGTGTACAATCACACACAATAATGTGACTGAGCATATTTGTCAAAAATTGAAAAGTGAGAATAAGTTTGTTCAGGTCATTTAGGTCGATGCCGGGAAGAACCGAAATAAGCAGGTGAAGGACATGCTTTTGTGTGTCAACACTTTGGTCATATAATACCAGCTCTCTGGGCACCGATACTAAGCAAGCCAGCAATGGAGTATATCGGTGAGGTTGAACATTAATCTCAAAACTTTCATACACTTGATCGATTAATGTCGGCAGCATGAGATCTGCTCGCAAAAAGCAAAGGTACTGAAAAGTCTTGATGGCATCGTTGAAGTTGTTTTTGCTAAAAAGCCCTTTGAGAACAATGTCTTTCAAACACAAAACCAATTCTTCGATATCAGAAGGTTGAATAAAACTCTCTGTGTCTCGACCTTCTCTTAACCATTCATATTTTTTCAGCTTCTCACTTTTATTATCATTTATTTAATTAGTTTTTTTTAATAAAATTTATTTAAAAAATTTGGGGCATTATCAAAATAAAGAAAATATGTAGAATTTTACTGTTTAATTTTTTTATCTGTACCAAGCAGAGTTGGTCAAAAGTCAAAGTCAAGTCTGGACTTGGACTTAAGGTTTTATTTTTTTTCAAGTAAAGTCAAAACTTTGAATTTAGATATTTTTTTAGCATTGTAAAATTTCATTCAAAACTTTCAATACTAAAATGAAAAAATTTTATAATTTTTGTTCTAAATGTAAAACACTTGTTCTGAAAATGAAACAAAGTGAAACAACTTTTGTTTTACCTGCTGCGTAAGTCTGCAAAATCTGTTCAAATTAATACCGTTTTATTTTTAATACTTTTAAATTGGGTGCAATATTGCAGAATTCGCACAGATTTTGCAGACTTACGCAGTAGGTGAAACAAAAGTTGTTTCACTTTGTTTCATTTTCAGAACAAGTTTTTTACATTTAGACAAAAAAGAAAATTTTTTTATTTTTGAATTGGAAGTTTTGAATGAAATTTTACATTGCCTAATTTTTTTAGTTTTTTGATTTCTTTTTGTAAGAAAAAATGGTTGATTTCGATTTAAATCATTTCATTGCTGATAAAAACAATTTTTTTCAAAATGATGGTCTTTAATGAAACCCAAATCTTCAATTATAAATTCAAGTCTGACTTTGGCTTTTGACCAACTCCGGTACCAAGCTATAGCTCCTACAATTTAAAAAAAATCAAAAAAAATTAATTAAAATATTTAGGAAGGGTGGGTCAACCTGGTTATGCTATCGATTTTACGCTTTATGCTATCAAAATACCCATTCCCGGCGTTTAATGCGTCATTAAAGCTTGAAATTTTTTCAAAAAAAAAAAAAAAAAAATCATTTTTCTAATTTTTCCTTGTATTCAAATAAACTGCTATTGTTAAATTTATATAAAAATTGAACATAATAATTCCTTTTTTAAAAAATTAAAATTAAGTTTAATAAAATAAATTAAAAAAAAATACTGAATCATAGTGCAACATACTTTGTTGCACCTTTTTTTACCTAAAACAATTTTTCTAAAATCAAAAAAGACAACAAATAAAATACCAATAAGATTTTAATTGATTATTGATTTGATTTACTGAAAAAAAATAAATAAAAATTTATCTGTTGTATTTATATTTGAAATTCACGACGCCAAAAAACTTAAAATTTATTATATAAAAAAATAATAGACATTTATTAACAAACATTTTCCGATCAAAGAGCTTTAGTCTTATTCGACCAAAGCTCTTTGATCAAATCAGTAAATTTTTATTGATAATAAAAAAGTGAGTCTTAAAGTATTTCAAAATATTTTGTATAAATTTTTTAATTGATTTTAAGTTCATGACTTTCTATAAAAAAAATTCAAGTCAAGTCAAATAACTTTTTATTTTTAGAAGATTTTAAATTCAAATTACTGAATTGACTTTAAAAAAACTTTAAAATTACTTTTTTTTTACTTTTGCACAAGTCTGACTGGATTAAATGTAAAATTCAAAATAATAATTTTTATTTGAAAAACTCTCAAGCTTTAATTCCGCATTATATTAAAAAAACTTGATTTTAATGTAGACCCAAGGCTTAAAACACATCTTTAGAGCATGCTATGTAAGTTAACAATGTTTAACATGGGTTAGATGATATTTATTGCTTCCACCAAAGCCATATCTCGAGTTATGGGGCTGCAATATCTAACAAGGGAATACAATATTGGTTCAGATGAAGAATGAAAAGTTAAAATAAATCTATCAATTAAATTATAAAAATTATTTTTTTAATTTAAAAACTAATATTTTATTGACATTTTTTTTTTAATTTTTTAATGCGTCTTTTTATTTATTTGAAACAGTTTTTAATAAAGTTTCAAAATTATCTACGCACTTTTTCAAAAAAATCCAAAAAAAAAACTTCCGAAATACAAATTTTTTACATATCTAATGACTTTTTAGAATTGATTATTTTTTCTGAGAATTTTTTTTATTTAAACGAATATTCTTGATAGAACTTATTTCAATAAATTTTCTAATAATTATTAGTTGCTTTATTGATTTTGTTATCATTTTGCAGAAGTTATGCAACAATAACATTTTTGTTTACGGAGTTGATAACAGAAAATGTTATCAATTAATAAAATTACCAGGCAGACCCACGAACAGAATAAGAAAATAAATAGATAAACACAAAAAAATATAGTGACTATGGTAGAAAGTGATAATAAAAAAAGAATTAGCACAAATTTCTAGGTATTTTTCGATTGTTTAATAAAATAAAATTAAGTTTGATCAATTAAAATCAATTTTTTAATCCAAATATTATTTATTATGAAAAAACTGAATAAATATAGAACGAAGTCTGTTTTCAATCGGCGTTTAAAATGAAATTAAAAAATAAATAAAGCTTTATAAGTGCATTTATTTCTTTACTCTTTTTCTAGATTTTTTTCCACATTTTTTATTTTTCAAAAAGATAGATTCTCGGGTGAAAAAAAGCTATTTAATTTGGATTAAATAAATAAGGGTATTAAATTTTATCTAGAAATTTGGTCACTAAAAGGAAAATTAATTTTTTCTTTCTCTTTAAATTTTTTTTATTAAATTCGCGAAAAATAATAGATCTTGAAAACAAACAACAAGTTGAAAATCTATTTTCAGATAGCTAATATTTATTTAAGTAGAAATCAGAAAATAACTTACAATCGGATTCTCTCGATCAATGCTTCAGGTATTCGTTGGAGCAAAGAGAAAAAATTATCCTTTAAAAAAATAAAGTTTAATTTTGACTTTAAATTCAAATAGCAAAAAAAATCTTGTATCTAAAATTAAAATTTTATAGATTCTAAAAGTGATTTTGTAAAATAAAATTTTGAACAATAAAAAAAAAAGAAAATCTCTAATAACCCGAGAAAGTTCAACAAAGAGCCACAAAAATTTATAGCAATTTAAAAATTTTTTAATACCAGAAACGCTCCGCATCTTAGGTGTCAAAATAAAATGTAAAATAGCCAAAAAAATTTTTTAAAAATTAAGTATTAAGTAAAATTTAACTAATTTTTGCTGAATTTAAATAAATTTGAGAAAATAAAATAAAAAAGCTGTATTCTGTACTCTAAATATCAGCTTTGTTTTTCAAGCAGCGTTTTTATGTATTTTAAAAAGTAAAATTTGAAAAAAATTACCAGTTGACCATCGTTCGATGGATAATAATATGATCTCAAAATGTGAAAAAGCTTTTTAATGTGGTGCATGCAACTGTTTCGGTCTGATCCAGTGCCAATCATTGAAACAATCCATAAACCGATGGAATCAATTTCTATATCCGAATAGGAGAAAGTATTTATAAAACCATTTATCAAATTTATTGAATCCTTAGGAGTGTTGTCATCAATATTAAGAGTAATGCTATTGACCATTGTTAAGCCCAATCCGCGCAGCAGCTTGCTGAATATGTATGGAATGTAGCAAGTCCAGTCGAATAAACCCACACAATCTTTGGCGGCACGGGAGAAAAGACTCAGAATATTCTAAAAAGAAAGCTTTTAAATTAGCCCTTTGATTTATGAAATTTAAAACTTAAGCGGCATATGAATTTTAAACCCTAAAAGTTAAATAGAATATTTCTAATAGGAACCTGAATTTAAATTAAATTTTTTTTTTTCAATATTTATTTAAATTTATTTTATCTATAATAACTTCAATGTTTAAAAAAAATTTAGATTTGCAAAATATTATGTAATTAAATTATTATTATTTATTAATTATTAAAAATTCAATCATATTCTCTAAAAAATTGTTATCTCAAAGAGCATTATCTTATTAACGTGTCGATAAATTATTAACCTTTTTTCAAAAACTTTTCAGAGAAATACCATATTTTGGTTTTTAAGGAGCAAATAAGAGTTGAATATAAAATGATCATGGCCAATTATGTTATATTTTTTTTGTTAAGAGTAAATCAAATTTAGATTTTGATTATTTTGAATATTTTTAAGAAGTTGAACTATAGGTCAATAATTTTTTTATCTTTTTTACCATCCTTTACTGTAAAAAGTGCGAATTTACGAAAATTTACTTAACTTTTTTTAAAGAAAAAATCTTAGAAAATAACTGAACCTACAAAATTAAAAGAAAAGCACTGCTCTTTTAGAATTTACGAAAAAGAAATAAAGATTTGAAAATTTGCATAAATTTTTGTTAACTTACGTAAAATTACCGTCGATCTTCATGTCAAATAGATGCTGTTCAAATCAAATAAACCACGTTATATTACGGAATTTTTAGTTTACAGTAATTTTTGGTAAATATAGTCAGTAGGAATATATATTTTGTTTTAAAAAATACCATTAAGTTATATTACATTACAAGATTTTACCAAAATTTAACAAAGATTGTGTAATTTTGCGTAAAATTACATAAGAAAAGGTAGGTATTAGTAAGCTTCTTTTTTTTTGCAAAAAAAAATTGGTTAAAAATTTAAATTTTTTTCCTTACCCTAAGCCTTTTTTTGACCGTAAGCATTTTGGCACGATTTTTCTAAAATTTATTGAATCTTATCAATTATGAGCTTTTTGAAAGTTTTAGTTCAGTAAAAAATGGATTTGCAGCGAAATAACTCTCTTTATTATTATCTTTTTTTATTAGAAGCTTCATAGGTTGTCTTTATTTGGAAAAGGCTTAAAATTTCACACATAATATTTTTTTTAGTTTTAGTTTTTTTTTGTTAGAGATCTACATAAAAACTAGTGTAACATTATATAAAAGAAAAATTATTTTAAAGAATTTACTAAGACTGGTATTTAAATCATAAAAAATAATTAAGTTGGATGATTAATGAGGGTAAAGGCTAAAGAGGTAAAAAAACTAAATCTTAAAAAGTTGTCAACCTTTTAGACATTTAAGCTTTACGCCATCTTATAATACTTAATTTTTATTTAGAATAATTTTATCATATAATATTTTTATTTATAGCAAATTCACTGCTCATGAAATTTTTTCTATTTTTTTATTCTGCTCTCAAAACAAGGGAAGACTCTATTTTTTCGGGTGAAGATTAGATAAACATAAAAAAGTGAATAATTAAATACACGAAAATCTCAAAAGTGAAAAAAAACTAAATACTAAAATAAAATCTGATTAAAAATAAATTATTTAATTTTTTGATTAAAAAATCAGTTTGGGAAAATCAAAGCAGGACTATGAATTTGAATAATTTTTATGACTTTATTTAGGCTTTTATGAAAAAAACACAAATTTATGTGTTATTTACAGATTAAGAAATTTTTATTTTATGTGTTACTCTCATTATTTATGTTTTTTATTTAAATTTAATCTCTGTCCATTTTTTTCAAATCTCAGTCTTAAAATACTGCCAAAAATTTCACGTCAATGGATTATTTTATTTTAATAATGAGAAAAATACTTATTCGATAATGATCATTTGATATGCAACTTTAATTTTCTCTTTTGAAGATGTAGATTCTTAATCTGAACTTTTCCAGACTTATTATTTTAGTCAAAGTCAAGATTTGGACTAAAAAATCAATTAATTCTTAAGTCAAAATTAATATTTAAATTTTTTTCGTTCTAGTCATGATGGGAAACATTCATTTTAAGACTAGAAGTTTTATAATATTTTGTAATTTTCTGTTATTATTAAAATAACATAAAATCAAAGGTTTATTGGCTATTTTGTATCTTTTATTGTACAATTCTATGTTATTATGAATATAAAAATAATTAATTAATTCAAATATTTAAAAATTACTGAAACTAAGAACTAAATTAGTGAATAACATTACAGAATTTTCGAAAATTCCTAAAAACTTCATGGTTATTTATGTTAATATTTTTTAAAATGATGTTAATTTTTAAAATAATTAAATCGTTTTAAAAATTTATATTACTTTTTTGATATTAAATTAGGAGAGAAAAAAAATCGATTATTTTTTCTGGATTTTTATTTAATTTAACTTTAAATAGTTAAATCAAGTCTTAAAAACTTCTCATATCTTCTAGTGTTAAAAAAAAAGCTTTAGAGAATATTTTTAGAGAAAAAAAAAACAAAAATTAATGAATAAATGAAATTGAAATTGACTTTTAATAAAAAAAATTTCAAGTCAGTAACTTTGTCTTGACTTAAGACTTGTGACTTTAAAAACAATTTTGAAATTAAGTAAACATTTACTTACAGTTTCCCAATAGACTTTTCCACTAAAGTTAAGCCATAAATCCAAAAATTCTCTTAGCCAAAAATTAAGGCTGTTCCCTTGATCTAGCAAAATTGTGGGCAAAAACAAACTAAATCGATCGAAGGCATAATTCATTGACATGTCAAATGGACACATTAATGGACGCCATTCTTCAAGCATCTCATTTACTGAGCTCTCATCGAAATAAATTCTTGAAAAGCTAATAAAGTTCAAAAATGATATTTGTTCTATGTTGCTAGAAAAATTTAAAAATTTAAGTTTATTTTTGAAAATTTTTTCCTCAACTTACTCAGGCGCAAAAATGGCCGATTTCTCATCTATTTTGTGAATACGCCTATACAGAGTGTACAAAGGGCGCCAATCTATTCGAAGATCATCTCTTTTTAAAAGATAATATTTCCTTTAAAAATTTTTAGACTTCTATCCAGGGAAAAAAATAAAAAAAATACTTGAGAAGTTCAATAAGAATGCTGAAACTCATTTCGACCAGGACTAGGTCGATTTCAGGAGTAGCAATGACTTGAAGGTAGATTTTGATTAGTTTTATATGATCATCTTTGGTGAAAAAGAGCCCAAATTCATTTATGTATGTCTGAAGACGACTGGTCCAATGAACCAGTCCTGGACGAAGCTCGTTTAGAGTGAGAGCTTTGGCAAGATTCGACTTTATCTCCTCAAATTCTCGAAGAGCATTTTTCTTAGTTTTGTCAAAATAAGGTAGATGTTTGATAAATTGATTGACGTATTGGAAATTTTTCAAGTCCAAATCAAAACTTTCATTGTATTTGACTACAGGACGGTCTAAATTTTCAAAATCACCGCTCTGAAAATCGCTCAAGGTACTAGTTAAAAGAAATAATTAATTCTGGCAGATATCACATTATTCTGGCAGCATTTAACAATTACCTGTAAATTTTTTCACTCATTTTGTCATCAAAATTGTATAGTTTTGGAAAATAAAAAAATTTGTTGTATTTTTCTAATATTTATTTATTTGGATTTAAGTTAAATGAAGCAAAACATGTTATATGCTTGAAAGATAATTAAAATAGACATAAATGGCCTGTGTACATGTAAATTTTAGACTTTGACAGCGCTGGAAAAAATTCGTCCCTAGGTGGATTCGAACCACCAACCTTTCGGTTAACAGCCGAACGCGCTAGCCGATTGCGCCATAGAGACATCCATCAACTGTAAGATTTTTCTTACTGACATTAATTTACCAAATAATATTTATATAATAACTTTTTGATTTTCAAATATTTTTCAAAATCAATAAAACTTAATATTTAAAATTTTAATAAAATTATTTAATTATTATTATTATTATTATAATTAATCTGCAAAGAGCCTAATGGTTCGCGGATTTGTTATCACAGATGATCTATCAGGGCTTTTTGACTGGCTTTGTAGTTGTCATTTTGAACTGTTCAACATTGTTGGCGTTCTTTACCTCACCCGGCAACTCGTTCCACATTGGCACTGTGCGATTTGAGAGGAAGTTATTTCTTGGAGTACAATTTCTAACAAATTGTCTGCATAATTTGTTCTTCGGACTCCTAATTGTACCAGCTTTAATTTCTTTAATTCTGGCACACTTTTTGTGGTTCTCGTTTGTACTTTTTCTAATATTTTAATATCTTGTTTTTTGTTCGGTCTCCAGGCTTGGGCTGTGTATTCAATTAGTAGTCGGTCTTGTATATTATCTTAAACGTCTTAGTGCCAAAACGAGTGAAGGGCTTTCTTAACCTGCCTAATGTCGTATTAGCTCTCATTGCTGCAATTCTGGTTTCACTCCAGTTTAAAGGTTACTTATTATGACACCAAGGTCGCTATATTGACCATTTAAGCAGTTCGTCAAAGTCCGCTTGGAGTTGCTCTTGGTCAATAGCATTTCAAATAATTGCCATTGATTTTCTATCACCTGCGAAGAGCTTACATATGTCGTTAATGAATATTACAAATAACAGAGAGCAAAGTACTGATCCCTGCTGGACATCACTGAGTTCCTCTCTCCATTCAGATGCTGATGATAACATAAATTTGATTAAAAAAATATTTGTTCCAGAAATAAAAAAAAATTTTTAATAAAGATTTTTGTAAATTTTATTCTTTTTGAATTTTTCATATATTGAGAATAAATTTAAAAGAGTTTCAAATAAGTTTCTATTATGAAAAAAATAATTTCGTTTGTGAGAAAATTTCTTATAAAGTTATACCCATTGAAAATAATCAAATAGCATCATCTGGGTCAGGAATCATTTAGGTATAGAATTTTTTTACCAAATGCGCTTTTGCCACTAATATGTTTCAGTTTTGTGAAAGGTAAGGTTTTTTTGGTTTCTTAAAATCTAAATAAATAAATCAATGTTTAGAAGTTCTAGACCGCGATTAAGTAAAATTAAAGTAAAAAGAAATAGCAAAAAATATAAGCTTAGAAAACAAGTCTCAAGCGATTGGCTTTATTATCTCATTTTAAGCATTTCTCTTTTTTGTTTATATTTATTTATTTATTAATTCTTAGCTGAGGCCGATCGCTGACCACTTGCTCAGTGACCCGTCAAATAAGGGTCACTGTATTTAATATTTTTAATTAAAAAATTCAAGAAAGTTCAAAAAAGTTAGTTTAAATTATACAAAAATTATTCACTATCAAATAAGAATAAGAAACACAATATCAAAAGATTTAAATTGTACTATGTTACATAATTTTTCTAGTATTTTGTAAAAAAAGAAATTAAAATAAAAAATACACCGTTTTCAAAATTCAAATGGACCCTATTTCTAAGTTATTTCAGTCTGAGTAACTAATTTTGATGCATGGTTACCAATTAAAATATTTTTTATGTTGTCCGAGGTGTTTTCAAATTCTTTTCTATTATCATTTGTACTCTTTGAAATCTTACTGATAATTGTTTTTGTCTTACTAATCAAGCGTTCATTTGAAGATCCAATTTTCCCAGTCGTTTTTCAAGAGGATTTAAACGATTTTGAATATAGTTTTCGATGAAATTTCTAATAATTAAGTCGGTGTCTTCGTTAAAACTCTTATTGAGTCCTAGAGTTGTTTTGTTTTGTTTTCGAATTGATTTTGTATGCTCTGATTTCAAATCTTTCTGAAAAGTGAATTCCGGCTTTGGAGTTTTGTAAGATTTCATTTCACTTGGTTCTGTGACCGGATTAATAATCGTTGAGATGTTCGATATAGTTTGTTCGCCTTGTTTAGAAGTGGTTCGGTGAACTGATTTTAACGGTACTGACATTTTAATAGTGGGTTTGTCTTGTTTTTTACCATCAAAAACGTTTGGTTCATAGCGTTTTAAATTGTCGATTTATGATTGAGTCTGTTCGATTCGTAATTGAATTGTGCTTGCCCATTTTAATACTTTTTTGTGCGCTATAAGATCCTGTTGCAGTTTGTACTCTAGTAATTTTATGTACTCCATCGAGTTTGTATTTTGTGTCTGCTTGTTTATCATTGCTTATCTTTTATGTTGTTAAAGTAAGCTAGGATATATGTTTTTGTTTATTTAAGTAAAAGTATATTAACGTTTAGCAAATAAAAGTTTGCTTATTTGCTGGTGACACCACAACCACAATGAGAAAGCCGAAAGTTGGGTGTCCCATCCGTCAGACAAAATGTCCCTTTTTAAGGCGTTCTTTTTATAGATATCAAATATTTTTTGAAAGAAAAATTAATTCTTTAAGGAGTTCTGTATTGAAAAAATGACTTGATAATCTGGAAAAATTGTGAAAAATTTCATAACAATTCCATTAAATCTAACGAAATAAATTTTTTTCTTTTTCATATCGTAAGTACTGTATGAAATTTCACATTGCTTTTTAAATGCACAATTTATAAAATTTATAAAATTCTAAAAATTTAAACTCATCTTTTTAAATGGGAATGCTACTGATTAACTCTTATTTCGAGGATCAGCAAGCTTAAAATAAACCAACAAACAAAACTCGTTTAATTTAATTTGGGAAACAATTAACGAGTTTATATTTTTTTATCAAAGAAAAATCCTAATCACAACACAATTGTTTACTGAACTAAATTTATCGAAATGAAGAACAATGTCCATCGGTGGGCATATATATAGGACTGATTATACAGTTCCAATCTCAGATGGTAGCGTTATCCTTAAGGAAACTTTTGGAGAAAAGGATCTTGGTGTAGTTGTCTCAAATGACTTAAAATGGAACAAACAGTGCTTATCTGCGGCTTCCAAAGCCAATAGAATATTAGGTCAAATTAAAAACTCGTTTAGATTTAGACTCAGGGCTTGCAAGACCACATCGTGAATACACCGTAAGTATCTGGAATCCTTCAACATAAATTATTAAAAGACTCTAAAGAAGAGCGACGAAGCTATTACAATGTCTGGAAGAAAGGCCGTACCAAGAAAGACTAATGGATTTGGATTTAATGAGATTGGAAGACCGGAGAACAAGTAAAATAAAAAAGTCAATGGTAATGAGAAGATCAACCTAATGACGAACTTATCCAAAAGTTTGAAGCTTAACCTAAGAAGAAAACACGAAATGAAACTGGTGAGAGAAATTAGTAAGCATGGTTCATCCAGATACAACTTCTAGACAAACAAAGTGGTCGCAAAGTGGAATATTTTGCCGCAGAGTGTTTTAAACGCAAGAACAGTCAATGGTTTCAAAGTGGACATTGACAGAGAAGTTTTAAGCATGGAACAAAGAAAGAGAAGAAAGACTGCCACAGATCCCATAGAGCCAAATGCCGAAAGGCGTTAATATAGATTACTATACTGCAGTCTCACTACTACTACTACTACTACAACTACTAATAATAAATTTTAAAAGTGATTATAATGATTTATTATTATTTTTAATTCATTAAAAAAAATAAAACTAAATTAAATCATTTTTGTTACATTAAAGAAGTGTAAAGTGATCTTTTGTTTGGACCATGATAAATCCAGTTCTTCGATACAGGATCTTGATTATTCCATGCGAAGATCAAATAAGTAGCATCATTTGTTATATCTCTATCTGATGGATCTCCCGTAATCAACTTTCTTTTCATTTTCAACATTGTGAATCCATTAACTTCTCTTGCTTCCAGAAGTGTCCAATCTTGTTGAGAATCTTTTTTAGGTGAAGATTTAAATGAAGAAAAAGTGTCCTTAAATTTGCGATTAATTCTTTGACTTGAAAATTAAACATTAATCTTACGAATAAGTGAGATCCATTTGAATCAACCCAACCGATGACAATGTCACTCTTTGGCATCTTACCATCTGGTGACAGTCCAAAAGCAACATAACCAGTCGTTTGACAATGGATTTCAATGTGAATTTCATCATTAACAATCTTCCAGTACATGTTTAGAAAATCAGGTCTACTGGAATCTATGCTTAAATGGAAAGAATAGTTTTCGCTTGGTACTAATGGTGTCAGCAAACGATTCCTAGCGCTTGCAAAATTTAATGCAATCAATAAAACTAAAATATTTTTGGGCCACATTTTTCACAATTAAGAAGAGTTCATTTTTTATTTAAATATAGCTGATCATTAATGTATTGAGAAATAAAAAAACATTTTTATTTAATTTGTAATTTATTTGTCATATAAGATCTATTGGTTTAATAATACATACTGAAAAGGTTTTTAAAAAAATAACGCTAATTCATGCTTATGTTTGTCTTTAAATCATCTTTTAAGTTCACAAAATATTTTAAATTGCTTCATCATGCGACATATTTGATAACGCTTTAAGCAATGCATCTTTTGACTCAAAAGATGATGAGTTGGCGAAAAAAATATAAATTTTGACATTATTTAAATTCATTATAAAATATTTAATATACAATAATTAAATTATTAAAATGTAAAAAAATAAAATAGACCTTTTTTATTACATCATGTATTAAATTTCTTAATGCTTATTTTTTATTTTGATTTTTCTCCTCATTCTACTCATTTTGCTCATTCTGTTTATTTTAAATATTTAAAAGATAATTAAAATAAAAAATGAAATTTTAATTTAATTTATATTAAAAAGGAATGTTTAATTTTTTTTGTTGCCAAAAAATTGTTCATGCAACTATAAAATAACCTCATTTCTAAATTTTCTAAAGACTATTTGTTACTATCTAAAAAAATCAAATATGATAATTTTAACTTAATTAAAACTACATTAAAAGTTGTTATTTCGATGTTCTATGACCAAGTTATATTAATTGTTTAAAAAAATCTAAATTTTCTTTTTCTTTAATTTTCTTCAAAAATTGTATCAGCTTTTGTGAGTATCTGATGGAGAGTTATGAGAATTTTAATGAGTTTTTATTATTATTATTATTTTTATTTCAATGAACCCCTTTTAGACGATGTAAAACGAGAAGAAGAGAAGAACTGTCAACAGCGATGGAGATTTCCTTTTAGGTATAAATTTTTACATTTTTCAATCTTTTTAATATTTCTCATTTTAAACAGATTGGTTCCACACTAGAATGGGCTGCCTGAGAGTATAGTAATATCCGAATAAAGCTTCAAGGCGGCTTTAGATAAGTTCAACACAAATGGCTGCTACAGTACAACACTACCACAAAGCAATGATGGGCTCAGGCATTCAACTTGATGATGAAACAATAACTAATAATCAGCTTACAAGCATATTCTTTAGTGCTAATAGGTTTTTGTTTGATCTATAAGCATTGTTCTTTATGTCTCATTTCCCATATTTCTTAAGCATTCCTTTATTGAGTCGCTTATACCATTTGATTTTTTTTTCATTAGATTCTGAAGTTCGTTCCAACAAGATCTTTTCAATTCAGAAAAGTTTAAATAACTTTTTTACTGAGAGAATTTAGTTCTGTAAAATTCTTAATTTTAAGCAAATTTGCTTAATGCAGTAAAATAAGCCTTAAAAAAACTATGCATTTTGCACGCCAATTAAAGAGTTTTGAAGGGTTTTTGCAGACTTTTCGGATTAAGCAAAGTTGCTTAAAATCAAGCATTTTACAGAACTATATTATTCCTTATAGTAAAATATTTATTCAAGTTTTTCTTATTTGAAATTGGCATTGAGAATTTTGATACAAAAAACAAAAAAAAATTTTAAAAATGCCAAAGATTATGTCCTGAAGGACCAAACATGTTCTGTAAATTATAGAAACTGATAATCCTTTGTACCACCAATATACTGATTCTGCAAGATTCTGCAAAATTCAAATCATTATAAATTTTAGGACAAAAAACAAAAAATAAAATTTTAAAAACGCCAGAGCTTTAATTCGGACTTACCAAAACATTTCTAGGAATTGTGGCAGCTGAAACCTCCTTTGTACTAATAGGTCACACATAAAAGACAAGAGGGACGACTTGATCGCCTATGCAGAGGCGCTCAACCTAACATCGTGTATGAAGGAGGATATTGGGAGGAGAGATTTAAAATTTAAATAAAAAGTAAACTCATCATCACAAGATGACAGAATGATTAAAATAAAATTAATCATTAAATATTAATTATTTAATTAATTAATTATTTTTGAATAAAATATTAAAACACATTATGTACCACAACTTAAAGTAAATTTTGCAGATTTATTGGGTAATGTGAAATTCAAATACAAATTAAACAAAAATTCTTCATTTTTTGATAAATTAAAATTAAAGTTAATAAAAAATATTGGAAAAAATATTGCAACATAGTGTAACATACTTGTTGCACCTTTTCTAAATAAAATAATTTTCTCATGTAAAAAAAAGGCAAAAAATAAAGAATCAATAAGCTTTAAATAGATTATTGATTTGATTTACTAAAAAAAGTTAAAAAAAATTTATTTTAGGTAAAAAAGGTGCAACAAAGTATGTTGCACTATGTTGCAGTATTTTTTCCAATATTTTTTATTAACTTTAATTTTAATTTATCAAAAAATGAAGAATTTTTGTTCAATTTGTATTTGAATTTCACAATACCGATTTATTGTAGAGTTTTGCAGAATAAATATATTGGTGGTGCAAAGGATTTATCAGTCGCTATAATTTACAGAACATGTTTTGGTCCTTCAGAACATAAGTTTTGGCATTTTTAATATTTTTTTTTTGTTTTTTATGTTAAAATTCACAATGCCATTGAAACGATCAAATTGGAAAAAAATTTACAACCCCGCAAGTTACAGCATTTTGTGTACTTCCACCTTTTCTTCTTCTAAAAAATCGAGTACCTCTTTTACAATTGATTTCTTTCTCAGGTCTTCTTTTTTGATGACGCTTTTTATAAGCTCCCTTAAAGACGCCCAATCTTTTGGTTTTTTTTCATTTGAAATTTAGATGTGATGATAACTTTTTTAAATGAAAATGAATCGAAAAAAAAATGGATAATATTTATTGTAATAGCAAATTTATTTTTTATTAGTAGCAAAAAATTGTAGTAAATATTGTATCAAAAAGTAGCAGAAATATTTTTTATAGTAGAATAAGAAAATGATAAGAAACGTGTGAAAAAAAAGAAAAAAAGAAAAGTAAATGCATTGATCAATTAAATTAATTGTTTTTTATTCTTTAAATAAACTTTGCGCGGACGTCCTCTTTTTACTGCCTCTTTTTTTAACTAATTGAGTTACTGAATGTAGAACTAAAAATTTATTCGGTTCTGACTGAATTACTTGTAACATTCCATTTTAAATACTCATCAAACATATTCGATATGCCGATTGATTTTGTTGTTTCGAAGCCATCTCCCAGTATCTTTTTGAATATAAAGAAAAGCGTTGAGGTTTTTACTATTAAAATCTAGACTCCTAGTTCGATTTGAGTTGGTCAAAAGCGGGAAAAAAAATTGAAATTCTCTTGTATTGGAATTTTTGTTATCTTTCTTTTTCAACATACCGTTTTAACTTTCTTTTTATTTTATTTTATCTAACTTTTACATTAAATTTTTATTTTTATATGTTTTTATGTTTTTATTCTGAAGGAGCATTAGCTCGATACAAATTAAACAAATAAATAATAAATAAAATAATAAATTTTAAGTGAAGTGCATCCAGTTGAAATAGCGTTTCCCATCCATTTCATTTTCTATACCTCTTTTGCACGCAAAGTTGCATTCTCAATCAAACCTGAATTAAGTTCCCCAAGACAATCCTTTAATGCCTCATAAGTTAAAAACACCTCATACGTGATATTCTCTTCTAGTTGCTTTTTTGGAATCGGTTCTTCTATTCTGTCTTCAGTATCGTTTACCGTGATTAACAACTAGAGCGATAATCTGTTTTGATTCGGACTGAGATTCTAAGCTTTGAGTCATTTTCAAATTTTGTTTAATTTTAGGATTTGATTTAACACTCAAAAACCGGAGGGGTTTTTTCGACCCTTCTTGGTGCTTCTTTTGCTTGTTGTTCCACAAATTTAATCTTTTTGGTAAATTTTTTTTTCCATCAAAACTAAAATCAAAAAAATATTATAAATAATTAATTTTGAATAGAATTTATAAAATTTTCCATTATGGAACTCATTTAAATCATGTTTTAAATAGTCATTAATTAAATGTTTAATTAAATTATTTGGAGTAAATAATAGATAAAAAAATTGATCAAAAAAATGTCTTTATTAGTGAAGAAAAATATAAATTATTTTTTAAATAAAAATGACCCGTTAGATTATTCACAGCATTAGTCCACAATTAATATTACTCTTTGATTTCGTGTTTGTTTATTTACATAATTCAAATATGAATTGGCTGCTTGCTCATTAAAAATCTAAGCTCGTCGTGATTCTCAACACAAACAATCGGCTTGTGCAACGATTTCAAATAAATGGCTTTTTGGCGCTGCTTCAAATCATCAAGTGTTAAATTGGTCACTCTGAACGACAAACGATCATCGCTGCTCTCACCACCTTTGACTACACAAGCTGAGCTTGATTTTTTAACCTCTTTTTTACTCTTTTTGTCACTGTTTGTTTTGACGCGTTTTTTCATCTCATTTCTGTCCGGCAAGCGGTTCAAAAAGTCGTCAACTATTTGATTAAAAACTAGAGAATGACTCGAACTTGATGAGTTGCTGGAATTTGTGCTGGATATGGAGTTGTTTGTGTAGTAGCCAAAGGCAGAAAACGAGCATGAAGAAGCGGTGGACGATGACAGGTCCGACTCGGTCGAGTCATGGCAAGGCTTTTTTAGGATGCTATTCAGCGTGTTTGTCTTGACTGGCTCAGTGCGGTTGTTGAAGCGGACACACTTTCGATTCTTGGACACTTCATTGCTCAGGCTAGAATAGTAATGGTTGGCATTGTTGTCTTGGATTTCTTCGTAAACGTGCTCCTCGTGGTCGTGAATGTTCAAACTCTGCAGTTTCAACGAGCTTAGTTCGATCATGGAGGATTCGACCTGGCTCAAGCTATCGCTCGATTGGCGTTGAGTGGAAAACTTTTTTAATAAGCTATCAAACATTTTCAGTGGCTCTTGAATATTATTTAAATTGACCAAGTTAATTCACATCATAATTTGTCTAAAAAAATAAATAAAATTGATCATTAAAATTTGTGTTGTTTTTATTATACTTTGAGGAATTTCGAAGAAACTAGATACGGAACATTAGTTTAGAAACAATTTGAATTTAACTTTATTTATCTTCAAGATTGAAGTGTCTCTGGCGAATTGAATTTTAATTTGGTTCAATTTTTTGAACGCTGTAAATTATTGATTTAGAGACTAGTAATATTGATTTAGTAATTTTTGATTAGAGACTAATCAATTTTTTAATCTTAGATTATCAGCAATTGTTAATTCTAGTCAAAAAATAGAAAATTTTCTTTTAAAAAGCGACCATAACTTTTCTTCCAAAAGTCTATTTTTTTTTGTTGATAAACATCAAAAATGTTCCAAAAAGTTGAATAAAATTTTAATATCATTAGATTGTATTATTAAAATTTTTTTTTTGAAAAAAAGAAAATAATAACAAAAGAAAAGGGAATATTTGCAAAAATATCAGAACAACTCTTCATTTTTTGAACATTTACACTTGTACAATTTTCGTTCATGGACATAAAAATTATTTAAATTTTCCTCTGAAAAAATTCTTTGTTAAGCCGAAAAAAAAATACAAAAATAAAATAAAGAAAGATCAAACAAAAAATTAAAAAGTTAAAAAAGGAAAACACAAAAACACTACAGATACTAAAATTGCGAATATCAAAAAGAGTAACGAGGAAGTTTGACATCATCATTCGGACTTTAAAAAAGGCATTTAAGATTTTTAAAACTTAATTTTAAAATTTGAAATAAATTTTTTATTTTTTTAAAGGTTTAAAACTTGTTCTGTAATTTTAAAAAATGCTGTTTCAATCAATGTTAAACTCTGCAAATTAATAATTTTCATAATTTTATATAGTGTGCAATTTTGCAGAAATTTGCAAATATTTAACGCAATGAATAAAATATTTTATCATTAATGTATTATTAAAGAATAACTGAAAACAAACTTTTTCAAACCTTTTAAATCTTTCTTAATTTAAAATGTTTTGATTAAATAATAAAAAAAATACTTAAGCGAAACTAAAACTATTAAATAAATTTTGAATTTTTATAGAATAAGTAAAGAGGTTAATTTTTGTCTGAAATTCTTTCGGCGGAAACAGTAAAGTAAAGAACCAAAAAAAATAAATAAATCGCAATTTAAAAAACGAATTATATTAATGAATTATCGAATTTAGTATATGAATGAACTTTACTGGATTGCATATTTAATGAAGATTAATTTTTCGCAGGTCTCCTGTTGAAGCCTATTATTATTATTATTATTATTATTATTATTATTATTATTATTAATTTGTTAAATCTGCAAAAAGTCTTCAAAAAATTATCCATTTAAAATAGCACTATGAAATGTGCATTTTGATATTGCAGAGTTTACCATTTTATGCATAGTATTTTGTAGCTTTGATTCTTTAAATTGAATTTTCTATTGATTATTAATTAGTTTTTTTCTGACTTATGGAATATTAACTGAAAAAAAAAATTTTAAAAGAAAATTAATTCAAAATGAATAATTTGTTTTAAAAATTAAATAGAATTAATTGGCTAATAGTCAATTAATTATTAAATTAATTAGAAATTAATTGAAAAAAAAACTAGATAAATGATTTATGAGGCAGAAAAGTCTAAAAAAAATTAATATTTAGTTAAAAAGTTGAAAATTGAAAAAACAATTTTGTTAAATTTTTTCCCATTTATCAAACTTTTGCCAAAATATTTTAAATTTTAAAAAGATTTATTTTAAAAAAGGGTAAAATAATCTTTCGAATTATCTTAAAATTATGCACTCAAAAAAATTTAGAACAATCATTCAACAGGCTACATGCCCTTACTTATCTAATGGGGTCTAGCATTCTATTAAAAAATAATTCTACAAAAATTGATTCAAAAAATAAGTGAAATTTAATCAAAAATTTTATTTTTCCTATATTACATTTTTTTATACAAAACTTGATGTAATTATTTTGAAATATTTTTCCGGTTAATAAAACACAACTCAAAAAGAACAAAAAAGCAGAAGATTTAATAAGATCGTTGTTCTGAAAACAAATTTAAGCCTTTTAAAAGAGCAAATTACCGAAAAAAGCCATTAAACTTATTGAGTCAAACCTCTAGATTTGATTTGAAAGGTCCAAAATTACAAGATTTAATAATTAGTACTTCTAGAAGTAACAGTATTGGGTTCCGAATTTCTTTTAGAGAACTGAAAAAAAGCTTATTAAAAACTCTTATTTTATTTCAAGAGCTTCTATTTTTTTTTTTAAATTGAGGAATCCAAACCACTAGATCATATGGGATTTTAGAATACTGAAAATCGTGAGGAGCCATGGTCGTGCGCTTTTGTGACATAAAACTGCTATATTAAAAATTGAAGGGGCAATTTGACAGTCAGAAGTCGGGTAATTAATCAGCATGAAAATCTTGCCTGCAACTACTAAGTCATCTGTAGAAATTCATGCTACAAATTTGATCGTTTAATGAAGCCCCGATTTTCTCAAATCTAAAAAACGTCTTAATAAAAAAAGGCCTAGTAATTTATATCGCGTGCTCTTTTTATGTTTTGCCCAGATTTTAGTTTATTTGATTTATAAATCAGTTTTTTTCTTGAAGATAAACATTTTCGTTTCATCTTTATCTATTTTTATTGCACTAAAAAAAAGAAAAAAAGTAATTAAGAGAACGAACGAACACTCTAAAATTTGAGAAATCTCCAAACAACAAAATTCCACAACTAAATGGACTACAACTAGCTCTTGTATTTATAAACAACTCAAATGATTAATCGATGTTTATTGAACATATTCGATTTATTGCTTTCGTATTAAATATAGATAAATTTTTATTGATTCCTATTCATGATTAATTTAATTCAAATTTACCTTAATGCAAATAGTTTCGACCGGATGCTAAATAATACTGTAAAAACAGCAATTTAAATAGTTGTTTAGAGGCTATTATTTTGGTCAGCATCCTCCGGGCCTTGTTTGTTTTACTTTTTTTCCTTTTAAATAATCAAATTTTAATACCTGTATTGAATTTATACACCTTAGATTGAACTTATCATAAATGTCTGTTATACGGGCAATAAAATTAAGTTCCACCCGGCTTTTTTTCTGATCAAAAAAGAATCTTATCTTACGATTAATCACGCTAATCATAAAATATTGTAAGAAATTTTTTTGTTCTCTTTTGTTTTTTGAGCCGACTGGTGTAAAAAAAAAGAGAACAAAAAATTAGCGTTTATTAAATGAGACTATTTCTTATTTCCATGTTTTTTTTCTGTTTCTCATATTATTCTATTCATTTATTTTCCCAACTCCTTTTATTGCATAACTAAACAATTCTTTAATTATTATTTTTGTTTCTCATCTTAACAAATATTTCTCATTTAGGAAATGAACAAAACTTACTTCAAATTTTAAATATTTTAAAACTGTATTAATTATTTTATTTTATATTTTTTTTATCTGAAGGAGCTAATGCTCGAACAGAAAAACAAATGAGTAAATAAAAATAATAATTTCAGGTATTGTGAAATTTCATACAAAACTTCCAATGCAAAAATAAAAATTTTTTTATAACTTTTGTTCTAAATGTCAAAAACGTGTTCTGTAAATGAAACAAAGTGAAACAATTGTTGGTTCACGTTCCGCGGAAGTCTGCAAAATCTGTGTGAATTCTGCAAAATTGAACCCTATTTAAGATTATTAAAAATAAAACGCAATTAATTTGCACAGATTTTGCAGACTTCCGCGGAAGGTGAACCAACAATTGTTTCACTTTGTTTCATTTTCAGAACAAGTTTTTGACATTTGGAACAAAAGTTATAAAATTTTTTTATTTTTGTATTGGAAGTTTTGTATGAAATTTCACAATGCCAAGATTTCATTTCTTTTTTTGGACTTCTTTTTTGCCAAGCTATTGAGAGGTAAAGAAAAATAAAAAAATAAATGATTACATCAAGCTAAAAATGGCCAAGAAATTATAATTAACAATAAAATGAGTGAAAAAGTTTTATTTAAAAGTATCTAATAAAAGCTGATCTGAATTTTCTGATCATGATACTTGATTCTTCTCTTGTTGTATCACTTTTCGATCATTGTTTCATAATTTAGAATAAAGAGCCTTCAGAATTATTACCTTAGTTACTCAAATAAAAAAAAGTGCCATCATCAAAGGTTTCTACTATTCAAAAATTTTTTACTCCAAAAAATTGACTCAAACTTTCACTTTTTATCTATTCTATCCAACAAATTTTTGGAGAACTACCGAACAGATTTTCATGAATTTGGTCCAATTGAGAGTTATACTGTGCTCAAATTCAAGTTCTTTAATTTAAACAATTATACTAAACTGTTTCTTTTAAATTTCAAAAAAACATGAAAAAAAATTTTTATGAAAATTAAACAAGGATTGGTGATGCAAATTAAAAAAAAAGAATAATCTTTAATGTACGAAATAAGTGATTAGATTCGGACACACTTTATTTTATTTTTAAAAAATCATAAAACAAAATCGAACAAAATGATTGAACTTTATTTGGTTAAAAATTCAAGAAAATCTAATTCTCTTAAAATTTGTTTTCAAAATTTCGACAAAAAATTAAATAGTCATTTAAGATATTTCAATTTTTAAAAAAGATAACTGGAAAAACTATCAAATGATTTTATTTTATTAAAAGAGATATTTTGAATTTTTTTCTATTTGATTTTTTAATCATCAAACCAGTTCTTTTTTTGACTTTTTTACTTAAAGTATTATTTGAAAATGTTAAATAGAAAAAAAATCATGCCAATATTTAAATCGACTTAAAAATTCACTTTATTTTTTTGATCCTGTTTTACCAACATAATTCACTAAATCTTATGTCTTCTATTTATTTTTTTAATATTTTTTTGCTTTTTTTAAATTTTGTCCATGAAAGAGCTTGTGGTTAAACAGATAAAATAATAAATAGTAAATGCTACTTTACAATTTCTTCTTTTTTTCCTGAACCTTTAAATAATTAAACATGTATAACCTGTCACTCTTCTATTTCAATTCATCTCTCCTCAGTGTCTTATATATTTTTGACTTTTTTCTTTTCTAAAAGTTTTAAGTGGGGATCATCCTTAGCTAAAATCAGCAGAGTTCTCTAAATGTCACTTATAAGATAATTATTTTATTATTGTTTTATAACACTTCCATCGGGTGCCCAGAAGATCAAATCCGAAATTCAAATCTTGTCTTAAAAATCATCAAATATTTTCCACTAAAGACAAGTTTCAAAACAATCCACAAAGAGCTAAGAATCGATCTGATCGATCAAGTTATTTTCAAAATTTATTGCCACCAAGCAAAACCATAAATTAATAGCTCATGAGATAAAGGACCATCTGGTTCAAAGCACCTTAAGAAACTATTTACAGTTTGAAACAATTTCAAAATTGTTAACATGAGGGCTGAAAAGAAGGCGCCGCTATTCCTAACTGCTCTGGAGATTTCCTTTTCCTAAATTATTTATTAAATAAATAAATAAGAAAAATACATGTTGTGAATTCTAAACTTTTATCTTAGCCAGAGGCACAGGATCCACTCTTATTTCAATTTATTTATCTTAATTTTATTCTATATTTCAATCTTCCTTAATTTGTTTTTACTTTTTTAAATTAAATTAACTTTTTTCTATTAAATTTTGATTTTTTTTTAATCTGAAATAGCATTAGCTCAAAACAGATGAACAAATAAATAGATGTTTTGCATGATTCATGATTCATTAATTTTCTTTTGAACGGATCACTTTTTGTTTAAATAAATAACTAAAATAAAGGAAAATTTTAAACTCAAATACTAGCAACTCATTGCATTTGGGGTTTCTTCTATTTGAGGAAATATGGTAATTATTTTCCGACCATAGCATCCTTCGTGCAATTCACAAACATCCGAAACTGAAAAAATTAAAGATAGAGCTACTGTATAAAAGCAATCAAAAATAGAAGAAACTTGCCCGTAATTGAAAAATAATTTCCCATTAGTTGAGCTTCTATAAAAATGTAACCAGTTTAAAGGAAATTTTCTAGTTATTATTATTATTATTTTTATTATTTAATAATCCTATATAAATAATTAGTTAAAATTTGTATAAAAATTAAGAAAAAAAAAACATATTAATTTTTACACACGAAAAATTCATATAAAAAGAAAGCTAGCATGATGAAACTGCAAGATCGAATTTTTTTACTATGTAAAGGACTAAAAGTTTCCAGAAAAGTCCTTAAAAATAAATGTGTTTTACTTTGACTTTTAATTTGAGTAAAAGCAAATACAATTTTCATTGTACCTAAGTTATTTATCTAAAATAATACATAAAATAATTCAAAATATACCTTAATTAGTCAAAGTGATGCATAAGTAGCCCTTAAAAATACGATGAAGAAATTATTTAATTTTGTTTATGATTTTTTCTTGTTATTCTTGTTTTGGAATTTAAAAAATAATGAACAACTTGATTTTATCTTTTGTCAAATTTTTTTAAATATCTTTTTACATGAGAATCTGAAATTATTTTAGCTAAAACAGAATATTAAATTTTAATTTTTTCTTGAAATTTCTGCTAAATTCTACTCGATAATTTCTTTAATTAAAATCTTAGACAATTCAAGGCGGCCATACACCAACAAATTTCATATGGCCACTGTAACACAGCTACCATGGACGGCTTCCTTAGTAAGTCATCTCGGCAAGCCTACTTGCTGTAGCTTATTCTTCTTCTTATTCTTCTTATTATTATTACTATTATTAATTCGTACAATTAAATAAAAAACTTAGAATGTAAAAGTGAAAAATTACAAAAAATACTGAGAGTTTGTTTAAATTTAAGACCCCTGATATAATAATGTGAAGACTTTCTTTTTATATCCAGAAAATATTTCGGTATATTTTTGTGCACAAAGTATTTACCTGACAAATTTGGGTGATGAAAAAATAAAAAAAGTAAAAGAAAAGAAAAATTTAAGTAAATGTTTAATTGTTAAAAAAAAAATTTCCCTAGACTTTAGAATAAAAGGCATAATTAATATCATTATTTATTTATTCAAGCCTCATAGGAAAAAGAGTAAAAGAAAAAAAAGAAAAAGAAAAGAAACATTTTTTTTTAAATTAATAATTTACAATTTATTTGGCTTTGTCTAAAAAACTTCCCCAGTCAAAAACATTCTAAAAAAATTTTCCATTGCTTTTTTTCACGTCATTCAGTTTTCTATCAAGTAGATCCCATTCTCTATCTTTCTCTCCATTTTTAAATTTTCTAACAAAATTAATGATAAAATTTTCTGATCTTAGATTTGATGGAAAATTTTAAAATTTTTAAAATGACTAAATTTTGATGAATAAAAAAGATTTTAAAAGCAATTTCAATTTTTGCTTCATTTAACGCCAATTCTAAAATTAAATAGAAAATCAAACTTAAAAAAATGAAATAACAAGAAAAGGCTAAGTCAAAACAAATGTAGAATTACGATTTTTGATCATTTAATTTAAAGAAAAATGTAAATATTGAATTAATTTTTGTATAATATTCATTAAAAAATAAAATTTATAAATTACTTATTCATTCAGATTTAAAATTTAGAAACTTTTATTTTATCTATTTTGAATGCCTTTATTAGGAGGTTAAGAAGTGTTTTTCCATTAAATTCATTCCTGTTAACCATTTCAAATCATGTTTTAAAAGTAACATATTCTTTTTTTGATTGCTAGATTAAAGTTAATTAATAAAACCTGGAATTGAAATTTTCAAAAATGCCTGTTTAACTGACACTACGATTCAGTTTCAGTCGCCTTTTTTCTGATCCAAAAAGAATCTTATATTACGATTATTAATGCTAATCATAAAATATCACCGATTATATATTAGAGTATAGATCAAAAAAGCTTTTGCACAAATTCCTAATCAAAAGAACAAACCATCAACAACTAATGCAAGATCTCGCGTCATATCTCACCCAACTCACAGTAAACAACACCAATGTATTCGAATCTACTATAAAAGATGTTTATTTATTTGTTTATCTGTATCGAGCTGATGCTCCTTCAGAATAAACTTTATTTTAAAAAATAATTAAAATAAAGTTAAATAAGTTTTAAAAAAAAATTAAAAATAAAAAAAGGAAAAATAAGTCTAAAAAGAAAATTAAAAACGACATGTTTAAATAATTGATAGTTCAGGAAATAAAGAATAAATTGTTAGGTAACAATTACACAATGGAGTTGGATATTCGATATATCTTGATTCGAAACCTACTTTATTCTTCCACCAGTCTGACGATCAGTGGAACAGAATGACTCAATCCTGTCTTGACATATCTCTCACTCAACTCAAAGAGTCGATTTGAAACTGTTAGTAGTTTAAGTTTATTGAAGGCCCCCCGGTGCATAATATTGGAGGGGGTATCATATTCATTATTCTTCAAAATGGATCGAACTGCTGAATTTTGAATAACTTGTATTTTTTTGATGTTAGTTTCTGAGAATGAATTTAAACAAGGAAAGGAATAATCCAAGATTGATTCTATCAAAGATTATTAAAGATTACCTAATGTTTTTGGTTTTAGACCCCATTTCCTATTTGAGAGATATTTTATTATGGATGTTTAAATTCATTTTCTTTTAGACTAGTTCCTTTTTTCTACTTTTTATTATTAAATTTGTTGGACTAAAAAGAAGGACCAAGTTCCATTCTGTGCTGCCCGAGGCTCACTTCAAATTATTTCAATAATAAATAAATATCGCCAATTATAGGCAAATTCGTAATAGAAAACTTGTATCCGCAATCAACCTTTTTAAAGATTTAACTTCTCATTATAACTCTCTTTTTTAATTTTATCTATTTTTAATACTTTCCTCTTTTTTTAAAACTATTTTAACTATATTTTATTTTTATTTTATTGAATTTAACTTCATTTTGATTTTGATTTTATTTTTTAATCTGGAGGAGCATTAGCTCGCTACAGAAAACAAATAAATAATTGAAATAATAGACAAAAAAAAGAAAAAAATTAATAATTTTATTTAACATTTCAAACTAATTCTTTTTTTAATAGAAATTCTTTTACCCTTATTTTTGTCTTATGTCATTTAAATTTTTAATTTTTTTTTTCTTCTACCTTATTTTAACTTTATTTTTGTTAAATTATTTTTTTTAATAATCTGAAGGAGTATTAGCTCGTCACAGATGAACAAATAAATAAATAAATAATATTATTCTCATTTTAGAAATTCTTATTGTTGATTTCATTTTCTTCAATAATTATGCAACATCCTAAATTTTTAAGTTTTTAAATTTTTAAAGTTTTTTTTTACAATCTTAAAATTTTTGTAATAAAAATTTAAATCATGTGGCTGAAAGTGAGGACTAAGTATCCATGCCAAACGGCCAAGGCTCTGCCTAAATTATTTTTCAAGAAAATAAAAAAATAAAAAATTGTGAGATCTTTTTTTCTTTTTGTTTTGAGTTGACTGGTGTAATTTTGACAAAATGAGAATGGATAAAATTATTAAGATTACCGGTTATACACTGCGACTATTTCCATAGTATTCTGTTTACTTGTTTTAAGCGTTGTTTTTTACAAGTGGGAGCTCTTTCAAATTATATAACACTTGAAATAAATTGTAATAATACCAGAAAAATGACTCTCAAACTCCAAATAACAATAAAATAAAATCCGTATAAATATCAATTAAACTTGTATGGGCTCACATAATGGACTTTTGAAATTTCCTCATTATTTTGAGAAGCGATTCAATGGGACCCAGATGGGCCAAATAAAACTCAAGATTGGCTAATTTTACAAGCTTGTTAATTGTTTTACAAATAAACAAAGCTTTTGTTTCCAGGCAATTACAAATTTCGGATCAACTATTTTTGTAATCATACAAACCCTGGCATTTTTTGCTAAAAAATGTTTTTTTAATTAATTTTTTTTAGTTTTTTTTTTTCATTAATATTTGCTTATTCAATTTTTGATTGTAAATAAAAAATGAAAATTTAAAAGCTTACTTTACAAATATGGTTTTTGTTCATTAGAAATTAATTATTAAACTAGTTCACTTTTGTTTTTATGCTAAAAGAATTTACCTGAAAGTATTTATTTTGATTCTAGTGCTAAACCCTTTAGCCGAAAAAACCGAAAAGTCATTTGTAAATTTTTAACAAAAATATTTAGCTAAAATAATTAGTAAAACAAAATTTATTGAACTTAAACTGTGTAAAGAGAAGCAATTAATTTTAAAACCTTCGTTATTAATAAAAATATAATTAAAAAAATTTATTTTAGGGTCCCCAGGCTGCTTAGAACGGAAAAAAAATTATTTTAAAACATATTAAATAAGTTCGATTAAGTATAATTTTGAGTTTTTTAAGAAGATAAAATTAAAGTTAAAAAATCAACAAAAATGTAGAATTGTGGTAGAAAAAATATAAAATCCACTCTTTTCTATTGAACACAAGATCTATTTGATGATCAACAAAAATATTAAGAATACCTTCTACAAAGAGTAACAGGTATGATTAATGTTTTGATAGCAATCTTGAAAATCTTTGGCTGTAAAATGATTAGTAAAATTTTGTTCCTGCCAAGATCTGACTTCTTAAAGATGCGATCTGAGAAAACACTTAACAACAGTTGTAAATAACACTTGAATATCAAGTTTTAACATTTTAAACATACTCTTGAGAATTTCCAAGTACCATTAGCATTTAAAACCATAAAAATCGCCACATAAATAAACTCATTAGAACACTCTGAGAATTGCCCACTCTCAAAATATTATGTTAAAAGATAATTTTTTTTAGACTTTATTGAAAACAAAATGAATTTTTGAATTGAATTTTTTTTAATCAATTAAACGAATCTAGGTAATTCGGTTAAGTGTTGTGTTCAGCACTACTAGCACAACTAGATTCTCTGAATCAGTTTTTTGTTGTTTTCTTGACAAAACCCTCAAGCTTAAAACGCTACTAATAGATGACTTTTTTGGTTCAAATAAAAGCCGAAACAATACGGTCAAGCTTAATTGTTTTTTTTTGCTACTAATAAAAGATCATAGTGAATCTAAAATAAGAGAATTGCCAAAAAAAAACAATTCGAAGCCAAAGTTAAAATTTTTTTTTACAGTGGATAGCTTTAATGAAGGAATTAATGAATACAAAATAACTCAAAATTAAATATAAATTTACTTTTTATATCTTTTTTTATTTAAATTTTTATGAAGAATTTTTTTTTATTTTTACTCCTCCTGAAGGAGTTTAATTAATTTTAAAAAAATAAAATAAAACTATTTCAAATTTAGTTTGGGTTACAGCCTGAAAGTTGGAATGAAGCTAACTTACTTTCAGCCAAATGATCTTAGTTCATACTAATAAAAAAAGAAGATATAAATAAATGTTATAAAAAAAGATTAAATTAAACATTTGATTTTATTAAATATAGTTATTTTTAATTAAAAAAAAATGAGTTATTGAGTAATCACAAAATTTATGACATAATTTAAGAATTTTTGAGAATCAATGATAAAGTCAAAATTTATTTTAATTTCAACTGCCATCAAAAGGTCTACGGATAAAATGAATGGATAGACCATGAGATTTAACTATTTAAAAACCATTTTCCTTTTTTTATTTTTTGACTTTATTTGAACCTACTCTTTTTTGTACTTTCTGTACTTTTTGTATTTTAAGGTAATTAGCCTTAGTATAGGGATTCGGGTACGTTGTAGATTAGAGAATATTAGTGAAAATTAAAATTTATATTTAAACTGCTAATTAATTAAAATCTTTATTTTAATTACCATAAAGTACAGGAAGTACAAAAAATATTTTTACTTTTTAATATTCTTTTTAAAATTTTTAGTATTAATAAACTTTGTTTTATTGAATAAAAACAAATATTATTTAGAACAAATAATTCTTAAAAACTTATTACCATACTGGAAGTGATGATAAGAACTTTCTATAAAAAAAATTCCCACCCTTTGAAGTTTGGTGGCTAGAAATTTATTTATCATATTCAGTCAAAACCGGACAAAGACCATCCACTCATTAAAAATATCATGTAAGTGTAAAAAAATGTCAGTCGGTGATACCATCACTCCGGAGTTTTTTTTTATATACTTGAGAAAATCAAAAATAAATTAGATAATAAAAATTTATTTTAAATAATTTTTACATCACATAAAAAGGTTTTGAATTTTCCAAAATAATTTGAATTAATATCTTCATACCAGAACAATGCTTTTTACTGAACCTTCAAGTAAGCTTGGTATGGTGCATATATATTCTATTTTCTTAGCACAATTTTTATTTAGCTTAATGTTTTTTTAATAAAATAATAGTTCGGGGAGGACCCCGGGTAATTTGGAATGGTAATTAACTTCCCTTTCAGTCCCGTGTTGAGTTGTTTTCATAATAAAAAAGAGTAAAAAATTTTGTTTATAAGATTAATTGTCTTCTTGTTAATATTAATTACAAATTTAAATTTAAATTGTATATGAAAACTTTATTAAAATAGAATACAAAAATTTTTGCAATTCAATATCTGGTTCTTCTTATTTTAATTCCTTCCAAAAAAGTATGGTAAAACTTTTGCTAAGTTTGATTATTTTGAAAGCGTTTTTAAAAATATTTTCTCAAAAAAATTATCTAAAAAAAAACTAAGTTTACCTAGGCATTTTTGGCTACCAGTCCCAGTCCAAATATTTAGGCGTGTATAGTTCTGACAAACTGCGTCTATAACAATGTGCCCCTACAAGTGGGGTTCCGCAGTAATTCTCAAAAAAAATTAAAAAAAGTAAAAACTTTTTTTAAAAAATTAAAAAGTTAAAAAATTTTAATAAATTAATTATTAATTAAGTTTTAATGAGTTGATTAATTTGAGAATTAAAAAAAATAATAACTCTTTTATTTTAACTTATTTGAATTATTCTTCACTCGCATAGTAATTTTCAGTTTGAATAAAATTTTTGTTTAAAAAACAAATAGTTTAGAAGTAATTAAGCTATCGGCTGTTTGATAAATATTAGACTTAGTAAGAGACACAAAAGCTAATAAAAGAGTGCATTTGAACAATGTGGAATGAAACATAAAGTAATTCGGTGATCAATTAATGCTAAATGGATTTGTTCAGAGAAAAATGAAAAAAGTAGATAAAAGTTATTTTTGTTGTGATTGTCTTGGATGTAGGCTAAAAAATTATGACACCTAAAAAAACTATTTTATTTAAGCCGATTGTCAAGTTTACTTTTTTGATTTTTGGCTTAGTAAATTTATTTGAGTATAACAAAAAAATGAAAACTTTTAAATTCAAAAATTTAAGAGTACTTAGATTTAAATGAATTATTAATTAAAAAAATTGGTCATGTACCAATCGAATGCATTTCGTACCGATGTTTAAACTTTCGCATCTTATCTCTCTAAAATTAAATACAATTTCTTGAACTCTTTCTCACTCCAGCTAAACCATACCAATTTTATAATAAAAATAATTTTTGTAAAACAAATTACAGATTAACATCTTAAAAGAACATTATAAAAAAATGTTTTTTCTTAAATCAACTATGATCTTCATTTGCTTCTTGTGCAGTATAATGACATTTTTTAAAACACTAACTAATCCATTCTAAATGCAGACTCAAAAATAAAATACTCATATTTGGAATTAATCGTTGCATTTTACTGTCCAGCTATAAACCACTGTTGCTGCCACTACTTCGCTTTGAATACTAATCTATTTGGATTCAAAGCTTAAAGCTTTAGCATTACTTCCTTAAGAAATCGTAAATATTTTTCAAGATTTTTTTGCTAAAGGCTAGAGACTTAACTTGAAAAAATCTAAAAAAATTTATTATTTTAACGTTTTAAATTTGTTATTTCTATTTTAAATTTTACTATAAAAAAACGAAAATAATCTTTTTATTTGAAAATAAATAAGAAGCCTTTTTTAAATTTGAATAAATATTTGAACAAAAAAAACACAATATTTTGTTTAAAAAGGCATTGTGAAATTTCATACAAAACTTCCAATACAAAAATAAAAAATTTTATAACTTTTGTTCTAAATGTCAAAAACTTGTTCTGTAAATGAAAAAAAGCAAAACAACTGTTGTTTCACCTTCCGTGGAAGTCTGCAAAATCTGTGTGAATTCCGCAAAATTGAACCCTATCTTAAATTATTAAAAAAATAACGCAATTAATTTGCACAGATTTTGCAGACTTCTGCGGAAGGTGAAACAACAGTTGTTTCACTATGTTTCATTTACAGAACAAGTTTATGACATTTGGAACAAAAGTTATAGAATTTTTTTATTTTTGTATTGGAAGTTTTGAATGAAATTTCACAATGCCATTTAAAAAGCAATTATTTAACTTAAAAAATTGTGGAACACATACCATCAGTGTCAAAAAATTTTTTTTTAACTTTTAAACTTTTTCTAATAGAAAAAGTGGACACATTATTTGAAAAATTTATTAGAAAATAAATACTTCTACTTCTAAATATAATAAAATAATAAAACTTTTTGTTAATTTTAATTTTTCCAAAGCACCTTTGTCTAAAAAAGTTAAAGTCTTAATTTTTTTATCAAGAAATAAAAAAATTTAAAAAAAAAAAGCAAATTAATGTTGAATGATTTCTGGACCAAAGAGTGAGCCGTTTTTACTCCTGGAAGTAATAGAACAAAAATGTATAGACTATGCTTATCGAGACGCTTTTCATCATTTCTCCCCATGGTTATAAGCCTCGGCATTAATTAAAAAAATTTGTTTTTCAATAAATGTCTTGATAACAAGGCGAACTAGATTCGGCTTGAATACGAATCTAATTAGATATATCTTAGAATTAAGTTTCTCATTAGTGAATACAATTGTTTATTTTAAATGAATTGGAGCATTAAGCCGGCCAATGCTCGCCTCAGCAGGATCTATTCGCAAAAACATCCTCCAAAAACTCAAATATTTGACAAGATAAACAACGGATGTTGCCTCACTCAGAATAAATAAAAGGTAATTCTAAATTAAATAGTGATTATACGAGTTTAAGTGTGAAGATCACAATTTCCGACTTTTCAAGTGTTTCCTAAACTGCATCTGAATGTGTTCACATTTTAGTTTTATGATCGTCTTTAGGATTCTATTTTGATCTGGCCGATTTAGAAAATCAAACGCATCAACATGCTTAAGATTAAAACTATCAATAAAATTTAAAAATAAATAAAGAAAATTTTTTTATTACTTGAACATATTGTTTACTCAAGAATCTATAATTTTCTTGAGGAAAATAACTTACTAATTAATGAGCAGTCAGGATTTAGAAAACATAGGCGAAAAGCAGACAACCTATACTTTCTTATTCAAAAGGTAGTAGAGTCTTTTAATAGAAAGATAAAGGTCTGTTGTCTTTATTTCAACATTTCTAAAGCTTTTGACATTGAATGAATTTTTTATTATTTTTATCTTTTTTTAATTTTTTTTTATGTAATATTTTTTATATTTTTCTAAAAACAAATTTTACTTTTACTTCTCCTTAAAGGAGGTTAATTTAATATTAATAAATAAATAAATAAAGCTTTTGACAGAGTTTGGCATGAGGGACTTATTTATAAATTAATTAAGATAAAACTTCCTCCCTATCTTATTTTCTGGATAAAATCATTTCTTCATTCCAAATATTTTAAAGTAAATTTAAATGGTCACTTAAGTGATCAATATCCAATAAAAGCACGGGTCCCACAAGGATCAGTAATTAGCCCACTTCTTTTTAACATTTTCATTAATGACATATCAAAAAGAGATAAAACAAAATTGTCAATACTCTCTTCTTTTTGCAGACGATTTGGCAACTTTTCATTTTTAATAATGAAGGAAATCTCGAAGACATAATTAATAAATACCTTAAAAAAGTTGAGCAATAGCTTTCCAAATGGAAAATGAAAATTTCTGTTGAAAAGTCATGTTACATGATCTTTTGAAAAGGAACTAAATTCAAAATCAATCTAGACCTTAAAATTTACGGTAACAATTTAAATCGTAAAGAAAAAGTAAAGTTCTTAGGCATTAAGCTTGACTCAAAACTTTCATTTAGCCCAACGGTAGATGTTAAAAAAAAAACGCTGTAATTCAAGACTTAACATAATAAAATATCTATCAAATAAAAAATGGGGTCTGAAACCCAAAACATTAGGAAACCTAAACAAATCCTTGATAAGATCAATATTAGATTATTCTTTTCCCTGCTTAAACTCATTTTCAGAAACCAACATTAAAAATTTACAAGAAATTCTAAATTCAGCAGTCCGATCTATTTGAATCTAAAATATGATACCCCCTCCACCATATTTATTTTTAAATCTGAAGGAGCATTAGCTCGGTACAGTAAACAAATAAATAATATTAATTTTTAATATTCATTATTTTATAAAGAGTTTTATTTTATTTCTATCTTTAAATTTTAAATTTTAATTTAGAAAGTTTTCTTTCTTTTATTAATATCTCATCTCTGAATCTAAAAGAAAAAATTTTCAAAAACAAGTCAAGAAATTGAAAATAATTAAAAAAAAAACAACCAATGTCCAGTTCGAAAAATGGAGAAAAATTTTTGAATATTTTGATTTAAGATTAAAAAATTGCTTTGTGGTTTTGAAAAAAAGTAAGTGTTGAAAATTTCGAATAACATAAATTTAAATTTTGTAGATTTCGAGTAGAAATTTAGGTAATTTTACTTGAATAACCTGTTGTTAAATTTTTTGAAATAAATTTTAAATCAAAAAAATTTTGATTTTTGTATTTTAAAATTTTTTATTGATACTTTAAAAATAAATTGAATAAATGAAGAATTGAACATGATTAATGATATCACTAATCAAATAGCCTGTTGATAAATCTTGAATTTAAAAAAAAAGAAAAAATTCAAAATTCGTATAAAAGTAAAGCGTAAATAAAATCTTTGAAAATTTTAAATATTTTAAAAAACGATAAAAACATAAAACTAGAAAAATATATTGATGATTGTGACTAATTTTTTTATGCTTTTTCCTTTTTTATTAATGCTTAAACTTTCTTGGTACCGCTTCGAATCAATTATCCCAAATGAAGTCACTTTGAAAATATAATAATTCAGATATTCAAATTTATGAGAATTTCTTTTTCCTGAGCACTTTAAATACCCTTTCTTAAATTAATTTGAAATTAAATTGAAGATTCTACGAGATATCGAAAAATCTTCAAGTTTCACTAAATTAAAAAAATTGTCTAAATTTTTATTTAAAAAATATTTTATGTCAAAATCAATAATAAAAAAAAACAAATCACTATTTTTTTAATCACCAAAATTGCTAAGAAATCGCTTATTTTTTGACTGTTTCAATTAATGAATTAATGAATTTTCATTCCATTTTTTAAAAAATCTCTCGATATTTTATTTTTTACATATTCTTATACACTAATTATCAATCTAATTCAATTTTTAAAACATTCATTTCCATTAAACAAAAATAAAAATGAAATACAGCAAGCCCATTTGGAATCGTTTTTAGTCTTCCATCTTAACCAAAATGTTGATTTAAAAACTCGTTTAAGATAAAGTTCTTAATAAGGTTTTAAAAGTAAAAATTGGGCGCTGTGACGTCAGCCGAAACATTAGTAACATATTACAGCATATATTTGTATCGAAAAACAGGAATGGGAACTATTATTTTAAAAAAAAAATATTTTTTTTCCTAAAACCTTTGATTGATTTCGTCAAGCTTATAAAAAGATTAATTGAATTTCATTTCAGCTTTCTTATTATTTTATTTTCCAGACATAAAAGAGAATTATTTTTATTTATGGTCATTTTTGGTAATATTAAGTTCTTAAAATTAATGTTAAGATGAGAAGCTGACATTTTACTAACCAAGACAATGTTTAAGAAGTTTGTCGGGAGTTTTTTTAATCTAGAATTTTTCAAGATTTTAAATTTGATTTTAATTTTAAATTTAAAAAAAATTTGGTAAAAAGCTGATAAAAAGCTAAAGACATAATGGTTGACATTTTAAAGATTAGATTTTAACTGTTTTTTTAATGAAAGATTAAAAATACAAAAAACATGAAATTCTTTCAATCAACCTAAAATGAAATGTAAATATTTAAATAAAAAAAATTAATCGAATTAATTAAAAACTAAATTTTTTGTTTAATTTTAAATTAAAAAAATTACGAATCCTTCAAAAGGTAAATTAATCATAGAAAAATTAAGATTCCAAAAGCTTTAAATCAGATAATGAATATATTTTTTTCACATTATTAATTTTAATCAATTCTTATGGGCAAAAATTTGAAAATAATAAAACTCTTGTTTTGCTTATGAAAGTTAATTTTCAAAAATCACTTCAATAAGCTTTGGGACATCTTCGATTTTGTGAATATATGCCTTTATTTAGTAAAACTAAAACATCTTTAATTATTCAAGATTTCGTTCCATAAAATTAAATTAACTTTTTAAATCATGATAAAAATCTGGCAAAGATGTTAAGAAAAAGAAGTAATTTTATGATAGATAAACAATATGCAAAATTGAATTAAATAAAAAAAGTTTTTTTTTCTAGATATGAAAATTCCTTTATTAATTCAGACTGCTATAATTAGAAAATTTTAAAGAATATATTCAAAAGACATTTTTCAATTTTGAAAAGAAAAGTAAAATAGTTATTTTGCAGCACTAGAAGCACCAAGCTCTTTTTCGTATATTTTTAATCCAAAATAATTAAAAAAATTAATGGTTTTATTTTTTTTACGAAAAAGATAAAATCCACATAATTAGAAAACGAATTTTTATTTTGAAAAATCTCTTCAAAAAATATGAGAATTGAAAATATTTTAAAAGGCGTCAAATGACTCGTTTGGTACTTCTAATGTTAAATAAAATTTATAGCTGCCGGAAATTTAAACTTAATTAAAATTTAATCAAATTCGAAAAGGCAAACAATTTAAATGTCCATTGGATCTCTTAATTTATTTATTTATTTATTTTTTACGAAAAAACAAGAACTGAACAAGAACCATTCTTAGAATGTCAGCATACAAAATCCTTAGAGTCATATTATTTTGGAGATGATGTGGACTAATTGCGTACGCTCCATGGGAAGCGAAAGTTGGAAGAAAATAAATTTCATTCTAGTAAATATATTTATTGCAAAATAAATCATTCTTTGATAAATGTTTTAATAAATCTTCAGCACCATCTTGATTAAACAGGAAGATATAAGGAATACAATAATATCTATATTTTTGATTTTGTATCAAACAAAATCAATAAAAATTAATTTCATTAAAAACACTTCAATATTGTTGGACTAATTTTAAAATTAACAATTTTATTCACTTAATCCTTAATTTAATAATTGAAAAAAATTTAAATAATCAATTTTTTCATAGTCTTTTAAGCGTCATCTTTATGCTCGAGACTGTTAATTTGACAAAATTAAGAAAAAAAGATATTAAAAAAATTTGATGCTTTTTATAAAAAAAATTTAATAAAAAAATTCTAAAGAAAAAAACTTAAAAAGTAGCCTAACAATCTTTTGGTCTATTGAGGAAGCACGCTTGCTCAAAGAGTGTAACCTGAAGTATTTTTTACTCGAATGAATCGGAAATGAAATTTTCGGTCTGGAAAACAAAGCCAGTTGAGTTCACAGGCTGTATGAGAACTGAAAATTTTAGAGATTAAAATCCGGTATGAAGAATTATTTATTTGATTCCATAAAATCAAACAAACAGCCAGTATTTGTATATATATTTGTATTGAACACAGGAACAGTTAAGTCTGTTCTAAATTCAGAGCTAAAAAATCGATTTTAATAAAATAAATTGAGCTCCTAAACTTGTTAATCTAACATTAACTTTTAATAAATTTTCAATATTTTTTTTGATCGAGAAAAAAAAGCTACTTGAAACTTAGTTAATTAAAAATATTAGCTTCAAGTGCTATTAGAGAAATAATTTCGACAACTTGGACTTCAACAAGTCCGGCCAAGTCGATCCAATTCAAAGACTAATTTAATTGGAAAAATTTTTGTTGAGCAAAAAAAGGTCTTGGCTATCTCTAGCCACGATCTAAATAGTCGAGCATGAAATTTTGTCGCACACACAAGGAAATTAAATTTGAAAATTCTGGTCCAAATAAACAAATTAGCTTGACATTTATTTAGAAGCTTTTAATTTGAATAAATTCCGTCATGTTTGATTATCATAGACACGAATTATCAAAATAATTTATTGTTTAAGAACGTTAAAAATTCTATCAAAAAAAAATAACATAGATATGTTATTAAGAAGGATCATAAATTTTTATTTTTTTTGGACAGTTGTTCTTTAGTTCATAGAAAAGAAACATGATTTTTTGTTTTTTTTCTCTTTTACAATTTTTTTGCTGCAATTTAAGAATCAAAAAATTTTGAGATATTTCAGCTTTAGTTTTATTTATTTATTTGGGAACCACAGAGGCCGCAACAAAGGCCAAAGTAAATAACAACACTGAGTTATGTAAAAAAATAAATGCCTTTTAAAACATTACAGTTCATTGGGAATATGAATTCTGGGCATTGTGAAATTTCATACAAAACTTCCAATACAAGAATAAAAAATTTTATAACTTTTGTTCTAAATGTCAAAAACTTGTTCTGAAAATGAAACAAAGTGAAAAACCTGTTGTTTCACCTTCCGCGGAACTCTGTAAAATCTGTGCAAATTAATTGCGTTTTATTTTTAAAAATTTTAGATGGGGTTCAATTTTGCAGAATTCATACAGATTTTGCAGACTTTTTAAAAGAGTCTAACAGAGAAAATATCAGAACAAATAAATATGGCAAATTTCAAAACATTGTTTAAAATATTATGTTATTAAAAAAAAGGCGGAAAAAGAGGCAAAATTCATGAAGAACCATTGAAAGAAGAATGATATGATAAGAAATTAATTTTATAATATACATTTAGTATTAGTAGTAATTTAAAACTGCAGCATGAATAAATTTTGTTTTTTTTTTGTGAAATTTATTGAAAATTTATTAAATTTTAAAATTTATTATTACAAATATTGTATTTTTTTATTTAAAGATTTAGCTATTGATAAAGAAAAATCTCAAAGATGACTTAACTTTTTCTTATTTTTGTTCTTTGAATTACCAGCTGCAAAGTTACCATTTCTGAGAAGCTTAACTACCTACTCAAAATAAATTATACAATTCCCACTGATCCTAAAGGAAAGTTGGGACTAGACGATTGACTTGATCATTTTTGACCAACTCACAACAAGAATCGTTTAGCTTTTCGGACGCTGCAAAGTGATCCAAAAAGTCACTACTACAAAGTAAGTATCATATTCCGACTAAAATTACCATGCATTAAAGATTTTATCTTTCAGAGATTTTCATGATACTTAAATAAAAATAAAAAAATTATGACTTTTTGAAAAAAAAAATTGCTTTTTTAATTGTTTACCAGATTTTCTATGGTCTGTATAAAAAAAATATATTTAATATATTTACTAAATAATTTTATTTATCAATCGATTTAAAAAAAATAAAAGACAAATAATTGATTTATTATAAACAAAGCAGTAAATGAGACTTTTCGAAGCTATCAAATTTTTTTTTAAAATTCAAAATATTTTTAAAAAAAAAGCTGTCTATTTATTGAAAATAGGAAAAACATTTTAAATCGATGGAATGTTCAAAAATTTGATATTTGTGAAAAAATGTAAATTTTTTAGATAATAAATATTACCATATCTTATCAAATGGCGTTGTTTTTAAATTTTAATATTTTGAATAATTATTGACAAAAGAAACAAATTATATCCGTTTCTAAGAAATTTTTAATTGTCAATACTAGTGAAAAATACTTAAGATCTCAAAAAATTTTCTTGAAAAATATTTAATTAGTCCAGAATTTTCTTAAATAATGTTCCAAAAGATTTCTCCGAAAATTTCGAGCGACAGTTCCCATCTTACAAAATCAAAATCAAAAAATTGAATCTATTTCCACTTGAATACTATTTTATGTGTTTAGTAATATTTTTGTTGAATTATATTAATGTTATTACTGTCTTTAAAAGATTTTTAACAATCAGCTTTCAAAAAATTTAATTTAATAATTTATCTTATAGAATCAATAAATTTTCATTCCCTAAACCCATTCAAATATTGAAATATTTTACTACTTTGATTAAAAATTATATGACTAATAAAAAATAAGTATCATAATGACAGATTTTCAATTTTTTGTTATAGTTGAAGGTAATTTAAAATTTAGTCTTGGTAAATGGCAAATTTTTACCATATAGCAAAAAATCTTAAAACCTTTTAATATTTAAGAATTTTCACAAATATATATTTATTGATTGCAAGCAATTTTTTGATTGATTTAACACTCAAAGGACCGGCTATTTTTGTCAAAAAATTTGTTTAAATGTTACATTAGTTCCATAAAAGTCTGTAACATGAAAAAGACTAAATTTTAAAGACCATTTTCAAAGCTTTAAAATAAATATTAAAACATGTATATATGATTGATAGTTAATTAATTAAAAAATTAAATTTGAATTTTTGAAAAAGTGTCAAAATGACACCGCTGGTCCTTTGAGTGTTAAATTTCAAAATAAAATTCATTGCTCAACTTTTTAGCTTATTAAGAAATAATTGCTTAATTAGTAATAAAAAAAATCAAGATAGAGACATTAGAATGTCGGAAAAAACTTTGTAAAATAATTTAATATTTACTTTTTTATTTTTTTTTAAACAAACTAAATTATATATTAAAATTAAAAATTATCATAGAAATTTAAAGTAATTCAAAATTGCGAACTAAATTGAAATTGAAGTCTCTAATTTTAGATTTTTTACATTTTTAACAAATGCATATTCATCAAATAATTCAAAGCAAAGAACCATTCGAAAGAAAAAATCCAATTTAAAATGCAGTTTATGTAATTAGAAATTGAATTAAATTTTTTTCGCTTAAATCAAAAAATCTTACTAGAAAATGATGTTTTATTAGTTTAATTCATTTTATCTCTAAAATTATCGTGACATTGCTTTGTTATTTGTGTCAAAACAATCAGTTTACAGATATTATAAAATGGTAAAAAATGTCTTATAGATAATTAAAAAAAAATTATACTACTTTTTAGTTTCATGAACTTATTTGTATATTTTCATATCACGGAATGAAAGCTTAATAGAAACGTTATTATATTTTAATTTTTCGAAGCCTTCAAGTAATTTAATATTTTCTATAAAAGAGAAATAAATTTTTGTACTTTCAATTTATGTTGTTTTTTTTTAAATATTAATATTGAAATTACATTATTACAGGTATTCGATTTTTTGAATGATATTGAAAATACCAAGTAAAGAGGCATGTAAATAGATATTAAATTTATGAATCAGTATCTTGATTATTATTAATGTTCTGAAAACAAAGTTAAAAGGTGTTTAGAAAGGTGTATTTTTTAATTTATAAAATTGTTCATCAAAATAAAATTTTATTTAATTAAAATGAATGAACAAGTCAAAAACAAACCAAAAAGGAAAATATTTACAAGTATAATTTAAAAAATCTTAAATTTTCGTTTTACAAAATTTTAATTTTTTGATGAGTTAATTTAAGAATCTTTAAACTTCGCAGAGCATTAATAGCTGTTCAAAAGTATGCTGTTTTTCTCTGGCATAGATAATATAAAGGTAATTGGTAAAAGGTATGTAAACATAACAAGAATTATCTTGCATTTTTTAATGTTTTTCCAGTTTTTATTGCCAATGATTTTATTATCCAAATTTTTTTTTGTCGCATGAATATTAAAAAAAAATTGACCATGCGGGATTTGATCAATGTCCGTTTCTGCGCTCTCCAATCCATACATTTTTTCAATAAAATTTTTTTTACAAATTTCAAAACGATTTTTATAGAAATAAATTATTTTATTATAAGGAGATTTTCTAATGCAATCATAAAAATCTAAATAAGAAAATAGTTCAAATTAAGAATTAATTTTTTTAAGGTGCAAATAAGTTATTTTTTTAATGAAAAGAATTTATAGGCAATTTAAAATGGCAACCAGGTTTTGCAAAATGTAAAAGTTGATATAAACTTTGTTTCGCCTAAATTAAGACAGCAATTTATTTTTAATGAATTTAAATAGACTTGCTGCGTATTTTAGAGACCGAATTTGTCTATTTGTCATTTTTTGAAATATTAAAAATATTTTCAAGCTAAAATTTTGGACGAATTTTATGCTTTCTTTTCAACTTCTATTGCGATACTTGATTTCGAGTTGTTAATTTTTTAAAATCAAACAAAAATTTTGATCAAATTTAATTTTAAATTTTCAAAATTGATTTAAATATTTTAAATACGCAATTTGTTTGCATTCTAAGTTTTTAATTTTTTGAAGTGAAGCATTTTTTATTCAATTAGATAATAATCAAATTATAAAATCCAATTTAGAAAATGCAGCAATAAATTATATTTTGTTCAAATTTTCAATATTACAGTTAATTATATAGATTAAAGATCTAGATTGTAAACTCATATTACCATATAATATTTTTCCTAAGTAATTAAAAACATTAATTATATCTTTTTCAAACTATTTAAGTTCATTTTTTCGACACAAAGAAAGTTAAATAATTTACAAAATATATTAATGTTATAGTAAAATCCGAAAATATTAAAAAAAATTTTTAATTTTATTTTTCTTGGAAAAGTATTTACAAAGTTGTCGGATAATGTTTAAAAAGTCTCTTATTGAAAAAGATTACAAGCTTAAACCAATAAATAAATAGCTTAAATTAATTTTTCTTATCAATGGTGAAATAATATGAGGAAAAGTACATGTTTCATCAGTTGGCTGTGTCTTCCAATTTTTGTTTGAGCACCAAGCATTTTTCCTTGTTTTAATGTATGATATATTGACAAAAATAAAAGGAATTGAGAGTCGATCAAAAGTCAAAAATTAACTTAAAAATCTGCCAAAGTCAAATTTGAGATTAAAAAATAATAAAAATTATTTTAATGAATTTTTTATGAAATTTCCTAGAAAAGATCTTTTAAATTTTTACATTTTTTCAAACTATTTTTACACAACTAACTGTTGCGGGTGAGTGAAAGATCTTAAATAATTTGAAGTATCCTGCTCATTAATTTTATTTTAAAAAGAGTTAAAAGTCAAAATTCTACTTTTGTAATTTAAAATAATTTAAAATTTAAATTTGAATTAAAAAAATAAAATAATATCTTCATAGTTTAAAAAAGATCATTGAAAAATCTGTTCGAAAAATATGAGGATTTAAAATTTTTTTAGAAATAAGTTAAATGGCTCATTTGGTGTTTCTAGAGTTAAAATTATAGAATTATTGGTTATTTCAAATGAAATGCGATGTTTTTGGCGATTAATAATTTTTCAAATTTTTTTTTTGGAAAAAGTTAAACAGAGAAGCTTTTTTTAAAAATATTATGAATTAAAAAATTATCTCTCAGTTATTTTTCAAGTTAAGTTTTGAAAATAAAAAACTTTTCAATCTCGTCATCATATTCGGAATTTGCATCAAAAAACCATAAAATTGTATTTTTTAAAATTTCGAAAAAAATTTTGACTCACCTTTCTTTTGACAAACTATTTGTTGGTCATCGTTTCTGACCGATCCCTCATTTTTTAAGTGTATTAAACTGATCAAAATCAGTGAAAATTTGGTAATGTGAAATTTTGGTTCAAAAATTGCAGTACAAAAAGTAAAAACGTTACAATTTTTTTTCTAATTATGCAAAAATGGTTCTGTAAACAGCACAATATTATAAATTTTTTTCAAACGATTTCTAAACTCTACAAAAATTCTGCTTTTTCCTGTAATATGAACACTATTAACTAATTTTTGATTATAATAGTCAATAAATTGCATTTTTTACATAACTTAAAATTCTTTTGTATAAATTTGTACAATTTTGTACTGTTTACAGAACCATTTATGCTCAATTAGAAAAAAATTATAACGTTTTAACTTTTTGAAGTGTAATTTTTGTATTAAAATTTTACATTTTCGAAAATTTTGTTATTTTAAAAATTAATTTAATTAAGAAGAGTCTTAGTCAACCAATTCTCTAAAGCTTTTTACTTTCAAAAAAGTGTTAAAAAGTTAGCTTCTTATCATTGACACATAACATTTTTATTCTTTATTTTAAAGGAATATAATATTGTCAAATGTGAATAAAAATTATGCCAAAAAAGATTTGAATTATTAAGTATATGTTTTTAATTAATAAATACAGTAACTTTGCAAAATTTATTCAGAGTTGAGCAAAATTACTGCATAATATGGTATTTTGATTGATCTTCATGTTTTAAATTTTTTATAGTTTTTATAAATTGAGCTGAGTCATCCCTGAGTTTGTTGTTTTTATTAAGCCTTAAAAATAGCAAACTCAAAAACAAGGTCATTTTTATTTTTTAAATTGTGAAAATTTTAGTTCTGTAATATTCAATTTTTGACACAATTTTTGGAGATGTTAAGTTCAAAGAATCATATATAATTGATTCGAAAATTGTTTTTTATATTTTTTCAAGCATAAACAAGTGAATATTCTTTTTGAATCAATTAGAGGTTATCAATTTTTAAAAATTTCAAACAAAAATTTACTTTCTTGCAAAGAATATTCTTTACATTTAAAATAATTTAATTATTATTTAACTAAAATTGATAATACAAAGATCATCAATTTTTTTATTTTTTTAGAATGACGCAAATTAAAATAAGAATTCTTTGACACCTTTAGATTAATTTTAAGTTTTCAGATTTTTTGAAAAAAAAGATTCCATTACTAAGTAACTTAATTTGAATATTCTCATTACCATTATTTTCTAATTATTTTGTTTTGATTAATTTATTTATTTCTTTAAAAATTAATTTATTATCAATGTGAATGGAAAAAAAACAATAAAAAATCATAAAAACAATCATAATACATTGTTTTTAGAGCAATTATGCAGGCCTGACTTCAATTATTGAATATGCAAAATTTTGGCTTAAATTCTATTAAATGATTTAAAGTATTTTAGGATTAGGGTTAATGAAACTTTTGACTAAAAATTTTTATTTTAAATTCAAAAAAATTCAGAATAAACTTTTTTAGAGCAAAGTTTTAATTTTTATTTTATAATTTAATAACCACATTATGAAAATACAAATATTTAGAAAATTAAAAATTCATTTTCAATTTCTTTTCTTTTAAATTCTTGGATATTTTATTTAATATGAAATTTTATGCATAATTCTAGTACCTGATAAAATTAATTGCTTTGAAAAGCACCAAATAGATTAGTTATCAAAAACAAAACAGTTTTTTAGTCAAATAACGCAAATTAAATTTTGAATAGTTAATATTATTTGAGTAAAAAATTAGTTTAAAAGAATAAAATTTTTAAAATAAAAGTGAATTAATCGAGCTGCTAAACGTGTATCTCAACTCTCTTTAGAAAGCACAATAAATTTTATTTAAGTAAATTTTGATTTGCATTTTAAAAATAAAATTTTAATTAGAATTTTTTAAATTGTACAAAGCGTAATTAAAAAATATCGATTAAAAAGTCTAAATCATGGCATAAAAATCATAATTTTTCCAAAAATTAACAACTCTCATTACAAACAAAAAAATACCTGTTAAATCATTTTTATTATGCAAACTCTATTCCTTGAAGAAAATTATGAAAATTTTAAGCCCAAAAATTTTTATTTTTTCTAATTTTCTAAAAGGAGCATAGCAACTTTTTTCGGAAAATTTTGTTTTTCTAAATCTATGGTAACTTTTTTTCATAGTTTGTTTATTATTTTCCTGGTTTAGTTTACGTCATTATTAAATAACATGATGCAGTACATTTTTCCATAGATTTATTCTAAATAGGCTCGAAAATACCACAGTTTAAAAAAATTTGAATTTAAAATAATCAAAAGAAAATTTTAAATCAAATATTTTAGCTTAATTACACATCATTCTCGGAATCATTTTTTGCTTATTCTTAGCATGATGTTGATCAATCAAAAATCTACTAGAACTTCAAAGCTAATTGCATAATTATTTAAAATAAAACTAGCTAAGAAAAAAAAAATTGTTAGTATGACTAAGCATACTTTAATTTTCATGCTTCATAACTTGTGTTCAGGTGTGCACCTAAATTTTATAATTTAAGAAAAAATAAATCTAAAAAATTTATTTTAAAATTTTATTTTAGAATTAAAAAAATAAAATGGGTTCCCTCGGCGGTCATTTATTGCCCGGAACATTCTTTATTGTTTTTGCATTTTGGTGGGGTTTTGTCAGCGCTATTCGCTTTGTTCAAAGTCGTAGAAATGCAAAAAAGTCCTATAAGAGTAGTGTGACAATGCCGTGTTTATTTTTACCTTGTATAACCCTACGCAAAGCCCCAATAGAGAGCTACTTGAAGGCAGTATTGGCTTTTATAGCCCTCGTAATCGAGATCTACACAGGCTACAGTATCAGCTACATTACTCTGGACGAGCTAAACAAGCTAAATATGCCAAGCATGGAGTCTCATGGTGATCATGGCCACAAACGGGCTGCCGAAATGATGGACCATCAGAAGTTATACAAGCACTATAACATAGCCTACGGGAACGTTCAGCATGTGACCATGTATTCGGCGTTCATTATCGGAGCTATTGTTGAGATAATGGTGCACCATGGCGTCGACTTGCCAAAAAAAATCGACTACGCCATGGGAATTATGGCCTTTTCAGTCGAGGCGTTTCTCTTCGCATTCCATTTGCACGGAAGAGATCCACTGGATGTTTACATTCATGTACTCTTGGTATACGCAATCTTTGGTTGCGTTATATTCGCTTGCTTAGAGGCCTACAATCCGAGACAGATTTTGTTCACTTATGGTCGAATTTTGTTCACAATACTGCAAGGTACATGGTTCTACCAAGTGGGTTTCATGCTGTATCCGCCAACGGACAACCCGGCCTTTCACTGGGATCTGAGTAAGCACGCTAACATAATGATTGCCACTGTTTGCTACTGTTGGCATGTCATGCTCATTATTGTGGCTTTGTTTTTCCAATTTTGGTTTGTAAAAAGAGTAATGAATGGTTCGAGGTATTCGATTTTGAACTGTGTTGACGAAGAGTGCTTTGGAGATAGGAGAGAGATGAAATTTTTGGCATTGGACACTTCAGATTCAGATGACAGCACTTTTGAGCGCACAGTTAACAAGCAAATAAAAAAGGATTCTACAGGAAATTTTGCAATCACCGATGACAATGTTTGAGCTTAAAGACATTTGATATCTCATTTTTTTTAGTCCATAATCAACATGCTCTTGTAATTTGAAAATAGCATTGACAAACTTTTAAATAAAATTTAAAAAGAAAATTTTAATTTTTTTCAAGCTGTTACAGAGAATAATTTATTGATTTTTTAAAATTTGAACCCTAAAAGTTTTTCTTTCTTTAGTTCTAAGGACTTGAATTAGTAAAGAATAAAAGAAAAAGGGTTTTGTGAAATTCAGGACATAAGAACAAAACAAAATGAAAAAAATTCAGTTCTGTCAATGCAACATGGTGCAGCCTACATAAGATATTACTTTCAGGTTTTCTACAGTATGTTGCAAAAGTTTAAAAAATTTCTTTTTTTTTGTTAACAAATCAATATTTTTTTTTGTATATTATAGGCGATAAAATAAAAAAAGCGGATTTTTTATTTTTAATTTTTATTTGTCATCAATCCAAAAACATAAAACTAAAAAAAAAAAATTAAGTGAAAAAAAAGTCCCAATAAAATACAAAAAGAAAAAACAGATACAATTAATTGAAAAAAAACGGTTCAAAAGTTTAGAAATTTTTACAATTTAATATTTTAAATGACAGCCTTTGGCGTTATATCAAGTCAAAGGCTGTTTTTGGCATAGATTCAATCAATTTTTTCACATGCTCAGTCGGAATCTGTAGCCACTCTTTGTATCAAACCTCTTTTAAATGCTCAATAGAGGTTACTTTAGTGTTTACCATTTTGGCATCCATGTATGACCATAAGTTATCGATTGGGCTGAGATCTAGTGAACGGGCACACCATGGCAGAACATCAATGTTATGTTCTTTGAACCAGTAGCTTACTGAATGAGCGGTATGTGCCGAAGCGCCATCCAAATAGGAGTTCAACAGATGGTAAAAGATTGTTTTCCAAGGTGTTTATGTAGACAAATTGACTGATTCGTTCTCTATAAATGTTGCATATACCAGTGCCTTTGTAAGAAATGCATCCCCAGATACCGGTTGAGCCTCCACCGTTTTGTAACCTTGGTATACAGAACTTCGGATGAAACTTTTCATTTTTAAACCTTTTTACAATTACCCTTGACTTATGATTAAAGACCTCAAATTGGACTCGTCACTGGAAATAACTCTGGACTAATCATTGTACCTAGTGGTCTAATGGTCAATCAGCATGTCCACCTTGGAGAGTGTATTAAGAAACGACTTGAACCAATGATTAAAGAATATTACAGTGCTTTTATTTTGTTGATGTAGCTAAATACGTTCCAGCAGACTCTTCTTTAAATGAATGTTGGCGTAAGGCTGATCGTTGCATAATTACAGAGCGATCAGTAGAAAAAAAAGTTAATTTAGCATTAATATTTATTAATTTAAAAAAAAAATTAGTAATAAATAAAATTTTTCGCTAAAATTTTAAGTCTTTTTGAAAGTGTTGTATTTTAGTTTTTTTTAATTTAGGTTATTCTAAGATTTTTATTTTTATTTCAAAATTTTAATAAATTTAACCAAATTTTACCAAAAATTGTGTAATTTTACGTAAGTAAGAAACGGTAAGCAATATTGAGTTTTTATTATTTTTTCAGAATAAAATTATTTCAATTTTATTGAAAAATGTTCAATTTTTACATTTTTCTTACCAAAAACCTGATTTTTTTGGCCGTAAGCATTTTGGGATGGTTTTACCAAAACTTACGTATTTTAATGTAAGCTTACGTAATTTTACGTAAAATTACATGTTCTTACCAACTAAAATTAACGTAAGATTACGTAAGCTTACGTAAGCTTACCAAAAATAATGTAAAATTACGTAATTTAGTCAATTCTGGACATTTTGTAAAAGCACTGTATCAGGATGGCAATTATGTATTTTGGCCTGACTTAGTATTATCTCATTATGCAAATATGGTACAGAATTATATGTTAGATAAAAATATAAGGTTTGTTGCCAAATAGTGAATCCAGCAAACGTACCAAAAGCACGACCAATCGAAGATTTTTGGGGAAATTTGAAAGCTAAAGTTTATGAGGATGATTGGAAGGCCAAAAATCTTAAGTAACTCGAAAAAAAAATTGCCTGAGCAATATGGTCCCAAAGGTTGTACAAGACCATGCCAAGACTGTTCGCTCAAGGCTCAATATCATACGTTGCCATGGAGTTCAATACCTTAACTGATATTATTTTTTCAGTAATTAGTGGGGAATTTGATCTAGTAATTGAAAAAAACATTAGTTTCGATAACAGGATATTGAACTATCAACTTGGAAATTACTACCAAATCGGTAAAATTAATTGGAAAAACTCAGTTAATAGTTTAAACACACAAGAAAGTTATGATATTTTTCTATTTCTAAAGAATGTTCTTTTAAATATACAACTTTAAGGTTATTCAACGATACAATACAGCCGCTTTAGATTGAGAAAAATATACTTGACAATTAAAGAAATAAAGAAAGATCTTTGGAAGAAGTATAATAAAAACAAGCAGTTAATAATTATTATAGAATTCATTGTAGAGTTGAAAATAAACTGAATTGACCGTATTGAATAACGAGAAAAATTGCGAAAAAATGTTGTTTTTTAACGTAAATGTATGTACAAACCTAGAGAACCAATAAAGGTACTAAGAAAAATAAATAAATAACAAAAAATTTAAAACAGATTTGTGAAATTTTAAACGATCAGTTTCAAAGTTTTTTTGTGCTAGAGGATGGAAGAAAAGGTTTCCATTTAGAAATAAAAAATGATAAAAGAATAATAGTTGATACAATAGTTATCTTCTCAAAAGAAAATGTTTTAATACAGTTAATTAAACTTGATTATAGTAAAGCAATGGGCAATGTTAAAGTAAATCTTAGAGTTTTAAAAGTGACCGGTTCTCAAATTTCAGAACCATAGTCATTACTGTTTATTAAATTCTACCTTACCTTACTGCACAAAAAGAGAGGCAAATTGGAAGCTTCGAATTACAGGCCAGTGTCCTTAATTTCAGTGGTATATAAACTAATGGAAAGTTTAGTAATAGGTGTCCTGATAGATTATTTAACAAAAAATTAATTTAATGAACAACTGCCAGCATGGTTTTGTCCATAACAAAAGTTGTCTTATGGGAAACTTTAGATTTTCTATCTGGTAGTTTATATGAAAAAAAATCTGTTCACATTGTGTATATGGACTTAATAGTAAAGCATTTGATAATAGTACTACACAAAAGACTGATTTTTCAGCTCCACCGTTATGGAATATGAGTGTCTCTAATAGAATGGATAGAAGCTTTTTGACAGAAAGAAAGCAAGGAGTGGATTTAGTTGATGTGAGTTCATCCCGGAGCCATGTTTATAATGGTTTTCCACAGGGCTTAGTATTATGATCCACTCTTATTTGTCATTTTTATGAATGATTTCCCAGATGGAGTAAAGAATGCTTGCAAATTATTTGCTGATAAGACTAAAAGTGCCAGAATTACTGAGACTCGGAAGACATCACTAATTTACAAAACGATATTGATATGTTGTTTAAATGGTCAAGTGAGTGGCTTTTATTAAGAAAAATGTGTAGTAATGCACTATGGTACCAACAATCAAAAAGGCAACTACTACTTGGGCGACTCGGAGTCAACTCAAGAAAGAGACCTAGGAGTAATTTTCAGTAGCGATTTGAAAAATTCAGCCTATATTACTGCAGTCATTAGGAAAGCTTCTCAAATCTTGGTCTCATCAAACGGATTTTTAAACATCGTGACATGGAAGCATTCAAGAAGTTGTATACCTCATTGGTAAGATCTCATTTAGAATATACAGTTCAAGTTTGGAATACGATTTTAAAGAAAGACATAAAAAGAATAGAAGGCGTCCAAAGAAGGGCGACTAAACTAATTGGAGAATTGAGAGACTTGAGCTTTGATGAACACCTTAAAAAGTAGAAACTTACTATGCTTGAAGAAAGAAGAATAAGAGGAGATTTAATTGAGAAGTTTAAAATTGTTAACAACTTTGATATGGTTAAATGGCATTACCAATTGGTTCAAATTTCTGATTTTTATGGGCTAAGAAGTCACAATAATGTTTTCCAAAAGCAGTTAGTCAGAAATGGATTTACAAGATTGAGCTTCTTTATTCTTAAATTGAGTCGTGAATGAGTGGAACAGGTTGCCAAGAGAAGTGGTTGAACAAAAAACGTTAAATGGATTTAAAAATAAAATGAATACTTTTTTTTGTTTAGAAAAGATTTTCAGGTTACTAAAGCACAACTAATCCTTGTGCTCCGTTTTAAGATGACTGATAATTATTCTTATTATATTATTATTATTTTTTTTTTCTCAAAAATAATTGAAAGCTGCAGAAAGCCCTTACTTTTTTTCTAGTTTTTCCAAATTTATATTCTAAAAATTTAATTTTATCTTATGCGTAAAAAAATATGAAAAATTAAAGGATACATATTTTTTTAAAAATTGGGCAATGAGTATTTTGGCCCTCATTTTAGAAACATCATCTTTTTATTAGGATATGAATTTTCTATATATGTGGCAATTGTATTTGTTTTTTTGAAAAATTCCAGCATTGTTGTTCTTTATATAATTTTCTGTTTTCAAAATTAAGGAAAAATAAGCATTCAAGCATTGAATAACTTATTTTTAAAATATCTGGCTAATTTTTTCAAATTAAGTTTTCGTGTTTCCCTCAAAATGAAAAAAATATTTTGATCATTGATCATAACACAATATTTTTAATTAAAACTAAACTCTTCTATGAAAATAATTTTTTTTTAATTTATTTTTAAATTCAAGAATTTTATTTACTTGTTTGTCTTTTTTCAAATGAATATTCCTAAAATAGTACTGATAATCTTAATAGGATTTTCGATTATTTTTTATTTTTATCAATACCAGACAGAATTGAACACTTCCTTGCATTTTACCAAATTTAAAGAGTCGATTTCAGAGAAAAAATGGATTGTGATTACATCAATTTCGGCTCCTACCCACCAGTGTAAACAACTTTCCGAAATTAAGCCGTTCAAGTTGTTAGTAGTTGGAGATAAAAAAACACCACTAGATTGGAATTTAACAAATGCTATTTATTTGAGTATTTTTGATCAAAAACTACTAGGCCTAAAAACTTTTTCAACAACTCCATTTAATTCATATACCAGAAAAAATGTTGGATATTTGTATGCAATTAAGAATGGAGCCAAGTTTATCTATGACACTGATGATGATAATGCACCAACTGTGAATCTTGACCAATATTTCAATTTTGAAGATTATGAGCATGGGCTAATCTATGATTGTTCGGTGTCTGAGCGTATAATCAACCCATACGCTCATTTTGGTCAACCTCAAATATGGCCTAGGGGCTATCCGTTAAATGAAATAAAAAATATTTTCAACAATAGTTATTATAGTGGCTTGAAAAAAACATCCATTGTTCAGCAAGGAGTTGTAAATGGTGATCCTGATGTGGACGCTATTTTTCGTCTAACAAAAAACATGAAATACAGAAAGATAGATCTAGAGTTCGACTCTTCTTCTCCTTCATTTCAAATTCCTTTGTACAAAATGTCGCCCTATAATTCACAAAACACATTGATCAGTTATTCTGGCTTTTGGAGTTTGTATTTGCCTCATAGTGTTGAATTTAGACTCACTGACATTTGGAGGTCCTATTGGGCTCAGAGGCTTATGTGGTTAATCAATGAGACATTAAGTTTTAATGGACCCAATGCCAGACAAATCAGAAATGCCCATAATTACATGAGCGACTTTGAACAAGAACAATCCATGTATTCAAAAACTGAAAGACTTGTGGAATTTTTATTCAAATGGAAGTGCAAGCACTCAAGATTTTTTTCATGCATGATTCAATTGACCAGTGACATGGCACGTGAAGAATTTTGGCAAAAAAGTGAAATAAAATCAATTGAAAATTGGATCGATGATTTAGTGTCAATAGGCTATAAGGAGCCGAAGATTGTTCATTTTGAGAATAAAGAATCAAGAGAGAAAAAATGTGACTTTAAAATAGGAAATTTTAAATTTACAAAAATTAGATACTCACCTAACTTTCAGGCATCAATTGATAACATAAATTTTGGACTTCAATCGAATGATGTTTTGACCAAGCTTAAATTTTTTCAAAATTTTTGCCCAAACTTTGGTGTCATGTTAAACAATTCAAAAATAACCAAAAGTCCTAAAAAATTTAACATTACTATTTTGGTTACTTTTAACCGAGTGCCAATAGAAAAAAATATTTTTTTCCTCGACATGCTTTATCGTTCTAATTTTCAGAATGTTATTTTTTGTGGCTCAAATTTACTAAATAAATTAAGTTCATTCAGAGGTTTAAGTAAAAAATTTGACTCTTTTACTTTTATTGAAATGGTCAATTTTGGAATCGGAGAATATCATTATTTTTGTGCAAGTAAAGTAATTGAAATGGGCCTTAAAACTGATGGTATACTACTTTTAAGCGATGATGTTTTGATCAAATTTTGGAATCTTAAAGTCTTGGATCCTACTAGAGTATGGTTTCCTTATGATTTAAAACTTGATATTGAAATGAGAGAAAATTTAGCCACTAGATGGTATCACTGGTCCAATGTACGTGAAGTAATTAAACTATGGAATTATTTTCAGACCAAAAAGAACTCGAATCTCGATGAATCTAGAATGATTAAAGATTTTTTGAAGCAAACAGAACACAATCAAGAAGTTATTGGCAACATTACTAAAATAAAATATTCCAGATCAGATTTATTTTATCTGCCAAAAAGTAAGTTCAAATCAGCATATTATTTTTTGAACAAATTTCGAGAATTTGACATTTTTTTGGAACTTGCAGTTCCAATTATTCTCGCTGGAATTGAACAAAACCAAAATGTCCAAATTATAAATGGATATTATGAAAAAAAAAAATTCCTTTGCAATTTCACAAGATGTATTCAAAAATCGAATTTTTTCATCCGTTCAAGCTGAGTAAATTGGATGAGAACAATATGGCATCGAATTACTGCTCTAATTATATAAATGATTACATTAGAGAAAATTTAACAATCAAAAAAAATAAAAAAATAAATATTTATTAAAATTAAAGTAAAGGCGGATGCACCATAAAGTCGAATCGATGTTTAATTTGATTTTTCAGGGAAAAAAACATTTTTAGGTTATTCAGCGTCCTTTTTTACGCTCAAATTTCAAATAAAAAATTTGACTTTACCCTATCCCCTGGGAACTAGTCCTTTGGCGCCAAAAGCACCTTTTTTTCACTAAATTTGAAATAAATTGAAATTAACTAAATATAGGAAAATTTCGATAATAAATTCGAATTCAACTTTAAAATTTATGCTAAATTTCAAATTTTTTTGATTTTATCTAATTCTTGGACAAAGTTATTGAAAAAATTAGATTTTTGAGAGTTGCTTGCGTTTCGGCTTAATGATTGAGTCCGAGACCCTATCAAGCCTATATGTTCATGGTATCAAAATCTAGAGAAATGAATTTAGAAAATTCCTATCGGATTAGAATTTTTAATTAGTTTTTCATTTTTGAAATAAAGTTAAATGAATAAAATTTGCTTTTTTTTATGTTTTTAAAAGTGTTATTTCATAGAGAATTTTTTTGTTTACAGTCAATTTTTTTCTTTTAAAAACTTTTAATGAGTAAATACAATAAAAAAGAAATCTAAAAATAGACCTTAAATAAAGTTCTCGGTCTTTTTTCCAGTGTTTGGTTGAAGGTTCATGAGGTTTAACAATTGAAATTTTATTTTAAATTAACTTCTATTATATTAAAAAAATGGTAACCAGAAAATTTTTAAAAAAAGTTAAAAGGACCAAATCTATCTATAACTTGAAAAATTTTAGAGTTAAACAATTGGATTTGAAATCAGTCGAAACTGTTTCTATAAACCGTAGTGGCTTTATAAGAGACCCTAAAAAAAAATTTCAAAACATTGAGGAGCCTCTATTGTCGATTGAGAATTTGTGCACCGTTCACTTAGACGCAGTGATGGATAATATTCGTTCCAATCCAAACTGGAATTATATTTCTGAGAGATTATTTGCTGTGTCTATCTATATGATGCTGAAATTGTCTGGTATTAGTCGAAAAAAAATATCTGAAATGCTGGTAAGCATTGGTACTTTGTCTTGTGAAACAACTCATAATTACGTTAGCAAGTTCATTAATGGTGATGAAGAATGTTTCTTTGTTGAAAATCGAGGGAAATACTATCGACCGTGTATTTTTGATAGCTTAACTTGCTTAAAAGATGAATTGACAAGTTATACGATTGAAAAAGTCTCAGATAAAAATGCAGTTTTTACAACGCAAATGTTAGAAAACTTTGCCAATAAAAAATTAAGAGAACATTTAATTGATGATGAAAAAATTGCTCTTTATAGAAAACTTATAAATAAGCGCAGTTTAGATAAATTTTTATTTTCGTTGGGATTTTTTTGGGGAAAAAACAAACAAAGGCCATTTTTCGATGGACATGAGAGAGAGGATGTAGTCAAAACCAGAGAAATTTTCGTAAAATATTTCTATGAAAGAAAACAATTTTTTGATATTATGGTCAAAAATGAAAAAGAGTCAAAAGAAAAACAAATTTATTCAATGGTTTTGCCTTTAGTTAATCGTAGAATCATTATCGCTCATGATGAGACTACTTTCAGATCTGGAGAGGTTCAGGCTGAAAGATGGCTTCACCATCAATACAGTCCCTTTTTTAGCAAAGGAAGGGGTGTGAGCAAAATGGTAAGCGATTTTATAACAAGCGATCCTATTTTACCAGTTTTTGAACTAAATGACGAAGACTGGTATGAAGCAGTGAGGAATGAACCTTGGCTAGAAGCTAAAGATGATCTAGAATTCTTACCGAAGTAATTAAAGAAAGATAAAACTATAAATTCATATTTATAATCAATTTTGCATTAATAGAAGTGCAAGTTCAATTATTACTGGTCTGTTGTCTTTATTTCAAAATTTCTAAAGCTTTTGACATTGAATGAATTTTTTATTATTTTTATCTTTTTTTTTATTTTTTTTTATGTAATATTTTTTATATTTTTCTAAAAACAAATTTTACTTTTACTTCTCCTTAAAGGAGGTTAATTTAATATTAATAAATAAATAAATAAAGCTTTTGACAGAGTTTGGCATGAGGGATTTATTTATAAATTATTAAGATAAAACTTTCTTCCTATCTTATTTTCTGGATAAAATCATTTCTTCATTCCAAATATTTTAAAGTAAATTTAAATGGTCACTTAAGTGATCAATATCCAATAAAAGCACGGGTCCCACAAGGATCAGTAATTAGCCCACTTCATTTTAACATTTTCATTAATGACATATCAAAAAGAGATAAAACAAAATTGTCAATACTCTCTTCTTTTTCAATGAAGGAAATCTCGAAGATATAATTAATAAATACCTTAAAAAAGTTGAGCAATGGCTTTCCAAATGGAAAATGAAAATTTCTGTTGAAAAGTCATGTTACATGATCTTTGAAAAAGGAACTAAATTCAAAATCAATCTAGACCTTAAAATTTACGGTAACAATTTAAATCGTAAAGAAAAAGTAAAGTTCTTAGGCATTAAGCTTGACTCAAAACTTTCATTTAGCCCAACGGTAGATGTTTTAAAAAAAACGCTGTAATTCAAGACTTAACATAATAAAATATCTATCAAATAAAAAATGGGGTCTGAAACCCAAAACATTAGGAAACCTAAACAAATCATTGATAGGATCAATATTAGATTATTCTTTTCCCTGTTTAAACTCATTTTCAGAAACCAACATTAAAAAATTACAAGAAATTCAAAATTCAGCAGTCCGATCTATTTTGAATCTAAAATATGATACTCCCTCCACCATATTTATTTTTGAATCTGAAGGAACATTAGCTCGGTACAGTAAACAAATAAATAATATTAATTTTTAATATTCATTATTTTATAAAGAGTTTTATTTTATTTCTATCTTTAAATTTTAAATTTTAATTTGGAAAGATTTCTTTCTTTTATTAATATCTCATCTCTGAATCTAAAAGAAAAAATTTTCAAAAACAAGTCAAGAAATTGAAAATAATTTAAAAAAACAACCAATGTCCAGTTCGAAAAATGGAGAAAAATTTTTGAATATTTTGATTTAAGATTAAAAAATTGCTTTGTGGTTTTGAAAAAAAGTAAGTGTTGAAAATTTCGAATAGCATAAATTTAAATTTTGTAGGTTTTGAGTAGAAATTTAAGTAATTTTACTTGAATAACCTGTTGTTAAATTTTTTGAAATAAATTTTAAATCAAAAAAATTTTGATTTTTGAATTTTAAAATTTTTTATTGATACTTTAAAAATAAATTGAATAAATGAAGAATTGAACATGATTAATGATATCACTAATCAAATAGCCTGTTGATAAATCTTGAATTTAAAAAAAAAGAAAAAATTCAAAATTCGTATAAAAATAAAGCGTAAATAAAATTTTTGAAAATTTTAAATATCATAAAAAACGATAAAAACATAAAACTAGAAAAATTTATTGATGATTGTGACTAATTTTTTTATGCTTTTTCCTTTTTTATCAATGCTAAAACTTACTTGGTACCGCTTCGAATCAATTATCCCAAATGAAGTCACTTTGAAAATATAATAATTCAGATATTCAAATTTATGAGAATTTCTTTTTCCTGAGCACTTTAAATACACTTTCTTAAATTAATTTGAAATTAAATTGAAGATTCTACGAGATATCGAAAAATCTTCAAGTTTCACTAAATTAAAAAATTGTCTAAATTTTTATTTAAAAAATATTTTATGTCAAAATCAATAATAAAAAAAAACAAATCACTATTTTTTTAATCACCAAAATCGCTAAGAAATCGCTTATTTTTTGACTGTTTCAATTAACGAATTAATCAATTTTCATTCCATTCTTAAAAAATCTCTCGATATTCGATATTTTACATATTCTTATACACTAATTATCAATCTAATTCAATTTTTTAAAACATTTATTTCCATTAAACAAAAATAAAAATGAAATACAGCAAGCCCATTTGGAATCGTTTTTAGTCTTCCATCTTAACCAAAATGTTGATTTAAAAACTCGTCTAAGATAAAGTTCTTAATAAGGTATTAAAAGTAAAAATTGGGCGCTGTGACGTCAGCCGAAACACTAGTAACATATTTCAGCATATATTTGTATCGAAAAACAGGAATGGGAACTATTATTTTAAAAAAAAATATTTTTTTTCCTAAAACCTTTGATTGATTTCGTCAAGCTTATAAAAAGATTAATTGAATTTTATTTCAGCTTTCTTATTATTTTATTTTCCAGACTTAAAAAAGAATTATTTATATTTTTGGTCATTTTTGGTAAATTAAAATTCTTAAAATTAATGTTAAGATGAGAAGTTGACATTTTACTAACCAAGACAATGTTTAAGAAGTTTTAATCTAGAATTTTTCAAGATTTTAAATTTGATTTTAATTTTAAATTAAAAAAAATTTAGTAAAAAGCTGATAAAAAGCTAAAGACATAATGGTTGACATTTTAAAGATTAGATTTTAACTGTTTTTTTATTGAAAGATTAAAAATACAAAAAACATGAAATTCTTTCAATCACCCTAAAATGAAATGTAATTATTTAAATAAAAAAAATTAATCGAATTAATTAAAAATTAAATTTTTTGTTTAATTTAAATTAAAAAATTTCGAATCCTTCAAAAGGCAAATTAATCATAGAAAAATTAAGATTCCAAAAGCTTTAAATCAGATAATGAATATATTTTTTTCACATTATTAATTTAAATCAATTCTTAAGGGCAAAAATTTGAAAATAATAAAACTCTTGTTTTGCTTATGAAAGTTAATTTTCAAAAATCACTTCAATAAGCTTTGGGACATCTTCGATTTTGTGAATATATGCCTTTATTTAGTAAAACTAAAACATCTTTAATTATTCAAGATTTCGTTCCATAAAATTAAATTAACTTTTTAAATCATGATAAAAATCTGGCAAAGATGTTAAGAAATCGAAGTAATTTTATGATAGATAAAAAATATGCAAAATTGAATTAAATAAAAAAAATTTTTTTTTCTGGATATGAAAATTCCTTTATTAATTCAGACTGCTATAATTAGAAAATTTTAAAAAATATATTCAAAAGACATTTTTCAATTTTGAAAAAAAAAGTAAAATAGTTATTTTGCAGCACTAGAAGCACCAAGCTCTTTTTCGTATATTTTTAATCCAAAATAATTAAAAAAATTAATAGTTTTATTTTTTTTACGAAAAAGATAAAATCCACATAATTCAAAAACGAATTTCTCTTCAAAAAATATGAGAATTGAAAATATTTTAAAAGGTGTCAAATGACTCGTTTGGTACTTCTAATGTTAAATAAAATTTATAGCTGCCGGAAATTTAAACTTAATTAAAATTTAATCAAATTCGAAAAGGCAAACAATTTAAATGTCCATTGAATCTCTTAATAATATAAATTTTTTTACGAAAAAACAAGAACTGAACCATTCTTAGAATGTCAGCATACAAAATCCTTAGAGTCATATTATTTTGGAGATGATGTGGACTAATTGCGTACGTTCCATGGGAAGCGAAAGTTGGAAGAAAATAAATTTCATTCTAGTAAATATATTTCTTTCAAAATAAATCATTCTTTGATAAATGTTTTAATAAATCTTCTGCACCATCTTGATTAAACAGGAAGATACAAGGAATACAAGAATATCTAAATTTTTGATTTTGTATCAAACAAAATCAATAAAAATTAATTTCATTAAAAACACTTCAATATTGTTGGACTAATTTTAAAATTAACAATTTTATTCTCTTAATTCTTAATTTAATAATTGAAAAAAATTTAAATAATCATAGTCTTTTAAGCGTCATCTTTATGCTCGAGACTGTTAATTTGACAAAATTAAGAATAAAAGATATTGAAAAAATTTAATGCTTTTTATAAAAAAAATTTAATAAAAAAATTCTAAAGAAAAAAACTTAAAAAGTAGCCTAACAATCTTTTGGTCTATTGAGGAAGCACGCTTGCTCAAAGAGTGTAACCTGAAGTATTTTTTACTTGAATGAATCGGAAATGAAATTTTCGGTCTGGAAAACAAAGCCAGTTGAGTTCACAGGCTGTATGAGAACTGAAAATTTTAGAGATTAAAATCCGGTATGAAGAATTATTTATTTGATTCCATAAAATCAAACAAACAGCCAGTATTTGTATATATATTTGTATTGAACACAGGAACAGTTAAGTCTGTTCTAAATTCAGAGCTAAAAAATCGATTTTAATAAAATAAATTGAGCTCCTAAACTTGTTAATCTAACATTAACTTTTAATAAATTTTCAATATTTTTTTTGATCGAGAAAAAAAAAGCTACTTGAAACTTAGTTAATTAAAAATATTAGCTTCAAGTGCTATTAGAGAAATAATTTCGACAACTTGGACTTCAACAAGTCCGGCCAAGTCGATCCAATTCAAAGACTAATTTAATTGGAAAAATTTTTGTTGAGCAAAAAAAGGTCTTGGCTATCTCTAGCCACGATCTAAATAGTCGAGCATGAAATTTTGTCGCACAAACAAGGAAATTAAATTTGAAAATTCTGGTCCAAATAAACAAATTAGCTTGACATTTATTTAGAAGCTTTTAATTTGAATAAATTCCATCATGTTTGATTATCATAGACACGAATTATCAAAATAATTTATTGTTTAAGAACGTTAAAAATTCTATCAAAAAAAAATAACATAGATATGTTATTAAGAAGGATCATAAATTTTTATTTTTTTTGGACAGTTGTTCTTTAGTTCATAGAAAAGAAACATGATTTTTGGTTTTTTTTCTCTTTTACAATTTTTTTGCTGCAATTTAAGAATCAAAAAATTTTGAGATATTTCAGCTTTAGTTTTATTTATTTATTTGGGAACCACAGAGGCCGCAACAAAGGCCAAAGTAAATAACAACACTGTAAAAAAATAAATGCCTTTTATAAGATTACAGTTTATTAGGAAGATGAATTTTAGGCATTGTGAAATTTCCAGAGTTGGTCAAAAGTCAAAGTCATGAAGTCAAAGTCAAGTTTTTACTTTGACTTTGAATTTTTATTTTTTAAAGTCAAGTCTTTACTTTGACTTTGAATTTTTATTTTTTAAAGTCAAGTCTTTACTTTGACTTTGAATTTTTATTTTTTAAAGTCAAGTTTTTACTTTGACTTTGAATTTTTATTTTTTAAAGTCAAGTCTTTACTTTGACTTTGAATTTTTATTTTTTAAAGTCAAGTCTTTACTTTGACTTTGAATTTTTATTTTTTAAAGTCAAGTCTTTACTTTGACTTTGAATTTTTATTTTTTAAAGTCAAGTCTTTACTTTGACTTTGAATTTTTATTTTTTAAAGTCAAGTTTTTACTTTGACTTTGAATTTTTATTTTTTAAAGTCAAGTCTTTACTTTGACTTTGAATTTTTATTTTTTAAAGTCAAGTCTTTACTTTGACTTTGAATTTTTATTTTTTAAAGTCAAGTCTTTACTTTGACTTTGAATTTTTATTTTTTAAAGTCAAGTCTTTACTTTGACTTTGAATTTTTATTTTTTAAAGTCAAGTCTTTACTTTGACTTTGAATTTTTATTTTTTAAAGTCAAGTCTTTACTTTGACTTTGAATTTTTATTTTTTAAAGTCAAGTCTTTACTTTGACTTTGAATTTTTATTTTTTAAAGTCAAGTCTTTACTTTGACTTTGAATTTTTATTTTTTAAAGTCAAGTCTTTACTTTGACTTTGAGTGTTTATTTTTTTAAAGTCAAGTCTTTACTTTGACTTTGAATTTTTATTTTTTAAAGTCAAGTCTTTACTTTGACTTTGAATTTTTATTTTTTAAAGTCAAGTCTTTACTTTGACTTTGAATTTTTATTTTTTAAAGTCAAGTCTTTACTTTGAATTTTTTTCATTTTAAGAAAAAATTAACATTTTAAAATAAATTTTTTATATAAATGAAATATTTTTAATATTTAGTTTTCAAATTTTAATGTTTTTAAATTACACTTCATCATTGTTAATATTTCTAAGTTTTTTGGAGTTAGTCTTGAACGATGAGGTCTGATAATGTAACCAGATGAAGAAAAAAGACGTTCAACTGGACCTGATGTAGCTGGGATACTCAAGAATTTTTTTGCCAAATTAAACAACCCAGGAATTGCAAATTTCATTTTTCTCCAAAATTCTTTTACATCAACATCAGCATCATATTCAATATTCTCATAAAATTGATATTCTTGTTCAAAACATCTATTTTCACTTGAGTTTTTTGAATTCGCTTTCGGATAGCTGAAAAATTTTTTCCTTTTTGTTGGTGAGTTTAATAGTGAAATGGAAATATCAGAGTGAACACTTTTTGTACTTGGTGAAATCGGAATATCATTCTGAACCGATTGATTCTCTATATTATTTTGAATTGATGTATTTGAGTTTTCGTTAATTATTTCCCATTCAGTTTTAATTATTTTTTTTAAACACGATTTAAAAGCCTCTACTTCAGTCTCATTCAAGTTTGTCGACTCAATCCAGTAAAATTTAAAACTTGGATCAAGGTATGTTGCGATAAAATAGCAACATTCATTAAAATGGCCAGATATAGACATATCATGAACACTTGAAAAAATACAAGTGAAACGTTCGAGTAGCTCTTTTCTGAGTTCTTCAACTAATGTTTTTGAACATTTATTATTAATTTTAACATCTTCAAGATGGTTAAGAAGTTGATAGAGACTGGGAATTGCAAGACCAAGTGTTGAATAATATTCTCCTAAATTTAAATTTTTAATAATTTAAATAAATTTAAATTTTTTTTTGATTCCATCTTTAATTGACATATATTTTTTTTTCAATTATGATAAAAAATTATTAAAATATTTACCTTGAAGCAAATCTGTGACGTATTCGAAAGGTTCTAATATATTAATCAAATCTGCCAATTTTATTAAATCCCAATGTTTAAGCATTAAATTGCTCTCATCGGCTGATGATAACCCGATATTTAAATCTTCTAGTTTTATTTTAAGAATAGCTCTCAAAGTCTTTAATTGACTATTCCATCTCACTTCGATTGGCTTAGGTATTATGTTATAATTTTTTGAAGATAAAAAGTCAGCAAAACATTTTTTTTGTCTCGACTTAGTTCCAATTTTAAAGCATTTCGTCATAAGTTTTTTTGCGTTGTTGAATCTTTTTAGACTTGTTTTAATAACCAATTGAAGGGAATGAGCAAAGCATCTAAGATGAAGACCCCTTGTAGCTTGAGTTGATAACTGGCTAAATGTATCGAAATCTTCATCCTCATCTACTTCATACACCGATTCTTCGTCTTCAGATTCATCTGAATAGTCTTGAATTAAATTTTTTTCTTGCTCTAATTCGAATTCATCGTCTCCAACTTTAAAATAAAAAACTATATCATTCAAGGAACTAATCAAATTTAATAATTAAATAACAAAAATTCTTAGTAAATTATTTAATTAATGAAAAAATTAAAAAATTCTTAAACAAACAGGAAATTTTCTATAGAAAAAATGAAGTAAATAAATAATAAATTTTTTTTTAGAATTTGATAAATTTAAAAATTTATTTGATCTTTTTAAATTCTTTTAAATTTTTAAATTGAGAACAATCTGTTAAAAATTTAAATTTTTTTTTACTTATGTTTTTTTAGAAAATTTAAAAAATTTATTTTAATTTTCTTCATATGCAAATCAATGACAGCTTTAATACTTAGACATTTAAATTTTTTATTAATTTGCTAATTTAGAGAAAAATAGTCTTGATATAAATTAAAAATTTAGCAAGTCAAAATATTTTTTTTAAGAACGTATTAAATAATAAAAATAACTAATTTAAGTAATTAAGTAAGTGATTTACAATTTTAAAAAAAACCTAGATCTTGAAGTTTTCCAAACTTAACCATATTAGCTCCATTGTCGGTTACAATTTTTACCACTTTGGTTCTTAAAAAAAATAAATTAAATCAATCAAAGATGCTTTTTAATGAAAAAACTTGATGACAAAATATGTTAAAATAGTGTTCAATTCAGTTTTGATCTTCAACCCAGTGATTGCACCGTTCAAGTTTCTACAAGCGAAAACAATACTTTTTAACCAAAAAAAATCGTCTAAGAAATGACATGTCAAACCCATAAAAGTTCGAAGCCTACGATCACTCCGTATATCGACTGTTAACGATACGAATTTAAATGTTTTTTAAAGTTTCATTTATAGAAGATAACATCGAAAAATTAACGTTTCTTTGAATTGATATTAAGCCTCTTCTTGTTAAAGATGATCATTTCGGACAAATAAGTTTCATAAACGTACGAAATCCTTAAACACGTAATTGAAAAGTGTTCAATATATTAAAATAATTCTTATAAAATATTATTTACCTTCACACTCAAAAAGTCTTAAAGAAAGACTGCAAAGAACAATTAAATATTAAAAAATGAAGAAATTTATATTCTCTTCTGAAAGCCTTTTTTTTATCACTGGTTTCATATGATGCTATTGTTAGTTTTCGGTTAAGTTTAAGTCTTTATATTCACTGTAGATATTAATAATGCATTTTTTTAAATGTCTAATAAAATACGATGTATTATATGCGAAGTCACTGATAATTTCTTCGCATGATGTACATTTTGCAAAAGTGCATAATTTTTTTTTCGAATTGTCTTTTATTTTATAAAAAATAAATTTTTTTTTTATTTAAAAGATTACTAAAATTCTTACATTTTTTCAATACATCTGTAAATCCAAATTTAAAAACAAGTGGATAAGTTTTTTTTTTGATAGAATTTGTCTTAGTCAAAGTTGTAGAACTGTTTATATTTTGCATGGAAAGTTGAGTAAGGTTGCTATTTTGAGATTTAGAAACAAGATGAGAAGTAGGATTATCTGAGTTTTCCATTTTCAAATAAAAAAGATGACCAATATTTAAAAAAATTAATTAATATTCTAGAAAAAAAAAATTCAGATAAAAACGTAATAAAATAGACGACAAAAAAAGAAACAAAAATTTAAAATAATAGAAGTGATCATACTAAAATTAAGAATTAAATTTAAGAGATTGTATTCTCTTTAACATCTAAATTTAAAATTTTAAACAAAAAGATGATATAATAGAGAAAATTAATGTTATTATAGAAGACGCTGTAAAAATTTATGTTTCAGTTAAATATTGAAATATTATAAATTTTAAAATCGTCTGAATCTCTTTTAGCTTTGAAACTGTCTATATCTTTGAAACTCAGACTTTGACTTGAGCTTAAAATAATTTCAAAGTCAAAGTCGACTTTGACTTGAGCTTAAATTAATTTCAAAGTCAAAGTCTGACTTTGACTTGAGCTTAAATTAATTTCAAAGTCAAAGTCGACTTTGACTTGAGCTTAAATTAATTTCAAAGTCAAAGTCTGACTTTGACTTGAGCTTAAAATAATTTCAAAGTCAAAGTCTGACTTTGACTTGAGCTTAAAATAATTTCAAAGTCAAAGTCTGACTTTGACTTTGAATTGGTCAAATTTTGACTTTAAACTTTGACTTTTGACCAACTCTGGAAATTTCATACAAAACTTCCAATACAAAAATGAAAAATTTTTCTAACTTTTGTTCTAAATGTCAAAAACTTGTTCTGAAAATGAAACAAAGTGAAAAACCTGTTGTTTCACCTTCTGTGAAAGTCTGCAAAATCTGTGCAAATTAATTGCGTTTTATTTTTAAAAATTTTTGATGGGGTTCAATTTTGCAGAATTCATACAGATTTTGCAGACTTTTGCGGAAGGTGAAACAACAGTTGTTTCACTTTGTTTCATTTACAGAACAAGTTTTTGACATTTAGAACAAAAGTTATAAAATTTTTTATTTTTGTATTGGAAGTTTGGTATGAAATTTCACAATGCCTAAATTTTATAATTTTATTTGTCTATTAAAAATAATTAAATAAGATAAAATTCAAATAATCATATAACCCAGGCTTATGTATTTTCAACTTAAAATGCCTGCTCAATATATGAATTTTTTAACAATTTCAAAAAATGAAAAAAATGAAGCTTTTTAAGTGTACGTGTTGTAAGTGGTTTAAAAAAGAAGCATTGCGGCGATTTATGGAGCGATCCAGTTGAGATTACAAAAGATATTTAAAAAAAAATATAGAAGTGACTAGCAGAAAAAGACCTAAAGTTTTAAATGTTACTAATGTTAAGTTAAAAGAGCCTAAAAGAGAAAATATCAGAAGTCATGAAGCAACAAATAAATATGCCAAATTTCAAAACTTTGTTTAAAATATTATGTAATTAAAAAAAAGGCGGAAAAAGAGGCAAAATTCATGAAGAACCATTGAATGAAGAATGATATGATAAGAATTTCGAATTTAATTTTATAATATACATTTAGTATTAGTAGTAATTTAAAACTGCAGCATGAATAAATTTTTTTTTTTTTGTGAAATTTATTGAAAATTTATTATTACAAATATTGTATTTTTTTTATTTAACGATTTAACTATTGATAAAGAAAAATCTCAAAGATGACTTAACTTTTTCTTATTTTTTGTTCTTTGAATTACCAGCTGCAAAGTTACCATTTCTGAGAAGCTTAACTACCTACTCAAAATAAATTATACAATTTCCACTAATCCTAAAGGAAAGTTGGGACTAGACGATTGACTTGATCATTTTTGACCAACTCACAACAAGAATCGTTTAGCTTTTCGGACGCTGCAAAGTGATCCAAAAAGTCAGTACTACAAAGTAAGTATCATATTCCGACTAAAATTACCACGCATCAAAGATTTTATCTTTCAGAGATTTTCATGATACTTAAATAAAAATAAAAAAATTTAATCTTTAAATAAAAAAATTGTGACTTTTTGAAAAAAAAAATTGCTTTTTTAATTGTTTACCAGATTTTCTATGGTCTGTATAAAATAAAATATATTTAATATATTTACTAAATAATTTTATTTATCAATCGATTTAAAAAAAATAAAAGACAAATAATTGATTTATTAAAAACAAAGCAGTAAATAAGACTTTTCGAAGCTATCAAATTTTTTTTTAAATTCAAAATATTTTAAAAAAAAGCTGTCTATTTGTTGAAAATAGGAAAAACATTTTAAATCGATGGAATGTTCAAAAATTTGATATTTGTGAAAAAATGTAAATTTTTTAGATATATCCATATATTATTATTATATAGTAATATTACCATATCTTATCAAATGGCGTTGTTTTTAAATTTTAATATTTTGAATAATTATTGACAAAAGAAACAAATTATATCCGTTTCTAAGAAATTTTTAATTGTCAAAATCTAGTGAAAAATACTTAAGATCTCAAAAAATTTTCTTGAAAAATATTTAATTAGTCTAGAATTTTCTTAAATAATGTTCTAAAAGATTTCTCCGAAAATTTCGAGCGACAGTTCCCATCTTACAAAATCAAAATCAAAAAATTGAATCTATTTCCACTTGAATACTATTTTATGTGTTAAGTAATATTTTTGTTGAATTATATTAATGTTATTACTGTCTATAAAAGATTTTTAACAATCAGCTTTCAAAAAATTTAATTTAATAATTTATCTTATAGAATCAATAAATTTTCATTCCCTAAACCCATTCAAATATTGAAATATTTTACTACTTTGATTAAAAATTATATGACTAATAAAAAATAAGTATCATAATGACAGATTTTCAATTTTTTGTTATAGTTGAAGGTAATTTAAAATTTAGTCTTGGTAAATGGCAAATTTTTACCATAAAGCAAAATATCTTAAAACCTTTTAATATTTAAGAATTTTCACAAATATATATTTATTGATTGCAAGCAATTTTTTGATTGATTTAACACTCAAAGGACCGGCTATTTTTGTCAAAAAATTTGTTTAAATGTTACATTAGTTCCATAAAAGTCTGTAACATGAAAAAGACTAAATTTAAAAGACCATTTTCAAAGCTTTAAAATAAATATTAAAACATGTATATATGATTGATAGTTAATTAAAAAATTAAATTTGAATTTTTGAAAAAGTGTCAAAATGACACCGCCGGTCCTTTGAGTGTTAAATTTCAAAATAAAATTCATTGCTCAACTTTTTAGCTTATTAAGAAATAATTGCTTAATTAGTAATAAAAAAAATCAAGATAGAGACATTAGAATGTCGGAAAAAACTGTGTAAAATAATTTAATATTTACTTTTTTATTTTTTTTTTAAACAAACTAAATTATATATTAAAATTAAAAATTATCATAGAAATTTAAAGTAATTCAAAATTGCGAACTAAATTGAAATTGAAGTCTCTAATTTTAGATTTTTTACATTTTTAACAAATGCATATTCATCAAATAATTCAAAGCAAAGAACCATTCGAAAGAAAAAATCCAATTTAAAATGTAGTTTATGTAATTATAAATTGAATTAAATTTTTTTCGCTTAAATCAAAAAATCTTACTATAAAATGATGTTTTATTAGTTTAATTCATTTTATCTCTAAAATTATCGTGACATTACTTTGTTATTTGTGTCAAAACAATCAGTTTACAGATATTATAAAATGGTAAAAAATGTCTTATAGATAATTAAAAAAATTATACTACTTTTTAGTTTCATGAACTTATTTGTATATTTTCATATCACGGAATGAAAGCTTAATAGAAACGTTATTATATTTTAATTTTTCGAAGCCTTCAAGTAATTTAATATTTTCTATAAAAGAGAAATAAATTTTTGTACTTTCAATTTATGTTGTTTTTTTTAAATATTAATATTGAAATTACATTATAACAGGTATTCGATTTTTTGAATGATATTGAAAATACCAAGTAAAGAGGCATGTAAATAGATATTAAATTTATGAATCAGTATCTTGATTATTATTAATGTTCTGAAAACAAAGTTAAAAGGTGTTTAGAAAGGTGTATTTTTTAATTTATAAAATTGTTCATCAAAATAAAATTTTATTTAATTAAAATGAATGAACAAGTCAAAAACAAACCAAAAAGGAAAATATTTACAAGCATAATTTAAAAAATCTCAAATTTTCGTTTTACAAAATTTTAATTTTTTGATGAGTTAATTTGAGAATCTTTAAACTTCGCAGAGCATTAATAGCTGTTCAAAAGTATGCTCTTTTTCTCTGGCATAGATTATATAAAGGTAATTGGTAAAAGGTATGTAAACATAACAAGAATTATCTTGCATTTTTTAATGTTTTTCCAGTTTTTATTGCCAATGATTTTATTATCCAAATTTTTTTTTGTCGCATGAATATTAAAAAAAAATTGATCATGCGGGATTTGATCAATGTCCCTTTCTGCGCTCTCCAATCCATACATTTTTTCAATAAAATTTTTTTTACAAATTTCAAAACGATTTTTATAGAAATAAATTATTTTTTTATAAGGAGATTTTCTAATGCAATCTTAAAAATCTAAATAAGAAAAAAGTTCAAATTAAGAATTAATTTTTTTTAAGGCGCAAATAAGTTATTTTTTTAATGAAAAGAATTTATAGGCAATTTAAAATGGCAACCAGGTTTTGCAAAATGTAAAAGTTGATATAAACTTTGTTTCGCCTAAATTAAGACAGCAATTTATTTTTAATGAATTTAAATAGGCTTGCTGCGTATTTTAGAGACCGAATTTGTCTATTTGTCATTTTTTGAATATTTTCAAGCTAAAATTTTGGACGAATTTTATGCTTTCTCTTCAACTTCTATTGCGATACTTGATTTCGAGTTGTTAATTTTTTAAAATCAAACAAAAATTTTGATCAAATTTAATTTTAAATTTTCAAAATTGATTTAAATATTTTAAATATGCAATTTGTTTGCATTCTAAGTTTTTAATTTTTTGAAGTAAAGCATTTTTTATTCAATTAGATAATAATCAAATTATAAAATCCAATTTAGAAAATGCAGCAATAAATTATATTTTGTTCAAATTTTCAATATTACAGTTAATTATATAGATTAAAGATCTAATTGTAGACTCATATTACCATATAATATTTTTCCTAAGTAATTAAAAACATTAATTATATCTTTTTCAAACTATTAAAGTTCATTTTTTCGACACAAAGAAAGTTAAATATTTTACAAAATATATTAATGTTATAGTAAAATCCGAAAATATTAAAAAAAAAATTTTATTTTATTTTTCTTGGAAAAGTATTTACAAAGTTATCGGATAATGTTTAAAAAGTCTCTTATTGAAAAAGATTACAAGCTTAAACTATTAAATAAATAGCTTAAATTAATTTTTCTTATCAATGGTGAAATAATTTGAGGAAAAGTACATGTTTCATCAGTTGGCTGTGTCTTCCAATTTTTGTTTGAGCACCAAGCATTTTTCCTTGTTTTAATGTATGATATATTGACAAAAATAAAAGGAATTGAGAGTCGATCAAAAGCCAAAAATTAACTTAAAAATCTACCAAAGTCAAATTTGAGATTAAAAAATAATAAAAATTATTTTAATGAATTTTTTATGAAATTTCCTAGAAAATATCTTTTAAATTTTTACATTTTTTCAAACTATTTTTACACAACTAACTGTTGCGGGTGAGTGAAAGATCTTAAATAATTTGAAGTATCTTGCTCATTAATTTTATTTTAAAAAGAGTTAAAAGTCAAAATTCTACTTTTGTAATTTAAAATGATTTAAAATTTAAATTTGAATTAAAAAAATAAAATAATACCTTCATAGTTTAAAAAAGATCATTAAAAAATCTGTTCGAAAAATATGAGGATTTAAAATTTTTTTAAAAATAAGTTAAATGGCTCATTTGGTGTTTCTAGAGTTCAAATTATAGAATTATTGGTTATTTCAAATGAAATGCGATGTTTTTGGCGATTAATAATTTTTCAAATTTTTTTTTTGGAAAAAGTTAAACAGAGAAGCTTTTTAAAAAAATACTATGAATTAAAAAATTATCTCTCAGTTATTTTTCAAGTTAAGTTTTGAAAATAAAAAACTTTTCAATCTCGTCATCATATTCGGAATTTGCATCAAAAAACCATAAAATTATATTTTTTAAAATTTCGAAAAAAATTTTGACTCACCTTTCTTTTGACAAACTATTTGTTGGTCATCGTTTCTGACCGATCTCTCATTTTTTAAGTGTATTAAACTGATCAAAATCAGTGAAAATTTGGTAATGTGAAATTTTAGTTCAAAAATTGCAGTACAAAAAGTAAAAACGTTACAGTTTTTTTTCTAATTATGCAAAAATGGTTCTGTAAACAGCACAATATTATAAATTTTTTTCAAACGATTTCTAAACTCTACAAAAATTCTGCTTTTTCCTGTAATATGAACACTATCAAATATTTTTTGATTATAATAGTCAATAAATTGCATTTTTTACATAACTTAAGATTCTTTTGTATAAATTTGTACAATTTTGTTATGTTTACAGAACCATTTATGCTCAATTAGAAAAAAATTATAAAGTTTTAACTTTTTGAAGTGTAATTTTTGTTTTAAAATTTTACATTGCCGAAAATTTTGTTATTTTAAAAATTAATTTAATTAAGAAGAGTCTTAGTTAACCAATTCTCTAAAGCTTTTTACTTTCAAAAAAGTGTTAAAAAGTTAGCTTCTTATCATGGACACATCACATTTTTATCTTTTATTTTAAAGGAATAAAATATTGTCAAATGTGTATAAAAATTAAGCCAAAAAAGATTTGAATTATTAAGTATATGTTTTTAATTGAAAAATACAGTAACTTTACAAAATTTATTCAGAGTTGAGCAAAATTACTGCATAATATGGTATTTTGATTGATCTTCATGTTTTAAATTTTTTATAATTTTTATAAATTGAGCTGAGTCATCCCTGAATTTGTTGTTTTTATTAAGCCTTAAAAATAGCAAACTCAAAAACAAGGTAATTTTTATTTTTTATATTGTGAAAATTTTAGTTCAATTTTTGACACAATTTTTGGAGATGTTAAGTTCAAAGAATCAAATATAATTGATTCGAAAATTGTTTTTATATTTTTTTCAAGCATAAACAAGTGAATATTCTTTTTAATACAATTTTGAATAAATTAGAGGTTATCAATTTTTAAAAATTTCAAACAAAAATTTACTTTCTTGCAGAGGATATTCTTTACATTTAAAATAATTTAATTATTATTTAACTAAAATTGACAATACAAAGATCATCAATTTTTTTATTTTTTTAGAATGACGTAAATTAAAATAAGAATTCTTTGACACCTTTAGATTAATTTTAAGTTTTCAGATTTTTTGAAAAAAAAGATTCCATTACTAAATAACTTAATTTGAATATTCTCATTACCATTATTTTCTAATTATTTTGTTTTGATTAATTTATTTATTTCGTCAAAAATTAATTTATTATCAATGTCAATGGAAAAAAAAACAATAAAAAATCATAAAATCAATCATAATACATTGTTTTTAGAGCAATTATGCAGGCCTGACTTCAATTATTGAATATGCTAAATTATGGCTTAAATTCTATTATATGATTTAAAGTATTTTAGGATTAGGGTTAATGAGACTTTTGACTAAAAATTTTTATTTTTAATTCATAAAAATTCAGAATAAACTTTTTTAGAGCAAAGCTTTAATTTTTCTTTTATAATTTAATAACCACATTATGAAAATACAAATATTTAGAAAATTAAAAATTCATTTTCATTTTCTTTTCTTTTAAATTCTTGGATATTTTATTTAATATGAAATTTTATGCATAATTCTAGTACATGATAAAATTAATAGCTTTAAAAAGCACCGAATAGATTAGTTATCAAAAACAAAACAGTTTTTTAGTCAAATAACGCAAATTAAATTTTGAATAGTTAATATTATTTGAGCAAAAAATTAGTTTAAAAGAATAAAATTTTTAAAATAAAAGTGAATCTCAACTCTCTTTGGAAAGCACAATAAATTTTAATTAAGTAAATTTTGATTTGCATTTTAAAAATAAAATTTCAATTAAAATTTTTTAAATTGTACAAAGCGTAATTATAAAATATCGATTAAAAAGTCTAAATCATGGCATAAAAATCATAATTTTTCCAAAAATTAACAACTCTCATTACAAACAAAAAAATACCTGTTAAATCATTTTTATTATGCAAGTTCTATTCCTTGAAGAAAATTATGAAAATTTTAAGCCCAAAATTTTTATTTTTTCTAATTTTCTAATAGGAGCATAGCAACTTTTTTCGGAAAATTTTGTTTTTCTAAATCTATGGTAACTTTTTTTCACAGTTTGTTTATTATTTTCCTGGTTTAGTTTACGTCATTATTAAATAACAATTTGCAGTACATTTTTCCATAGATTTATTCTAAATAAGCTCGAAAATACCACAGTTTAAAAAAATTTGAATTTAAAATAATCAAAAGAAAAATTTTAATCAAATTTTTTAGCTTAATTACACATCATTCTCGGAATCATTTTTTGCTTATTCTTAGCATGATGTTGATCAATCAAAAATCTACTAGAACTTCAAAGCTAATTGCATAATTATTTAAAATAAAACTAGCTAAGAAAAAAAAATTGTTAGTATGACTAAGCATACTTTAATTTTCATGCTTCACAACTTATGTTCAGGTGTGCACCTAAATTTTATAATTTAAGAAAAAATAAATCTAAAAAATTTTTTTATAAATTTTATTTTAGAATTAAAAAAATAAAATGGGTTCCCTCGGCGGCCATTTATTGCCCGGAACATTCTTTATTGTTTTTGCATTTTGGTGGGGTTTTGTCACCGCTATACGCTTTGTTCAAAGTCGTAGAAATGCAAAAAAGTCCTATAAGAGTAGTGTGACAATGCCGTGTTTATTTTTACCTTGTATAACCCTACGCAAAGCACCAATAGAGAGCTACTTGAAGGCAGTATTGGCTTTTATAGCCCTCGCAATTGAGATCTACACAGGCTACAGTATCAGCTACATTACTCTGGACGAGCTAAACAAGCTAAATATGCCAAGCATGGAGTCTCATGGTGATCATGGCCACAAACGGGCTGCCGATATGATGGACCATCAGAAGTTATACAAACACTATAACATAGCCTACGGGAACGTTCAGCATGTGACCATGTATTCGGCGTTCATTATCGGAGCTATAGTTGAGATAATGGTGCACCATGGGGTCGACTTGCCAAAAAAAATTGACTACGTCATGGGAATTATGGCCTTTTCAGTCGAGGCCTTTCTCTTCGCATTCCATTTGCACGGAAGAGATCCACTAGATGTTCACATTCATGTACTTTTGGTATACGCAATCTTTGGTTGCGTTATATTCGCTAGCTTAGAGGCCTACAATCCGAGACAGATTTTGTTCACTTATGGTCGAATTTTGTTCACAATACTGCAAGGTACATGGTTCTACCAAGTGGGTTTCATGCTGTATCCGCCAACGGACAACCCGGCCTTTCACTGGGATCTAAGTAAGCACGCTAACATAATGATTGCCACTGTTTGCTACTGTTGGCATGTCATGCTCATTATTGTGGCTTTGTTTTTCCAATTTTGGTTTGTAAAAAGAGTAATGAATGGTTCGAGGTATTCGATTTTGAACTGTGTTGACGAAGAGTGCTTTGGAGATAGGAGAGAGATGAAATTTTTGGCATTGGACACTTCAGATTCAGATGACAGCACTTTTGAGCGCACAGTTAACAAGCAAATAAAAAAGGATTCTACAGGAAATTTTGCAATCACCGATGACAATGTTTGAGCTTAAAGACATTTGATATCTCATTTTTTTTAGTCCATAATCAAAATGCTCTTGTAATTTGAAAATAGCATTGACAAACTTTTAAATAAAACTTAAAAAGAAAATTTTAATTTTTTTCAAGCTGTTACAAAGAATAATTTATTGATTTTTTAAAATTTGAACCCTAAAAGTTTTTCTTTCTTTAGTTCTAAGGACTTGAATTAGTAAAGAATAAAAGAAAAAGGGTTTTGTGAAATTCAGGACATAAGAACAAAACAAAATGAAAAAAATTCAGTTCTGTCAATGCAACATGGTGCAGTCTACATAAGATATTTTCAGGTTTTATACAGTATGTTGCAAAAGTTTAAAAAAATTTCTTTTTTTTTGTTAACAAATCAATAATTTTTTCGTATATTATAGGCGGTAAAATAAAAAAAAGCGGATTTTTTATTTTAATTTTTATTTGTCATTAATCCAAAAATATAAAACTAAAAAAAAAATTAAGTGAAAAAAAAATCCCAATAAAATACAAAAAGAAAAAATAGATACAATTAATTAAAAAAAAAAGGTCAAAAGTTAAGAAATTTTTACAATTTAATATTTTAAATGACAGCCTTTGGCGTTATAACAAGTCAAAGGCTGTTTTTGGTATAGATTCAATCAATTTTTTCACATGCTCAGTCGGAATCTTTAGCCACTCTATGTATCAAACCTCTTTTAAATGCTCAATAGAGGTTTGGCATCCATGTGTAAAGTCTTGAATTTTGATTTTAGGGATTTAAGCCAAGAAATAAATAAAACACTTTAATGTAGTTAAAAGTTTATTAAATGGAATCCGAAATTAAAACAATAATCTAGTGGTTTAAATAGTAGCTGAAGCATGCGCTCCAGCTGCAGACCTCACAATATACAGTTCTAAATAATAAGTAGAGACGTGTCAAGACTTGGGTCTCAACACATGTATGACCATAAGTTCTCGATTGGGTTGAGATCTAGTGAACGGGCACACCGTGGCAGAACATCAATGTTATGTTCTTAGAACCAGTCGCTTACTGAATGAGCGGTATGTGCCGAAGCGCCATCCAAATAGGAGTTCAACAGATGGTAAAAGATTGTTTTCCAAGGTGTTGATGTAGACAAATTGACTGATTCGTCCTGTATAAATGTTGCATATACCAGTGCTTTTGTAAGAAATGCATCCCCAGATACCGGTTGAGCCTCCACCGTTTTGTAACCTTGGTATACAGAACTTCGGACGAAACTTTTCGTTTTTAAACCTTTTTACAATTACTCTTGACTTACGATTAAAGACCTCAAAATTGGATTCATCACTGGAAATAACTCTGGACCTATCATTAACCGTTCATTAAATCTTTTTTGTCTATCTTTTATGCCTAGAAAAGGTTTTCTGACCGCTGTATGAGACTCTAAGCCTTTTTTTTTGAAGAAATCTGATTACAGTATACTTACTTATCCTAACACCTTGATTCTTAGAATTAAAATCAGTGGCGAGTTTTTGAAAGCTAGATGTAGGGTCTTTTCTAATCTCTCTAAAAATGAAATTTTCATCCCTAAAATTTAGCTTCTGAAGTCTACCAGAGTGGCTTCGAGACACAGTACCAGTCTCTTCATATCGTATTTTAGTTGAAGAGAAAATTTTTGGAGATACACCTAGCAGCTTGGCTATCTCATTTTGCTTGTTATCTCCACTTTTTAGCAGACCCACGATCTTCCATTTTAGTGGGCTAGACACATTTTTTTTGCCTATTTTTTGCCAAAATAAAGATTTTCTGGTAATATTATTTTGAAAGAACATGAGTGGTTGGATGGTATTTAAATTTAGCAGTTTAAGAACACAATTTACTTAAAGAAAATATGCAAGAGCTAATCATAAAGGTGTGAAAAAAAAATTGTTATAATTGTTTAATCTTTTGGATTATCTGAATTTCTTAACTTTTGAACCGACTTTTATGTTTCAATTTTTATAGGAAAGTTTTTGATTATAAATATTTAAAAGTAAATTGTATTTTTATGCCGAGTGTCAGTATCAAATTGTAGAGAAAAAAAAATTCAACTAATTAGGTTTCCCACTATTTTATCTAAATCTTTTTATGAAACTTAATCTTGGTAATTATTTAGGAACTAAAAAAAACTTTGTCTTTTCTAAAAAAAAATTTTTTGTTTTTAAAAAATTGAAAAGAACAGAACAAAATGAAAAAAATTGAATATGTTTTTTATAAATTAATAATTATTTCTGTGAATATACAACACGATGCAACATGCATAGTTGCATCAGCTGTCATTAAAACTATATTTGAAATAATTAAGAAAAATCTAAAATGGTTAGCCAAAAATTGGTTAACCAAAAACTGGTTAGCCAAAAATTGGTTAACTAGCTAACCAAGCTTAACCAACATCACTAAAGTTTACGGCGAATACGAAACTTATGCTAACTTTGTCGAATTTGTATAGTCCCTTGAGCGAGGCCAAATCGGCGGAAATAAGTGGTCTAAAAAGGAAAAAAGAGTAATAAAACTTGGTGAAGGCAATTTTACAAGTGTAGCTCGTGCTCAAAAAAATGGCTTCGCTTAATTTTAGAAAAAGTCAAGAGGTTCAAGTGTGTATTGAGGTTTTCAAATCAATACAGACCGATATTCAACAAAGGCGTTTAAAAACTGTTTAAAATATAAATTTGAAGAACGGGTCGATAAATTTAGAAATTAATGACCACAGTGTGACTGTATTTGTAAAATGTTCGCAGGTTAACTTCCAAGTTAAATTATTGATAAAACCACTTTCAAAAAAGGTATGGAAAATAACGTTTTGGATCACTTGTATTAATTGATGACGAAAATAAGATTGAAACTGGTGTAGAAAATAAATAAAATATGGCACAAAGTTTAAGTTTAATTTGCTATAGGAGTGGACAAAATCTTTCCCAATTTTTTTCAAAATTTAAAATCAGACTGATCCTAGCCTTAAAAAAAAATTATTTCGAAAAGTTGAATTTTCGATAAGTTGTTAGTAAAAAATATACGAAACCATCAAAAAAGATTTGTACAATTTTGTAAAAAGTAACCAAAATTTGCCAAAAGCTGAAGTTGTAAGACAATTCACTGGTCTTGGATACAAAAAACGTTCTGTTAATTGTTGCCTTGATATTATAAAAAAGATAAAACTTTCAATAGAAATAAAGGAAGTGGTAGACCTGCTAAAATAGTGACGAAACTAATGTTGGCTAACTTTAGAGCCTTTTTCAATCATAAATCGGGTTGTTCGCAAAGTAAGATGGCTAGAAAATTTAATTACCACTATACCTATATCCAAAAGATTTTGAAGAAGTATAAAAACATCAAAAAATATTTAAAACACAAGAGACCTCATTTAAGTGCTAACCAAGAGAAGGCAGCCAGGCCAAAATGTCGTCGAATGCTTTTAAAATATAGAAGATATGAATTTATAATTGATGATGAATCATATTTCACTCTTGGTAACACCGCTCTGCCAGTGATTGATATTTATAGCAGTAAAAAGACGCCGTAGGGTTTAAAAAACAAGTACGTTAAAAAATTTGATGAAAAAATTAATTGTCTGGTTGGCTGTGTCACAACGCGGAATAAGCGAACCATATTTTGTACCTAGTGATTTAGCGGTCAATCAACATGTCTACCTTGGAGAGTGTATTAAGAAACAACTTGAACCAATGATTAGAGAATATTATCAGGTTGGCAATAATCTAATTTGACCCGATTTAGCATCATCTCATTATGCGAATATGGTACAGAATTATATGTTAGATAAAAATATAAGGTATGTTGCCAAAGAAGTGAATCCAGCAAACGTACCAAAAACATGACCAATCGAAGATTTTTGGGAAAATTTGAAAGCTAAAGTTTATGAGAGTTGAAAAAAAACAAAATTGGCTGTATTAAATTACGAGAAAAATATTGCGAAAAAATTTTAAACTTATCCAAAAGTTTTTTTTATTACGTAAATGTATGCACAAGCTTAGAGGACCAATAAAGGTACTAAGAAAAATACATAAATATATAAAAAAAAAATTCAAAAGAGATTTGTGAAATTTTAAACGATCAGTTTCAAAGTGTTTTTGTGCTAGAGGATGGAAGAAAAGGTTTCTATTTAGAAATAAAAAATGATAAAAGAATAATAGTTGATACAATAGTTATCTTCTCTAAAGAAAATGTTTTAATAAAGTTAATTAAACTTGATCATAGTAACGAATTGAGCTTGAGCTTATGAGATTTGATTTAAAGTAAATCCTAGAGTTTTAAAAGTGACTGGTTCTCAAATTTCAGAAATATAGTCATTACTGTTTATTAAATCCTACCATACCTTACTGCACAAAAAGAGAGGCAAATTGGAAGCTTCGAATTACAGGCCAGTGTCCTTAATTTCAGTGGTATATAAACTAATGGAAAGTTTAGTAATAGATGTCCTGATAGATTATTTAACAAAAAATTAATTAAATGAACAACTGCCAGCATGGTTTTTTGTACATAACAAAAGTTGTGTTGTGAGAAACTTTAGATTTTCTATCTGGTAGTTTATATGAAAAAAATCTGTTGACATGTGGAATATGAGAGTCTCTAATAGAACGGATAGAAGCTTTTTGACAGAAAGAAAGCAAGGTTTGGATTTAGTTGATGTGAATACATCCTTGAGCCATGTTTTTAATGGTTTTCCACAGGGCTTAGTATTATGATCCACTCTTATTTGTCATTTTTATAAATGATTTCCCAGATGGAGTAAAGAATGCTTGCAAATTATTTGCTGATAAGACTAAAAGTGCCAGGATTACTGAGACTCGGAAGACATCACTAATTTACAAAACGATATTGATATGTTGTTTAAATGGTCAAGTGAGTGGCTTATGGAATTTAATAAGAAAAATGTGTAGCAATGCACTATGGTACCAACAATCAAAAAGGCAACTACTACTTGGGCGACTCGGAGTCAACTCAAGAAAGAGACCTAGGAGTAATTTTCAGTAGCGATTTGAAAAATTCAGCCTATATTACTGCAGTCATTAGGAAAGCTAATCAAATCTTAGGTCTCATCAAACGGATTTTTAAACATCGTGACATGGAAGCATTCAAGAAGTTGTATACCTCATTGGTAAGATCTCATTTAGAATATACAGTTCAAGTTTGGAATACGATTTTAAAGAAAGACATAAAAAGAATAGAAGGCGTCCAAAGAAGGGCGACTAAACTAATTGGAGAATTGAGAGACTTGAGCTTTGATGAACACCTTAAAAAGTAGAAACTTACTATGCTTGAAGAAAGAAGAATAAGAGGAGATTTAATTGAGAAGTTTAAAATTGTAAACAACTTTGATAAGGTTAAATGGCATTACCAATTGGTTCAAATTTCTGATTTTTATGGGCTAAGAAGTCACAATAATGTTTTCCAAAAGCAGTTAGTCAGAAATGGATTTACAAGATTGAGCTTCTTTATTCTTAAATTGAGTCGTGAATGAGTGGAACAAGTTGCCAAGAGAAGTGGTTGAACAAAAAACGTTAAATGGATTTAAAAATAAAATGAATACTTTTTTTTGTTTAGAAAAGATTTTCAGGTTACTAAAGCACAACTAATCCTTGTACTCCGTTTTAAGATGACTGATAATTATTCTTATTATATTATTATTATTTTTTTTTTTCTCAAAAATAATTGAAAGCTGCAGAAAGCCCTTACTTTTTTTCTAGTTTTTCCAAATTTATATTCTAAAAATTTAATTTTATCTTATGCGTAAAAAAATATGAAAAATTAAAGGATACATATTTTTTTAAAAATTGGGCAATGAGTATTTTGGCCCTCATTTTAGAAACATCATCTTTTTATTAGGATATGAATTTTCTATATATGTGGCAATTGTATTTGTTTTTTTGAAAAATTCCAGCATTGTTGTTCTTTTCATAATTTTCTGTTTTCAAAATTAAGGAAAAATAAGCATTCAAGCATTGAATAACTTATTTTTAAAATATCTGGCTAATTTTTTCCAATTAAGTTTTTGTGTTTCCCTCAAAATGAAAAAAAATTATTTTGATCATTTAACACAATATTTTTAATTAAAACTAAACTCTTCTATGAAAATAATTTTTTTTTAATTTATTTTTAAATTCAAGTATTTTATTTACTTGTTTGTCTTTTTTCAAATGAATATTCCTAAAATAGTATTGATAATCTTAACAGGATTTTCGATTATTTTTTATTTTTACCTATACCAGACAGAATTGAACACTTCCTTGCATTTTACCAAACTTAAAGAGTCGATTTCAGAGAAAAAATGGATTGTTATTACATCAATTTCGGCTCCTACCCACCAGTGTAAACAACTTTCCGAAATTAAGCCGTTCAAGTTGTTAGTAGTTGGAGATAAAAAAACACCACTAGATTGGAATTTAACAAATGCTATTTATTTGAGTATTTTTGATCAAAAACTACTAGGCCTAAAAACTTTTTCAACAACTCCATTTAATTCATATACCAGAAAAAATGTTGGATATTTGTATGCAATTAAGAATGGAGCCAAGTTTATCTATGACACTGATGATGATAATGCACCAACTGTGAATCTTGACCAATATTTCAATTTTGAAGATTATGAGCATGGACTAATCTATGATTGTTCGGTGTCTGAGCGTATAATCAACCCATACGCTCATTTTGGTCAACCTCAAATATGGCCTAGGGGCTATCCGTTAAATGAAATAAAAAATATTTACAACAATAGTTATTATAGTGGCTTGAAAAAAACATCCATTGTTCAGCAAGGAGTAGTAAATGGTGATCCTGATGTGGACGCTATTTTTCGTCTAACAAAAAACATGAAATACAGAAAGATAGATCTAGAGTTCGACTCTTCTTCTCCTTCATTTCAAATTCCTTTGCACAAAATGTCGCCCTATAATTCACAAAACACATTGATCAGTTATTCTGGCTTTTGGAGTTTGTATCTGCCTCATAGTGTTGAATTTAGACTCACCGACATCTGGAGGTCCTATTGGGCTCAGAGGCTTATGTGGTTAATCAATGAGACATTAAGTTTTAATGGACCCAATGCCAGACAAATCAGAAATGCCCATAATTACATGAGCGACTTTGAACAAGAACAATCCATGTATTCAAAAACTGAAAGACTTGTGGAATTTTTATTCAAATGGAAGTGCAAGCACTCTAGATTTTTTTCATGCATGATTCAATTGACCAGTGACATGGCACGTGAAGAATTTTGGCAAAAAAGTGAAATAAAATCAATTGAAAATTGGATCGATGATTTAGTGTCAATAGGCTATAAGGAGCCAAAGATTGTTCATTTTGAGAATAAAGAATCAAGAGAGAAAAAATGTGACTTCAAAATAGGAAATTTTAAATTTACAAAAATTAGATACTCACCTAACTTTCAGGCATCAATTGATAACATAAATTTTGGACTTCAATCGAATGATGTTTTGACCAAGCTTGAATTTTTTCAAAATTTTTGCCCAAACTTTGGTGTCATGTTAAACAATTCAAAAATAACCAAAAGTCCTAAAAAATTTAACATTACTATTTTGGTTACTTTTAACCGAGTGCCAATTGAAAAAAATATTTTTTTCCTCGACATGCTTTATCGTTCTAATTTTCAGAATGTTATTTTTTGTGGCTCAAATTTACTTAATAAATTAAGTTCATTCAGAGGTTTAAGTAAAAAATTTGACTCTTTTACTTTTATTGAAATGGTCAATTTTGGAATCGGAGAATATCATTATTTTTGTGCAAGTAAAGTAATTGAAATGGGCCTTAAAACTGATGGTATACTACTTTTAAGCGATGATGTTTTGATCAAATTTTGGAATCTTAAAGTCTTGGATCCTACTAGAGTATGGTTTCCTTATGATTTAAAACTTGATATTGAAATGAGAGAAAATTTAGCCACTAGATGGTATCACTGGTCCAATTTACGTGAAGTAATTAAACTATGGAATTTTTTTCAAATTAAAAAGGACTCGAATCTCGATGAATCTAGAATGATTAAAGATTTTTTGAAGCAAATAGAACACAATCAAGAAGTTATTGGCAACATTACTAAAATAAAATATTCCAGATCAGATTTATTTTATCTGCCAAAAAGTAAGTTCAAATCAGCATTTTATTTTTTGAACAAATTTCGAGAATTTGGCATTTTTTTGGAACTTGCAGTTCCAATTCTTCTCGCTGGAATTGAACAAAACCAAAATGTCCAAATTATAAATGGATATTATGAAAAAAAAAGAATTCCTTTGCAATTTCACAAGATGTATTCAAAAATCGAATTTTTTCATCCGTTCAAGCTGAGTAAATTGGATGAGAACAATATGGCATCGAATTACTGCTCTTATTATATAAATGATTACATTAGAGAAAATTTAACAATCAAAAAAAATAAAAAAATTAATATTTATTAAAATTTTAGTAAAAAATTGAATATTAAAATATCTAAAATTTTTAACTAAAGATTATTGACCTAAACACTTTGTGGCTACAAAGCCTCTAAATTGTATGCCTAATAAGCAAATAATAATATTTTTGTCATAAACCTATGATAAATAATTAATCTTTTTTAATATTTTTCCAATTAATGATTTACTTATTTTTCTGAAAAATAAAATTAGCACTTGAGTTCACAAAGAACTAAATTATATCCTTGCATATGCAAATCATGCCAGCCTCTGTGTTTCTTCAGACTTATATCATAAAGATCAAATGCATAATGTTCAAGACCTTTATTGTCATGTTCACCTAGTAGTGGACCTTGTGGTATAGGCCATGTTTTGTCCCAATCTTCATACAAGAAAAGACTGTTATCAATCCATTTCCATGAATTTGTTTCCAATGACTTATACGCTCTCAACCAGTATCCACTCCAATCCATGATTGAATAACCATTAATATTTTCATAAGAAGGATTCATAAATTTACCACCAACAAACCTTAAGACAAAAAAATACTTTTTAGAAATAAAATCTTCTAGAAGAGTTAAATGAAATTTTTAAGCTCAAAATAATTATTTTACATCGAAAAAAGTTAATGTCACTTGCAACAGTGGCAACAGGAAGATGGGCGCCAAAAAATTGAAAATAATTTTCAGCATCAATCCAGTTCATTTGTAGGTGAGCAGTTGCATAGTATTTGGCTGTACCAGCACGTTGTACGAAACCATATGCTGCTGGGTTGGTACATATTGAATTATTATTTTTGAAATAAAAATTCCTAGTCTTGATTAGATTCTTGAAAATTCGACCAAAACTTGGTGATGGCAATGGTGGCTGCTGCTGTTGACAAAGAATTATCAGCCAAAGTAATATTAATTTTTTTAAAATATTTGTCTTTCTTAATTTTCATAATGGTTCTATTTGTATTGAAAAAAAAATATCTTTTAACATCATATATTATTTGATAATTAAAAATATTTATTTAATTTTATTTAAATATTACAGAAGATAAAATATTAACCTTATTTTCTTAAAATATTTTTAACTTATTAATAAATATTTAATCTATTAGTTTAGTATTTAAATTTGATTTAAAAAATCAAATATTTATCAAAAAGTTGAAAAACATTTAAGAAATTGGGTATTCATTTTGATTAATAGTCAATAGAAAAAATGTCAATTAAATGTATTAATCGACATCTAAAAGTATTAATTTTTATTTAAAAGATTAAATTATTTGAATTACTAATATTACATAGAACTAAAAAGTATTAGAAGGTATTTTTGTTATATAATAAAACACATAGCGATCAATTGTTAATAATAATAATAAACAGGGATTAATTTTTATTAATTTTATCTTGAAAAAATTCTTTAATTACTTTTTAATAATGACCGATGATCATTCTAGGAATTGCTTTCGGCTCAAAGGTTGAATAGCCATTTAGTCATGAATTATTCGATTCCAGCTGAACCATGCGACATACAAGACAATAGAGGACAAGCTAGCTAAAAAAGCAGTCAACACTAAACCATCAGAAGATAAGTTCATTCTACTTTGACCCACAGGCAAGTGAAATTAAATAATCTTTTATCTATCCTTGCTTGTGTCACCCATTTTTTGGCGTGACAATAATTTTTTAAATCTTTTTTTAAATAAAACTTATCACGATTCAATCAAGAAAAAAAACCGTCAGAATAAAAACAAATGTATCTATTAATTTTTTTCTAATAATTGTTTATTGCTAATTAAAATTAAAAATTAATTTCCCAAATAAAAATTTGATTATGTGATGCCACAGCTAAAAACCCGTTTCCAAAATATTCCATTCCATAGACCGGCCTATCCCGATAGTTGAATTTTTCCGACTGATCGTTAAGATCCCAAACTTTAAAAAATCTGTCAAAAGAACCTGATATTAAATATCGATTATTGAGACTTGTTAGACATGACACTGCATGCGAATGCCCATTTATAGTTGTGTTCAGGTCACCTGATCTATTCCACACTTTTATCATGCCATTTGAATGTCCGCTCACCAAATTGCCATTTTTTAAAACCGCCAAACTTGTCACTGAGCTCTCAGATGAATTAAATTCTCTCTCCAAGCTGCCATTCTCAATATTCCATAATTTAATGCTACCGTCTTTTGATCCACTTGCCACATTATTATATTCTAGAGCCAAAACACAATAAATCAAGTCCTCATGTCCAAATAATGTAATTTGTTCTGAACCATCAAGGCTATCAATTATTTTCAGCTGGTTCTCTTGGCAAACAACTAAAACGTCGTTTTGAAGCACTCTCAAACAAGAACCGTTTAGACTGAGATTTTTCACTGGCTCAGTATTTTCCAGAGGATTCCAAAAATTTGCATGATTCACAAATCTAGACATAGCAACTAAATTTCCATTTGATTGAATATCCAAACTTTGAATCGAGTTTAAGTTTGAAGTTAAATTTTGCACTATTTTTTCCTTTAAAACATCATAGATAAAAATGTTCACATTTCCGAATGCCAAATGGCCATTGGGCAAACCTTTAATTTTGACAGCTTCTATTTTGGGACTGATTGTTAAGTTGGTAAGTAATTTGATGTTCAAATCTTGTACAGTTGGCAAAGTGGAATGAGGGTACGGATTTGTCACGTTAGAGCATTGACAAACAAAAATATCGTTTAGCATTTTGCAGCTTCCTGTCTCGTAAAAGTAACCTCTACAAAACATATGGCAAATATTGTTGCTTAGGTCATTTAAAGTGTGGCACATTTGGAACTGGTTACTTCCGATCATGACATTTTTTTTTGCGTATATTTCATTTGCACAAGGTAAGCAGTCTGTTTCCACACTTAGTATACATTTTTTGCACTGATAAACTCCAAAGCATCTGAGACAAGGATCTAAAGCTAATTTGCAGAAAGAAGTTTGACAAGTGATCGATGCATACTGGTTGAAAGAATTTGAGCCCAGAATTAAAAAATTTATTAATATCAGATATTTAAACATTTTGTTAATTTAAATAAAATTTTTGTTCAATTTTTTTCTAAAATTAAATTTCAACACCTGTTAAGATTAACCATGATAAGAAAGGTAATAACTTATAGCTAATAGAGAGATAATTTTTTTGGTGTGCAAAAATAGATCAAATTTATTGAATGTTGAACTCGAAAATATTTTTATGGAATTAAAAAGAGAAATGTAATGTCAGATACTTTTGGTGTAACTTAAGTGAAAAATTTCTTGCGCCAATCAATGCTAAAAGAACAAAGCCTTCAAATTCAATAGATGATAAAAGTTATATTTTATAAATATTTAACCAGGTTTCAATAAAATTGAACTTTTATTTACAATAAACAAGTTTATGACAGAGACGTCATTATTTTATAGATACAACGATTGTAAATTTGTGATTTAAGGAAATTGAATGGACCTGCCCGGACAATTACCTTCCACATCGATAATATGGCGGTTATCGGTCTTTGGAAGAGGGTTCTGAAAAAAAATGTTGGCTGACCGGTGGCTTGACCACGAGTCAATCGGTTTTATTATTTTTAAATTTTATTATATTAATATTAAAATCAAAAACTATCCAAAAATGAGTGTATTATATAATTTTATAATTTTTAAATGTAAAAATTATATTACCAACCAACATATATTCATTTAGAACAAGAGGTTGCTTTACAAAAATGAAAAAAAGAGTAATTAATGTTAATAATTTATTTTTTGACCCTAGAGTTCCCGATGAAATCATTTTAATTTTTAATAATGAAAAAAATAATTAATCATAATCGTTTTTTCAAGTCTTTTTCGAAGAATAAAATACTAGTCAAAAGTTAAATTTTTTTTAATTTTTCAAATTTTGAATTTATTATTTAAATAATTAACATGAATAGTTTTGTTCAGCATTCAGGTTACTTACCAAATCGAGCTACTAATTTTTAAAATGGTTTGTCCTTAATTTTCGTCAGAGTTGTTTAAAAGTGACATATTTCAAGTCATCAAAAAAAAGTCCAAATCCGGATCTTCTAAAAAAAAATAAGATAAAATTCTTTGACATGGACATTTGAAAAAAAATTTCGGACTTGGACTTGACTTGAGACTTGTGACTTTTAGAAAATTCTAGTCTTCGTTAAATCTAGTAAAGATGACATAATCAAATGGGCTGACATAAAAACAGTCACATTCAGTGCCACCAAAAAGGTCGAAATTATGCTCCTACTACTCGACTAAAATTTTTATTTCTTAAACGCTTGAATGCTCATATTTTTAATCAAGAATTTAAAAAAAACATTTATTTAAATAGTTGGTTTTTTAAATAAATATAATTTTTTAGATTTTATTTTGCTAACATTTTATTAACCAAGTATTTTTTATCAAAATCGAATTAATGCTTTTATTTTAATATGAAATAGAATTTTTATTTGTTTCAAATAAGTTAAATCAATTTTCGTTTAAGCTTCGATTCAAAAGAAAATAATAACAATTTTTTGATGAATAATTTTGGCTATTTAATTATTGTTGGAATTTTTTTACCGAAAATTAAGTGTCAATGTTTTGTCAATGGTTCAACTGATCACTGGTATTGTCCTGATCCATTAGTGGCGCCAAATATAACCTCTTTAGATCGATCTTACACATACTGTAAGTGTATTTGTTACGATTCTATGGGTAATTCTTCCGAATGCTTAAAAGATTACATCAACTTTGTTGACTGTCATAACTATGCTTTTCAAACTCTAAACTGTTTAAAAAATTCAAACAAATCATTTCAATTATACTTCCTAGGAAATACAAGATCTTGGGAATTTGGTTCATCTGGGGCTCATTTTGGAAGCGTTTGTTGGTACAATAAAACTACGCAATGCTTTGATGCATATGTTGATTGTCAAATAAATAGTTCTTATAAAATAGAGCATTTTGATTATCAAACTGTATGTGGAAAAATTAGAGAAGCTTCAACAACTACAAAATCAACTAAACATTTTTCAACTACACTCTTAACTACTTCTAATTCAATCCAAAAACAATTTATGAATGATCGTTATATATCAATTTATTTAGTTTTATCAATTTATTTTTTTTTATTAGAAATGATAAATTTCTAAAATAAGCTTTTGATTTATCAGATTATTCACATAAACATTTTTATTCTAATATTCTTTTTTTATTAAATTTTTTATTTTGAATTTAGAGAAATTAAATTAATCTTATAAATTTTACTAGTTCTAATTCAATCCAAAAATTATTGAATTTATGGATTATAATATTGAATTAAAAGTATTGAATATTAAAATAGGAATAATTTGGAAATTTAAAAAAAAAAAAAATTCGTCTTCATCCATTTTCGAATTTCATTTGAAAAATATTTGACTAAGTTTTTGAGAAGAGTCATCTCAATTTTATTCGTAAGATATTTTATTCAAATTTATTCAAAATAAATTAGATTAAAAAATAAATTTGTTTTAAAATTAACAAAAAAAATACGAAATTATAACAAAAATGATCAAAAGTAAATTTACTAAAAATTTACCTTTTACTTTTTCCTATTTTTAATTTAACATGCAACTATCATAAATTATATAAAATTTTTTATTTTAAAAGAACTTCATTTTAATTGAATTCGATTATTTTTATTTAAATCAATAACCACATCTTCATCAGAACATTCATCTTTTTGAATTAAAATTGAATTTTCACCAAAATGGCCTTCTTTGTAGTAATCTTGCCTTGTCTTATTATCACTTTCTTGAACACCATCAAACACCTTTAATCTTTTAACAAAACTTTCAAATTTGCTACAATCAAAAAATACTCTCTTGACAAACCATAACTGCAAAAACAGACCTTCAATAATAAGCATTACATGCCAGCAAAAACAAGCGGTCACAATCATCATATTTCTATGATTGCTCAAGTCCCATTGAAAAGAGGGGTTATCGCTGGGAGGATAAAGCATAAAGCCAACCTGGTAAAACCATGTACCTTGCAGTATTGTGAACAAAATCCGACCATAAGTGAACAACACTTGTTTTGGATCATACGCCTCTAAACATGTAAAAATGATGCAACCAATTATGGCATACACTAAGAGGACATGAACATACACATCCAAAGGCTCTTTACCATGCAAATGGAAAGCAAAGAGAAAGGCTTCTACTGAAAAGGCCATAATTCCCATCGCATATTCGACTCGCCTGGGCAAGTTGACGCCATGATGCACCATTATTTCCACAATAGATCCTAGGATAAAAGCAGAATACATTGTGATGTGTTGGGCATTGCCTAATTCAAACGAAGAAACTCTAACAAGATCATCAGATCTTTTGTGATGATGATGCACCTGCTCGCTATGATTTGAACTGACTTCTATCTGGGATCTTGGCCTATAGTGCACTTTATAGCCAGTGTAGGCTTCAGCTAGCAGAGCAATAAAAGCCAAAATTGCTTTAAAATAGCTCTCCAAAGGCATGCTACGACAAGGTAAACATATACATGGCATGGTGACTGTACCTTTGTAAGTATTTTTGTCACTGTTCTTTTTTCTGGATTGAACAAACCGAATTGATGTAACGAAACCCCACCATGTAGCAAATAGGATAAAGAATGAACCAGGCAGTAGATGTCCAGCTAGTGTTCCCATATCGATAAGCAAGTGAAAAAATTAAATTATAAAATATTTTTTATTGTAGATATATTTTATCTATATTATAATAAATTTTTTATCATATAATTCTAAGTAATCTCTAAGTTTAAAGCAAAGATTTTTGACAAAATTTTTTTTATCACGTTTTAAATTATAATCGGTTATGGAAAATAAAATAATAAAGCGGTGAAGGTGAATAAAAATTAAATAAAAGCAAATGATAGTTTGAAAAATGTTTTTTTATCAAAAGATTTTTATTTTTTAAAAACTTTAAAAATTGAAAAAAATAAATAAATTTTGTTTAAGATTCTTTAATTGTGTTGTTAAATTTTTACACAGATTTCTAGATCTTGAATCAATGAAGAAGTTCAAGATGAAAATTCAGCAGACTCTATTTGTTAAATTAATATTTTTTGAATAAAAATTATTTATAAATTTGAACAAAAAAACAGTTTATTAAAAAGTGATTTTCCTATTGCACTCTCTAAATGATGAAAATAAATCTAGTATACTTTTTTTCAATCTATTTTCTTAAAAAAAATTTTTTTCCAACAAAGTCATTTCAAATCAAGCCGGTTCTAAAACAGATTTGAAAATCAGAACTGGTCTATAAGCCCTGTCCTATTACCTTCATCCTAAATTTCATCTTACTCATCAGTGCCTAATCAATAACATCAAAAGATATTTCGTTCTTTTCACAATTTTCCATTAAAGGGCTCTTTTTGGTATCCATGTTCCTTTCATTTTAAGGTCATGTCTAAACCAACGCAGTGTTTTAATGAAAAATAAATGAAAAAATTTTAAATTAATTATTTTTTATGTGGCTCAAAATTTTGATTATTTATTATTAAAACAAGGAAAAATAAATAAAATTAGATTTTCTAAAAAATGTATAATTTAATTGAAAAAAAAATCTTTAATATGGGATCGATGGTCTTTTGGGTTTCGATTATTAACTGACTTGATTTCAAAAAAAAATTTTATTTTGTTGTTTCGCTGCCGGATGAGGGTGTTTGACTCATTAACAGAAAAAAATATAGCATAAAATTTTATAATACAGTATATAGAAAATAAAGCAATTATTTTATATATTTATACATTTGATTATTTTAGTTTTTAGTTTTTATCGTATATATTTCAAAATTTAGCATTATAATTAAGTTTTTCAGGATGTACTAATTGTACTGATGCATTCAATATTTAAAATAAATTTATGTAAAAATTTGCCTTCGCTGCTTGACTAAAAAATTGTTTGAAAAAATTTTTTTAAGGACATGAACCACTCCAACATTGAATTTTTTTAAAGAAATATAACAAAACAGAAGTCACACAATACCAAAACCACTAACACCAAAAGATCCAAAAAGACAAAAATATTCAAAAAGGCATTTGACTATATGTTAACCCAAAACAGCATTTCAAGGGGTCTGCGATATCATTAAGTTACTCCGATCCAGAGATATTGGGCTTCAAATACAACATACTTTAAAAAGTGTCTAACCTTTTAATATTTCTGTCCTTTTTAATTTTATAATGAGTTATTTTATTAGAATCGATGTTGTTGAGACTTTTGGTTTGTAAAATTAATGAAGGTCGTATATTTTATTAAACTAAGAATTTATTGCTTAATTTTTTTAAATTAAATTTTGATTCGAAATAATTAATTTTGATAAAATTCTTTTAGAATTTGGAATAGATTAAAAATAGATTTCTCTACTTTCTCTCTCGATCTCTCGATTGGCAACAAATTTATCTGGTTCACATCCTGCAAATCCACATGGTTCCTCTTCGGAGAAAGGGCCGGGGAATGAAGGTTGGATGCAAAGTCTTGGCATTATTTTACAATTCCATAGCCATGTGTCCATTATCGATTGCTCCATTGGTTTTGTCCATTGAATATTGGTCAAAATAGGATACGGATCTTTTGGTATTTGTGGTTTTGGTATTGCGTGACTTAAATCAAGTTCACCAGGATTTCTATTATCAATACTCATTGATGATGCCAACAAGCTACAAATTAAGATGCTAAGTGTATATTTTAGGAACATCTATTTGTTTTTTAAATTTATCTTAAGTATTCTAGTAAATTTTAATTAGAAATTTTTTGAAAAATTTATTCAACTAGACTATTTATAAAGGAATGCTCGTGTTGGAAATGTGACAAGAAAAAGGAGTGTTTTGTTTTAAAAGTATTTGCAAGTTTCGATTGGAATTTTCATCCTTTTTTAAATCAATTTGATCTTAATCAAATAAGAACACGATTAAATTTGATACATATGAAAAATTTAAGATTTATGTATTATGTTTATGTATAAATCCAATGCTTCTTTATTGACAATTTTGTAATTTCATATTTCAGGATGAAACAAGAATATAAAATTTTGCATGTTATTTTGGTGTCAAAATTATTTTTTTTTATCACTTTATCCTATTTTTGATCAATTTATAGACCTCATCTTGAATCAAGAGTCATAAAATGAAAGTGATTTCAATTTTTTTTTATTCCTTTAATGATCGAAACAAAAATTTTAAGAATGTGAATTATTAAGATGCATTCAAATAAAGTCCAAAAATTTCTATCAATAAATTCTAAAAATTTTTTTTTTTTTTAGTAATTTTAAATTAAATAAAATATTTATTTGAAAAAGATCAAATTTATTTAAAAGAACAAGATTAGAATGCAAATTGAACATTTGAGATATATTTTCTAAAAACCACTCCTTTTTCATTTCATATTTTTGACACGAACCATCTAATTTAAATAGTCATGTAATATATAGTTAATATTAAAAAAATTAAATTTTAAAAGCCCGAAAAATGAATCTAAAATTTCTACTTGTTCTATTGCTTTGCAGTTTGTTGGTATCATCAAAAAATATCGATATCTATGATCAAATATGTGAAAGCTATCCAGAATTATGCGATTCTTCAATTCAACCAAATATCCTATGGGAGCCATCTCCGGATTGTTTAATAAATGATTGTAGACCGCCAGATGATATTATCCAAATGGAGAATAATTATTAATTAATTTTTAGAAAATTGCTAATTATATTGTGAACATAAATTTCAAATAAATAATAAAATTATTTTAAAAGCAGGAAAATTAATCCAAAATTTAAACTTGTTCTATTCCTTTGCAGTTTGTTGGTATCATCAAAAAGTATCGATATCAATCATCAAATATGTAAAAGCTATCCTGAATAATGCGATTCTGAAATCTCTTTTAAAAAAGAAACCATTTCCGATTGCAATTTTCATCCTTTTTTAAATCAATTTCATCTTAATCAAATAATAACAAGATTAAATTTGATACATATGAAAAATTTAAGATTTTTGTTTTTAAATTATATCTTGCATATATATTTTTAAATAATGACTAGCTCAATAATGAATATTATTAATAACTAATAATAAATATATTTTATGACAAAACATAAAATTTTAATGCGAACCCCAACCCTAAAACATATCATTTGAGTATTAAGAATGTTTTAACGGAAACCTGCACTTCATAATCAAGATATTTCTTTGATTAATCATTTATTTTCATTAACATGCTCCACTAAATCTCCACTATCATTTAATGGCGATTATTGTAAACAACTAAATTTTACACTCCGCATTTATCAGATTTTTATTCTTTACATTTAATAAAAGAATGGTTTTTTTATTAAATTTTATTTTATCATTTAATTTTAATTCATTTGTCAAAAGGATAAATTCAATTGTAAAAATTAAAAATAAAATTTTTAGGATTTATTGATAGAAATTTTTGGACTTTATTTGAATGCATCTTAATAATTCACATTCTTAAAATTTTTGTTTCGATCATTAAAGGAATAAAAAAATTGAAAACACTTTCATTTTATGACATCCTGAAATATGAAATTAAAAAATTGTCAATAAAGAAGCATTAAATTTTAAAAAAATTTAAAAATTTTATTTAAATTTTATTTACTCAGACAGCAAAGGCAAACATTGTGAATCGCAAAAATTATCAATTTTTGCAATTCATTCATTCAATTTTTTTTTGTTTTTTTTTTCTTAACTATTGGTGCTGCACCTATTAGACTATTCCTTCTTAATCAAAAATTTTTTAGCATAGGCGAGATTTACTTTGGTGCATGGTCCAAAAGCGTGTCTTAGTTTGAAGTGCATTATAATCAAACGAGGGAATACGGTATTTTTTATATTTACCTTTGAATCTAAATTTTAATTTTAATTTTTTTTATTTAGTACTCTTTAGTAGCATTTAATTTTGGTCTTGGGTTTTAAACGGCATGTAATTTTTAATTATGTTATTTATATTGAAATAAAAAACAAAATTACTGAACTAATGAAGAACAAATGTTTTTTTTTTATTTCTATTATAACAAAATAGGTACATAGATAAAAAAAATTAATACAATTTATATCAAGTTAGAACAAAAATAATTAAACATAGACAAAAATGATATTCAATTTACTTTTTTTTGTTTATTTGATCCAACTGGTCTGCCACGTTTTTTTAAACTTGGAGATGTGGAGTAACGATTGGGGTCTCTTCAGGACGAATTCTTTTTGATATTGACTCTCGTATAGGCGGATCGTCCGAATCTGATTCTTCATTTACGCTGATTTCCAAATCATTTATATTCGGTGAATATTAACTTACTTAGCCGAGAACAGACTTCAATCACATGGTCACATTTATAATTCTTAAGCCAATCTTTGCAGCTGTAAGTGCTTAGCTCCCTTTCACCAGACAAATTCTCTGTGGCCTGTTTACAGGTTCAATCGTTTTCGGCAAAAGTCATAGCTAGATGTCCTTGAGCTGAATCTAAGTTACGAAAACTACAGAAATGGAAGTAAACTTTTCCTTTTTGCCTAGTTGTTTTCACTTGTTCCTGTTCAATGGACTCATCTTGAAATAAAAAGTTTTTATATATATATTTGTTTCAATTTAATCAAATTATCTATCAAAGAAAAAAAATAGTTACTAACTCAATAATATTTGACATTATTTAATTTAATTGTCCTAACAAAAAATAACTGACACTATCATCATTTTTGTTTAAAAAAATATTATTAATGTTTTTTTTTTAATACGCGATTTTAAACCTGGCTTTATTTACGATTTTAGGTTTTTCCTCTGCATTAAAACTCTAATTTCAAACAAATAAATTAGAATTAATAAAATTTTTAAGACGTCTATTTAATGATATGACGTTCTGAGTGGTTTAGTAGACTATTTTCATCAAAAAATATTTATAATAAATAATAGCATTCTGAAATTCAACTTTTAAAATAATAATCGAAAAATTGAAATAATTAAGCGCTATTTTGCTTGATATTTTTCAATTTTTTTTAGTATCTAATAAATCTTTTTTTTTAACAAATATTAAAAAAAGTGCTAATTTCATAGTTATAATAATAATAATAAAATTTGCTATCATAAGATTTTTAAAGTGATTCAAAAAGGAATTAATCTTGAGTAAGAAATTTATGTCATATTTTAAAATTTTAAATTTGAGTAAAATTTTTAAAAAAAAGTTATTCAATGATTTGGTCAAAGATTAAATTAAAGAAGCGCAATCAGACAAAATAGTGTACCTTACACTAATATAAAAGTGAATTTTGAAATTGAACTTGCTTCAAAAATAAAGCTAAATTCAAACATAAATTTTAATAACCAGAATTAATTTAGCAATCTTTGTTATCTAATAAAGCTTTGAATTAATTACTGTCATCAAAGTTATTTTTTTGAGACACAAAGTTTTAGGTGTAGAAAAATGTCTGAGAGTGACTATGTGGAGCCGAGCAGTGAGAGCTTTTGGGAGATTGGGCAGTACAAGCGGACAGTGAAAAGGGCTGAGGACGGACACAAACTTTGCGGTGACATAGTGCAGATGATTTCAGAAAGAGCTGATTTGGAAAAAGCCTACTCGAAAAGCCTGAAAGCCTGGTCGAAAAAATGGTCTGATTATTTGAACAAAGGCAATGAGTACGGCAGCATGAAAAGCGGGTGGCAGGCATCGCTGGTCGAGGCCGACAAATTGTCCGAAATTCACTTGAGCACACACAATGCGCTGAATGACGAGCTGAACCGCGAGATCAAGGACTGGCAAAAGCACAACTACCAGAAGACTTTGGTCGGTCAGCTCAAAATAGCCAAGGAGTATGAAGAAGAGTTCAAGAAAGCGCAAAAGCCCTGGTCCAAAAAATACTTTCTGGTCGAGAAGACAAAAAAAGAGTATCATGGTGCGTGCAAGTCGTACCAGTCGGCCAAAATCCACTTGCAGAACTCGCAGGCAGACCCGCAAATAAGTGCCGAGCAGCGCAAAAAACTCGAGGACAAGGTGGAAAAGTACAAGAAAGAAGTGGAAGTGGCCAAGAACAAGTACAAGCAAGCGCTGGACGACTTGAACTCGTACAACTCGCGCTACATCGAAGACATGAACAATGTGTACAAAAAATGCGACCAATTCGAAAAAGAAAGACTGGAATTTTTCATTCAACAACTCCTCAAGCTGCACACTCACTTGAACATTTTTGACAAAATGAACATCGAACAAATTTACGCCGAGTTTATGAGCACCATCAAACAGACTAGTCCGGACAAGGACTTGCACACATGGTCCAAAGAGTGCGGTGCCGGCATGGCCATGAGCTGGCCCGTTTTTGAAGAGTACTCAGACCAGATCAAGCAAATTGCCAAAAATAGAAAAAAAAGCGACAAAGAACCTACAGAAGGCATAACTATGACTTCAATTAGACCCATTGATGACGCAGAGACTAAAAGTTTGTCTTCCGAATTAAGCAATTATAGGTAATCATTTTATTTTAAAATATCTTTTTTTATTTAAAATATTTATGTCTTGATTTCTCATAGTAGATTTTTTAGGCAGAGTTTTTATTTTTAAGTCATTACTCAAATTCAAGTAAAGACAAGTAATTACTTAAATTTTTTTTGGTCTTTGTCGGATTAAAGTTCACGTGGCCTGCTTAGAACGGCAAAAAGTTCATGTGGCCGCCACAAAAACTGCTTGGAACGGCAAAATGTTCATGTGGCCGCCACAAAAACTGCTTGGAACGGCAAAAAGTTCATGTGGCCGCCACAAAAACTGCTTGGAACGGCAAAATGTTCATGTGGCCGCCACAAAAACTGCTTGGAACGGCAAAATGTTCATGTGGCCGCCACAAAAACTGCTTGGAACGGCAAAATGTTCATGTGGCCGCCACAAAAACTGCTTGGAACGGCAAAATGTTCATGTGGCCGCCACAAAAACTGCTTGGAACGGCAAAAAGTTAGGTTTTCTGATATCGCCGGGGCCGAGTACGGCAACATTAATGTTTACTTAATTAATGTATTGACTTGAAAAATAAAAAATTTAAGTCAAGACTTTGCCTTAAACTTGTGGCCTAAAAGCAAGTATAATTAGATTTTATTCAAAATTTTAAATAAGAAAGAAAATTATGTACAGTTAGTGTGAGAGACGGTGAAAATGCAAGGAAAAATGGAGAACAGATATAAAAAAGTTTTATTAAATTTGTATTTTGAAAGCTTTTGAGTAGAATTGATCCAAAATTTAAAAAATAAATTAAAAAAAGCATCAAATGATTTCCAAAAACTAAATCTGCAATCTAATTTTCTAATAAAACAAAGATTTAAATTATTTTTATATGTTTTAAATATAAAATAGGTGGGTCACAGTTTATTTGAAATTATAATAAGTAAATTTTCAAACTAAATAATCGGGTTTTGTAACTCCTACGGCCAATTGGCAAGGCCAACCTGTATGAAAATTGAAAATGAAAATTGATGGCCAAGTAAAAAAAAAGTAAAAATTCTAGAGGTCAATCTAACAAATTAATGGGTAATTATGAAAATTGACGGACAAATCTATATTTATTTTTTATTAAATAATAAAAAAATTAATCAATTAATACAATTAAATAAAATTAAATACGACCCTGATTAAATAAAAAGGAAATAAAATTTATTTTTTGTTCCGATTTCTTAAATTATATCTTTTGTTACATTCATTTATCATCATTATTAATTTTCTCACTTAATTCACTTTTTTGACTTTTTGGCTTACTTTTTTTCGGAGATCCAATTTTTTCAATAGTATCCAAGACATTAATAAATTTTTTAATTTGACTATCTGTTGCCTCAATTAACTGGAATGAGGCTAACTTACGAATTTTCGGTGAACCAATTACAGCTTCGGGTCTACCGACAACCATACCACTTATTTCCTCATCTTTTTCATCAAAAGATAAACTTTATCTACTTGTCGAGATTGGATAGACCAAAATAAAATTTATTTTAGTAATGTTATAAGAGGAATATTGAAGCTAGCAAGAAATGTTCCAGATCTAATTGATCGTCCAGTTGAACATTTAGTACACCTCCAGTTTAAACCATCTATCACATCTTTTCTTCAATTTTTAATTCATTTCTGCACCTACAATTCATCTTGTAGAGGTTAATATTATGATGTTGTAGCCATGATATAATCATACGGTTATCATTAAAATCAATTATTTGTGTAAATGTAAATTTTTGAATTTCTTTTAAAGACATTTTTTAAAAAAGGTTGGCCCAAAATTTTACAGGTTGGCCTTGCCAATTGGCCGTAGGAGTTACAAGACCCAAATAATCTACTAACGAGATCTTAAGTCATAATAATTTATTTTATCCAAAATAAAATAAATATTTTTAAAGAAATTCATCTAATGTGTCCTCAAAACATGAAAATAAATCACATTTTTTAAGAACCTTATCGCGACGGTTCTCAAAACGATTTAGTAAATTAAAACCTAAAAAAAGGCATTTATATTAAAATTTTGCTAAACTTCGGCTTGCTTTCACCAAATTTACTAAATATCACTTGAATTAACTAAAAAAAGCTTTTATCTTACCAAGATTTAAAAAAAAACTTTAAAATTTTATATTCTAAAGATCTGAGCATACAAACGGACCGGAAATAAATGGTACGTTGCCAAAGCATGACATTAAAATATTGACTAATGGAAGCGGATCAATCCGCAGTGCCTTAAAGCCCTCTACGACAAACACTCAATCAGCCACTTCCATAAAGCAAATTGAATATCCGGTTGAACAGAATCCTTTTGGAGAAGAAGGCGAAACTGTAGATGAAGTTAGATCTGATAACAACTGCACACTCACTTCAAAACAAAACAATCCGACCCATTCTCCATTGTCAGTAAACGTTGATTCAGTTAAGAACGAAACTAACAACTTCCAGCCAAGTTCAGGCTCTTCCAGCAACAATACATCAAACGAGTAAAAGTTTTTTATTTTTAGAATTTAAGATGATGTTTTGTTTTTCAGTGCGCCTATGAGCAACAATAGTGCCGAGTTTAACCCATTCGGAAATGAAGAGGAAGAAATTACTGAGGCACAAGAAACGAATAAAAGTGATGATGAAGTAGAGAGAACAGTTTATTTGAATGTGAGAGTTAAGGCTCTTTATGATTATCACAGTGCTGAAGATGACGAATTGTCTTTTAAAGCTGGTAAATAAATAAAGTAAAGAAAAAATTATGAAAATTTTTTTCTTGTTTATTAAGGAGAAGAAATGATAAAATTGGCAAATGAGGATAAAAGAGGTTGGTGTTTGGGAAAAATAGGAGATAAGATTGGATTGTACCCGGCTACTTATGCAATCGAAATTTAGATCGTACTTATATTTATTTGTAAAAATTGATATTAGATATTTGAATTTTTTAAAAAGTTTAAAAATTTTTTTTTGATTTTTTTTAAATATTTTTCGCGGTGGTTGGCCAAGCATTAATAAGACCAGTACTAAAATTAGTTTGGGGTGGACCACTAAACGGCTGACAAATTTTGAAAAATAAAGAGTAAATTGGATAAAATTTAATACTGTAGATTTTAGTGGCCGATATTTTTTTTGAATAGATAAAAATATTTTTTCAAAATAAATTATTTTTTTTAATTTTAAAGTACATTTTTTTATCAAGAAATATCTCGATCTGCATTTTTTTTGATCATAAAATTTGGTGGAGATTTCTTTGGTAATATTTTTGATCAAGAACAATGCTCCTATTAAAAAGTTTCACTTTATTTTAATTTAAATTAAATTATCTGAGGGAGATCCTTAGGCTTAATTGAATGGACCCAGTCCTTCTTTTCAGCCAAACGATAAATTATATATGAATTAATCAAATAAAAAATAAATACAAAAATTTTTATAAAAATAAAATTAAAAGGAAAAAACATCGAATGATTTCTTAATAAATAATTAGCTTAATTTTTGATTTCTCTTGAATTGAATTGCGAATATAGATTCAAATTTATTCGCAGCGGATAATTGATTAAAACTAAATAATTAAATTATAAATTTTTTTTTTTTAAGTAGTTATCTGAATTTTTCGCTTCGCGTCGTTAGCAAGTCAGTTAATAATTCGTGTGCATAAAAAGTTATTTAAGAATTATTGAAAAGAATTTTATTAAAATTGGAATTTAATTTTCAAATAATTGTTTTGTACGATTTCTAAGTTCGGAAGAATTTTTTGTGTGGAGCATGATAATCGAACAAAAGAAAGTCTAACAGCGATCTAAAGAAGCTTTAGAATACAATTATTATATAGTTTTGTTAACTTTAGTTCAATAAAAGTTACAAAAGAATTTACTATGAAAAATAGATTTAGCAAAAAGATTGATGAAAATAAACCGTTTTTTTTAAATTTAGAATTCGATATAGAAGGGAATATTATCATGGGAAATGGTTCAAATAAGAATCATTTACATAAAAATGATAGTTAATTAGATAGAGAATTCGTTTCAGTAAAATTTAGTATCATGACCATACAAAATTTCTCCCTCCTTTAAAGGGAAATTGTTTCTTTCTTTAAAAAAAAATTAAAAGAGAAAAATAAAAACAAATCAAAAAGTTCAGTTAAATCTGAAAAAAAAGATTTTTTAAATTAATAAAATTAAAATTTTAAATATTATTTTAAAAAAAGCATCATTTCAAAAATTTTAATTTTAATTTTTTTCTGTTTATTTTATTTTCCTGATTTACTAAGTAGTCCTTGGTCACACTCGCAACATATGTAGTAAAGACATTCCTTAAAAATTGTCCAATCGTTCACTGTTTTAGGTATTAAACATTATGCACATTGCGAACATTCATGATTCTGATCTTTTGGATCGCCACATATTTCACATTTTCTCAGCACAATTTCCAACTCATACAAAATAATGAAAAATAGATTCCCTTTGAAAATTTTTAGTAGAACTGATAAGAATAACACATTTCATGCTTTTTTTATTATAAGTCATGAAATGGAGGAGGATTTTACCAGACTTTTTGTCGATCTTGCTGAATTAGCTAATTTGTCTCCGGTTATTTGGTCGAGTACCTGATTTGTGTTTGTCTTATTCCATCTTGAATTGCTAAACAGTTTTCGCATTCTTGACTTGGTCAGATAGTTCATTCCAAGATGGTATGGCTCTGTTTGTGAAGTAGGTATTTTTTTGGTGGACAGTTACTTACAAATTGCCTGTAAAACTTGTGTTTGGTGCAACGAATAGAGCCAGCTGGTCCTTCTTCCACGCTATTTGGGGTTCTTATGATAGAACAGTACCAGTTGATTCTATTTATGTTCTTGTTGCATTTGAAGAATTGTATCGATCGAATCGTTCTTCAACATTTTGCAAATTTAACAATTTGAGTCTTTCTATCAAATGATTGCACATGACATGTTCGAAAGAGCATTTTCTTAGGCTATAGAGCAACAAATTCTCCTATTAACTTTTTAACGCCACTTTAATGCGTGGATTCAACCACAGGAAGAAAATGAGTGTTTTAGATTTTAGAATTATTGAAAGGAAAAAAATTAGTATAGAATTATTGAAAAGAATTTGCAAAAATCTCACAGGAATCATTGGCTTCTTGGACCAAAATTAACGAAGTAGCTTAATACATTTATGAGTTAAATGACTTTTCCAAATTAGATGTAAGAAAGGGACATGCACATGCAAATATTATATTAAATTGGTTATAAATTGAACATATTATTAAGAACTATTCTTGTATCAAACTTTATAAACATTCTTTAAATAAATAATATAACATATTAATTTAATGTTTTTTATAACACAGAAAAATTGTGTTAATGAGTTATTTGGTTAAATATGTATGAATATTTTTTATTTTGAATTCGGCACAAAATTCTTTTTAAATTCACAGTGATTAGTGTTTTCAAGTTTTTGTTTTGTGGTAAAAAGTTTTCTGTTTGTGCAGACCAGTAATTTAATTGCGAAGAACCATTTTAATTTCATTTCAAAAACTTGAAAATTCAAAAATCTATTTTTTTATAATTAAAAATCACCATGGTCCGATTCTTAATTTTAATGGAAATACTAGAGTTTAATGTTAAAAAGCTTTATTATTTTAAATGGATTTTGAATAACTGAATAACTCGGGAATTTTTTTTAAATTAAAATTAAAAAGGGAATTAAAATTGTCTAAATATCTTCTCCAAAAATAAACATCATCTTCACAATCTACTTAAGTTGATTAATAAGCTTGAGATAGATTTTTCGATACTCAACTATTAAACGAGGTTTAGTGGAAAACTTCCCAAAATCCTCTTGATAATGGTTCTCCTGACGGATCATTACTTCTGATAAGAAATGGATCTAATTTCGAAATAATGATCATAGGAACCAATCTGGGAATCTTCTCAACCAGCTTAACTGGTCGATAAAAGGGAACAACTTGCGGAATTTCTAAAAGAAATACACTTTGAACTTGTACCAAATGGAAGAACTTTAAATGAAAAGCAAATTAAAGGTTCTATTGTGAACACTTAGAACGAATGTATGCTTTCCTTCAAGTGAAATACCTTAATTTGATCAACCAGAGCTTAGTCCTCTAATAGGTTCTTTATAATGAATATCCTTTAATTTTTATGTGCATGTCAATTGTACTCATCTCGCAACTTACTACAATGGTATCTTATTCTTTTCAATTTGACTATTTTTTTACTTTTAAAATTTTCGAAAAGTGAAAATTTGATGAAATTCTGATTTTTACGAAAAAAAGCTAAGCAACTTTGGCAGCTGCCACGCTTTAACTAGCATGAAATTTTATCTGTTTTGAATTTGGGATAATTTGTTGAGATCTGCTGTTAAAGCAACGAAAAATTTCAAACCTTCTTCAAAACTTTAAGCTCTAATTAATATTTTTAAATTTTTAAATTATATAGCACTAATTTTATAGCAATAATTCAGTTCGAATATCTATTTTTTATTTCAATTTTTCCTTTCATGAGGTTTCAAAAATAGGTCTTGAACCATTCGGACGTGTCCATCCATTCGCATTTAGGTGATCCACTCCTAAATTTTATTTAAAAAAAATAATAAAAAAAATTCTTACAACTTTAGTATTTTACTATTTTGGTTTTAAGGAATTAAAATATCAAGTTTCAGTAAAAAAAAATATCATGAAGTTATTTTTCTAGCCAGTTTTGCCAGAACATTTATTGTTAGACAAATTACAATTAAATTCACACTCCAAATCATAAATGCATACGTAGTTTTCACCATTTGCTATGTGACATCTATACTCAGGTGTGTAACCTATTACTGAATATTTTGGTTCATTACATCTTAATTTAAATATTTGAATTAATATTTATACTTTAATTGAGATAAATTACTCGCATTTATTGTCTGTGCATCTAGTGGTAGAAATAATGCTTCCATCTGGCAATGACAATTGACCACTGCAATCACTATCATAATTGCAAAATGAGCCAACTTGTCCTAAATTGGGTTAAACAAAAAATTGGGTTTAAAAGGTTAAAAATTTGTAAAAAAATTGAAGAGAAAGAATGTAAAGTGTTTATTTGATAACTAGAATTTAATGTTTTTTACTTAAGTTTTATTAGATTAATTAATTATTTACTTTAGTAATCTATATAAATTTACCTAAAAAATCGGATATTTACATAAGAACATTTTGATTTCGAAATATACATAACAAGATTTTCAAAAAGGTTAAAATTTTTTGTTTATAATTAACGCTACTTTTGTTTTTTATCTCGAAAATTACGATTTCTACAATTTTAAAAAAATTAAATATTTTCTCTTTATTTTATGCTACATAAATTTAGTTTTAATTATGAATTTTTTTATGTCCAAACTTTCCTTATTTTATCTAATAATATTTTTCCATATTTTATTTTATTTAATATTCTTTAATTTATTTTTAATCTGAAGGAGCTTTAGTCTGGCACAGATAAACAAATAAATTAATAATCTTTTTGTAAATGAAGTAGTTAATTTTTTCAGTTAATTAAATGATTGATATTTTCGTCAGTACTTCAAAATAGACCTTACCGTTAGTCTTTTCGTCTGCTACAGTTGAAAAATCTAAACACTGGTCATTAAAAATTTGGGTTCCAATCGGGCACTTTTCTATGCATTTATTGTATTCGAATTTTTCATTTTCTTCACACTGACAAATATTATTTCGACAAGTTAATTTTTCTTGTTTAACTTTACATTCATAAGAAATTGAACAAGGTAAACCATAAGATTTCCCATCAGCACAAGACGATCCATTCCAATATTTGTCAACAGAATTTGAACAATCACAAATTTTTGATGTTTGATTTGACGGACAGCTGCATCTATCTGTAAAATCAGTACAAAGAAGATTTTCAGAAGTGTTACAATCATCATCTGAACTGCATGATAATGTAGAATAGGTTAATCTACATTCTTGATTTGATGTATCCCAAGTATGTGTATTTAAAGAACACAGACATCTATTACTTTGACATGTCAAACCTTTTAGACTTGAGCAGTGCCAATCATAGTCACAAATTGAATTAATTGATTTTTTTACTCTGCATTCTGAAGTAATATTTTCAAAATACTCATCAGAATTGCAAAGACAGGAATTGTTCAACGAATGACAAGTCAATGCTTCTAAACACATTGTGTTATTGTCACAAGCTTCAAATTCTCCCAAGCGGGCTACACATTTTTTAAATCCTTCATGGTAATATTGACCAGATGGACATGAACAAATATTGTTTATGCAGTCTGTAATATCTGAATCAAGACATTCTGATTTTTGGTTACAAGTTTCCAAATGTCTTTTTTTACTCTGACATTTGTTTCCATTCCAGAATTCTCTTTTTATTGAAAAAAAAAATTTTATTTTTAATTTATAAAAGAAAAAAATAAAAGATTAAAACTACAATGAATAATCAGAACAAGCACATAAACCAGCTACACATAGTGTATTTTGTGTCTTAGTCTGACACTCGAAATTATTCGAACAATGTTCGGCGTAATATTTGGCCGAAGAACAAACTGATCCGTCCCAGAATTCTTCAGAACCCTCAGTTCTACTGCAGTCACACATGCCATCAACTGATGCGATAGGACAGTTGCAATCATTATTAATGCACTTAAGATTTTGATCCGGGTTGCATGCCTCACCTGTCAGACAAGATCCTTTTGAATAAGTTAGCAAGCATTTTTGATTTGTGTTTGACCATGTATGCGATGATGAGCCACAAATGCAGCGATTACCACTGCACACAAGACTCAGATCAGATCTACATTCTAAATCTTTGTCACAATAATTATTAACTATTTTTTGATCAGTACATTTATTAGTTGTATTATCATAGAATTTATTTCCTAGACAAATACAATTTGTACCATTGCAGACCATGCCATTTAGACACATTTCAGTGTAAAAGCAGGTTTCTAATTCTCCAAGGCGAGCCACACATTTATTTATTGAAAAATATTCTGTTTCTTGACAGATACAGTGGGTAGAATTGCAATAAGTTGATTCCGAATTTAGACATTGTTGTGGTTCTGTGCATTGCTCCATATAGTGATTCTTTGGAACACATTTAGTACCATTGAAATATTCTCTAAAATACAAAAAAAAATTTAATACGATAATTTTTTGTTAATCGCTTCTTATTTTTTATTTATTTACTTAATTTCAATTTTTATTTTAATTTTTTTAAAAAATTGTTTTCATTTTTTTGGATACATTTATACAATTAGAAGATTTTTTAAATGATATTTTTATTTGTGATGATAATTACCCGTTTTTTACCTGTTTTTTACCTATTTATTACTTTTTGTAAGACTTAAGGTTTTATGAAATTGGGTACAAAATAAAAAAATAGAACAAAATTTAATGCTTAAATAGCTTATAAATTTATTTCTGAAGGCTTTTTATTAGTTCTGTATGCGTAACGAAGTGCAACATACTTTGTTGCACCAAAAGTCAAAGTCTGCTAATGATGTGCAAAGTTCTGCAAAATGCACTATAGCCAATTTTGTCAATTTTGCCAATTTTGCCAAATTTGCCAATTTTGCCAAATTTGTCCAAATTTAAATTATGCTAAATTAGCAGAGTATTACCATATTGTTGATAATAGTGCCACTTTGAATGTTGCACTATGTTGCATTTACAGAGCTTGCTTTTGACTTTTAAAAGAAAAGTTATAAGAATTTTTAACTTTTTGTTCGGTTCTATTGTAATAGATTTCAAAAAACCAAGACTTAATTATTTCTGTCAAAAAATAGATAAATAAATCTGTTTAAAATCAATTTTAACGATTAAAATGGGATTTGAAAAAAAATTGAAAATTATACATTATAAAATATATGAAAATTTTTTAAAAAATTAATCAATTAACTTATTTCTAGCATTCTGTAATGAAATATTGAATCAAATAAATTGATTGAGCGTTAAAAAATGTTCGATTTAATTTTAGAAAAATTAAAAGTAGTGTGACAAAAAACAAAAAAAGTGTAGAAAAAAATATTGAAAACTCCAATTCTCAAAATCAATTTCATTTTCTTTTACAACATGGGTTAGATTTAGAGTCAAAGAGTCATGCTCGGTATTAGATCAATAAATTCAAATTCTTGTTCAACATTTAGAGAGTATTTGCTGAAAGTTTTTTTGGAACCGTGGAAACTTTATTTACTTATCTTGTTTGTAAAGAAAGCGTATTTGGTAATAATTACTATTTTGTTTTGGAAAATTTTTGTTCATTATTATGCTTGAATTCAAATGAAGAATTTAAGATTATAAAATGTATCTAATTTTTTTTTTGTAATAAAATTTTCTATATTTAAATTCGTCTTTATTATAACAATTCGTCTTTCTATATTATATCCACCTCTCAGACCAAAACTTGAAAAATTGAACTATTTAGCTCGAAAATCTATTTTCTTTAATTATTAATTTAAATTTTTTTTTAATTACCTCGATTCATCCTTGCATTTACAAATCTGGTCAATACAAAAAGTGGATTGAGTAATAATTTGACATTGTTCATGATTACTGCATTTGCTTCCAAAACTAAATGCTGATTCACAATCTTCTCCGTTCCAAAACATTTCACCATTTGCCGTTCGAAGACATTGATCTAAATTATCAGTTGTCAGTGAATTTGTTAAGAATAAGTGAATTGAATTCGGAATGCGATAAAATATACCAAAAACTACAGCCATTATAGTCAAAATTGATATCAAAGCAAAAAAGCAAGAAAACAAAAATATAGTTATTTTGTTTTGATTTTTCTTAAAAAACGGTTCTTTCTTTTCACTGATATAATTCAATTTGCTATCTTCTGATTCATTGGGCTTTGGTGAAATTTTTTTTGATCCCATCACCTTTGGCTGTCTGATATTTTTTGGAAAGCTTTCAAAATTGTTATAAATCGGTAGAGCGAGTGGTATTTCCAAAACTTCAGGCTCAAGTTGGTACCATCTTGCATCTGATTGTGTTGATTTTTTCATTTTTTCCATTAAGTTTTAGTATTTTTTCAAATTCCATCTTTGAATTTAAATAGCATGGTGAATGTAAGCAATTTTCTTGATTAAATAATAAAGGATTTCATTTTTAAAATTCAATAGCAATGTTTACCCTAACATCAATCGAAACCTCTTGATTTTTAGAAAATTACATCTTTGATTTAAAAAAAGTTGATTAAAAAAACAAAAATGTCGTAAATCTTTTTCAAATTTATGGAATTTTTTAAATATTTTTTAATTTGTTTTTAATGCAATTTTTAATTTTAGTGAATTTTTTATTTTCCCGAAGCTTAATAACTAAAAAATGTCAAAACAGTCCTAAGCTTAAGCTTTCTCTGAATATTATCCCTCGATTTCCAATCGAATGCCAGAAAACTCATAACAAAAAATTGAATAACTGGATTGTCTATTGATAAGGTTATATTACTATACTTAAATATAAAGCTTGCACATAAAAGTCGGAGATTCTTGGAGTCAAAGGAAAATCATCTCGCTTGTTAAGTTTTCCAGCATATTTTATTCTCTGGTCTTTAGATTAAAAAGTAGATCACTAGGAATAATTTTAAAAAATAAAAATCTGTTTTGAATCGGTTTTGTACTCGATGAGCCTTTATTCAAGATAAAATAATTTTTTATTTTACAAACTGAATAAATGTTTTCCAAACCACGGTTTCTGAATTTAAAACGATATTGAATTATAGTGAAATTGAAATTTTTCGTATGATTCATTCAACTATCTATATAAACGTTTTCCTCAATTGTAAACACGTGTCCTATAAAATATGAGATCTCATTGTCAAAATTTGAATAATATTCCTTTAGGAACAAGAACAATTCTTGAGGGAATGGATTCTCGATGTCCTGTTCCATTTAGGAAATTTTACGTTTAGGATAAATGTGTTTGATATAGTGGTGACTTGACATAAGGATTTATGGTAAATTTAGACAAATTTACGTAAAATTACGTAAATTAAATTATTTTTTCCTATTAATTTTATTTTTATTATTTTTGAAATGAATTAAAAATTATTTTGATTAATAATACATTTTTTTATAATTTTTTCTTTTTTTTATATTTGTAGATGAAAATTATTAATAGTCGTTTGGTTTCCCTTCTTTGAACTGACTCTAATTCTTTATAATCTTATTTAAAATGAGGATTTCAAAATCGTACTCCATACCTTAATTTAGGTCTTACAAAAGATTTTCATTACTGTTTTCCTTTTTTTTAAATTTAATTGTTTTTCTTGTTGAGCCCAGAACAAAATTTGCTCTATTAGCAGCTTCATAAACTTGATTTTCTCATTTTTAATTGTTCGTAATGACTATTTCTAGACCTTGTTCTAGAACTTTTTATAACTTTTCTGTTTTTTATTTTTAATTTTTTGGTTGAATAATTTTAGAATCAAAGTATCGAAATTATAGATTATTAAATGAAAAAACTAATAATTTTAAAACTTTATTCTTGCTATGCTTGATTGCAAGGTTGAAAAATTGAGAATGCAATAAGATTGATAGTGAAATTTTATGACTGCAATTTTTGAATAATTAAAAAGATAAAATGATTTTTAAACTAGGTTTTAAATTTTAAAATATGTTTTCTAAAATTATTAAATATAAAATTGGTACTGAAACCTTTTAATAAAAATGCTAAATTTTATTTTGAAAGAAATTAATTACCATTTGTTGGATTCAAAATAAACAAATAATTAATTCTAATTTTAATGAAACCTTTAAAAATGGTGTGAATTTAAATTGTTTTTGTGAAACAAGGAGTTCTTAAGCATATTTTAAGTAGTCAAAATCATAAATTAGAATAAAATTTAATCTTAAAGCCTTATTGTATCAAAGGGTATTCGAAGTTTTTTAAAAAATTACTAAAATTACTGGATAATGATTATTAATTTCAAGTTCGTTTTTAGAATTTCAAATTTCAAGCTTAGGACAGGTGGAGTCAAAAACTATATCGAATGAAATATTTTCTTAAAATTAAATACAAAATAAGATATCGTTAAATTTTCATTTAAAATTAAAAAAGAAAAAAATTGATGATTTTTTTTTTGATCACCTTTCCGCAATACTGGCTAGTTTAGGTATCTTTAAGTTGATGATCAATTCAAAATATCATTTCAATTCAAAAAATTTATCTTAAGATATTAAAATAAATCCTTGATTTAATTTAAATAATTTTAATGTATCATGATTAACATGTTATGTAGATTAAAAAACAAAAAAATTTTGAAAAAATATTTTCTCAATCCATTGTTAAAATCGATTTTTATATTTAAATGTATTACCTGATTTTTTGTAAAGTTTATTTGAAATTTTTATTGCCAAAGTATTTATATCTAGCATTCAAAATTAAATTTAAAAATGAAATTCAATTCAATAATTTCCAAATAAGTAATAAAATGAAAATAAACTTGACAAAAAATCCCAAAAATATATTAAAAATCGATTTTAATAATGGATTGAGAAAATATTTTTTCAAAATTTTTTTGATTTTTAAATCTACATAACATGTTAATCATGTTACATTAAAATTATTTAAATTAAATCAAAGATTTATTTTAATATCTTAAGATAAACTTTTTGAATTGAAATGATATTTTGAATTGATCATCAACTTCAAGATGCCCTAGTTTACCATAATTCCTTTGCGTTAGAATTATAATTAAAAATTTTCTCCCTTTTTCTAGTCTGAAATTCTAAGTTTCAATAAATTTTATTTTACTTTCATGGAATTTTGAATATATTTCTAAAATTAAGCTAGATTCCATGGTTTTCTGTTTTTTTTTTAAAGCTTAGGTTCAATGGGAATTATTTTTTCATCAGACCAGCTTTAATTCTTATCAATTCTCTTATCCAACCTATGATTATTGAATTATGGACCATAATTCTGTAACAAGATTAGATAGTTTCTTTCCGGGGATAGAAGAGAAACAGATTGATTAACCTGTTGAATAATTTTTTAGTTTTTATTTATGTATGAAACACTTATTGTTTATTTTTAAAGAGAGATATTGCTTAAAAGTTGTCTTTTCATTCATTAATAAAGATAAACGGATGCCATCCTCGAGATCAAACGGTGCAGTCATTAGGGAACAAAAATATCGCATACTAGTCGATTCTTTAGAATTATATAGGGTCATTGCTCGAATTAAAAAATATAGAAAGTGATGCTCCGCTGTCTGATTTTACAACAATTTACGTTTAAATAATAATAATTTAAGAGCTTTAGAGACTTTTGAGTGAGTTTATCTTAAAATGATAGTTTAATGGATTCGTTTTAAAATATTTTGTGATTAATTTTCAAATATTGTTCTATCAACTTCTTTCTTGTATGTTTTTAAATGTATTAAAATGACGCTATTATAACAGTACATAATTTTGACTTAATAAAAAAAATTGATGTGAGGGCTTTAATACATTTCTCGCGACACTACATTCTCCCCATACTTTTTATTTTTTTTTTTTTGAAATTCTAAAAATACTTTTTACCTGAATTGTTGACTAAAATACTTAAGAAAACTTAAAACTATTAAGGAATTGATAAGTAAAAAAATAAATAATTTTAGACAAATTAAATAAACACAATCTTAAAAATAAATAAAAATAACAAAATTGAGATGTTATATTGATCACAACTCGTTAGTGTTTTGACTTTGGACCATAATATACTGGATCACCAAAAAAATATGGCTTTTTGATGTCTCGTCTGGGATATCTCTTTATATCCTTCATTTCCAACACATTGTCTTCATTTTCTCTATCAACATTTATTTCGGTTTTATTTTGAATCGATTCATCGATTGCTTTATTTACTGCTTCTTCATTACTTGCTACAGTGTTAAGAGAATCTTTTTTAATTCAACCTCAATTTCATTTTTTGTTAATTCTTGATGGTCTTCAACCACATCGAATAAGTCGTTACATTGACTAAAAATTGGACCTTTTTGAGACTTAGCTTGTTCCTTACTATATATAAATGCCTTCAAAAATGATGAATTACGATGTAAGATTTAACCGGCCTACAATCACCTCTGGCAGTGCCATGGTTGCTTCTGCCATCTGAGCTGTTCAAATGATTACATTTCATGTTTTTCTGGACTCTAGGGCTTCGGCATGCTCGTGCGAAGTGACCTGTTTTGGTGCAGTTGCTGCACTCCTTGTCCTTTGCTGGGCAATGCGCTCTCGCGTGTGGTTCACCACCACACCAAGCACAGGCTATTGATTTCTTCGGTGCCGCTTCTGGTCTGCGAAAAGTGGTGTGGTTTATTGTTCCACCGTCGGATACTTGGTCATGTGTGTGTGCTACTCGAATCTGTTTCAGATCTTCGAGTTTGTGCTCATTTTTAAGCCCACATTCGATGGCATCGTCCAGCGTTTTCTTATCATCGATGCACATCATTTCCTCCACTCTTTCGATTCCGCAGCCGAACACAAAAGCTCGCAGAAGCTCCTTGTCCAGTTGGTCGCCAAAGACGCATGGCTTTGCTAATTTACGAAGCAGTACCATAAAGTCATTGACAGCTTCACCCTCGTTTCTTCTCGCCCGACAAAAGATACTCACATATGCGAATTTCGATCGCCTAGGTGCGTAGTACTCACTCATGAACTTGATCACCTCTATTAGTTTGTCCGAGTTGTCCGCCTTCTTCTTGCTATTGTATATTTCCCTCGGGTCGTCTCCTATCTTTAGCAGGAACAGTGGCTTTAGTGTCTTAGTTCTCAGGTAATCGGTGTCTGCGTCCATGTTCTCTCTCGTGTCAAGCTCTCTGCTAGCTAGGTACAGGTACCAAACTTCCAACCATTTTGACCATCTGCTAGCGATTGCTGTTCGTTCTCTGCCTGGGTCAAACGTTGGCAGATCGTCGTAGTTTGTCGCTGACATGGTGTTTCTGTGTTCCTCTGGTCTTTGATTCGGGTCTAGTTGGTCTGGTTGAGCCCTTTCTGGCTCGCTTGGTTGCCGTCTATTGCTTTGGCTCATTGACATTTGGTCGAATGCTGAGTCGTCTTGTTGGCTCAGTGGGTCGCTCATACGAGTGATTTTTCATTTTTTTTCATTTTTTTTCTTTATTTTTTTTTTGATTCCTCGTCGCCAGATATTCTATCCCTTATGGTCTAGTCCTGGGTTGTAAGTTCTGGATAAATAAGTGTATGAAGACTTATGAGTATGATGATTTGAATATTTATTTATCTAAAAATGGTTATATGAAATCGGCCGATCTAATCGATTCGGTCGAGTTTTAGTAAAGCCTAATGTCTAGAACAAAAAAAAAGAAGTGTGGTTGAATGAAGCTTCTTGCTTCATTCAATCCACATATAATTCACTTGTGACGTGCATGCATAAAGTGAATGCTATATGCGGCGTAAGCATGCACATCAGCTACGCGTGTGCCCTTCTTTGTGATGCGTTGAGGCGGTTCAGTGGCAAAACTTTCTGGGCGCTGTAATGCGCTCTTCGAGTGCGACATAATAATGAGTTGGTATGGTGCGGTGTAGCCATATAATTTCTAAGAAACTAACTACTATGAATAATCTGAACTAATTTTAATAAAAATTGATGGCCAGGAAAAAAAAAAGTAAAAATTCTAAGGGTCAATCTAACAAATTAATGGGTAATTATGAAAATTGACGCACAAACATATAATTACTTTTTATTAAATAATAAAAAAAATTAATCAACTAGTACAATTAAATAAAGTTAAATACGACCCTGAAAAAGTAAAAAGGAAATTTCATTTATTCTTTGTTCCGATTTCTTAAATTATATCTTTTGTTGCATTCATTTTATTATTATTATTGCTCACTTAATTCACTTTCTTGACTTTTTTGATCGTCCAGTTGATCATTTAGTACACCTCCAGGTAAAACCATCTATCACATCTTTTCTTCAATTTTTAATTCATTTCTGCACCTACAATTCATCTTGTAAATGTAAATTTTTGAATTTCTACTAAAGACATTTTTTAAAAAAGGTTGGCCCAAAATTTTACTGGTTGGCCTGGCCAATTGGCCGTAGGAGTAACAAGACCCAAATAATCTACTAACGAGATCTTAAGTCATAATAATTTATTTTATCCAAAATAAAATAAATATTTTTAAAGAAATTCATCTAATGTGTCCTCATGAAAATAAATCACATTTTTTAAGAACCTTATCGCGATGGTTCTCAAAACGATTTAGTAAATTAAAACCTAAAAAAAGGCATTTATATTAAAATTTTGCTAAACTTCGGCTTGCTTTCACCAAATTTACTAAATATCACTTGAATTAACTAAAAAAAGCTTTTATCTTACCAAGATTTAAAAAAAAACTTTAAAATTTTATATTCTAAAGATCTGAGCATACAAACGGACCGGAAATAAATGGTACTTTGCCAAAGCATGAAATTAAAATATTGACTAATGGAAGCGGATCAATCCGTTGTGCCTTAAAGCCCTCTACGACAAACACTCAATCAGCCACTTCCATAAAGCAAATTGAATATCCGGTTGAACAGAATCCTTTTGGAGAAGAAGGCGAAACTGTAGATGAAGTAAGATCTGATAACAACTGCACACTCACTTCAAAACAAAACAATCCGACCCATTCTCCATTGTCAGTAAACGTTGATTCAGTTAAGAACGAAATTAACAACTTCCAGCCAAGTTCAGGCTCCTCCAGCAATAATACATCAAACGAGTAAAAGTTTTTATTTTTAGAATTTAAGATGATGTTTTGTTTTTCAGTGCGCCTATGAGCAACAATAGTGCCGAGTTTAACCCATTCGGAAATGAAGAGGAAGAAATTACTGAGGCACAAGAAACGAATAAAAGTGATGATGAAGTAGAGAGAACAGTTTATTTGAATGTGAGAGTTAAGGCTCTTTATGATTATCACAGTGCTGAAGATGACGAATTGTCTTTTAAAGCTGGTAAATAAATAAAGTAAAGAAAAAATTATGAAAATTTTTTTCTTGTTTTTTAAGGAGAAGAAATGATAAAATTGGCAAATGAGGATAAAAGAGGTTGGTGTTTGTGAAAAATAGGAGATAAGATTGGATTGTACCCGGCTACTTATGCAACCGAAATTTAGATCGTACTTATATTTATTTGTAAAAATTGATATTAGATATTTGAATTTTTTAAAAAGTTTAAAATTTTTTTTTTTGATTTTATTTAAATATTTTTCGCGGTGGTCGGCCAGGCATTAATAAGACCAGTATTAAAATTTGTTTGGGGTGGACCACTAAACGGCTGACAAATTTTGAAAAATAAAGAGTAAATTGGATGAAATTTAATACTGTAAATTTTAGTGGCCGATATTTTTTTGAATAGATAAAAATATTTTTTCAAAATAAATTATTTTTTTTTTAATCTTAAAGTATATTTTTTTATCAAGAAATATCTCGATCTGCATTTTTTTTGATCATAAAATTTGGTGGAGATTTGTCAAAAGATTTCTTTGGTAATATTTTTGATCAAGAACAATGCTCCTAGTAAAAAGTTTCACTTTATTTTAATTTAAATTAAATAATCTGAGGGAGATAAAATAATTGGCTTAATTTTTGATTCCTCTTGAGTTGAATTGCGAACATAGATTCAAATTTATTCGCAGCGATTGATTAAAACTAAATAATTAAATTATGAATTGATATTTTTTTAAGTAGTTATCTAAATTTTTCGCTTCGCATCGTTAGCAAGTCGATTTATAATTCGTGTGCATAAAGTTATTTAAGAATTATTGAAAAAAATTTTATTAAAATTGGAATTTAATTGTCAAATAATTGTTTTGTACGATTTCTAAGTTCGGAAGAATTTTTTGTGTCGAGCAATGGAACAAAAGAATCTAAAGAAGCTTTTGAATAAAATTTATATATAGTTTTGTTAACTTTAGCCCAATAAAAGTTAAGGAAAAATTATGAAAATAGATTTAGCAAAAAGATCGATGAAAATAAAGCATTTTTTTTAAATCTAGAATTCGATTTAGAAGGGAATTTTGTTGGTGGAATTTCATAGGAAATGGTTCAAATGAGAATCATTTACATAAAAATGTTTGTTAATTAGATAGAAGATTCGTTTAAGTTAAATTTAGTTTATTAAAAATGCATAACAATAATGAATTAAAAAATAAGATAAAATATGATGTTTAAATACATCATATCACATGAACATACAACATTCATTTAAAAAAAAATAAAAAGACAAAAATAAAAACAAATCAAAAAGTTAATTTAAATCTAAAAAATATGATTTTTAAAATCAATAAAATTAAAATAAATTTAAAATTATTTCAAAATAAAGCGTCATTTCAAAAATTTTAATTTTAAGAAAAAATGATTTTTTCTTTCTCTTTTTTTTTCTCGATCTCCTAATTAGTCCACATATGTCTCACTTTCTCAGCACAATTTCGTTTTTGGTAGAACTGATAAAAATAACACATTTCATGCAATTGCTTTTTTTAATATAAGTCATGAAATGCAGGAGGATTTTACCAGACTTTTTGTCGATCTTGCTGAATTAGCTAATTTGTCTCCGGTTATTTGGTCAAGTACCTGATTTGCCTTGAATTGGTCAACAGTTTTCGCGTTCTTGACTTGGTCAGGCAGTTCATTCAAAGATGGTTTGGCTCTGTTTGTGAAGAAGGTATTTCTTGGTGGACAGTTCCTCACAAATTACCTTTATAACTTGTGTTTGGTGCCACGAATAGAACCAGCTGGTCCTTCTTCCACACTATTTGGGGTTCTTTTGATGGAACAGTACCAGTTGATTCTATTTATGTTCTCGTTGCATTTGAAGAATTGTATCATGTCGAATCGATCGAATCGTTCTTCAACATTTTGCATATTTAACAATTTGAGTCTTTCTTCGTAGCTTTTGTTTCTCAATTTGCGAACTCTTTGGTAGTTCTTTGTTGCCCTTTCTCCAATTTTTTTTTTGTCCTGGTTATTTTGGGATCTCCACGCTGGGGCTGCTTTTTGATACCGAGGTCGCTTTCTGAGTTGGTTTCACCTAACTTAAAGTTTTCGGTTCTGAAAGAGTACTTGCAGGTGCAGTTACCATTTTTCTTTGCCTTTAAAACTTTACTCTTTTTGTCAATTAAAATTCAAATAACATCTTAAAAAAAGTTGGTTTTTATTTACCAAAAGATCATTATGAGCAAGTTTATATTTAGATTTTGACTCAAAAGATTGCACATGACATGTTCGAAAGAGCATTTTCTAAGGCTATAGAGCAACAAATTCTCCTATTGAGCCTTTAAAACGCGACTTTAATGGGTGGATTCACCCACAGGAAGAAAATTAGTTTTTTGGATTTTAGATTTATTAAAAGGAAAAAAAATAGTATAGAATTGTTGTTTTTTTAGAATTATTCAAAAGAGATTGTAAAAATCTCACAGGAATCATACGCTTCTTAGACCAATTTCAGCAAAGTTGCTAAATACATTTATGAGTTAAATTACTTTTCCAAATTAGATATAAGAAAGGGAGATGCGCATGCAAATATTATATTAAATTGGAATATTGTAGTCACCACTTATCCTTTATTAAGCAATTCGAAAATCAGGAGTTTGTTAATAAGCCTTAAAAAGGCCGTCCAAAATTCGCGGGAAATTGGTTTTCTTTTAAAAATATTTTAAAGTAGCTATAAATTGAACATACTATTAAGTAACTATTCTTGTATCAAACTTTATAAACATTCTTTAAAAAAATAATATAACATATTAATTTAATTTTTTTTATAACACAAAAATATTCTGTTAATCAGTGTTTTAGTTAAATTTGTATGAATTTTTTTTATTTTGAATTCGGCACAAAATTCTTTTAGAATTCACAGTGACTTGTGTTAACAAGTTTATGGTCTGTTGTAAAAATTTTTCTGTTTGTGTGGAACAGTAATTTAATTGTGAAGAACCATTTAATTTATTTTCAAAGTCTTAGAATATTCAAAAAATCTATTTTTTTTATAATTAAAAACCATCATAGTCCGATTTTTAATATTAATGGAAATACCAGAGTTCAACGCTAAAAAGCTTTATTATTTTAAATGGATTTCGAATTATTGAATAACTCGGGAATTTTTTAAAATTAAAATTTAAAAAGCGAATTAAAATGGTCTAAATCATCTTTACAATCTTCTATATTTCGTCTCCTTAAGTTGATTAATAAGCTTAACAGAAACTTTTTGATAGTAAACAATTAAACGAAATTTTGTAGAAAACTACCCAAATTCCTCTTGATAATGATTCTCCTGATGAGAAATGGATCTAATTTCGAAATAATGATCACAGGAACCAATTCTGGGAATCTTCTCAACCAGCTTAACTGGTCGTTAAAAGGGAATAATTTATAGAATTTCAAAAAGAAATACACTTTGAACTTATTCTAAATGGTAGTACTTTAAATGGAAAGCAAATTAAAGGTTCTATTGTGAACAATTAGAACGAATTAATGCTTTCCTTCAAGAAAAATACCCTAATTTGGTCAACCAGAGCTTAGTCTATCCTCTCTTTTATTCATCATTGACATTTAATTTTTATGTGTATGTCGATTGTACTCAACTCACAACTAACTACAATGGTATCTTATTCTTTTCAATTTGACTCTTTTTTTTACTCTCTCTCTCTCTTCTTTTTTTTTTTAATTTTATCTTTCAAAATCAGCTTTTTTTTTGATAATAATTTATTTATTAATTATTTTGTTGAGTTCTTGGTTTCTAAATTTTAAAAAATAATTTTAGAGCGAAAAAAGATTTGAAAAAATTTTCGATAAATTTAAGAAATTGAAATCTAGTTTCAGTTAAAAAATGTCATGAAGTTGGAAACCCAAAACCTTTTTTTTAGCCGCCTGGGCCAGCACATCTTTTGTTAGACAAATTACAATTAAATTCACACTCCAAATTATCAATGCATTCGTAGTTTTGACCATTTGCTACGTGACATCTATACTCAGGTTCATAACCTATTACTGAATATTTTGGTTCATTACATCTTAATTTAAATATTTGAATTAATATTTGTACTTTAATTCAGAATTACTCGCATTTATTGTTAGTGCATCTAGTGGTAGAAATAATGCTTCCATCTTGCAATGTAATTTGACCACTGCAATCACTATCATTATTGCAAAATGAGCCAACTTGTCCTAAAATAATTGGATTAAAAAGGTTAAAAATTCATAAAAAAATTAAAGAGAAAGAATGTAAAGTGTTTATTTGATTATTAGAATTTAATATTTTTTACTTAAGTTTTATTAGATTAATTAATTACTTTAGTAATCTATGTAAATTTACCTAAAAAATCGGATATTTACATAAGAACATTTTGATTTCGAAATATAAATAACAAGATTTTCAAAGAAGTTAAAATTTTTTGTCTATAATCGACGTTACTTTTGTTTATTATCTCGAAAATTACGATTTCTACAATTTTAAAAAATTAAATATTTTCTCGAAATTAAATATTATATATTTTAATTATGAAATTATAAATATTATCTTTTTATGTCCAATTTTCCTTATTTTATCTAATAATATTTTTTCATATTTTATTTTATTTAATATTCTTTAATTTTATTTTTATTCTATTCTATTTTGATTTTTAAATTTATTTTTAATCTGAAGGAGCTTTAGTCTGGCACAGATAAACAAATAAATTAATAATCTTTTTGTAAATGAAGTAGTTAATTTTTTCAGTTCATTAAATGATGGATACTTTTTCGTCAGTTCTTCAAAATAGACCTTACCGTCAAACATTTCGTCTGCTACAGTTGAAAAATCTAAACACTGGTCATTAAAAATTTGGGTTCCAATCGGGCACTTTTCTATGCATCTATTGTATTCGAATTTTTCATTTTCTTCACACTGGCAAATATTATTTCGACAAGTTAATTTTTCTTGTTTAACTTTACATTCATAAGAAATTGAACAAGGTAAACCATAAGATTTCCCATCAACACAAGACGATCCATCCCAATATTTGTCAACAGAATTTGAACAATCACAAATTTTTAATGTTTGATTTGACGGACAGCTGCATCTATCTGTAAAATCAGTACAAAGAAGATTTTCAGAAGTGTTACAATCATCATCTGAACTGCATGATAATGTAGAATAGGTTAATCTACATTCTTGATTTGATGTATCCCAAGTATGTGTATTTAAAGAACACAGACATCTATTACTTTGACATGTCAAACCTTTTAGACTTGAGCAGTGCCAATCATAGTCACAAATTGAATTAATTGATTTTTTTACTCTGCATTCTGAAGTAATATTTTCAAAATACTCATCAGAATTGCAAAGACAGGACTTGTTCAACGAATGACAAGTCAATGCTTCTAAACACATTGTGTCATTGTCACAGGCTTCAAATTCTCCAAGGCGGGCTAAACATTTTTTAAATCCTTCATGGTAATATTGACCAGATGGACATGAACAAATATTGTTTATGCAGTCTGTAATATCTGAATCAAGACATTCTGAAATTTGGTTACAAGTTTCCAAATGTCTTTTTTTACTCTGACATTTATTTCCATTCCAAAATTCTCTTTTTATAATAAAAAAAATTTTTTTTAAAAAACAAAATAAAAAGATTAAAATTACAGTGAATAATCAGAGCAAGCACATAAACCAGCTACACAGAGTGTATTTTGTGTCTTTGTCTGACACTCGAAATCATTTGAACAATGGTCTGAGTAATTTTTAGCCGAAGAACAGAATGATCCGTTCCAGAATTCTTCAGAACCCTCAGTTCTACTGCAGTCACACATGCCATCAACTGATGCGATAGGACAGTTGCAATCATTATTAATGCACTTAAGATTTTGATCCGGGTTGCATGACTCACCTGTCAGACAAGATCCTTTTGAATAAGTCAACAAGCATTTTTGATTTGTGTTTGACCATGTATGCGATGATGAGCCACAAATGCAGCGATTACCACTGCACACAAGACTCAGATCAGATCACAATAATTATTAACTATTTTTTGATCAGTACATTTATTAGTTGTATTATCATAGAATTTATTTCCTAGACAAATACAATTTGTACCATTGCAGACCATGCCATTTAGACACATTTCAGTGTAAAAGCAGGTTTCTAATTCTCCGAGGCGAGCCATACATTTATTTTTTAAAAAAAAATCTGTTTCCTGACAGATACAGTGGGTAGAATTGCAATAAGTTGCTTCCGAATCCAGACATTGTTGTGGTTCTGTGCATTGCTCCAAATAGTGATTCTTTGGAACACATTTAGTACCATTGAAATATTCTCTAAAATACAAAAAAAAATTAATTCGATAATTTTTTGTTAATCGCTTCTTATTTTTTATTTATTCACTTAATTTCAATTTTAATTTTAATTTTTTTAAAAAATTGTTTTCATTATTTTTGAAACATTTATATAATTAGAAGTTTTTTTATATAATATTCTAATTTTTGATGATAATTACCTGTTTTTTATCTATTTATTACTTTTTGTGAAATTTAATTATTTCTGTCAAAAAAATTGATACATTAATTTATCTTAAATCATTTTTAAAGATTAAAATGGGATTTGAAAAAAAATTGAAAATTGTACATTATAAAATAAATGAAAATTTTTTAAAAAATTAATCAATTAACTTATTGCTAGCACTCTTTAATGATATTTTGAATCAAATAAATCGATTGATCGTTAAAAAATGTCCGATTAAATTTTAGAAAAATTAAAGGTAGTGTGACAAAAAATAAAAAAAGTGTAGAAAAAAATATAGAAAACTCCAATTCTCAAAATCACATTCATTATATGTTACTTCATGGGTAAGATTTAGAGTCAAAGAGTCATGCTCGGTATTAGATCAATAAATTCAAATTCTTGTTCAACATTTAGAGAGTATTTCCTGAAAGTTTTTGTTGGAACCGTGGAAACTTTATTTACTTATCTAATTTGTAAAGAAAGCGTATTTGGTAATAATTATTATTATGTTTTGGAAAATTTTTGTTCATTATTATGCTTGAATTCAAATGAAGAATTAAAGATTATAAAATGTATCTAATTTTTTTTTTATATTAAAATTTTCTATATTTAAAAAAATTCTACAATTCGTCTTTCTATATTATATCCACCTCTCAGACCAAAACTTGAAAAATTGAACTATTTAGCTCGAAAATCTATTTTCTTTAATTATTAATTTAAATTTGCTTTTTAATTACCTCGTTTCATCCTTGCATTTACAAATTTGGTCAATACAAAAAGTGTATTGAGTGATAATTTGACATTGTTCATGTTTACTACATTTGCTTCCAAAACTAAATGCTGATTCACATTCTTCCCCGTTCCAAAACATTTCACCATTTGCCGTTCGAAGACATTGATCTAAATTATCAGTTGTCAGTGTATTTGTTAAGAATAAGTGAATTGAATTCGGAATGCGATAAAATATACCAAAAACTACAGCCATTATTGTCAAAATTGATATCCAAGCAAAAAAGCAAGAAAATAAAAATACATTTATTTTGTTTTGATTTTTCTTAAGAAACGGTTCTTTCTTTTCTGTGATATAATTCAATTTGCTATCTTCTGATTCATTGGGCTTTGGTGAAATTTTTTTTGATCCCATCACCTTTGGCTGTCTGATATTTTTTGGAAAGCTTTCAAAATTGTTAAAAATTGGTAGAGCGAGTGGTATTTCCAAAACTTCAGGCTCAATTTGGTACCATCTTCCATCTGATTGTGTTGGTTTTTTCATTTTTTCCATTAATTTTTAGTATTTTTTTAAATTCCATCTTTTAATTTAAATAGTATGGTGAATGTAAGCAATTTTTTTGATTAAATAATAAAGGATTTCATTTTTAAAATTCAATAGCAATGTTTACCCTAAAATCAATCGAAACCTCTTGATTTTTAGAAAATTACATCTTTGAATTTATAAATTTTAAACAAAAGTTGATTAAAAAAATAAAAATGTTGTGAATCCTTTTCAAATTTATGGAATTTTTATAAACATTTATTAATTTGATTTTAAAGCGATTTTTAATTTTAGTGAATTTTTTATTTTCCCGAAGCTTAATAACTAAAAAATTTATAAACAGTCATAAGTTTGAGCTTTCTCTGAATATTATCCCTCGATTTCCAATCGAATGCCAGAAAACTCATAACAAAAAATTGAATAACTGGATCATCTTTTGATAGGGATATATTACTATACTCTAATATAAAGGTTACACATAAAATTCGAAGATTCTTGGATTTAAAGGAAAATCATCTCGCTTGTTAAGTTTTTCAGCATATTTTATTCTTTGGTATTTAGATTAAAAAGTAGATCATTAGGTATAATTTTAAAAAATAAAAATCTGTTTTGAATCGGTTTTGTACTCGATGAGCTTTTATTCAAGATAAAAAATTCTTTTTAATTTTTGCGTTTAATATTAATTATCGTTTATTTTTTCAATTAAAAATAATTTTAAATTTTTTATTTTACAAACTGAATAAATGTTTTCCAAACCACGGTTTCTGTTTTTTATAACGATATTGAATTAAAGTGAAATTTAAATTTTTCGCCTGGTTCATACAACAATCTATATAAACGTTTCCTCAATTGTAAACACGTGTCCTATAAAATATGAGATCTCATTGTCAAAATTTGATAATATTCCTTGAGGAACAAGAACAATTCTTGAGGGAATGGATTCTCGATGTCCTGTTCCATTTAGGAAATTTTATGTTTAGGATTTATGTGTTTGATACAGTGGTGACTTGACAAAAGGATTCATGGTAAATTTAGGCAAATTTACGTATATTTACGTAAATAAAAATTTTTTTTCCTATTAATTTTATTTTATTTTTTTTTTGATTTTTGAAATGAATTAAAAATTATTTTGATTAATAATACATTTTTTTATAATGTATTCTTTTTTTTATTATATTTGTAGATGAAAATTATTTATAGTCGTTTGGTTTCCCTTCTTTGAACTGACTTTAATACTTTTTAATCTTATTTAAAATGAGGATTTCAAAATCGTACTCCATACCTTAATTTAGGTCTTACAAAAGATTTTCATTTCTAGGTTACTGTTTTCCTTTTTTTTTAATTTAATTGTTTTTCTTGTTGAGCCCAGAACAAAATTTGCTCTATTAGCAGCTTCATAAACTTGATTTTCTCATTTTAAATTGTTCTTTATGACTATTTCTAGACTATATCTTTTATAACTTTTCAGTTTTTTATTTTTAATTTTTTGGTTGAATAATTTTAGAATCAAAGCCTCGGAATTTTAGATTATTAAATGAAAAATTTAATAGTTTTAAAACTTTATTCTTGATATTTAGCATCATTTGATTGCAAAGTTGAAAAATTGAGAATGCAATACGATTGAGATTGAAATTTTATGGCTGCAATTTTTGAATAATTAAAAAGATAACATGATTTTTAAACTTTATTTTAAATTTTAAAATATGCTTTCTAAAATTATTAAATATAAAATTGGTACTAAAACCTTTTAATAAAAATGCTAAATTTATTTTGAAAGAAATCTTTGACATTAAATTAGTTACCATAGGTTGGATTAAAAACTAACAAATAATTAATTCAAATTTTTCGTGAAACCTTTAAAAATGATGTGAATTTAAATTGTTTTTGCGAAACAGTTCTTAAGCATATTTCAAGCAGTCAAAATAAAAAATTAGAAAAAAATTAAATCTTAAAGCCTTGTTGAATCAAAGGGTATTCGATATTTTTTAAAAAATTACTAAAATTACTGGATAATGTTTATTAATTTCAAGTTTGTTTTTTGAATTTCAAATATCAAGCTTAGGACAGGTGGAGTCAAAAACTAGATCGAATGAAATATTTTCTTAAATACAAAATAAGATATCGTTGAATTTTCATTTAAAATTAAAAAAGAAAAAAATTGATTTTTTTTGATCACCTTTCCGCAATACTTGCTAGTTTACCATAATTCCTTTGCGTTAGAATTATAATTAAAATTTTTCTTCCTTTTTCTAGTCTGAAATTCTAAGTTTCAATTAATTTTATTTTACTATCATCGAATTTTGAATTTTTTTCTAAAATTAAGCTAGATTCCATGCTTTTCTTTTTTTCTAAAGCTCAGGTTCAAAAAGAATTATTTTTTCAGCAGATCAGCCTTAATTCTTATCAATTCTCTTATCCAACCTATGATTATTGAATTATGGACCATAATTCTGTAACAAGATTAGATAGTTTCTTTCCGGGGATAGAAGAGAAACAGATTGATTAATCTGTTGAATAATTTTTTAGTTTTTATTTATGTATGAAACACTTATTGTTTATTTTTAAAGAGAGATATTGCTTAAAAGTTGTCTTTTCATTCATTAATAAAGATAAACGGATGCCATCCTCGAGATCAAACGGTGCAGTCATTAGGGAACAAAAATATCGCATACTAGTCGATTCTTTAGAATTATATAGGGCCATTGCTCGAATTAAAAAATATAGAAAGTGATGCTCCGCTGTCTGTTTTTACAACAATTTACGGTTAAATAATATATAATAATATAATAATAAGTTTATCTTAAAATGATAGTTTAAAGGATTCGTTTTGATTTATTTGATGATTAATTTTCAAATATTGTTCTATCAACTTCTTTCTTATATGTTTTTAAATGTATTAAAATGACGCTATTTTAATAGTACATGTTTTGACTAAATAAAAAAAAATTGATGTGACGGCTTTAAGACATTTCTCGCGACACTACATTCTCCCGATACTTTTTATTTTTTTTTTTGAAATTCTAAAAATACTTTTTACCTGAATTGTTGACTAAAATACTTAAGAAAACTTAAAATTAACAAGGAATTGATAAGTAAAAAAATTAATAATTTTAGACAAATTAAATAAACATAATCTTAAAAATAAATAAAAATAACAAAATTGAGATGTTATATTGATCACAACTCGTTAGTATTTTGACTTTGGACCAGAATATACTGGATCACCAAAAAAATATGGTATTTAGATGTCTCGTCTGGGATATATCTTTCTATCCTTCATTTCCAACACATTGTCTTCATTTTCTCTTTCTACATTTTTTTCGGTTTTATTTTGAATCGATTCATCGATTGCTTCATTTACTGCTTCTTCATTACCTACTACCGTGTTAAGAGAATCTTTTCTAATTCAACCTCATTTTCATTTTTTGTTAATTCTTGATGGTCTTCAACCACATCGTTAAATTGACTAAAAATTGGACTTTTTTGAACCTTAGCTTGTTCCTTACTATATATAAATGCCTTCAAAAATTATGAATTAAGATGTAAGATTTGACCGTTTCTTTCAATTACAATCATTGATCCATAAACCTTGACCACTTTAAACGGATCTGGGTCATAATATGGACCCGACTTTCTCGCTCTTTGAAGTTTTTTAAGTACTTAATCATCTAACTTAAAATTTGCTTTTGTTACTTTCAATCTCTGGTTACCATAATTCTTCATTTAAGTCTTTGCTAGCGCATCATAAATTTTGGCTTTCTGATGCAACTCTGTTCTTAATTGAACAATTCCAGATGATGGTAGTTATGTTGTTTAGGTGTTTGATTGAAACATTAGTTAGTATGGTGCTACTCCTGTAGATGTATGCGGTGTAGCCCTATAATTTCTAAGAAACTAACCACTATGAGCAATCTGAACTACTTTGTTTCTAAACTTTGAAGGGATAACAATTCGAGTTCCTCTAAGCACCAGACCATCTTTTGATAGTGACAATTCATCATTAATGCATTCGTATGTACCATTTCTAATATATATGGAAAGCCTTGTATCATTTTAATTAGTTCTTGTAAATTATTATCTTCATTTATTGCTTGAATGAGTTCACTCTTACTAATTGCAGTTGGAAAAGCCATCGACGTAATATAGCTTTCTGTGTAATTTTCACATTTTTTATCAGCCGGTTCGTATGGGTTTCAAGAAATATAATCGACAATAGTATAAGCTCCAGTCCAGCCTTGTGTCTAACAACAAACTTGTATGGTAATGAACTTAAACACCAACGCTCGATTCTGGCTTTTGGCTTTGAATGAACGTTACCAAAAATCGATTCCATAGCTGTGTTGTCAGGAATTATATCAAACTCATTTGCATAAATAAATGAGTGAAATTTCTCACATGCCCATACTACTGCTAACGCTTCACGTTCAACTTGTGAATACCCTTGTTCAACATTTGTTGGTGTACGACTTGTGGCCACGTGAGGTCTTTTAGGATTTTATTGAGCCAACACTGCTGCTTAGCCAACTGAACTAGCATCTACGGTCAATTCAATTCTAATTTAGGATCAAACTAACACAAAGAATCGATACAAATTGACTGTTTGAGTTTTTGAAGGGCCTCACGATGTTTTTCAGTCCAATTCAATTTAGCTTTCTTTTTACCAATTCTCGCATTGGTTTGACAATAGAAGCTATTTTGGTATGAATCTTTCACAATAATTTGCTTAACCTAAAAGACTACGAACTTCTCCAACCGTTGTGGGTTGTTTAGCTTTCATTAAAGCTTTATATTTCCTATTGTCAAGTTAAATACCACTTTCAGAAAACTCAAAATTAAAAAACGTGAGCCTTCTTTTACCAAATTCACACTTGCTTTCGTTTATAGTTAAAAAGATTGATGAAAATAAAGCATTATTTTAAAATCTTGAATTCAATTTTGAAGGGAATCTTGACATAGAAAATGTTTCAAATGAGAATCATTTACATAAAAATGTTTGTTAATTAGATAGAGAATTCGTTTAAAATAAATTTAATTTATTAAAAATACATGATAATAATATATTACAATAATAAGATAAACGTTTTTCCGTCTCAACAAGTTAAAGCCTTTTTGAGTCAGCTAAGCGTTTCCTTTCAGTGAAACTGCCTTCGTTTGTTCACTCCAGCTCAGTTCGTTTTTTTTTTTATGACACTGAGGTATCTTACTGAGTTGGTTTCACCTAATTTAAAGTTTTCGTTTTCGGTTCTGAAAAAGTACTTGCAGGTGCAGTGGAATTTAGTGTTACCTAGGTGCATTACCTAGTTTATTTTCCTTGGCTTTTAAAACCTTACTCTTTTTGTCAATTAAAATTCAAATACAATCTTAAAAAATACTTAATAAAAGGGAACAATTCGTGGAATTTCTAAAAGAAATACACTTTGAACTTGTACCATATGGTAGTATTTAAATGAAAAGCAAATTAAAGGTTCAATTGTGAACAATTAGAACGAATTTATGTTTTCCTTCATGAAAAATACCCTAATTTGGTCAATCAAAGCTTGGTCTATCCTCTTATCCAATAATGAATATTCTTTAATTTTTATGTGCATGTCGATTGTACTCAACTCGTAACTTACTACAATGGTATCTTTTTCTTTTCAAATTGACTCTTTTTTTTTCCTTTAAAATTTTCGAGAAGTGAAAATTTGATGAAATTCTGATTTTGACGAAAAAAGCTGAGCAACTTTGGCAGCTTCCATGCTTATCTAGCATCAAATTTTATCTGTTTTGAATTTGGGATAATTTGTTGAGATCTCCTGTTATAGCAATGTAAAAGTTCAAACCATCTTCAAAACTTTAAGCTCTAATTAAAATTTTTTAAATTTTTATAGCACTAATTTAATTCAAGTATCTAATTTTTTTTCAATTTTTCCTTTCATGAGGGTTAAAAAGAGGGTTTTGAACCATTCGGATGTGCCCATCTATTCGGATTTAGGTGATTTACCCACAAATTTTATTCAAAAAAAATAATAAAAAAATTCTTACAATTTTAGTATTTTACTATTTTGGTTAAGTGATATCTTATTTTTTTTAAAATTTAATCTTTAAAACTTTCCCTTTTTTTGATATTAATTTATTTTTTGAAATGAAATAATTAAAACATCAAGTTTCAGTTAAAAATAATATCATGAATTTGGAAGCACAATACATATTTTTTAATTTTTCTAGCCAGTTTAGCCAGAACATATTTTGCTTGCCCGATTACAAATAAATTCACATTCTAAGTCAAAATTGCATTCGTAGTTTTCACCATTTGCTATGTGACATCTAAAGTAAGGTGTGTTAACTATTACTGTATATTTTGGTTCATTACATCTTAATTTAAATATTTGAATTAATATTATTTGAATTATAATTTAATTTAGATAAATTACTCGCATTTATTGTCTGTGCATCTAGTGATAAGTTTTTATTTGACAACAAGAATTTACTATTTATTACTTAAGTTTTCGTAAATTAACTATAATTCACTTTAGTAATCGATATAAATTTACCTAAAAAGTCAGTTAGAAGAGGATTTTTACGTAAATTTAAAATTTTGATTTTGAAATATACATAACAAGATTTTCTAAGATGTAAAAGGTTTTTGTCTTTTTTTTAAGTTAACTTTCTTAATTATATCGAAAATTAGGATTTCTACAATTTAAATAAGAATTAAATATTTTCTCTTTTTTTTATGCTCCATAAATTTAATTTTAATTATATTTTAAGTCTTATTTTTATGTCAAAACTTTCCTTTTTTCATCTAATAATATTTTTCCATATTTTATTTTCTTTAATAATCTTCAATTTAATTTTTATTTTGTTCTATTTTGATTTTTTTATAAATTTATTGTTAAATTTATTTAATAAGGAGCTATAGTCTGGCACAGATAAACAAATAAATAAGCCATAAAATTCAGTTTTTACTCTGCATTCTGAAGTAATATTTTCAAAATAATCATCAGAATTGCAAAGACAGGACTTGTTCAACGAATGACAAGTCATTGCTTCTAAATATATTGAATCATTGTCACAAGCTTCCGAGCTACATTTTTTATAATCCTTCCAGTAGGAGATTCGTTACTAAACTTATATGTTTATTTTATTACTATTAAAAAAGTCATTGATATCTTAATTTCTATTTTTGCTCGAAAAATATGAATACATGCTTCATTAATTCACTTAAATATTTTAAATTGAATTAGTTTTGTCATTTAATCATTTATTAGTTGAATTTGATTAATTTTTAAATTATCTATTAAATTTTTTTCTTGCAGGATACCAAAAAGATTAAACTTTTAAAAAAAAATTTAATTTTTTGTTTAAAATGTTTTGCGGCATATATATTTATGATGATCATCTTTATAGATGTTGTTATTGAAGCAATCAACACGATAGTGTGTTGCTTTTCTATTTGCACTTAACGGACAAAATGAAAAATCAGTGTCAATATCGTTTTCTTTCCATTCGCCATTATCTATTTCGTCCAACCAATAAACCTCTGTATTTCCTATACTTTGAAAATATTCTTTCAAAAAATTATTGGTAGACGAATCTTTTACAATAGCTATTTTCCAGTTTTCATGACCACTTAATTTTAAACTGTTGCAATCAGACTTGGCATCACTTTGTTTTTCCTCTAGAGTCGAAAAATAAAAGCATTGATTATCAAAAATTAAAGTTCCAATCGGACACTTTTCTTTGCATTCATTGCTTTCGAACTTTTCATTTTCTTCACACTGACAAATATTATTTCGACAAGTTAATTTTTCTTGTTTAACTTTACATTCATAAGAAATTGAACAAGGTAAACCATTAGATTTTCCATCAACACAAGACGATCCATTCCAATATTTGTCAACAGAATTTGAACAATCACAAATTTTTAATGTTTGATTTGACGGACAGCTGCATCTATCTGTAAAATCAGTACAAAGTAGATTTTCAGAAGTGTTACAATCATCATCTGAACTGCATGATAATGTAGAATAGGTTAATCTACATTCTTGATTTGATGTATCCCAAGTATGTGTATTTAAAGAACACAGACATCTATTACTTTGACATGTCAAACCTTTTAGACTTGAGCAGTGCCAATCATAGTCACAAATTGAATTAATTGATTTTTTTACTCTGCATTCTGAAGTAATATTTTCAAAATACTCATCAGAATTGCAAAGACAGGACTTGTTCAACGAATGACAAGTCAATGCTTCTAAACACATTGTGTCATTGTCACAGGCTTCAAATTCTCCAAGGCGGGCTAAACATTTTTTAAATCCTTCATGGTAATATTGACCAGATGGACATGAACAAATATTGTTTATGCAGTCTGTAATATCTGAATCAAGACATTCTGAAATTTGGTTACAAGTTTCCAAATGTCTTTTTTTACTCTGACATTTATTTCCATTCCAAAATTCTCTTTTTATAATAAAAAAAATTTTTTTTAAAAAACAAAATAAAAAGATTAAAATTACAGTGAATAATCAGAGCAAGCACATAAACCAGCTACACAGAGTGTATTTTGTGTCTTTGTCTGACACTCGAAATCATTTGAACAATGGTCTGAGTAATTTTTAGCCGAAGAACAGAATGATCCGTTCCAGAATTCTTCAGAACCCTCAGTTCTACTGCAGTCACACATGCCATCAACTGATGCGATAGGACAGTTGCAATCATTATTAATGCACTTAAGATTTTGATCCGGGTTGCATGACTCACCTGTCAGACAAGATCCTTTTGAATAAGTCAACAAGCATTTTTGATTTGTGTTTGACCATGTATGCGATGATGAGCCACAAATGCAGCGATTACCACTGCACACAAGACTCAGATCAGATCTACATTCTAAATCTTTGTCACAATAATTATTAACTATTTTTTGATCAGTACATTTATTAGTTGTATTATCATAGAATTTATTTCCTAGACAAATACAATTTGTACCATTGCAGACCATGCCATTTAGACACATTTCAGTGTAAAAGCAGGTTTCTCATTCTCCGAGGCGAGCCATACATTTATTTATTAAAAAATATTCTGTTTCCTGACAGATACAGTGGGTAGAATTGCAATAAGTTGCTTCCGAATCCAGACATTGTTGTGGTTCTGTGCATTGCTTCAAATAGTGGTTCTTTGGAACACATTTAGTACCATTGAAATATTCTCTAAAATACAAAAAAAATTTAATTCGATAATTTTTTGTTAATTGCTTCTTATTTTTTATTTATTCACTTAATTTCAATTTAAATTTTTTTTAAAATTGTTTTCATTATTTTTGATACATTTATACAATTAGAAGTTTTTTTAAATGATATTTTTATTTGAGATGATAATAACCTGTTTTTTATCTATTTATTACTTTTTGTGAGACTTAAGGTTTTGTGAAATTTGGTACAAAATAAAAAAATAGAACAAAAATTAATGCTAAAAAAATATATAGCTTTTTTTCTGAAGGCTTTTAATAAGTTCTGTAAGCGCAACAAAGTGCAACATTTTTTGTCGCACCAAAAGTAAAAGTCTGCTAATGATGTGCAAAGTCTCTGCAAAATGCACTTTAGCCAAATTTGTCCAAATTTAAATTATGCTAAATTTGCAGAGTATTACCATATTGTTGATAATAGTGCAACTTTGAATGTTGCACCATGTTGTATTTACAGAGCTTGATTTTGACTTTTAAAAGAAAAGTTATATGAATTTTTAACTTTTTGTTCTGTTCTATTGTACTAAATTTCAAAAAACCAAGACTTAATTATTTCTGTCAAAAAAATTGATACATAAATTTGTTTAAAATCAATTAAAAAGATTAAAATGGGATTTGACAAAAAATTGAAAATTGTACATTATAAAATATATGAAAACTTTTAAAAAAATGAATCAATTAATTTATTGCTAGCATTCTTTAATGATTTTTTGAATTAAATAAATTGATTGAGCGTTAAAAAATGTTCGATTTAATTTTAGAAAAATTGAAGGTAGTTCGACAAAAAACAAAAAAAGTGTAGTAAAAAATATAGAAAACTCCAATTCTCAAAATCACTTTCATTATCTGTTTCTCTATATGTAAGATTTAGAGTCAAAGAATCATGCTCGGTTTTAGATCAATAAATTCAAATTCTTGTTCAACATTTTGAGAGTATTTCCTGAAAGTTTTTAATATTAAAATTTTATATATTTTAAAAATTCTACAATTCGTCTTTCTATATTATATCCGCCTCCCAGACCAAAACTTGAAAAATTGAACTATTTAGCTCGAAAATCTATTTTCTTTAATTATTAATTTAAATTTGCTTTTTAATTACCTCGTTTCATCCTTGCATTTACAAATTTGGTCAATACAAAAAGTGTATTGAGTGATAATTTGACATTGTTCATGTTTACTACATTTGCTTCCAAAACTAAATGCTGATTCACATTCTTCCCCGTTCCAAAACATTTCACCATTTGCCGTTCGAAGACATTGATCTAAATTATCAGTTGTCAGTGAATTTGTTAAGAATAAGTGAATTGAATTCGGAATGCGATAAAATATACCAAAAACTACAGCCATTATTGTCAAAATTGATATCCAAGCAAAAAAGCAAGAAAACAAAAATATAGTTATTTTTTTTTGATTTTTCTTAAAAAACGGTTCTTTCTTTTCACTGATATAATTCAATTTGCTATCTTCTGATTCATTGGGCTTTGGTGAAATTTTTTTTGATCCCATCACCTTTGGCTGTCTGATATTTTTTGGAAAGCTTTCAAAATTGTTAAAAATCGGTAGAGCGAGTGGTATTTCCAAAACTTCAGGGTCAATTTGGTACCATCTTCCATCTGATTGTGTTGGTTTTTTCATTTTTTCCATTAATTTTTAGTATTTTTTTAAATTCCATCTTTTAATTTAAATAGTATGGTGAATGTAAGCAATTTTTTTGATTAAATAATAAAGGATTTCATTTTTAAAATTCAATAGCAATGTTTACCCTAAAATCAATCGAAACCTCTTGATTTTTAGAAAATTACATCTTTGAATTTATAAATTTTAAACAAAAGTTGATTAAAAAAACAAAAATGTTGTGAATCCTTTTCAAATTTATGGAATTTTTATAAACATTTATTAATTTGATTTTAAAGCGATTTTTAATTTTAGTGAATTTTTTATTTTCCCGAAGCTTAATAACTAAAAAATGTAAAAACAGTCACAAGCTTAAGCTTTCTCTGAATATTATCCCTCGATTTCCAATCGAATGCAAAAAAACTCATAACAAAAAATTGAATAACTGGATCGTCTATTGATAATATCGGTTATATTACTATACTGTAATATAAAGCTTACACATAAAATTCGGAGATTCTTGGATTTTAAGGAAAATCATCTCGCTTGTTAAGTTTTTCAGCATATTTTATTCTCTGGTCTTTAGATTAAAAAGTAGATCATTATGTATAATTTTAAAATATAAAAATCTGTTTTGAATCGGTTTTGTACTCGATGAGCCTTTATTCAAGATAAAATAATTTTTTATTTTACAAACTGAATAAATGTTTTCGAAACCACGGTTTCTGAATTTAAAACGATATTGAATTAAAGTGAAATTGAAATTTTTCGTCTGATTCATTCAACTATCTATATAAACGTTTTCCTCAATTGTAAACACGTGTCCTATAAAATATGAGATCTTATTGTCAAAATTTGATAATATTCCTTAAGGAACAAGAACAATTCTTGAGGGAATGGATTCTCGATGTCCTGTTCCATTTAGGTAATTTTATGTTTAGGATAAATGTGTTTGATATAGTTGTGACTTGACATAAGGATTCATGGTAAATTTAGACAAATTTACGTAAAATTACGTAAATTAAAATATTTTTTCCTATTAATTTTATTTTTATTATTTTTGAAATGAATTAAAAATTATTTTGATTAATAATACATTTTTTTATAATTTTTTCTTTTTTTTATTATTTGTAGATGAAAATTATTTATAGTCGTTTGGTTTCCCTTCTTTGAACTGACTCTAATTTTTTATAATCTTATTTAAAATGAGGATTTCAAAATCGTACTCCATACCTTAATTTAGGTCTTACAAAAGATTTTCATTTCTAGGTTACTGTTTTCCTTTTTTTTTAATTTAATTGTTTTTCTTGTTGAGCCCAGAACAAAATTTGCTCTATTAGCAGCTTCATAAACTTGATTTTCTCATTTTTAATTGTTCGTAATGACTATTTCTAGACCTTGTTCTAGAACTTTTTATAACTTTTCGGTTTTTTATTTTTAATTTTTTGGTTGAATAATTTTAGAATCAAAGTATCGAAATTATAGATTATTAAATGAAAAAACTAATAATTTTAAAACTTTATTCTTGCTATGCTTGATTGCAAGGTTGAAAAATTGAGAATGCAATAAGATTGATAGTGAAATTTTATGACTGCAATTTTTGAATAATTAAAAAGATAAAATGATTTTTAAACTAGGTTTTAAATTTTAAAATATGTTTTCTAAAATTATTAAATATAAAATTGGTACTAAAAACCTTTTAATAAAAATGCTAAATTTTATTTTGAAAGAAATTAGTTACCATTTGTTGGATTCAAAATAAACAAATAATTAATTCTAATTTTAATGAAACCTTTAAAAATGTTGTGAATTTAAATTATTTTTGCGAAACAAGCAGTTCTTAAGCATATTTTAAGCAGTCAAAATAAAAAATTAGAAAAAAATTAAATCTTAAAGCCTTGTTGAATCAAAGGGTATTCGATGTTTTTTAAAAAATTACTAAAATTACTGGATAATGTTTATTAATTTCAAGTTTGTTTTTTGAATTTCAAATTTCAAGCTTGGGACAGGTGGAGTCAAAAACTATATCGAATGAAATATTTTCTTAAATACAAAATAAGATATCGTTAAATTTTCATTTAAAATTAAAAAAGAAAAAAATTGATGATTTTTTTTTGATCACCTTTCCTGAATACTGGCTAGTTTAGGTATCTTTAAGTTGATGATCAATTCAAAATATCATTTCAATTCAAAAAGTTTATCTTAAGATATTAAAATAAATCTTTGATTTAATTTAAATAATTTTAATGTAACATGATTAACATGTTATGTAGATTTAAAAAAAAAAAAAATTTTGAAAAAATATTTTCTCAATCCATTGTTAAAATCGATTTTTATATTTAAATGTATTACCTGATTTTTTGTAAAGTTTATTTGAAATTTTTATTGCCAAAGTATTTATATCTAGCATTCAAAATTAAATTTAAAAATGAAATTCAATTCAATAAATTCCAAATAAGTAATAAAATGAAAATAAACTTGACAAAAAATCCCAAAAATGTATTAAAAATCGATTTTAACAATGAATTGAGAAAATATTTTTTCAAAATTTTTTTTTTTTTAAATCTACATAACATGTTAATCATGTTACATTAAAATTATTTAAATTAAATCAAAGATTTATTTTAATATCTTAAGATAAACTTTTTGAATTGAAATGATATTTTGAATTGATCATCAACTTCAAGATGCCCTAGTTTACCATAATTCCTTTGCGTTAGAATTATAATTAAAAATTTTCTCCCTTTTTCTAGTCTGAAATTCTAAGTTTCAATTAATTTTATTTTACTTTCATGGAATTTGAATATATTTCTAAAATTAAGCTAGATTCCATGGTTTTCTGTTTTTTTTTAAAGCTTAGGTTCAATGGAAATTATTTTTTCATCAGACCAGCTTTAATTCTTATCAATTCTCTTATCCAACCTATGATTATTGAATTATGGACCATAATTCTGTAACAAGATTAGATAGTTTCTTTCCGGGGATAGAAGAGAAACAGATTGATTAACCTGTTGAATAATTTTTTAGTTTTTATTTATGTATGAAACACTTATTGTTTATTTTTAAAGAGAGATATTGCTTAAAAGTTGTCTTTTCATTCATTAATAAAGATAAACGGATGCCATCCTCGAGATCAAACGGTGCAGTCATTAGGGAACAAAAATATCGCATACTAGTCGATTCTTTAGAATTATATAGGGTCATTGCTCGAATTAAAAAATATAGAAAGTGATGCTCCGCTGTCTGATTTTACAACAATTTACGTTTAAATAATAATAATTTAAGAGCTTTAGAGACTTTTGAGTGAGTTTATCTTAAAATGATAGTTTAATGGATTCGTTTTAAAATATTTTGTGATTAATTTTCAAATAATGTTCTATCAACTTCTTTCTTGTATGTTTTTAAATGTATTAAAATGACGCTATTATAACAGTACATAATTTTGACTTAATAAAAAAAATTGATGTGAGGGCTTTAATACATTTCTCGCGACACTACATTCTCCCCATACTTTTTATTTTTTTTTTTTTGAAATTCTAAAAATACTTTTTACCTGAATTGTTGACTAAAATACTTAAGAAAACTTAAAACTATTAAGGAATTGATAAGTAAAAAAATAAATAATTTTAGACAAATTAAATAAACATAATCTTAAAAATAAATAAAAATAACAAAATTGAGATGTTAGATTGATCACAACTCGTTAGTATTTTGACTTTGGACCATAATATACTGGATCACCAAAAAAATTTGGCTTTTAGATGTCTCGTCTGGGATATCTCTTTATATCCTTCATTTCCAACACATTGTCTTCATTTTTTCTATCTACATTTTTTTCGGTTTTATTTTGAATCGATTCATCGATTGCTTCATTTACTGCTTCTTCATTACCTGCTACCGTGTTAAAAGAATCTTTTCTAATTCAACCTCAATTTCTTTTTTTGTAAATTCTTGATGGTCTTCAACCACATCGAATAAGTCGTTACATTGACTAAAAATTGGACCTTTTTGAGACTTAGCTTGTTCCTTACTATAAATAAATGCCTTCAAAAATGATGAATGCTTTTATCTAACCAAGATTTAAAAAAAACTTTAAAATTTTATTTTCTAAAGATCTGAGCATACAAACGGACCGGAAATAAATGGTACTTTGCCAAAGCATGACATTAAAATATTGACTAATGGAAGCGGATCAATCCGCAGTGCCTTAAAGCCCTCTACGACAAACACTCAATCAGCCACTTCCATAAAGCAAATTGAATATCCGGTTGAACAGAATCCTTTTGGAGAAGAAGGCGAAACTGTAGATGAAGTTAGATCTGATAACAACTGCACACTCACTTCAAAACAAAACAATCGGACCCATTAATAATACATCAATAATACATCAAACGAGTAAAAGTTTTTTATTTTTAGAATTTAATATGATGTTTGGTTTTACAGTGTGCCCATGAGCAACAATAGTGCCGAGTTTAACCCATTCGGAAATGAAGAGGAAGAAATTACTGAGGCACAAGAAACGAATAAAAGTGATGATGAAGTAGAGAGGACAGTTTATTTGAATGTGAGAGTTAAGGCTCTTTATGATTATCACAGTGCTGAAGATGACGAATTGTCTTTTAAAGCTGGTAAATAAATAAAGTAAAGAAAAAATTATGAAAATTTTTTTCTTGTTTTTTAAGGAGAAGAAATGATAAAATTGGCAAATGAGGATAAAAGAGGTTGGTGTTTGGGAAAAATAGGAGATAAGATTGGATTGTACCCGGCTACTTATGCAACCGAAATTTAGATCGTACTTATATTTATTTGTAAAAATTGATATTAGATATTTGAATTTTTTAAAAAGTTTAAAATTTTTTTTTTGATTTTTTTTAAATATTTTTCGCGGTGGTCGGCCAGGCATTAATAAGACCAGTACTAAAATTTGTTTGGAGTGGACCACTAAACGGCTGACAAATTTTGAAAAATAAAGAATAAATTGGATAAAATTTAATACTGTAAATTTTAGTGGCCGATATTTTTTTGAATAGATAAAAATATTTTTTCAAAATAAATTATTTTTTTTAATCTTAAAGTATATTTTTTTATCAAGAAATATCTCGATCTGTATTTTTTTTTGATCATAAAATTTGGTTGAGATTTGTAAAAAGATTTCTTTGGTAATATTATTGATCAAGAACAATGCTCCTATTTTAATTTAAATTAAATTATCTGAGGAAGATCTTTAGGCTTAATTGAATGGACCCAGTCCTTCTTTTCAACCAAACGATAAAATTATATATGAATTAATCAAATAAAAATTAAATAGAAAAATTTTTATAAAAATAAAATTATAAGGAAAAAACATCGAATGATTTCTTAATTTTTAATTTCTCTTAAAAAGAATTGCAAACAGAGATTCAAATTTATTCGCAGCGAGTAATTGATTAAAACTTAACAATTATATTACGAATTGATATTTTTTAATTAGTAATCTAAATTTTTCGCTGCACGTCGTTAGCAAGTCGATTTATAATTCGTGTGTATAAAGTTATTTAAGAATTATTGAAAATAATTTTATTAAAATTGGAATTTAATTTTCAAATAATTGTTTTGTACGATTTCTAAGTTCGGAAGAATTTTTTGTGTCGAGGATGATAATGGAACAAAAGAAAGTCTAAAAGAGATCTAAAGAAGCTTTTGAATACAATTTATATATAGTTTTGTTATCTTTAGCCCAATAAAAGTTATAAAAGAATTAATTTTGAAAATAGATTTAGCAAAAAGATTGATGAAAATAAACCATTTTTTTTTAAATCTAGAATTCGATTTAGAAGCACTCGCAACATATGTAGTAAAGACATTACTTAAAAATTGTCCAATTGTTCACTGTTTAAGGTATTAAACATATTGCACATTGCGATCATTCATGATTCTGATCTTTTGGATCGCCAGATATGTCACACTTTCTCAGCACAATTTCCAACTCAAAAAAATAATGATGGATTGGAAATAATGGATTCCCTTTGATAGTATTTAGTAGAACTGATAAGAATAACACATATCGTGCAATTGCTTTTTTTATTATAAATCATGAAATGGAGGAAGATTATACCATACTTTTTGTCGATCTTGCTGAATTAGCTAATTTGTCTCCGGTTATTTGGTTGAGTACCTGATTGGTATTTGTCTTATTGCACCTTGAATCGCTCAACAGTTTTCGCGTTCTTGACTTGGTCAGGTAGTTCATTCCAAGATGGGATGACTTTGTTTGTGAGGAAGGTATTTGTTGGTGGACAGTTCCTCACAAATTGCCTGTAAAACTTGTGTTTGGTGCCACGAATAGAGCTAGTAGTCCTTCTTCCACGCTATTTTGGGTTCTTCTGATAGGACAGTACCAGATGATTCTATTCATGTTCTTGTTGCATTTGAAGAATTGTATCATGTCGAATCGAACGAATCGTTCTTCAACATTTTGCAAATTTAACAATTTGAGTCTTTCTTCGTAGCTTTTGCTTCTAAATTTGCGAACCCTTATTCCAGTAGTTCTTCGTTGCCCTTTCTCCAGTTTTTTTTGTCCTGGTTCGTTTGGGATCTCCACGCTGGGACTGCTTATTCAATTCGTGGTCTTACGCGGCATTTATAGACGACTTTAAACGTTTTTCCATCTCAACAAGTTAAAGCATTTTTAAGTCAGCTCAGCGTCGCGTTTCCTTTCAGTGCTACTTCCTTCGGTTGTTTTTACACCAGCTCAGTTCGTTGTTTTTTTTTGATATCGAGGTCGTGTTCTGAGTTGGTTTCACCTAATTTAAAGTTTTAGTTTTCGGTTCTGAGAGAGTACTTGCAGATGCAGTGGAATTTAGTGTTACATAGGTGCATTCCCTAGTGCATTTTCCTTTGCTTTTAAAACTTTCTCTTTTTGTCAATTAAATTTCAAATAAAATCTTAAAAAATAGTTTTTTTTTACTAAAAGAGCATCATGAGCAAGTTTATATTTATATTTTAACTCAAAAGATTGTACATGACATTTTCGAAAGAGCATTTTCTTAGGCTATAGAGCAACAAATTCTCCTATTGAGCCTTTCAACGCCTCTTTAATGCGTGGATTCACCCAAAGGAAAATAATGAGTGTTTTGGATTTTAGAACTATTGTAATTTTAGAATTATTGAAAAGAGTTTTTAAAAATCTCACAGGAATCCTTGGCTTCTTGGATCAATTTCAGCAAATAGCTAAATATATTTATGAGTTAAATGACTTTTCCAAATTTAATGTAAGAAAGGGAAATGCACATGCAAATATTATATAAATTGGAATATTGTAGTCACCATTTATCCTTTATTAATCTATTGGAAAATCAGGAGTTTGTTAATAAGCCTTAAAAAGGCCGTCCAAAATTTGCGGGAAATTGGTTTTCTTTTAAATATATTTTTAAATATATCGAATTTGTTCAAAAGCTATGATGTTCGGACTTAAAGATTTATATTTTTATATTTCATTTAAAAACTCCTTTGCTTTTTATAATAAAAATTAAAAAAAAAATCTTAGATTAAAAATCATATCGTATGTCAATATACTACACTATTGCAACATTATGTGTCAATAGACTACACTATTGACACATAGTGTTGCAATAGAGTCGCCCTTATTTTAAATGGATTTTGAATTACTGAATAACCCGGATTTTTTTTTAAATTAAAATTTAAAAAGCGAATTAAAATGGTCTTAATATCTTCTTCAAAAATAAACATCATCTTCACAATCTTCTATATTTCGTGTTCTTAAGTTGATTAATAAGCTTAACATAAACTTTGATTCTCAACAATTAAACGAAATTTAGTAGATAACTATCCAAAATCCTCTTGATAACGGTTCTCCTGACGGATCATTACTTCATCATTACTTCTGATAAGAAATGGATCTAATTTCGAAATAATGATCACAGTAACCAATCTGGGAATCTTCTCAACCAGCTTAACTAGTCGATAAAAGGGAACAATTTGAGTCTTTCTTCGTAGCTTTTGCTTCTAAATTTTCGAACCCTTATTCCAGTAGTTCTTCGTTGCCCTTTCTCCAGTTTTTTTTGTCCTGGTTCGTTTGGGATCTCCACGCTGGGACTGCTTATTCAATTCGTGGTCTTACGCGGCATTTATAGACGACTTTAAACGTTTTCCATCTCAACAAGTTAAAGCATTTTTAAGTCAGCTCAGCGTCGCGTTTCCTTTCAGTGCTACTTCCTTCGGTTGTTTTTACACCAGCTCAGTTCGTTGTTTTTTTTTGATATCGAGGTCGTGTTCTGAGTTGGTTTCACCTAATTTAAAGTTTTAGTTTTCGGTTCTGAGAGAGTACTTGCAGATGCAGTGGAATTTAGTGTTACATAGGTGCATTCCCTAGTGCATTTTCCTTTGCTTTTAAAACTTTCTCTTTTTGTCAATTAAATTTCAAATAAAATCTTAAAAAATAGTTTTTTTTTTACTAAAAGAGCATCATGAGCAAGTTTATATTTATATTTTAACTCAAAAGATTGTACATGACATTTTCGAAAGAGCATTTTCTTAGGCTATAGAGCAACAAATTCTCCTATTGAGCCTTTCAACGCCTCTTTAATGCGTGGATTCACCCAAAGGAAAATAATGAGTGTTTTGGATTTTAGAACTATTGTAATTTTAGAATTATTGAAAAGAGTTTTTAAAAATCTCACAGGAATCCTTGGCTTCTTGGATCAATTTCAGCAAATAGCTAAATATATTTATGAGTTAAATGACTTTTCCAAATTTAATGTAAGAAAGGGAAATGCACATGCAAATATTATATAAATTGGAATATTGTAGTCACCATTTATCCTTTATTAATCTATTGGAAAATCAGGAGTTTGTTAATAAGCCTTAAAAAGGCCGTCCAAAATTTGCGGGAAATTGGTTTTCTTTTAAATATATTTTTAAATATATCGAATTTGTTCAAAAGCTATGATGTTCGGACTTAAAGATTTATATTTTTATATTTCATTTAAAAACTCCTTTGCTTTTTATAATAAAAATTAAAAAAAAAATCTTAGATTAAAAATCATATCGTATGTCAATATACTACACTATTGCAACATTATGTGTCAATAGACTACACTATTGACACATAGTGTTGCAATAGAGTCGCCCTTATTTTAAATGGATTTTGAATTACTGAATAACCCGGATTTTTTTTTAAATTAAAATTTAAAAAGCGAATTAAAATGGTCTTAATATCTTCTTCAAAAATAAACATCATCTTCACAATCTTCTATATTTCGTGTTCTTAAGTTGATTAATAAGCTTAACATAAACTTTGATTCTCAACAATTAAACGAAATTTAGTAGATAACTATCCAAAATCCTCTTGATAACGGTTCTCCTGACGGATCATTACTTCATCATTACTTCTGATAAGAAATGGATCTAATTTCGAAATAATGATCACAGTAACCAATCTGGGAATCTTCTCAACCAGCTTAACTAGTCGATAAAAGGGAACAATTTGAGTCTTTCTTCGTAGCTTTTGCTTCTAAATTTTCGAACCCTTATTCCAGTAGTTCTTCGTTGCCCTTTCTCCAGTTTTTTTTTGTCCTGGTTCGTTTGGGATCTCCACGCTGGGACTGCTTATTCAATTCGTGGTCTTACGCGGCATTTATAGACGACTTTAAAACGTTTTTCCATCTCAACAAGTTAAAGCATTTTTAAGTCAGCTCAGCGTCGCGTTTCCTTTCAGTGCTACTTCCTTCGGTTGTTTTTACACCAGCTCAGTTCGTTGTTTTTTTTTGATATCGAGGTCGTGTTCTGAGTTGGTTTCACCTAATTTAAAGTTTTAGTTTTCGGTTCTGAGAGAGTACTTGCAGATGCAGTGGAATTTAGTGTTACATAGGTGCATTCCCTAGTGCATTTTCCTTTGCTTTTAAAACTTTCTCTTTTTGTCAATTAAATTTCAAATAAAATCTTAAAAAATAGTTTTTTTTTACTAAAAGAGCATCATGAGCAAGTTTATATTTATATTTTAACTCAAAAGATTGTACATGACATTTTCGAAAGAGCATTTTCTTAGGCTATAGAGCAACAAATTCTCCTATTGAGCCTTTCAACGCCTCTTTAATGCGTGGATTCACCCAAAGGAAAATAATGAGTGTTTTGGATTTTAGAACTATTGTAATTTTAGAATTATTGAAAAGAGTTTTTAAAAATCTCACAGGAATCCTTGGCTTCTTGGATCAATTTCAGCAAATAGCTAAATATATTTATGAGTTAAATGACTTTTCCAAATTTAATGTAAGAAAGGGAAATGCACATGCAAATATTATATAAATTGGAATATTGTAGTCACCATTTATCCTTTATTAATCTATTGGAAAATCAGGAGTTTGTTAATAAGCCTTAAAAAGGCCGTCCAAAATTTGCGGGAAATTGGTTTTCTTTTAAATATATTTTTAAATATATCGAATTTGTTCAAAAGCTATGATGTTCGGACTTAAAGATTTATATTTTTATATTTCATTTAAAAACTCCTTTGCTTTTTATAATAAAAATTAAAAAAAAAATCTTAGATTAAAAATCATATCGTATGTCAATATACTACACTATTGCAACATTATGTGTCAATAGACTACACTATTGACACATAGTGTTGCAATAGAGTCGCCCTTATTTTAAATGGATTTTGAATTACTGAATAACCCGGATTTTTTTTTAAATTAAAATTTAAAAAGCGAATTAAAATGGTCTTAATATCTTCTTCAAAAATAAACATCATCTTCACAATCTTCTATATTTCGTGTTCTTAAGTTGATTAATAAGCTTAACATAAACTTTGATTCTCAACAATTAAACGAAATTTAGTAGATAACTATCCAAAATCCTCTTGATAACGGTTCTCCTGACGGATCATTACTTCATCATTACTTCTGATAAGAAATGGATCTAATTTCGAAATAATGATCACAGTAACCAATCTGGGAATCTTCTCAACCAGCTTAACTAGTCGATAAAAGGGAACAATTTGAGTCTTTCTTCGTAGCTTTTGCTTCTAAATTTTCGAACCCTTATTCCAGTAGTTCTTCGTTGCCCTTTCTCCAGTTTTTTTTGTCCTGGTTCGTTTGGGATCTCCACGCTGGGACTGCTTATTCAATTCGTGGTCTTACGCGGCATTTATAGACGACTTTAAACGTTTTTCCATCTCAACAAGTTAAAGCATTTTTAAGTCAGCTCAGCGTCGCGTTTCCTTTCAGTGCTACTTCCTTCGGTTGTTTTTACACCAGCTCAGTTCGTTGTTTTTTTTTGATATCGAGGTCGTGTTCTGAGTTGGTTTCACCTAATTTAAAGTTTTAGTTTTCGGTTCTGAGAGAGTACTTGCAGATGCAGTGGAATTTAGTGTTACATAGGTGCATTCCCTAGTGCATTTTCCTTTGCTTTTAAAACTTTCTCTTTTTGTCAATTAAATTTCAAATAAAATCTTAAAAAATAGTTTTTTTTTACTAAAAGAGCATCATGAGCAAGTTTATATTTATATTTTAACTCAAAAGATTGTACATGACATTTTCGAAAGAGCATTTTCTTAGGCTATAGAGCAACAAATTCTCCTATTGAGCCTTTCAACGCCTCTTTAATGCGTGGATTCACCCAAAGGAAAATAATGAGTGTTTTGGATTTTAGAACTATTGTAATTTTAGAATTATTGAAAAGAGTTTTTAAAAATCTCACAGGAATCCTTGGCTTCTTGGATCAATTTCAGCAAATAGCTAAATATATTTATGAGTTAAATGACTTTTCCAAATTTAATGTAAGAAAGGGAAATGCACATGCAAATATTATATAAATTGGAATATTGTAGTCACCATTTATCCTTTATTAATCTATTGGAAAATCAGGAGTTTGTTAATAAGCCTTAAAAAGGCCGTCCAAAATTTGCGGGAAATTGGTTTTCTTTTAAATATATTTTTAAATATATCGAATTTGTTCAAAAGCTATGATGTTCGGACTTAAAGATTTATATTTTTATATTTCATTTAAAAACTCCTTTGCTTTTTATAATAAAAATTAAAAAAAAAATCTTAGATTAAAAATCATATCGTATGTCAATATACTACACTATTGCAACATTATGTGTCAATAGACTACACTATTGACACATAGTGTTGCAATAGAGTCGCCCTTATTTTAAATGGATTTTGAATTACTGAATAACCCGGATTTTTTTTTAAATTAAAATTTAAAAAGCGAATTAAAATGGTCTTAATATCTTCTTCAAAAATAAACATCATCTTCACAATCTTCTATATTTCGTGTTCTTAAGTTGATTAATAAGCTTAACATAAACTTTGATTCTCAACAATTAAACGAAATTTAGTAGATAACTATCCAAAATCCTCTTGATAACGGTTCTCCTGACGGATCATTACTTCATCATTACTTCTGATAAGAAATGGATCTAATTTCGAAATAATGATCACAGTAACCAATCTGGGAATCTTCTCAACCAGCTTAACTAGTCGATAAAAGGGAACAATTTGTGGAATTTCTAAAAGAAATACACTTTGAACTTGTACCATACGGTACTACTTTAAATAAAAAGCAAATTAAATGTTCTATTGTGAACACTTAGTACAAATGAATGCTTAAAAATGGTCTTATTGTATATTTTAGAAACTAGATAAAATTCTCTACAAGAAAATTTATAGTTTTGATTAAATAATTGAAATTATTTGTCTTTTTTATTTGACAAAAACTATCCTAGCCAAAAAAAAATAAGACTATTAATTTCTTTAGTTTAAACTTCAAATAATAAGCCTATTGTTATTTTACTTTAAAAAAAAAACTTCAAAATTTTCCGACAAATTCAATTTTTTTTACAGAATTTATTTTGGCTTGTTTTTTCAAAAGATATAGTGAAAAAACGGTTTTTCTAAAAATTAAGGGTAAAACCTATCAAACAATAAATTATAAAACATAGTCCGACAAATAGGCATATTTGGAATGCTGATGAAACGGGCTTTTCAGCGAATCCAGGTGAGGAATGGTTTGTATCTAAAAAAGGTCAAAAAAGGCCGCAAAAGCTGACTGGAAATAACCAAAAGGCACAATTTACTGCTTTAAATTGTTGCAATCCAAATGGTAATTTTATAGCACCATTTGTTGTTTATAAATCAAAAGGACGTTAATACAATTCATGGTGTTTATACATTCATATAAATGGATATGCAATCAATGTTTGCCAAAAAAATACAAAGAAGGGGATGAGTACTACTGCTCAAAAAGATGGAGAACTGAGTCTCAATAAAACTAGAGCTAAAATACCATGTACAAATTAAAAGTTTTTTTTTTAAACTTCAAACTATTTTTACCGTGTAAATATTATTTTTGTTTATTTTAAACTTTTTTTATTTTTGTTTTTTCCGATTCAAAAAATCTTTTTCCGTTATTTTTTTATTTAACTTTAAAGTTGAACGGTTTAACCCTGATAGTAAGGGTAAAACCGATCGGTTACGTGTTTAATAAAATAATTTTTATCCGATTAATTTTTAATTTTTTTAATTTCAATTTTTTTTAAATTATATTGTTTAGAGTCTAAGCTAAAATTAAAAAAAAAGGAGCTAATAAAAAAATTGACTCTCCAGATGGAGTTTTGTTGATAAATGGGGCTCACGGTAAAATGACAACGCTATAATTAATTTACTGTAAAATGACAATAATCAAAAAAAAAAGCTTTAATGAACCGAAGAAAAAATAGGAGGAGAATAATTTTTTATTTTTTACAATTAAATGTTAAAACGTTGTCATTTTACTATTAATTTTAATAATTAATTCGAATAAAGATTAAGAGTAAATTTAATTAAGATTAATTATGTGCATTAAAAAGGAGCAACTTAGTCTCTTATCACTTTGGCTCTTATACCTAATTAAAAACTCATGAAGAAAAAGCTACCTTTTTTGGTGAATTTAAAAAAAAAACTTTTAGTCCGAACAATGATCAAATTAATCCCCAAAAAGATAGAGAAATAATTGATCATAATCTTGAATTTTTTAATAAAAAAAAACAATGCAAATTTGATGAACCTGTTAGTAGTAAAGAGATTACCTCAGCGCTTAAAAGGTTAAAATAGGAAGCAGCTTCGGGACCTGACCAAATTCATAACCTTATGTTAAAAAATTTACCTCAAAATATTCTAGAAGACATTATTTATCTCTTTAGCTTAAGTCTAAATGAAAGTAAAATCCCGAATGCATGGAAATCTGCTAACATTACAATGATACCTAAAAAGTCAATTTTAACACAAGACCAAGCTAACTACCGACCAATCAGTATGACAAGCTGTCTAGGAAAACTGTTAGAACGTATAGTCTATTCAAGATTATATAGTTATTTAGAACAAAACTCATTACTAATTCAGGAACAATCAGGTTTTAGAAAAAATCGACGAACGGCTGATAATCTTTTCTTCCATATTCAAAAAATTGTAGAATCATTTAATAGAAAAAAAAAGTTTGTTCTCTATTTTTTGATATCTCAAAAGCGTTTGATAAGGTTTGGCATGATGGTCTTATTTATAAACAAATAAAAATGAACCTTCCCCCTTACCTAATAAATTGGATTAGTTCATTCTTAGACTCAAGATCATTTAACCCTTATCCGTCGAAAATATAAAAAATAACGTTGTTGACGAAAATGGGTCATTTTTGACCCAGCTACAAAATACAATTTTTTACTACGCTGAAGACGAAAATGGGTCATTTTTGACCCAGAAAAAAAAATTAATTGTGTTTTAAAATACTTTTATTAAAAAAATATAATTCAGGTGAATAATTAATAAAATTAAATTCATAAAAACTCATTTTTTTAAATTTGTTGAATCAATAATTTTTAATTGATTTATATAGAAAATTTTTTTTCTGAGAAATTCGTTAATTTGAAAACAATCCTTCAATCTTAAACAACATATTTAGGATGAAAAGTAAAGCGGTTTTTTTTAAGATCCTAAAAAAGGGATAAGAAATTAATTAAATGAAAACTAATTGTTTGATTTGTAAAAGTAGAGCTACTGTAAATTTATTTCAAATAAGATTTGTCAATTAAAAAAACGATAAAAATAAAAAAAAATTTGCTTGGGTCAAAAATGACCCATTTTAGTCAACAACGTAGTGCTGGGTCAAAAATGACCCAGTTTTCGACGGATAAGGGTTAAAGTAAATTTAAATGGTCATATTAGTGATGAATACCTTATTGCTGCAGGTGTTCCTCAAGGCTCAGTAATTAGTCCATTACTTTTTAGTATTTTTATCAACGATTTACCTAAAAGAAATAAAACAAATAGTGAATTCTCTATTCTTTTTGCTGACGACTTGGTCACATTCTACATTTTTAAGAAAAAAGGAAATATAGAAAATAAGATAAACAAATACTTAGACGAATTAGAAAAATGGCTCTTCAAGTGGAAGATGAAAATATCTGTCGAAAAGTCTTGCTTCATTGTCTTCACTAAATATAAGAAGGAAAATATCGATTTAAACTTAAAGCTATATGAAAATAAAATTGAGAGCAAAAATGAAATCAAGTTCTTAGGTATAAAATTTGATTCAAAATTAACCTTTACCCCAATGGTTGATGAAATAAAACAGCGTTGTAGTTCACGGTTAAACTTAATAAAAATATTGTCAAACAAAAAATGGGGTCTTAACTATTACACACTAGGAAACTTATATAAATATTTAATCGGATCTATAATTGATTACTCTTTTCCGTGTCTGAATTCATTTTCAGAGACAAACATTCAAAAAATTCAAGTCTTACAAAACTCAGCAGTTCGTTTTAAACTTAAACTAAAATATGATACTCCTTCCAATATTGTGCATCATGAGGCCCTTAATAAATTTAAACTCTTAACTGTCTCGAATCGACTTTTTGAATTGAGCGAAAGATATGCAGCGGGAGGACTGCGTCATTCTGTTCCATTGGTTGTCAAGCTGGTTGATGAATATAAAGCGGGTTTTGAATCAAGATATGTCGAATACCCGACTCCATTGTGTAATTGCTATTTAACTATTTCTTCTTTCTTTCCTGAATTGTTCAATAATTAAAAATTTTACACCTGTCATTACTTACAATTTGTCTATTTTAACTGTCTTTTATTTTATATTTAAACTTACTTTACTTTTATCTTATTTTTTCTTTACATTTTTATTTTAATGTATTTTTATTGATTTTTTTGATTTTTTATTAATTTTTTTTTTTATCTGAAGGAGCTTTAGCTCGGCACAGATAATACAAATAAATAAAATAATAAAACAAAAACTTATGTTCTTATGCTTTTTTATGAAGAACACCTTTATCAAAAATTAAAAAAACCAAACAAAGACGGTACTCAAGCATGCTGATGTCGAGATTACCGTTTAAAAAATTCAAAGTGCGTTGTCATTTTAGTGAAAATAGTGAAACAAATGCTCACCATTTAAATCATATAAAGTTTCCTTTTGATTTCCCTTCATTGTACTAAAACATTAACATTAAAAAATTAATTATTTTTCTAAATTCATTTTTTTATTCGATAAATTTTTTGGCTAATAAAAATTTAAATCATCAATTAATTTTACATTAAATTAATTATACCGTTGTCATTTTACCGTAAGCTCTTTTTTTTTCACACTTTTTTGTAAAATAAATTTTTCGGCTATTCAAAGTGCGTTGCCATTTTACAGCTGGACAGATAAGTGATCGGTTTTACCCGGTTTTACGATACAATTTGAACTTGTTCCATATGGTAGTACTTTAAATGAAAAGCAAATTAAAGGTTCACTTGTGAACACTCAGAACGAATGTATGCTTTCCTTCAAGAAAAATACTCGGAAATCAAGCAGTCCCATTAGACCCATTTCCAAATTTTTTAGGCATTAAATTCGATCCAAAGCTCACCTTCAAAAAATTATTCGAAAGTCTAAGCGGAAAAGTCATGTCTAAAATCAACCTTATTCGGAGGATAAAAGGACTAAAACTCTCTAATTCAATTATCCTAAGCAAAATCATATTTAGAAATTTTATCCGATCACAATTTGACTATGCTTTTATCCCTCTTTCAAGTTCGACTCAAAAAATTACCGGTGATCTACAAAAAATGCAAAACCGAATTTTGAGACACATCATTTTTTTCCCATTGAAGACGAGAATTACAAACATCCACAAAAAGTTAAATATTGACATGGTTGCAACTAGAACCAAATTACTTTTAGACAAATTCCTCTTGAAGCGAATAAAACATCAGCAATTAATCAAAGATTTAGAATGCTATCCAACTAACTCGTACGAAATAAATCCGAAATTTCGCTCACTTTATGAAGAATTTAAGAACGTGTTAAATTACTGACCCTTTAAACTGCCAAATCACTTCTCTTTTCACTTTTTTTTTCTTTTTTTTTATTAAATGATCTTCTTATTAGCTAAAATCGCTAATTATTTAATCAATATCTGTCAATATTTTTTATTTATTTTATGTATTTTACTCAAATTTGTAATTTTTTTATTTATTTTTCCAATCGCTAGGCTGAAAAGAAGGACTTGGTTCCATTCTGTGTGGCCTGAGGTTTACCTCAAATTATCTATTAAATAAATAAATAAATTCAAGAAAAATACCCTAATTTGGTCAACCAAAACTTGTTCTATCTTCTAAGACAATAATGAATAATCTTTAATTTTTATGAGCATGTCTATTTGTACTCAACTCGCAACTAACTACAATGGTATCTTATTCTTTTCAATTTGACTCTTTTTTTTTACCTTTAAAATTTTCGAAAAGTGAAGATTTGATGAAATTATGATTTTGACGATAAAAAGCTGAGCAACTTTGGCAGCTGCCACGCTTTAACTAGCATCAAATTTTATCTGTTTTGAATTTGGGATAATTTATTGAGATCTACTGCCGCCCTAAACTAAATTGCGAATTTAAATTATTTTACAAGTCAGTGAGTAGTACACAAGAAAAGTTTTTGAAGGAAAAAAAAGAGAATCATTAGTTCGGTTAAAGAAACGAAAAAGTTCAAACTTTCTTCAAAACTTTAAGCTCTAATTAAAATTTTTTAAATTTTTATGGCACAAATTTAATTCGAGTAGCTATTTTTTATTTCAATTTTTCCTTTCATGAGGATTCAAAAAAGGTCTTGAACCATTCAGACGTGCCCATCCATTCGGATTTAGGTGATCCACTCCTAAATTTTATTTTAAAAAAATTCTTACAACTTTAGTATTTTACTATTTTGGTAAAAGAGATCCCTTATGTTTTTTTTTTAATTTATTCTTTCAAAATAAGCTTTTTTTGATAATAATTTATTTTTTATTTATTTTGTTGAGTTCTTGGTTTCTAAATTTAAAATTTAGAGTGAAAAAAGATTTGAAAAAATTTCCGATAAATTTAAGAAATTAAAATCTAGTTTCAGTTAAAAAATGTCATGAATTTGGAAACCCAAAATATTTTTTTTAGCCGGTTGAGCCAGAACATTTTTTGTTAGACAAATTACAAGTAAATTGGCACTCCAAATTATCAATGCATACGTAGCTTGCACCATTTGCTATGTGACATCTATACTCAGGATCATAACCTATTACTGAATATTTTGGTTCATTACATCATAATTTAAATATTTGAATTAATTTTTATACTTTAATTGAGATAAATTACTCGCATTTATTGTCTGTGCATCTAGTGGTAGGAATAATGCTTCCATCTGGCAATAAAATTTGACCACTGCAATCACTTTCATAATTGCAAAATGAGCCAACTTGTCCTAAATTGGGTTAAACAAAAAATTGGGTTTAGAAGGTTAAAAATTTATAAAAAAATTGAAGAAAAGGAATGTAAATTGTTAAAGTGTTCTGTGTAATTTATTAGTAATTAATTAATAAATTACTTTAGTAATCTATGTAAATTTACCTAAAAAAACGGATATTTACACAAGAAAATTTTGATTTCGAAATATACATAACAAGATTTTCAAAGAAAATAAAATTTTTTGTCTATTACTATTAATTTTTACGTCAACTTTGTTAATTATTTCGAAAATTACGATTTCTACAATTTTAAAAAAATTAAATATTTTCTCTTTTTTTATGCAACATAAATTTAGTTTTAATTATGAAATTAAAAAGCTTATTTTTTTATGTCCAAACTTTCCTTATTTTATCTAATAATATTTTTCCATATTTTATTTTATTTAATATTCTTTAATTTAATTTGTATTTTATTCTATTTTGATATTTAAATTTATTTTTGATCTGGAGGAGCTTTAGTCTGGCACAGATAAACAAATAAATTAATAATCTTTTTGTAAATGAAGTAGTTAATTTTTTCAGTTCATTAAATGATGGATATTTTTTCGTCAGTTCTTCAAAATAGACCTTACCGTTAGCCTTTTCGTCTGCTACAGTTGAAAAATCTAAACACTGGTCATTAAAAATTTGGGTTCCAATCGGACACTTTTCTATGCATCTATTGTATTCGAATTTTTCATTTTCTTCACACTGACAAATATTATCTCGACAAGTTAATTTTTCTTGTTTAACTTTACATTCATAAGAAATTGAACAAGGTAAACCATAAGATTTTCCATCAACACAAGACGATCCATTCCAATATTTGTCAACAGAATTTGAACAATCACAAATTTTTAATGTTTGATTTGACGGACAGCTGCATCTATCTGTAAAATCAGTACAAAGTAGATTTTCAGAAGTGTTACAATCATCATCTGAACTGCATGATAATGTAGAATAGGTTAATCTACATTCTTGTTTTGATGAATCCCAAGTATGTGTATTTAAAGTACACAGACATCTATTACTTTGACATGTCAAACCTTTTAGACTTGAGCAGTGCCAATCATAGTCACAAATTGAATTAATTGATTTTTTTACTCTACATTCTGATGTAACATTTTCAAAATACTCTTCAGAATTGCAAAGACAGGACTTGTTCAACGAATGACAAGTCATTGCTTCTAAACACATTGTATCATTGTCACAAGCTTCAAATTCTCCCAAGCGGGCTACACATTTTTTAAATCCTTCATGATTATATTGACCAGATGGACATGAACAAGTATTGTTTATGCAGTCTGTAATATCTGAATCAAGACATTCTGATTTTTGGTTACAAGTTTCCAAATGTCTTTTTTTACTCTGACATTTATTTCCATTCCAAAATTCTCTTTTTATTGAAAAAAAAATTTTATTTTTAATTTATTAAAGAAAAAAATAAAAGATTAAAATTACAATGAATAATCAGAGCAAATACATAGAACAGCTACGCAGAGTGTATTTTGTGTCTTACTCTGACACTCGAAATCATTTGAACAATGGTCTGAGTAATTTTTAGCCGAAGAACAGAATGATCCGTCCCAGAATTCTTCAGAACCCTCAGTTCTACTGCAGTCACACATGCCATCAACTGATGCGATAGGACAGTTGCAATCATTATTAATGCACTTAAGATTTTGATCCGGGTTGCATGACTCACCTGTCAGACAAGATCCTTTTGAATAAGTCAACAAGCATTTTTGATTTGTGTTTGACCATGTATGTGATGATGAGCCACAAATACAGCGATTACCACTGCACACAAGACTCAGATCAGATCTACATTCTAAATCTTTGTCACAATAATTATTAACTATTTTTTGATCAGTACATTTATTAGTTGTATTATCATAGAATTTATTTCCTAGACAAATACAATTTGTACCATTGCAGACCATGCCATTTAGACACATTTCAGTGTAAAAGCAGGTTTCTAATTCTCCGAGGCGAGCCATACATTTATTTATTAAAAAATATTCTGTTTCCTGACAGATACAGTGGGTAGAATTGCAATAAGTTGCTTCAGAATCCAGACATTGTTGTGGTTCTGTGCATTGCTTCAAATAGTGGTTCTTTGGAACACATTTAGTACCATTGAAATATTCTCTAAAATTCAAAAAAAATTTAATTCGATAATTTTTTGTTAATCGCTTCTTATTTTTTATTTATTCACTTAATGTCAATTTTAATTTTTTTTAAAATTGTTTACTTGATTTACTTATCTTGTTTGTAAAGAAAGCGTATTTGGTAATAATTACTATTTTGTTTTGGAAAATTTTTGTTCATTATAATATATAATGCTCGAATTCAAATGAAGAATTTAAGATTATAAAATTTATCTAATTTTTTTTTAATATTAAAATTTTCTATATTTTAAAAAAATTCTCCAATTCGTCTGTCTATATTATATCCACCTCTCAGACCAAAACTTGAAAGATTGAACTATAATCTATTTTCTTTAATTATTAATATAAATCTGTTTTTTAATTACCTCGTTTCATCCTTGCATTTACAAATTTGGTCAATACAAAAAGTGTATTTAGTGATAATTTGACATTGTTCATGTTTACTACATTTGCTTCCAAAACTAAATGCTGATTCACAATCTTCTCCGTTCCAAAACATTTCACCATCTGCCGTTCGAAGACATTGATCTAAATTATCAGTTGTCAGTGAATTTGTTAAGAATAAGTGAATTGAATTCGGAATGCGATAAAATATACCAAAAACTACAGCCATTATTGTCAAAATTGATATCCAAGCAAAAAAACAAGAAAACAAAAATATAGTTATTTTTTTTTGATTTTTCTTAAGAAACGGTTCTTTCTTTTCTGTGATATAATTCAATTTGCTATCTTCTGATTCGTTGGGCTTTGGTGAAATTATTTTTGATCCCATCACCTTTGGCTGTCTGATATTTTTTGGAAAGCTTTCAAAATTGTTAAAAATCGGTAGAGCGAGTGGTATTTCCAAAACTTCAGGCTCAATTTGGTACCATCTTCCATCTGATTGTGTTGGTTTTTTCATTTTTTCCATTAATTTTTAGTATTTTTTCAAATTCCATCATTGAGTTTAAATAGTATGGTGAATGTAAGCAATTTTCTTGATTAAATAATAAAGGATTTCATTTTTAAAATTCAATAGCAATGTTTACCCTAAAATCAATCGAAACCTCTTGATTTTTAGAAACTTACATCTTTGAATTTATAAATTTTAAACAAAAGTTGATTAAAAAAACAAAAATGTTGTGAATCCTTTTCAAATTTATGGAATTTTATTAATTTGATTTTAAAGCAATTTTTAATTTTAGTGAATTTTTTATTTTCCCGAAGCTTAATAACTAAAAAATGTAAAAACAGTCACAAGCTTAAGCTTTCTCTGAATATTATCCCTCGATTTCCAATCGAATGCAAAAAAACTCATAACAAAAAATTGAATAACTGGATCGTCTATTGATAATATCGGTTATATTACTATACTGTAATATAAAGCTTACACATAAAATTCGGAGATTCTTGGATTTTAAGGAAAATCATCTCGCTTGTTAAGTTTTTCAGCATATTTTATTCTTTGGTCTAAAAAATAAAAATCTGTTTTGAATCGGTTTTGTACTCAATGAGCCTTTATTCAAGATAAAAAATTATTTTTAATTTTTGCTTTTAGAATTAAATAATCGTTTATTTATTCAATTAAAAATAATTTTAGTTTAAAGTCAATATAAAATTTAAAAAAATAATTATTTATTCTTCTGAGAAAAATTCTATTAAATTAATTTAAAATTTTTTTTATTTTTACAAATTGAATAAATGTTTTCGAAACCACGGTTTCTGAATTTAAAACGATATTGAATTAAAGTGAAATTGAAATTTATCGTCTGATTCATACAACAATCTATAAAAGCGTTTTCCTCAATTGTAAACACGTGTCTGATAAAATATGAGATCTCATTGTCAAAATTTGATAATATTCCTTGAGGAACAAGAACAATTCTTGAGGGAATGGATTCTCGATGTCCTGTTCCATTTAGGAAATTTTATGTTTAGGATAAATGTGTTTGATATAGTGGTGACTTGACATAAGGATTCATGGTAAATTTAGACAAATTTACGTAAAATTAAAATTTTTTTTCCTATTAATTTTATTTTATTTTTTTTTGATTTTTGAAATGAATTAAAAATTATTTTGATTAATAATACATTTTTTTATAATTTATTCTTTTTTTTATTATATTTGTAGATGAAAATTATTTATAGTCGTTTGGTTTCCCTTCTTTGAACTGACTCTAATACTTTATAATCTTATTTAAAATCCCCTTCCCCTTCTTTTTTACTTTGTTTTTCTCATTGCTATATGTCGAACAAAAAAAGTACTAGAACTAAAAAAACATTCTATTTAAAATTGTTTAAATTCAGAATGAATTAAAAATAATGAATTAATTTTTAAATTAGAATTTTCTTTTTTTTTATTTAATTTACAATCTTTTAATAAAAATGCTAAATTTATTTTGAAAGAAATCTTTGACATTAAATTAGTTACCATAGGTTTGATTCAAAATAAACAAATAATTAATTCTAATTTTAATGAAACCTTTAAAAATGTTGTGAATTTAAATTATTTTTGCGAAACAAGCAGTTCTTAAGCATATTTTAAGCAGTCAAAATAAAAAATTAGAAAAAAATAAATCTTAAAGCCTTGTTGAATCAAAGCGTATTCGATTTTTTTTAAAAAATTACTAAAATTACTGGATATTGTTTATTAATTTCAAGTTTGTTTTTTGAATTTCAAATTTCAAGCTTAGGACAGGTGGAGTCAAAAACTATATCGAATGAAAAATTTTCTAAAATACAAAATAAGATATCGTTAAATTTTCATTAAAATTAAAAAAGAAAAAAATTGATTTTTTTTGATCACCTTTCCGCAATACTGGCTAGTTTACCATAATTCCTTTGCGTTAGAATTATAATTAAAAATTTTCTCCCTTTTTCTAGTCTGAAATTCTAAGTTTCAATTAATTTTATTTTACTTTCATGGAATTTGAATATATTTCTAAAATTAAGCTAGATTCCATGGTTTTCTGTTTTTTTTTAAAGCTTAGGTTCAATGGGAATTATTTTTTCATCAGACCAGCTTTAATTCTTATCAATTCTCTTATCAAACCTATGATTATTGAATTTTGGACCATAATTCTTTAACAAGATTAGATAGTTTCTTTCCGGGGATAGAAGAGAAACAGATTGATTAACCTGTTGAATAATTTTTAAATTTTTTAATATTTATTTATGTAAGGAACACTTATTGTTTATTTTTAAAGAGAGATATTGCATAAAAGTTGTCTTTACATTCATTAATAAAGATAAACGGATGCCATCCTCGAGATCAAACGGTGCAGTCATTAGGGAACAAAAATATCGCATACTAGTCGATTCTTTAGAATTATATAGGGTCATTGCTCGAATTAAGAAATATAGAAAGTGATGCTCCGCTGTCTGTTTTTACAACAATTTACGTTTAAATAATAATAATTTAAGAGCTTTAGAGACTTTTGAGTGAGTTTATCTTAAAATGATAGTTTAATGGATTCGTTTTGATTTATTTTGTGATTAATTTTCAAATATTGTTCTATCAACTTCTTTCTTGTATGTTTTTAAATGTATTAAAATGACGCTATTTTAACAGTACATAATTTTGACTTAATAAAAAAAATTGATGTGAGGGCTTTAAGACATTTCTCGCGACATTACATTCTCCCCACACTTTTTAATTTTTTTTTTTGAAATTCTAAAAATACTTTTTACCTGAATTGTTGACTAAAATAATTAAGAAAACTTAAAACTAACAAGGAATTGATGTTTAAAAAATTAATAAATAAAAATAACAAAATTGAGATGTTAGATTGATCACAACTCGTTAGTATTTTGACTTTGGACCATAATTTACTGGATCACCAAAAAAATATGGCTTTTTGATGTCTCGTCTGGGATATCTCTTTATATCCTTCATTTCCAACACATTGTCTTCATTTTCTCTATCAACATTTTTTTCGGTTTTATTTTGAATCGATTCATCGATTGCTTCATTTACTGCTTCTTCATTACTTGCTCTGTGTTAAGAGAATCTTTTCTAATTCAACCTCAATTTCATTTTTTGTTAATTCTTGATGGTCATCAATCACATCGAATAAGTCGTTATATTGACTAAAAATTGGACCTTTTTGAACATTAGTTTGTTCCTTACTATATATAAATGTCTTCAAAAATGATGAATTACGATGTAAGATTTGACCGTTTCTTTCAATTACAATCATTGATCCATAAACCTTGACCACTTTAAACGGATCTGGGTCATAATATGAACCCTACTTTCTCGCTCTTTGAAGTTTTTTAACTACTAAATCACCTAACTTAAAATTTGCTTTTGTTACTTTCAATCTCTGGTTACCATAATTGGTAATTTTAGTCTTTGCTAGCGCATCATAAATTTTGGCTTTCTGATGCAACTCTGTTCTTTTTTGAACAATTCCAGATGATGGTAATTTTGTTGTTTGGGTGTTTGATTGAAACATTAGTTGGTATGGTGCGGTGAAGCCCTATAATTTCTAATAAACTAACCACTATGAACAAACTGAACTACTTTTAATTAAAATTGATGGCCAGGAAAAAAAAAAGTAAAAATTCTAGAGGTCAATCTAACAAATTAATTGGTAATTATGAAAATTGACGGACAAACATATAATTAATTTTTATTAAATAATAAAAAAAATTAATCAACTAGTACAATTAAATAAAATTAAATACGACCCTGAAAAAGTAAAAAGGAAATTTCATTTATTATTTGTTCCGATTTCTTAAATTATGTCTTTTGTTGCATTCATTTTATTATTATTATTGCTCACTTAATTCACTTTCTTGACTTTTTTGATCGTCCAGTTGATCATTTAGTACACCTCCAGTTAAAACCATCTATCACATCTTTTCTTCAATTTTTAATTCATTTCTGCACCTACAATTCATGTTCTAAATGTAAATCTTTGAATTTCTTCTAAAGACATTTTTTAAAAAAGGTTGGCCCAAAATTTTACAAGTTGGCCTGGCCGTAGGAGTTACAATAATTACTCTGGTTACCATAATTTGTCATTTTAGTCTTTGCTAGCGCATCATTAATTTTGGCTTTCTGATGCAACTCTGTTCTTTTTTGAACAATTCCAGATGATGGTAATTTTGTAGTTTGGGTGTTTGATTGAAACATGAGCTGGTATGGTGCTACTCCTGTAGATGTAGGCGGTGTAGCACTTTAATTTCAGCCGGTTCGTATGGGTTTCTAGACTTATAATCGGCAATATTATAAGCTCCAGCCTTGTGTCTAACAACAAACTTGTATGGTAATATTATTTAACACCAACGCTCGTTTCTGGCTTTTGGCTTTGAATGAACGTTACCAAAAATCAATTCCACAGCTGTCTTGTCAGTAATTATATCAAAATCATTTGCATAAATATATAAGTGAAATTTCTCACATTCCCATATTACTTGTGAGGCTACTTGGTGGATCTATAGATACTAGTTGGTTTTAGATATTTTATTCTGTCTTTTATTAAAAAGCAAGCTTGTATTTATATTTCGAAGTCTAATTAAAATTCTAAATACAAAAGCAATAACAAATTAATAAATTAATAACAAATGTTTAAAAAACTATGAAAAGCAACTAATTAAAAACATTAAAGAATATTGTGGAATCATTATAGCATCATAATGTGCAACGTGTCACTCCACATACTGCTAACGCTTCACGTTCAACTTGTGAATACCCTTGTTCAACCTTTGTTAGTCTACGACTTGCATACATAACAATTCTTTTCTCGTGTGACCTTTTAGGATTTTATTGAGCCAACACTTCTGCAAAGCCAACTGAACTAGCATCTACGCTCAATTCAGTTATTGATTTAGGATCAAAATAACACAAAGAATCGATACAAATTGACTTTTTGAGTTTTTGAAGGGCCTCACCATGTTTTTCAGTGCAATTACATTTAGCTTTCTTTTTTACCAAATCTCGCATTGTTTCGACAATAGAAGCTAATTTTGGTATGAATCTATCACAATAATTTGCTAAACCAAAAAGACTACGGACTTCTCCAACCGTTGTGGGTGGTTTAGCTTTCATTAAAGCCTCATATTTCCTATTGTCAAGTGAAATACCATTTCAGAAAAATCTAAACCAAAAAACGTGAGCCTTCTTTTACCAAATTCACAATTGCTTTCAGTTAAAAAGATTGATGAAAATAAACCATTTCTTAAAATCTTGATTTCGATTTAGAAGGGAATCTTGTCATAGGAAATGGTTCAAATGAGAATCATTAAAATAAAAATGTTTGTTAATTAGATAGAGAATTCGTTTAAAATAAATTTAATTTATTAATAATACATGTTAATAATGAATTAAAAGATAAGATAAAACACGATGTTTGAATACATCATATCACATGACCAAACAACATTCATTTTGAATTTGTTTCTTTCTTGAAAAAAAATAAAAAGTCAAAAATAAAATCAAATCAAAAAATTAAATTAAATCTAAAAAAATGATTTTCAAAATTAATAAAATTAAAAAAATTTAAAATTATTTCAAAAAAGCATCATTTCAAAAATTTTAATTTTTCCTTTCTCCTTATTTTTTCTCGATCTTCTAAGTAGTCCTTGTTCAAACTCACAACTATGTGGTAAAGATTAATAATTATTAATTATTGAATAGAAATTTATTAAAATTGGAATTTAATTTTCAAATAATTGTTTTGTACGATTTCTAAGTTCGCAAGAATTTTTTGTGTCGAGCATGATAATGGAACAAAAGAAAGTTTTAACACAGATCTAAAGAAGCTTTTGAATACAATTTATATATAGTTTTGTTATCTTTAGCCCAATAAAAGTTATAAAAGAATTAATTATGAAAATAGATTTTGCAAAAAGATTGATGAAAATAAACCATTTTTTTAAAATCTAGAATTCGATTAAGAAGGGAATTTTGTTTGTGGAATTTCTTAGGAAATGGTTCAAATGAAAATCATTTACATAAAAATGTTTTTTATTTAAATAGAGAATTCGTTTAAAATAAACTTAGTTTATTAAAAATACATAACAAAAATGAATTACAAAATAAGATAAAACACGATGTTTAAATACATCATGTCACATGACCATACAACATTCAGTTTGAATTGGTTTCTTTCTTAAAAAAATTAAAAAAGTCTTAAATAAAAAAAAAATCAAAAAATCTATTCAATTCTAAAAAAATGTCTTTTAAAATCAATAAAATTAAAAAAAAATTATTTCAAAAAAAGCATCATCTCAAAAATTTTAATTTTTCATTTCTCTATTTATTTTTCGCTCTTCTAAGTAGTCCTTGTTCACACAACATATGTTGTAAAGACATTCCTTAAAATTGTCCAATCGTTCAATGTTTTAAGTATTAAACATATTTCCCGTTACGAAAATTCATTATTCTGATCTTTTAGATCGCCACATATGTCACATTTTCTAAGCGCAATTTTTAACTCATAAAAATAATGTAAATAGATTCCCTTTGATAGTATTTAGTAGAACTGATAAAAATTACACATTTCATGCAATTGTTTTTTTAATAAGTCATGAAATGGAGGAGGATTTTACCTTATTGTCGATCTTGCTGAATTAGCTAATTTGTCTCCGGTTATTTGGTCGAGTACCTGATTTGTATTTGTTTTATTCCACCTTGAATTGCTCAACAGTTTTCGCATTCTTGACTTGGTCAGGTAGTTCATTCCAAGATGGGATGACTCTGTTTGTGAAGTTACTAGGTATTTTTTTGGTGGACAGTTCCTCACAAATTGCCTGTAAAACTTGTGTATGGTGCCACGAATAGAGCCAGCTGGTCCTTCTTCCACACTATTTAGAGTTTTCTGATAGGACAGTACCAGTTGATTCTATTTATGTTCTTGTTACATTTGAAGAATTGTATCATGTCGAATCGATCGAATGGTTCTTCAACATTTTGCAAATTTAAAAATTTGAGTCTTTCTTCGTAGCTTTTGTTTCTCAATTTGCGAACTCTTTTGGTAGTTCTTCGTTGCCTTTTCTCCAGTTTTGTTTTGTCCTGGTTCTTTGGGAATCTACACGCTTGGGCTGCGTATTCAATTCGTGGTCTTACGCGGCTTTTATAGACGATTTTAAACACTTTTCCGTCTTAGCAAGTTAAAGCCTTTTTGAGTCAGCTCAGCGTCGCGTTTCCTTTGCTTTTAAAAACTTACTCTTTTTTGTCAATTAAAATTCAAATTAAATCTTAAAAAATTGTTTTTTTTTTCGAAAAGAGCACCATGAGCAGTTTTTGTACTAAAATTTCACATTGCCAATTAGACAGCATCTTGAAGAAGGCTATGTTGAAGTTGGTTCAATACAATTAAACAATTTAATTCATTCTTTTAAAAGAGCGAAAGATGATCACAAACAAATGAATTTGAATGAACTAAAAAGTTGGGTAGAAAATAGAAACTAAATTCCGGAGTCTGATGATGAACTTTTTACCGTGTCAAAATTTATCATTTCACCATTAGGACTAATGTTGTCAAGGCATCAAGCCGAGGAGGTTTACGCATTTATGTTTCAATCTGCCAAAAGATTAGCAATGGAACTTTACCATCATAATTTTTAACTTACAGTTTTACTTGCTGATGCAGCGATTGAAATTACCAACGGTTTTTTGTCAGTTTTTGAAAGATTAGACAAAAGAGTTGCATGCTGGGCTCATGTTGTTAGAAAAATCAAAGATAATTGTGTTGGAGTTGACAAACAAATAAAACAACAAATAAAAAATGATTTTACTTAAAAGATTTTATTTAAGAAAAAAGAGGCCATCAAAGAAAAAATAACTAAAAAATTATCAGAAAAGTTCATATCATTGTGTGTATTCATTGTTTTCCTATATAAAAGAAGCGAACACAATCCTTTATTATTTATTATTTATTATTTATAATTTGAATAAACTATTAAACAACTATCCTTGTTATTCATCCAGTAACAAATTACTAATTTTCTATTTTTTTTTTATTTTTTAGTATTTAATTTTTATTCGATAACTTCCAACTAAATACTTTAATAAATATTTTATTATTCCACTAAAAAAGACTAGATCCGTTGAACACATTAAAGGATCTCTCTATAATTATTTAATTTATATAAATAAATAAAATTCTAAACGATCAATTTATCAACCCAATTTTTTCTGGATTGGTGAAATTTTATATATTCCTTTATATCTTTATAGCAAAATTTTGGCTGTAAAGGTTTCCTGCAGAAATCAAGACATAAAGTCATGTTCCGCTTTTTGTTTTTTGCAACAATTTACGTAAAAAAAGTAATTTTAGGTAAATTTTAAAAAATAAAAAATAAAAAATCATAAATTTACAAGATTTTACGTAAATTGTTGTAAAAAACAAAAATATTTAAAAAATTTAAGAGCTTTTGCTAACTTTTTTGTAGAATTTTCGACAATTTGTTGGCCTCAATCAACGATGCCTGCCACTCGTTTTTCATGCTGCCATACTCATTGCCTTTGTTCAAATAATCAGACCATTTTTTCGACCAGGCTTTCAGGCTTTTCGAGTAGGCTTTTTTCAAACTAGCTCTTTCAAATAATCTGCAATATGTCACTGCAAAGTTTGTGTCCGTTCTCGGCCTGTTTCACTGTCCTCTTTTGCTGTCCAATCTACCAAAAGCTCTCATTTCTCGACTCTTCACGATCGCTCTCAGAAATTTTCTTTCACCTAAAAATTTTTGTCTCAAAAAAATAACTTTAATGACAGTAATTAATTCAAAGCTTTATTATATAAAAAGATAGCTAAATAAATAAAGGTTTTTTAAATTTATTGAATTTAGCTTTATTTTTGAAGCAAACTATTTTCAAAATTTAATTTTATTGTAGATTCTAATTTTTTGTCTAATTGTACTTCTATAATGTATTCTTTTTAAAATCATCAATTTGATGATCATATTTATGCTTTTAAAAAATCGAAAACTTAAATATTGAAAAATTGATTTTTTGATCACAAAGCAATTTTTAAGTCTTGAATAGTAAAATATTAAAAATATTTTTGGCCATTTTTTGAGAGAGATTAAAAGCAACCTTTTAAAATTTACCCTTGATTTGTGCACGAGATTTTTTTTTTTCATCTCAACAAAGTTCTTCTGGAAAGTTCCCTGGTTGTTTTTTGTCGAATAAATGGACTAATAGGCAACTTTTTGTTTTATACAATTCTACAATTATAAAAAATTTTATCTAATTCAACTTTTTAATTTTTCAATATTTTTTATTTTTCTAATGTTCAACTTTAAAATTTCCGTTTCTCTTAAATACAATGAAATTTAACCTTTTTAAAATTTCAAAGCAAGTATTTATAAGAATTAAATAATATTTAAGAAATTGCTTTTATTATTTTTGCTGAACAAAATTCTCTAACTCAGGGCTATACCTCGGACCCCTTTATTTTATTTCAGATTTTGTTAATTAAATCTATCTTCAAAATTAAACGTCGCCAGACGTTTATCTCATTGTCACTTAAGGGTTTATTTTGAAATTAGATTTATTTAACTTAAACTTTATTTAGTTTTAAGAATTTATGTTATTAAATTGGATTTTTTCAACTTTTTGAATGTATATTACACTCAAAAATAGCTTCAAATGCTTATATTTTAAGAATAGGCAATTTTCATAGTGAATTTGCTGCTTTTGTCTCGAATCATAATAAATTAAAATTAAATTATTAATTAACTTTTATCTAATTTTTTTGGTAACATATTGTGTAACCGCAAAACTATTGAACAATTTCTCTTTTCAATATATAGTTTTGGACTGTAGTTTTGACTTTGTTAAAATTTAATCTCTGTTCTGTTTGTCTGAAAATCAGAAAAAAACTAAAGTATCAATAACATGCATTCTCTTTTATTTTTGAATTCTATATTAACTTATTTTCTTCATCAGCGGCATAGCCAGACATTTACAAATGGGGAGCTCCAAATTGAAAAATTTTTTTTTTAGAAGATAACATTTTATTAGATAGAATTTACGAAAAAAATCTTATGAGTTATAAAATTTAAAAATAAATAAACCAAAAAAAACTTAATTTTCCATTTTTTTTTAATTTAAAATTTAACTCAAAAATTAAGACTATTTTTGATAAATAGAACTTTTTAAAAGGGGGCCTAAGTCCCTTTTAATTTTTGGATAGGGGGACTTGAGCACATCTCAGCCCCTCTCTGGGTACGCTGCTGTTCTTTATAATTACAATCTTATAGAAGTATATATTTTGTTATGCTTGATTTGAAAGAGTTAAATTGTTAAATTCTTATATTTTTCTTTGTTATAATTTAATTTAACTTTGTCCTTGATGGGTGGACGTCTGTAGTGGATGGTGTTGTGTTAATAAATAATTAAACAAAACTGAAATTGTAATAATAACTTTATTTAAATCAAAAACATAACTGAACCCAAAAAAACTAAAATAATCCTCTTTTATGGCTTAAACAAACAAACTTATAAACAAAAGAAATAAACTAAAAGTAACTAAACTTTTGCATTTAACAATGCTCTCATCCTTTTTTGAGAGCCACTCCGAGGCTCGGTCTCAATACTTCTGCTCTTCGACGTCCAGACCGTTGTCCTCGGTGTCAGTGCCAGTCTCGTTAAAAACGATCCACTTAATTTTGGTTGTACTCGACGTCTCTCTTTGTTGCAGCACTTGTTTTTGTGTTGACTCCGACTCCTTTTTATTCTGGGGTTCTGTGCTTACTTCACTCGTGCACTCATAACGTTCATAATTTTCGTCCCTATGGGTCCACGTTCTAACGACCTCTCGGCCGTCACGGAGCCATTTGACTATCTTCACCTCTGTATGTGGGAATTCGTCAAAATCGCACTCCTTCCTTTCCTTATTATTCCGGAATTGTAAGAAGTGTGTTGGGTCTTGTGGGTTCACGATCCTCGGGTACCGAGAGGTTAGACACTTGATGTTGTCACGAGAATTGTAAAAGCCTAAAAACCCCACCGTGTCTAGACGCTTGTTAAAATGGTCCTCGATCACCCTGAAATATCTGACCGGGCCCACTTGACCTCTCAACTCATCTACAAAGCAGTTTAACATAAAGCTGTCGAAGTGTCGTGGGAAACATCGGATGATAATTTGGTCACACTTTTCTTCTTGACGTCTTTCCATTTTTGGTTATTTTCGATTAATATGAAAACTAAGTTATACGATAATCACTTATGTATTTAAATTAGATGATTCATTAAAATTGTCTTTTATAGTTGTATAATAAATTAAAATTAAAACTGTTACTCGAAACTATATTTACAATTGTTTAACTTTTCTTCGTTCATTTATGAGACGGATCGTACCTGTCCGGAGGCTTACGTTGACGTCGCGGCCTATCTGGGACATATATATCTGTATTAATTTTTTTTTTGAAGGTTGGGTCACTCAGGTCATCGATGTTGTCTTCTGGTGGTTTAGTTTGATCTGGATTTAAATTGGTTGCCATGACCAGTGGGATTGGTTTGGGTCGGTTCGTTTCGACGTCCACGCTTGTTCCTGGTAGTATCTCTCCAATCCTTTTTTCTCTTCCTCTTTTATCCTTTTTGGCCCTTTTTATCAACTTTCTGGCGTATATTGTTCTTGGATTGGCTTTAATTTTAGGGATCTTTTGGACTGTTGGTTCGGTCAACTCGTGTCCCTCTTCTAGTTTATAGAAATGTCTTTTTAACCTTGATCTGTTTACTGTGATTCCGCGTCCTTTCTTGTACAGCGGCTTAATAATATAATTGACGTCATTAACCTTTTCGGTGACTAGATATGGGCCTTTCCATTTGTAAATAAACTTCTTACATTGGCCCTTCTTGGTTTCGTCATTTTTAAGCCAGACCGCGTCACCCCTTTTGAAAGGTGCTGCCATAACTTGTCTGTCGTATATTAACTTGGCTTTCAACATTTTTATGTCGCGGTTAATCCGTACTCTTTCATGGGCTATCTTTAGAGTCTTCTTTATTTTATCTGCATATCCGGCTGTGTCCAATTTTAAATTAATTTGCGGCGTCTGGTAAATGAGGTCAATGGGCATTTTTGGCTTGTGGCCGAACATCAATTCGTATGGTGTATATTTTGTGGTTGAATGTACCGCTGAGTTATACGCTAGTTTGAGTAAAGGCAACAACTCATCCCAGTCATCGTGTGTTTTATTTACGTAGCACGTTATCATTCTCTTCATCACTCGATTTACTCTCTCACTTAATCCATCACATTTAGGGTTAAATGGTGTTGTTCGAAGACGTCTCATATCCAGAAGTTCCCATAGCTCTTCAAGTAACTTGGATTGATAATTCTTTGCCTGGTCTGACAGAATGGCTTCCGGTATCCCGTATCTACAAATAAAATCTAAAAGGCATCCGGCCGTTGATTTGGCGTCTATGTTTTTCATACCATAAAGTTCAAGCCATTTTGTAAAATGGTCAATAATAACGAGTATGTATTTACAACCATTTTTACTAACCTTAAGAGGGCCTAAAATATCGGTGGTGAGTATTTCCAATGGCTTGTTTGACAGTATTGGTTTGAGTGGCACTTTGATGTTTCGTAGAGGATTAGACGTCCTTTGGCACATTAGGCATTCTTGAATGAACTTTTTAACGTCTGTATGATACTTTGGCCAGTAAAATCTATTTCTTATTCTGTTTAAGGTTTTGTCAAACTTTAAGTGTCCACTTGTAATCGACGTGTGTTGAGACTCGATCAATTTTGTTCTTTCTGTTTTTGGGACTACGTACTGTATAACCTTGTTTTCTTTTTCATTTGAAACTCGCCATAAGGTGTCATTATCAATTTTTAAATTATCTTTTTCTTTCATGTATGCACCTTGTTCGTCGTTTAACGTCGACTTGTTGACTTTCTTATAATCTATTTCTCCTTTTACAAGTTTCTTTGCCCATTCGATGTTCTCGTCCGCAGCTTGTTCACACTTACCGTCTATTTCTTTAAACAGCAAAACATTTATAGTCTTTGACTCTTCTTCGATATCACTCCACTCCTCTTCTTCCAGGATTATTTCCAATTCGTTCAAAGTGTCCTTTTTAGTCATTAAATTATTAATTATGTACTCTTCTTCTTCCATTGACGTCTCGGTGTATTTGTCTATTGGCCATCTAGATAGACCGTCGGCGTTTCCGTTTTTGGATCCAGGTCGATACTCAATGTCGAAATCAAACATTTCAAGCCTTATTATCCATCGGGCCAATCTAGGTGCTGGATTTTTTACAGTGTGGATCCATTTAAGTGGTTGGTGATCTGTAACCACTGTAACTACCACACCGAACAGAAACTCTTTAAAGTGCTCCATTGCATTTACTATGGCTAGCATCTCTTTTTCCGACGTCGAATACTTTTGTTCGGCTTTACTGAGTTTTCGTGAGTAGTAAGCTATTGGTTTGAGACGTCCCCTTTCATCTTTTTGAGATAGCACTGCGCCTATGCCTATGTTACATGCGTCTACCTCTAAATAGAATCTCTTTGAAAAATCTGGAAGCGTAAGAATAGGCTCATTGACTAGTTTGTTTTTTAATGTGTCGAATGCGTTTTGGCATTGGTCATTCCATGCAAACTTTACATCTTTTTTGCACAGTTCATGGAGCGGATATGCTATTCTAGCAAAATCTTTTACAAATTTCCTATAGTATGATGTTATTCCAACAAAAGCTAGGGTTTGATCGACGTCTTCTGGCTTTTTGTGTTTTGTTACTGCTTCAATTTTTTCATCTGATGGTTTGATCGTACCATTCTCTACTATGTGTCCTAAAAACGTGATTGAAGTTTGGAAAAATTTGCATTTTTGACGCTTGATTTTTAGTCCATGTTCTCGTAAAATTTCGAAAATTTTGTTCAAGTGTTTGAGATGATCTTCGACGGTTTCAGAGAAGACTATAATATCGTCAAGATACACCCAGCAACATACACCAATCAGCTTTTTAAAAATATCGTCCATGAAACGTTGGAATGTTGCTCCTGAGTTGGTTTGTCCCATGGGCATGACGTTGAACTCAAAATGGCCAAACTCGCAGGTAAAAGCGGTGTATTTCTTGCATTCTTCCTCGACGACGATTTGAAAATAACCTGAGTGTAAATCAAACTTTGAGAATATTTTGGCTCTTTTCAAACTAAACAGCAGGACGTCAATTCTTGGTAACGGGTATGCATCCCTCACCGTCAACTTGTTTAACTTCCGATAGTCAATTGTCAGACGTATGCCTCCATCGGCCTTTTTCACTAAATGTATTGGTGACGAGTATGGTGACTTGCTAGGTCGAATTAGTTTTGAGTCCAGCATCTCGTCTATGATGTTCTTAAACTCCTTTTTCTTGGAAAATGGTATTGGCCTTGTTTTAACATTGAATGGAGTTTTGTCATACAATTCGATCTTATGTGTTGCTCTTGATGTTGGTGTAAGATCTTTATAGCTTTTTGCCGACAATTCTTCGATTTGTCTGTTGATTTGGTATCTATATACGTCGAGTGTCTCTTCATCTATTTCTGTTTGTCCGGTGTTAATGTTATTCACACTATAGATGTCTTGGCGAATTAACTCGTCGTTGAACTTGGATGAGTTAATTGAACTTAAAATCATCTTCGCTTGGCCAAGTGAGTCATTTGGAATCTTCAACATCATTTCCTCACAATTTTTCCATTGTGTACCAAATGTTCCTTCGGACAAAAACTCTTCCATATGCTTACTATCGTATGTTCTCGACGTCCAATTTTTCAAAATATTCAATGCGTCTCTAGACGTCTCAAATTTCTTTAGTGTATCTAGACCTAGGATCACTTCGTTGTATAAATTATGAATCACGAGCGCCTCGAACACTACTTCGTTCCCATTCACTTCGAATTTCGCCGTCACTCGCCCGTACGTCTTCATTTCCTCTCCCAATGGGTTGCATACTTCCATTGAAATCTTGTTTGGTGTCAATTCCAGCGCGTCACATACTCTATTGCTTATGCAAGAATGTTTTGCACCCGTATCTACTAGAAATAAAACGTACATATCGTTTAATTTACCTATTCCATGCATCTCTGTGGGCTGTGGATTAATATTGTTCAATGCGTCCTTGGGCTTGTTTGGGCAATCGCGTTTGTAGTGTCCTATCTTATTACAGTTGTAACATTTGATTTCTTCATTGTTATACAGCTGGCTTTGTTGTCTATTTTGATTTTGTTGTTGGTAGTTTTGGCTGTTTGATTGATAATGTTGGTTGCTCTGGTATGATTGATTTTGGTTTTGTCTTGTGTTTATCGACGTCACTTTGTCGATTTTGTGCGTGTTATATTCTCTTTCGTTATAAGAGTGTGATGGTAAATCGTTGACGTCCGCGTATGCTCTCTCGTATCTCATTGCATCGTCTACAATTTCATTAAGTGACTTGCTATCCTTGTCTATTTGTAACTTGGTCCTTAAAGATCTATCTTTCAAACCCTTGATAAATTGTTCTTTGATGACGTTTTCACATTGGAATGGCAACAATTCCGGATGTGATTGTGTTGACAAAACACGCAATTGTGTTCCAAACAGGTATGCGTTTTCATATGATTGCTGTACGCGTTCGTAAAATTTTCTTTTCATCTCCGTTTCTGATTTCTGTTTCCTGCAATAGAGCTGGATCATTAAATTCTTGAATTCTTGATACGCAATGTTGTCGCCATAGCTAAAATGTGTATTTTCAACGATTTGTCGTGTTTCGTTGTCTAAGTAGGATAGCACCACTTTCATCTTGTTGTTGGTGATGTTGTGGCCTTGAATGAATAAATCGAATTCTTTGATCCATGTTCTGACGTCCGTTCTTCTTGCATCGAACTTTTCGGGTGGTTTGATAAATATAAAAGGAAACATTGTAACGTTTGTTTCATACTCCGGGTGTCTTTCGTCTGCGAATCTGACACGTCTATTTTGCGCTTGAAAAGTTGAATCTTCACTGCTTATTGATGTATTTGGTGCAGATGGGTTCATCACGTCGGATTGATTTCTTGTCTCTGAATATGTTTTTGGTGTGCTGTTCATTCGTAAAGATGTGTCCAAGTACGGGTAGTCGACGTCGTCTGTCGTCATTGATGTTAACTGAGTGTTTGGTCTTGATGTGGTCGTTGTTGGTGTTGATGTCGTCGGTGTAGCTTGAAATTTTGCACATGCATTACTTGTTAGTCGGTTTGTTGTTGAGGTCGCGTTTGCATTGACGTTTGAACATATAAACTGTGGCGTGTTGTTGCTACTAATTTGCTTAATAAGATTGGTAGACTCGTGTATTTGTTTTTCTAAGGCTCTTTGGCGTCGAAAATTTGAAATCATCATCGCAATGAAGAAAATGAACGAGGAAGCGATGATAAATATTGATTGGTTGTTCGACCAAACGTCTCTGAGTGTTGTCTCAATGTATCCGTACCACGTGGTTTGAGTGGTTGGGGTTTTAGCTGTTGGTATTCTGGATAAGACGTCTGGTTCATAAATTAATCCCAAAACCAATTTAAATATATTAAAATAATCCATCCTGAAAGTTGTGGTCTCAAATATTTGACGATTGATATATCGGATGTATTGATTAAGTGGGATATATATATATATAAACCCAAATGTTGACTTGAAAAAAAAAACAAACAACGTGATTTTACTGACGCCGTCCTTGACACAGTACAAATCACAACTAAACACGTGTAATAATTAAATTTTGAAAACCAAAAAAAATCCCAATGGGCTTATTGACATCAACCGCTGACTCAATACAGACCATTAATAATCTTATAAACAACCTTTAATCACTCCAGTCTCCCTACTGACCGTGATCGAAAAAAAAAAAAAATCCTATTAATACGCGTGAGTTCGTCCGAACAACTTGTCTAAAGCTTGTTCAATTATTGGGCACCAATGTTAAATTCTTATATTTTTCTTTGTTATAATTTAATTTAACTTTGTCCTTGATGGGTGGACGTCTGTAGTGGATGGTGTTGTGTTAATAAATAATTAAACAAAACTGAAATTGTAATAATAACTTTATTTAAATCAAAAACATAACTGAACCCAAAAAAACTAAAATAATCCTCTTTTATGGCTTAAACAAACAAACTTATAAACAAAAGAAATAAACTAAAAGTAACTAAACTTTTGCATTTAACAAAATATTTAAATTTAATTTTTTTTTTGATCATTTAACATAAAAACAGCTTTAAGAATAAAAAAAAATCATTACAATGGATTCGCTGGAAATAAAACTTGATTGTGACCAGACAGCATTGTACCAAAACCTAAAGGATAAATCGGGAAAAATCGACTGTCCTGCTTGTAAGGACCACACAATTGAAGTTGAACAATGTTTAAGCATGCTGTTCAACAAGGAATTAATACTTCGAAAAAAAATTGAATTGGCTCTGGAAAACAACTTAAAAGATGAATTAATGATCAAATTAGATGACCAATTTGACAAAGTTGTAAACCAAATTGACCTTCAGTGCGAGAGCTTGATAAAACGGATCAAAGATTACACACAGGGCTTAATAAACCAGCTGCAAAATGAAAAATGTGAGCTTAGTAAAACAATCGAAAATATGGACTCACAAGAAATTATCAAGGAATCATTTGTCAAAGAAATTGTAAAGGAAGCAACTTTGTCTAATAAGATAAAAATCGAAAAACAATATGAAGAAAAACTTGATAAACAAAAGCAAAATATCCTTGATAAAATGAAAGAGTGTGATTATTGTCTAAAAGTTTCAGAGGTTAAAATGGAGGAATTGGTGGGAAGTTTAGAGCTGAATAAAAATTTTGACATGGCTAAAGTTGAAAGTGAAAAAGTTGACCAGGCTAGAAGGGAAGAAGAAAAAATAGTAAACCATGTAAATAATGTCTTGAACCTGAATGGTTCCATACAGATTTCATTATATGCAAAAATAAATGGAAAATTTGTGACCTCAGAATTTTTCGGAATGGATCCATTGAAACCCAATCGAAGTTGGGTTGGTTATTGGGAATTATTTTTCCTGCTCAAAAATGATGATAAAACAGTAACTTTACAATCAAATTTCAACAAAAGATTTGTGAGACCTTATGGCGAAGTTTTGGTTGCTAAATCTGTAGTACTTGGTGATTGGGAAAAGTTTTATTTAATAAATAATCAAGATGGCAGTTATTCATTTCTATCTATGCTAACTAAAAATTACATCATGTCAGACGTTGGTCAAAGTGGTAATTTAGTTGTCAGAGGAGATAAAATCGATGATCATCATAAGTTTTATATTGAAATGAGAAATTGATTCTAGTTGTAATAAATTAATAAAAAATTATTCATTATATTAAATTAATAGAATAAAATTAAAAAATGATTACTAAAAAAAATCATTTTTATTTTTTTTATCTTTCAAAACTAATGTATAAATAAAGAATATAAAAATATGACATAGTGTAAAAATTTTGCTTTGAAAGTATAAATTAAAAATTTTAAAGTTCCCGATCAATTTTAAACCATATTAATATATCATACAGGTGGTAATTGAGTTAAAATGTTGAGAATTGAATACCCATAACCAGCGGCGTAGCCAGAAAGGGGCTGAGGGGTGCTCAAGCTCCTCTATCCAAAATTTTAATTGAATCCTTTAAAATGTTCAGTTTATCAAAAATAGTCATAGTTTTTTAGTTAAATTTTAAATTTTCAAAAAAAATAGAGAACTGATTTTTAAAAATATTTTAAATTTTTATTTTAATACTCGTAAACTATCTCACGTGTTCTTTTTTCTATATCCCCACGCACACTTTAGAAGATCTTACGATTTTAGGCACGACCTAGCGTATTTAGGGACTAATAAACTACAGGGACAAATAACTTTAGGGTCTAATAAAACAGTCAAATTTTACCGTTCACTGTTTTTTCGAAATTTTAATCTAATTTATTTTTTTATTTGGTAATTAACATACAATTTTTTTTCAATCCTGCAATTCGATCTTTTTGATATTTTAGAACTAAAACGTTCACTGTTTTTTTCTAGCTTTACTTTAATATACTGTCCCATTCTGTTCACTTGTTTTTACCAATATTTACGTAAAATTTCGTAAAATCAAAAAGAGACAAAAATTTATGATTGTTTGATAAAAAGGTAATAATTCTGCTTTTTCATCGACTTTCTACTTTTTACCATGTAAAGAAAAATTTGCGTAAAATTTAGTCAATTTTTTTATTTAATTATGTAAAATTACGGAAATTTTCAACTTTTTTAGGATAATCTAGAAAAAATTTAATTTTTTTTAAAAATATATATGAATAGACAAATTTTACGCTATTTTTGAAAACAAATTCATGATATTCTATTTACAAATTAGTTTTAATTAAAAATAATATTAATTCAGTGGTTCGACCATTCACCGTTATTTTCAATGACAATCTTAAAGGTCTATTTCAAAAAATTATTTTTTTTTGTCTCTCAGTTAATATGATGCCGTCGATTACAAAAATTTCCTAATTTAACAGACTGTGAATGGTCGAACCACTGAAATTATATTATTTTTAATTAAAACTAAACCAACTGCTTTAAAAAACTATTTGAAAGCCTCACCTCAAGAGCCACGTCCAAAATAAACTTAATCAGTAGGTTTAAAGACTAAAAAATGGCATCGAACTTTGCAGAATTATTTACAAAAATTTTGTTCGTTCAATTTTTGATTACGCTTTTATTCCTCTGTCTAGTGCCCCAGAAAATTTTACCAGAAGTTCAAAAACCTCAAACCAAAGCCCTCAGACACATTAAGTTCTTTCCGATCAGGACAAGAATAAACCACATTCACGAAAAGTTACGGATCGAGCTTACATCAAATTGAACTCATTCAATTCTCAAAAGTTTTTTCATCAGACGCGAAAACCATGCACAGCTAAACTTAGATCTTAACGTAAAGTAAAGTCACAAACAAACACACGTAAGTAAAATGTTTTACTTAATCTAAAAAAGTTTAAAAAATAACATTCTAAAAACTTAAGTTGAATTATTTTACAATTAAAACCACGAAATTCAAGATTATTTAACTAGCGGTGATAGAATTTAACTTTTATTAAATCATTTATATTTCCTTTGTTAATTGAAATTAATTGAATCATGTTTTGTTTCATGTTGTTTTATTTTGTCAAATTTAATTAATGAAGAAGAATTTTATTTTTTTTTTATTTTTGGAAGGTTTGTTTCTAAAATATACGACTATACTCTGTTTTCAAAAATTTTTAATTTAATTAAGCTAAAATTTTTAAAATCAAAAATAAAGAAAACATTAAATTCTTAATTTTTATTATTTAAAATATTGATAAAAAGCATGAATAATATAATTAAAACTTAAATAAAATTTTAAATTAAAAAAAAAATTCCTTTCAACCGGGGATCTGAAATACAAACAATGAAAAATTCTACTTAATTGAAAATTATACATTCATCGAGATTTAAAATTAATAAAAATATTCATAACTAGAGCTAAATTTATTAAAATTCTACTGCATAAGTTGCTGGGTACAAACCAACTCGCTCTCCAATTTTGCCCAGACACCATCCCCTTTCATCCTCGTTGGCCAACTTAATAAATTCTTCTCCTTTTTGAAAAAAATTAAAATAATTTCTCACCAAGATAAAGTCCAGCATACCTGCTTTAAAAGATAGCTCGTCGTCTTCAGCGCTATGATAATCGTACAACGCTTTAACTTTAACATTCAGATACATGGCTCTTTCATCATCATCACTTTCATGGCTAGTTATTGCATGGTGCTGGGAATTAGTTATTCCAGTTTTATGACTATCATCATCTTCGTCATATTCTCCGAAAGGATTAGATTCTCTGCTATGGCTGCTTAAGGGACCACTTAAAAAAAATAATTGATAACACAAATAAAATTAAATTTTCTATCTATTTAGCATTCAGGGTGACAAGACAGGAGTTTAACATTTAAATTTTCACTTCACTCTATTTAAAATTTTACTTTGGAAGATTGTCATAATTTTGCTGATAATTGTTTAAATTAAATTGTGGATTTAAATTATCGTACAGGTCAATATCTTTTTTATTTTGAGAAAAATTTTCATACTCAGATTTGGAAGATTTTTTGTTTCTAATTGGTGCGAAGGATGACTTGGAATTTGCAGATGCTTTACCATTTCCATCTTCGACTCCAAAAGGATTTTGCTCAATCGGATAATCTAGATGCCTGGACTTTCTAGATTGGGAATCAATACTAGACGCACAGCTACCATTTAGCTCACTATTTTTTCTAACAATCTTTATATCACTTTTACGTATGGACATGTGATTTTCATTATGGTTTTTCTTATCTTCACTCAATCTTTTTAATTCAAATAAATCAATTCAAAGTTTTTATTTTTTAATTCAATCTCAAAAGCTAAAAATTTTTGCACGATTTTAAATCTTAATAAAATAATTTAAATTTTTCAATTCTTAAAAAACTACATAAATTGGCTTGCTGTTAATTTATAAATATCTTTTACCAAAGAAAAGCGTAAAAAGACTCTTAAGCTGCTCACACTAGCGCATTGTGTTTTTTTTCAAAAACTTTCAAGCTAACATTTGTTTGTAATTTTTTTAAATTACAACAAAAAAATACCCATTTAATTTTGTTGTGTATAAAGAATATATTAAAAATGTTCTTAAGAAAGTAAAAAAAAAAATTACTATTTTTTTTAAACAAAAGTAAATTATTTTTTCCCTCGAATTTGGTCAAAATTAAATTTTAGATTTGTTTAATCAAAAATAAGGAGACAAATACGTAAAAACCATTAGTCAAATCACTAATGTATATAAATGAAAAAAAAGGAATTTTAAATAAATTAAATATTGAAGAAAAAGAACTATTCGAATTAAAATGAAACTTTTTAAAAATATCCTCCCAAAGACCAGATACAAATGAAGGCTTGTTCTATTTGTAATCACCCTCGAGGTATTT